>CM072995.1:55479980-56196039 GCA_037038555.1 Rhynchonycteris naso
GTATATTGTATTGTGTGTTCACCATAAGTTCAAATGTCTTCCAGGAGACTTTCTTGATGTCTCATTGGCCAGAACTGTGTCACATGGGAGGTAGGGGAAGTGAAATAATCCAGCAAAGGAACAATGAGTGCTTGAGACTAATCATGATTCACCCCCTGCAGCTGGACAACTCACCATTGAACAAATTATGGTTTGATTAAGAAGAAAGACCAATGGCAACCAATAGTGTCACATTCTTATCTTCTAAATTTGAGACATTTTAAATGTTAAATGAGACACTATTAAGCTCTAGCAATAACTGTAGTTCAAAGCCTCCATTACTTTACCTAAGTCTGGGTTTCTATCGCTCATTATTTACTTTCTGTAAAATTCTAACTAGCTTTTGACACTCAGCAATATTGTATTTATTGATCTCAGTTATATTAAGCTACAAAGAATTTAACTCTTTGAATAGATCAACTATAATTTGTTTAACTGGTTAACCAGTGATGGACAATTATAATTGTTTCCAGATATTTTATTCTCACAAATAATACTGCAATAAATATCTCTATATAACTTATTTTTATTTACCTGTACAAGTATATGAGTACGAAAAGTTCCTGGAAATATAATGCTTAGCCAAAGAGTATATGTAGTTTATATTTTAATAGACATCAACATTCAGTGAGTGATCTTTTAATACACATTTTTAAAACTATGAAAGAAGCTGAGCATCTTTACATAAGTAAATTTATTGACTATTTGAATTTCTTTTCTTTGAACTAAATATTCATGTCATTTACCATTGTTCTACTAGAGGATTATCCCTTGCTAATTGGTTTGTAAGAGCTTTCTGTTTATAGTAGTCTACAGTTTATAGCTGTCTTAGTTGTCATTTATTACTTAATACAAGTATTTTTCCATATATAATTTTTTAATTTACAAAATAACCAATCTCTTTCTTTATAACTGAGGGTTTGTGTCATGTTTACAAAGGTCTTCTCCCAATCCTAAATTATTAAAAACAATTAGACTTATAATTTCTTTTTTTTTTTTAACTTCTTTTTATTTTATTCATTTTAGAGAGGAGACACAGAGTGAGAGAGAGAGAGAGAAAAAGAGAGAGAGAGAGAGAAAGGGGGTAGGAGCTGGAAGCATCAACTCCCCATATGTGCCTTGACCAGACCAGCGCAGGGTTTTAAACTGGCGACCTCAGTGTTCCCAGGTCGACGCTTTATCCACTGCACCACCACAGGTCAGGCTAGACTTATAATTTCTTAAGCATAAAATTTGAGTCTACCTAGCATTTTTTTTGTGATACAGAAACATCAGAGACCCAGATTTTATTTTTTACCAACTCTAAGTGACATCTTAATGTCATTTATTGCATAATCCATTTTCCTTCTCTGAGTAGAAATATTACTCTATCGTATACTAAATTCTCATATGTATTTGGGGATATTTTTAAACTCTGTTCTATTACATTCCACTATCCTGTATAAAACTGTAGTTTTATAAATTGTAGTGTTAATGACTACTTCATTACCTTTTATTTTCAAAACTGTCTTTAGTGTTTTTACATATTTGATGTTTAAGGTAAACTTTAATTCACATTTACTATCAAATGACAAATTTTATATTAAAAATATGAATACTGTACTTTGATGAGCTTGCAACTAGAAAAAACACTCCTGGAGAGAATAAAAGGTAGAAATTATGTAAAGTTATTTGTTTCCAATAATGTTGAGAGGAAAAAAGTACATAATCCAGTTTTGCCAGAATAATGTCATACTAAATATAAGAGATGCTAAATAGAAAGTAATGATGCCAAACTAGATTGAAAATAAGCACTACTGTTTCCTAGCTAAATTAACTAATCTGTGTTAACACAGCAAATCATTAGCCCCATAATCTTCTCTGTACTGATGAATTGGTCTTATTTAGTTAATTGGTAAAAGTCTAAAAGGGTAAAAAAACATTAAAACTTTATATGTTTAAACTATATGATGTCAAGAAGCACAATAAAAGCACATTCCTAGGGCTGAAATGCAAAATCAGTGAGATTTTGCTTCTAAGGTTTATGAAAATGTTTATAGATAAATCATATCTTGTAGACATAACTAACACAAGGCTCATATGTTAGTTTCACAGCCCGATAACAGCATAAGGGAATGAAAATTTTTTTTTTAATTTATTCATTTTAGAGAGGAGACACCGAGAGAGAGGGGGGGGGGGCTGGAAGCATCAACTCCCATATGTGCCTTGACCAGGCCAGTGCAGGGTTTTGAACTAGAGACCTCAGTGTTCCCAGGTCGACGCTTTATCCACTGTGCCACCACAGGTCAGGCAAGAAGGGAATGAAATTTAACTGTCAAAATTTTGGAGCAAGATGAGGCCTTAAGATCAACTGGTCCAATCCAAATCCCCTCATTTTCAGATGAATAATCAGGTCCAGAAAAGTTATACACTTTGCCAAAATTTCAGAGGGATGAGTGGCAGACCCAGATGAGGAGACTGAGTCTCCTGATTCTCAGTTTACTATTCTTTCAATTAT
Organism: Rhynchonycteris naso; assembly: GCA_037038555.1. Taxonomy (NCBI): domain Eukaryota; kingdom Metazoa; phylum Chordata; class Mammalia; order Chiroptera; family Emballonuridae; genus Rhynchonycteris; species Rhynchonycteris naso. The sequence goes on from CM072995.1 coordinate 55,482,517, forward strand.
ACCAATCTGCCACTATGGTTAGAAAGGAAGCGAATAAACAGTGGCAGATGTGGGCAAATAAAGTCAACCGAATTTAAGGAATAAGACCAAGTAAGCACATAACTACTACAGAACAGAAATTGGGTTGTAAGAGCTCTTTATCATCAATGCTTGACTTAGCATCTGGCCAATGATGAAGACACAATGTTTGTTACCTTGAATTTAACATGGATATGAGAAAGTAATCCTATTATAATAGACTGAGTTTCTATAGCAAACCATAAAACTCTGGTGGTAGACAGACTATCTTCTAAACATAATTTTCAATTAGTGTTAAACACAGAGCTTACATATGGAGAGTCTGCTAAACCCCTTGTGTTCCCAGACTTATTGCCAAAAGTTACTCAGAAACAAACCCAAATTTTAGATGTGCTGAATTTTGATGTTAATTATGTATGTGTTAGACACAATACTAATAAATCCCTTCTTTCTAGGCATCTGCTAATCTATTAATTTAAATTGTAATTTTATTCTGAGGGGAGCACACAATTGTTATACTCTGGTTAAAAAATGAGAGTTAAGGTTTCTTCAGCTCTTAAGATAATTTATTTAAATAATTATAAAGAACAATCATTTAAGAGATTTATAGTATCTGACAAAATAAAATATAAGAAGCAGGAATTTTAGAATTAGATGTATCATCTAATTGGTAATTTCAATAGTTCAAATTTCTTCGATATCAAACAATCCAATTTGAAACTCACATCATAAATGCATTTTAATAAATAACCCACATTACTGAATCATGGATAACCATAGTAATTATATGTGAAGTCCACCTCAAATTACAGTAATTAACTATAGTAAAAAAAGCTTTAGAAGAACAGTTAATAAACAGAATGTTTAAACTACAGATAATCCATGTAATGGGATGAAATTGGTGTTTCTAAGGATATTAAATAATGTGAAAATTTAAACAGTATGCTGCCTTGTCCTTAAAAGGACTTTTAATGACTTGCAAAATAAGATAAAATAAAATTAAATGGACTTTTAAAAATCAGGAAAAAGTAATTCTATGGTAGCATAAAATGGTTAAGTTACACCAGTGATTTTCAACTGGTGTGCCACAAGAATTTTTAAAACATGCAATACCTGACTGTTTAGGGGCACTGACCTCTTTTCCCTTAGATTGTCAAGTAAAAAAATGACAGCAACCAATGCAGCAACAGCTGTCCAGTGTAAATGAATCAAAATTATATCTACTTTTTTTGTCAGATTGGCAAAAAATAATAATATATTTTTTGGTGTGCCACAGACTTTTAGTAATTTGTTTATGTGTGCTGTGAGATGAAAATTGTTGAAAATTGCTGCATTATACCACAGTTTTCTGATGTGAGGGTTTCTGAACAGTGAATCCAGTGCCAGATATTTAAGATCTAGAGTACTGAAAAGCAGAATGCTCCTTAGGAAATCTTAAATAAAGTCTATGTGTTTCAGCTGAACTTTTTAGTCAAGATTATACTACCAGATGAGTACCTAGAATTGTGTTAATGACTGAGGTTGGGACCATATGCTTTCATTCCTGAGCCGGGTTTAAGGACTTAAGAGAGGACTTTAATTTCAGGAGACAGTGGTTAAGAGGCTAAGATCTGTAAGAAGGGCACAGTTAACTATGGTTTGGAGGTGGGAGGGAAGAGTGATTCAGGTAGGGAGAACAGCAAGGGCAAAAGGGCAAAAACCAAAGGCAAGGAAAAGCATTCTATCTGTAAAGAATTAATAGTTAGTGGTAACAAAACAAAGAATTGGTGGCAAGGTGTGGGTGGATATTAAGAATGCGACTGGAACTAAGCATGTTGGGGCTGGTATACCATTAAGGAAGCTGTGAGTCAGGCTGAGTTTAGACTTAATCATGAGGACAAAAACATCCAAACTTCGTGCATTTGAAAAAGGCACTGAGTAAACAGACTAAATTATTTCTTCAACCTTATCTCACAGCAACTGCCCTCACTCTCAATATGTACCCCAACTGTTCTGGCACATGTTAAGTTCTTTCCTACTTTGGGACCATCATATTTACTCTTCTGTCAGTTCTTAACATGGTTCTTCCTCATTCTCTGCTTTTTGTCTGAAATCTTAAAGATTACCTCCTCAGAGATGGTTTTCCAACCTACTCTATCTAAATGGGACCTCCCATGTGATTCATTATCACAGCATCCAAAGTGATTTCTTTATGTGGGCCTCTCTCTCCACTAGAATGAGTCCTGTTAGAGAAGAAATTCTATATCATAAGGTCCATAAAACATACCTGGCATGTAAAAGGCACTGAAATATGCTGGGATAAAGGAATAAGAGGGTCAAACTTGGATGCTAGTAGGTAATAAAAAATATATATTGAATGAATGAATCTGTTTGTATTGTGGGATAATGCACCATAAACCAATTAAAAATTAAAGACTGCATAGAAAAATTGGTGATTCTAATTTCATGGAAGTTGATTATAGCAGTAATTTAAAAAAATCAACCCACTCGACTTTTCTACTAATATCTCTAGTCCATGATAATAAAATTATAATGATGGAGGGAAATGACAACTTAATAAAAATTTTAAAATAGCAGAATGTAAAATTGTGCTAAATTTCATATAACAATAGTTTAAAAAAATAGTAGGGACTACGTCAAAATATTAACAGCTTACATCTGAATAGTTTCATATATTTTCTTTTTTTAATCTTTCTATATTTTCTTAATTCTCTAAAATGAGAATATTACTTTTATAATCAAAACAAAATTGAACAAAAAACAATTACTACAATTTACTGGCTCTAAATTTAGTCATAACCATGAATAAAGCATTATACAGATCACTTTTTAAAATCTTCAAATGACAATCATTAAAGCCTATTTATGACAGTAATTCTTTTTTAAACGAATTCTCTGCCACTTTTTTCTTCTAATCTTGAGAAGCACCGTAGAGTGGTAAGGAAAAAAAAAACCTTTGCGCTCAAACTTCTAAATTCCAGTTCTTTTTTCAGTTGTATAATTCTGTATATATTACCTCACTGAGCTTAATTTTTCTCATCTGGTAAATGAGAATAATACCACCAATCAGAGATATTTATAAAGCACCATGCTTAGTGACTGGCATACAGTACAGTTTAAATAAAGAGTAGCTACTATAATCCATTAGAAATATTATCACTTAGCTAGATTAGAAGCTCTCTGAGATACCATGGTCACCTTGTTCCATTGTGTTCCTAGTTGTCAGTGCGTAGCAGTTTCCAACATATTTTAGCAAATCAATTACTATTTTCACTATTTCCAGGTAAAGCTACATTAGGATTATAGGGAAGTATTACCTCTTTCTTCCCAGTTATTTTAACTAAAAGTTAGAGGAATCAAAGATTAAATCAAATACCTCCACACTATCTTATGGTAGCAGAAAATAAATGAGTAAAAAAGATAATTTTATAAAGTAAACAAACTTACAGAATAAGTAACAATAATCATCTTACATTTCTTTCCACATTTACATTTTTTTTTTTTTTTTACAGCGACAGAGAGTCAGAAAGAAAGATAGATAGGGACAGACAGACAGTAACAGAGAGAGGTGAGAAGCATCAATCATTAGTTTTTCATTGTCGTTGTGACACCATGGTTGTTCATTGATTGCTTTCTCACATGTGCCTTGACCTCGGGCCTTCAGCAGACTGAGCCACCCCTTGCTGGAGCCAGCGACCTTGGGTCCAAGCTGACGAGCTTTTGCTCAAGCCAGATGGGCCCGCGCTCAAGCTGGTGAGCTTGGGGTCTCGAACCTGGGTCTTCCGCATCCCAGTCCAACGCTCTATCCACTGCGCCACCGCCTGGTTAGGCCACATTTACATTTTTTAAAAATTGGTATTAGAGAGAGAGAAAGTGGGACAGAAACATTGACTGTTTCTGCATGTGCCCTGACCAGGAATTGAATCAGCAACCTCTGCACTTTGGGACAAAGCTCTAACCAACTAAGCCATCCAGGCAGGGCACCACATTTCTATTAAATAATATATTTAAGCTGCTACTTTACACAGCACCTACTGACTCGCTGTTATAGCAGATGAAGGTTTTTACTACACTGATGACATCCCTACACTCCTCACACTCTATCCTCTCACTAAATTTTATCTCAATGTTTGGTTAAATTGAAATTTTTGTATGATCATTAGAGAAATACTGCTCACTGTAGAGCCAAGAAATGTACTGTGAATGTCTCTTTTCATACAATTTTTTCTTTTCCTATTACGTTCCTACCTTAATCTTTTACATCAGATGTTACTTACCTATTAAAAACTTCTTATTCCAAATGCTCAAACATACCTATGAATCTACTTTTATCTGGAAACCTCACTTTGGGTGAGGCACAGAGGTCTTCTTTTCTATGTCCTCCTGCTCCAATTGAACTAGATGCTTATTAGGTTTGCTATGTACAACTCAATCAAACATCTGCACACGGCAGCGCGCGCCACCACAATCAAAGTCTTTCCATCCCCACTTTTCCCCCTTGCCCACTTCCACCTACCTCACCCCCTTTCCCTGTCTATCCACACTGCTGTCCGTGTCTATGTGTTATATATGAGTTCTTTATTGCTTAATTGAGGGGTCCCCAAACTTTTTACACAGGGGGCCAGTTCACTGTCCCTCAGACCGTTGGAGGGCCGCCACATACAGTACTCCACTCATTGACCACCAATGAAAGAGGTGCCCCTTCCGGAAGTACGGCAGGGGCCGGATAAACGGCCTCAGGTGGCCGCAATTTGGCCAGCGAGCCATAGTTTGGGGACCTCTGGCTTAATCCCTTCACCTTCTTTCATTCAGCCCCCCCACCCTCTTCCCCTGACAACCATCATTCTGTTCCCTGAATCCATTCTTTTCGGTCCATGTATATTTTGGTCATAAGTTTATTTTTTCATTAGATTCCACATATAAGTGAGATCACATGGTACTTGTTTTTCTCTGACTGGCTTATTTTACTGAGTATAATACTCTCCAGGTCCACCCATGTTGTCACAAGTGGTAAGATTTCCTTTTTTATGGCCAAGTAGTACTCCAGAGTGTAAACACCACAGCTTTTGTATGCACTCAACTACTGATGGGCACTTGGGCTGTTTCTAGATCTTGGCTATTGTTAATAAAGCTGTAGTGAATGTAGTGGTGCTTATATTCATTTGAATTAGTGTTTCGGTGTGGTAGACTGCAAGTGGCAAAAGGCCTTTGTAAGTCCAAGGCTTAGCAAAAGGCTAAATTCTCCTCCCCAGGACCACCTCCATATTGGCGATGAAGCTGAGTATTTGCACTCATCTCATATCCCCACTTCACTTGCTTGCTTAAGTTGCTGGAAGCATTTTACATGCCCTTCCTCTCACCCTTTGTTTGTTCAGATCAGTGGTTCTTAACCTGGGTTCTATTGAACCCTAGGGGTTCGATGAGTCGGTCTCAGGGGTTCGGAGAAGCCTCTGCCGCTGAGGCCAGATTAAAGTAATACCATAATTTGTTGTGAGTTCATGCACTTTGTTGGTTTTGTTCTTTGAGCAAAGTGATGCTCCATGCACGGCTCATTTTGTGCACCAGTAAAAAAACAATTGTCTTGAATTTGGAAAAAAAAGCACATTTTATTTATCACTAAAGAAGGGTTCGGTGAATGCGCATATGGAACTGGTGGGTTCGGTACCTCAAAAAATGTTAAGAACCACTGGTTCAGATGTTTGGTTGATTTTACTTATGCTTGAAATAAGAGGGGATTCCTGTTTATGCCTCAAGAGAGTTCCTGTTTTTGCCTCAGATGTGTGACTTTGTATCAAAGACTTCCTTATTTGCATATGGCCATATAATAAAGCAAACTGGGGGTTATTGGGCTCTCCGATATTACCGTCATTATTGAAGAGGCCTCCCAGTCCCATCCTCTTTTCTCAGTGAGTCTATTTTCTTCTGCACCGTTCTCCCTCAGGACCCAGAATTACTAGCCATGCTGGTCCGCAGCATTTTGGGTTTCTCAGGATACATTCCCAGAAGTGGGACCACTGAATCAAAAGGCAGTTCCATTTTTAATTTTTTGAGAAACCTACATACTGTTTTCCACAGTGGCTGCACCAATCTGCATTCCCACCAACAATGCATGAGGCTTCCCTTTTCTCCACATCCTCGCCAGCACTTGATTTATTGATGACAGCCATTCTGGCAGGTGTGAGGTGATATCTCAGTGGGATCTATCATACTTTTAGTCTTGTGTGGTAGATACTGTTGCTGCCTGACCTAACCGCCAAGCCATTTCCAAGCCCCTGCCCCAGTGTATTACATAAATATAGGTTGGGAAAGTTAACTACTTGCTTTCCCAGACTTGCCTGAAATAGGTTTCATAGTTCTAGTCAATGAAATATAAGTAGGGAGCTTTCTGGGCAACTTTTGCTTTCCTTCCTTTTTTCCTATCGGAAATAAAGACATGATGTTTGAGGTGCATCAGCCAACGTGCCACCACGAGGCTACCATGTTAAGGATAGAAAAACAGAAAAATGACAAAGAACCTGGGGCCCTTCATGACATTGCTGGAGTCACAGTGTCAGTCCTAGATTATGTACCTTTGGACTTCTTATTCTGCAAGAAAAAAGATTTTTGACTTTGTTTTCTATTACTTGAGGCAAACACATTTTATTAATAAACTTTATATATCTGAAAACAGTATTTTTTCCCTCTTGCTGCACTGGTGTTTTGTCTACAAATAGAATTCTAGGTCGATGATAATTCTCAGAATTTTAAGACCTTGTTCTTCCTTATTCTATAGCTTCCAATGTTGCTGAAAATTTCCATATCTAAGTTCCATTCTTTGGACGTAACCTCATTTTTCCTTAGAAGCTTTTAAGATGTCCTCTTTACACCTGATACATGAAATTCCACAATGCAAAATGATATGCCTTCAGAGTATGGTTTGTTTTTCTAAATTTGATGTACTTACTTCTCTAGGGTCCATTTATAATCTGGAACCAACACTTTTCAGTTTGGAGAAATTTTCTGCTATGTCTTTATTTTATGAACTAGTCTCCTCATTTTCTTTGTTCTCTAAACCCTTATTAGTTCATTATTAGACTTGGATTGATTTTTCAAAATTCTTACATTCTCCAATTTTCTTCTCAGTCTTTGTCTAATTTTCAGATTTCTTACTACTATTTTTATTTAAATGAAATTTATTTTCCCAAAGTTCCTGTTTAGTCTCTGACCTTGCAATGCACCTACCACAGTTTTATGGATGAAGTATCCTTTCCTTTAAGAATACTGGTCGTGAGAGACTAAGATGGCGACGGAGTAGGCGGACGTACCAACTTCCAACTCCCAGAACCAAAGTGGATTACAACTCAATTTTAAGAACCATCTCCTGGATAAACCAACTTTGAACAAAACTAAGTGGACTCTTCAACCAAGGAACACAGAAGAAGCCACATTGAGACTGGTAGGAATAGCGAAATCGCGAAGAGGGCTGCCCAGCTCCCCGGAGCAAACGGCAGCCCGGAGAGACCCGCGGGGCGGGAGGAGAGTTTGGCGGAGAGGGAGGGACCTGGGTCCCAGGAACCAAGCCCCAGCCTCCAGTCCTAGAGCCTAAAAGAGGCGTTTGGACAGTATTGAGCTGTGAAACAAGTGAGGGAGCTCCCAGGCCTACAGTGTGGAGTATTAGGTCCCTTCCTACTCTGCTGAGGGCTGCTTAAGGTTTTGGGGCGGCAGGACGCTGAAAGGCGGTTCTGTCGGCGTGGGCAGAGGCCAAGCCGGTGGGAGATCGGTCTAGCCCAGAGGGTCAGAGAGGACCGCGAGAGCGGTCCGGAAGCTGCGGGCCCGCCTTTGGTCCCACTTACGGGGACAAAGCGGGAGGCCAGGAACGGGCAGGCCCTGCGCAAGCCGGCCCTGACCGTGGGGACTGGGCTAGGACCAGGGACAGGCAGGGGCTGTGGCTGAGCTGACGCAACCAGTCCCCCACCCCCCAACCCCCGGGCCGGAGAAACAGCGGTTGGCCAGTATACGTGCGCGAGCGGGCTCCGAGCGCGGGAACGGGGTGGACCCCGAGACAAGTGGAGGCTCGCAGCTGAGCCCACGATATTGTCCTCATCTGGCTGGAGTAACCCCGATAGCATTCATACGTGCACGAGCGGGCTCCAAACGCGGGGGCCGGGTAGAGTCCGGACGAGCGGAAGTACGCAGCTCGGCGGAAGCCAGCAAACACGCCCGCCCCAATAAACCTTGGTTTCCGACCCTGCGCAAAGGGCCCTGGCCTCGAGGGCGGGGCTAAAGCTCCTGACGGGCAAAAGCTTACAGCTGAGAGCACGTCAAAAGCCCCACCTAACCCGCGGAACTGTAGCGAGCAGACTCCGACTGCTGGTTCTGGGCGGAAGTCCGGAAATAGGCTGGGTCCGCAGCTGAGTAAAGGTGCTCGCCTCTACCCTTGGTGCTAATCTTGTGGCTTCAGTGACAGCCCCTCCCACGGAGGAGAGGCAGAAATCACAGCAAAAGCCACAGTGGGCCGGTGCTGGCAACGCTCATACCCAACCACCCTAGGCACCGGCAGAGGGGCTGGGGGGCCTGCAGATACACCACACCTAGAGAACACAAAGGCAACAACTACTGGACTCCAGTGGCCACAACTTGCTTATACACAGAAAAAATGGGCAGGCAGAGGAATGCAAACCAAATGAATCAAGAGAAATCCCCAGAGAAGGACCTGAATGAACCAGATATAACCAAATTACCAGAAGCAGAATTTAGAATAATGATAGTTAGGATGTTCAAAGAAATTAGAGCAACAATGGATAGTCATTATGAACACCTAAACAAAGAGATAACAAGTATAAAAAATGAAATTGAAATAATAAAAAAGAATCAGACAGAAATGACAAATACAGTATCAGAACTGAAGACCACAATGGAAGGAATTAAAAGCAGGATGGATGACGCCGAGGATCGAATAAGCGAGTTAGAGGACACAATAAACAAAGACACAGAAGCAGAGAAGAAAAAGGAAAAGAGACTTAAAAAATGTGAGGAAACTCTAAGGGAGCTTTGCGACAACATGAAGAGAAACAACATTCGCATCATAGGGGTGCCTGAAGAAGAGGAGAGAGGACAGGAAATGGAAACTTTGTTCAATCAAATTAATCAAACTTTCCTAAATTAAGGCTGGGAAACACTCCACACATTCAAGAAGCACACAGAACTCCATTAAGGAGAAACCCAAAAAAATCTACACCAAGACACATCATAGTTAAAATACCAAAGCTAATGGATAAAGAAAAAATTTTAAAAGCTGCTAGAGAAAAAAAGACTATCACCTACAAAGGAGCCCCCATTAGGATGACATCGGACATCTCAACAGAAACACTTGAGGCCAGAAGGGAATGGCAAGAAATAAAGTAATGCAGAACAAGAACCTACAACCAAGACTACTTTATCCAGCAAGGCTAACGTTTAAAATTGAAGGAGAAATAAAGAGCTTCCCAGAAAAAGAAAGCCTCAAGGAATTCATAAAAACCAAACCAATTCTGCAAGAGATACTAAGGGGCCTCTTGTGAACACTTTAAAGGGAGGAATGAATAGAGCAAAAGAAGAATACAGCTTTAAAGAATAAAATGGCAATAAACAACTACATATCAATAATAACCTTAAATGTAAATGGATTAAATGATCCAATCAAAAGACATAGGGTAGCTGCATGGATAAAGAAACAGGACCCATACATATGCTGTCTACAAGAGACACACCTTAAAACAAAAGATGCTCATAGACTGAAGGTAAAAGGATGGAAAAAAATATTTCATGCAAATGGAAATGAAAAAAAAAGCAGGGGTAGCAATACTTATATCAGACAAAATGGACTTTAAAACAAAGGCTGTAGTAAGAGATAAAGGAGGACACTACATAATCATAAAGGGAACAATTCAACAGGAAGATATAACTATTGTAAATATCTATGCACCAAATATAGGAGCCCCGACATACATAAAGCAGACTTTGATGGATATAAAGGGCGAGATTAACAGCAATACTATCATAGTAGGGGATTTCAATACCCCTCTAACAACACTGGATAGATCCTCAAGAAAGAAAATTAATAAAGAAACAGCAGACTTAAAGGATACACTAGATCAACTTGATTTAATAGATATCTTCAGAACTTTTCACCCTAAAGCAGTAGAATATACATTCTTCTCAAGCGCTCATGGTACGTTTTCTAGGATAGACCACATGTTAGGACACAAAAATGGTCTCAATAAATTTAAGAAGATTGAAATCATATCAAGCATTTTCTCTGATCACAATGCCATGAAACTAGAAATTAACCACAAAAGAAAAACTGAAAAATACTCAAACACTTGGAAACTAAATAGCTTGTTATTAAATAATGAATGGATTAACAATGAGATCAAAGAAGAAATAAAAAAGTTTCTAGAAACAAATGATAATGAGCATACATCAACTCAAAATTTATGGGACACAGCAAAAGCAGTTCTGAGAGGGAAGTTTATTGCACTACAGGCATATCATAAGAAGCTAGAAAAAGCTCAAATAAGCAACCTGACCCTGCATCTAAAAGAACTAGAAAAACAACAACAAATAAAACCCAAGACAAGTAGAAGAAAGGAAATAATAAAGGTCAGAGCAGAAATAAATGACATAGAGGCTAAGGAAACAATACAGAGGATCAATGAAACAAGAAGCTGGTTCTTTGAAAAGGTAAACAAGATTGATGAACCTTTAACTAGAATCACCAAGAAAAAAAGAGAGAGGACTCAAATAAATAAAATTAGAAAGGACAGTGGAGAAATAACAACTGACACAACAGAAATACAAAGCATTGTAAGAAAATACTATGAAGAACTATATGCCAAAAAATTAGACAATCTTGGTGAAATGGACAAATTTCTTGAATCATATAACCTTCCAAAAATCAATCTGGAAGAATCAGAACACCTAAACAGACCAATTATAGCAAATGAGATAGAAACAGTTATCAAAAAACTCCCAAAAAAGAAAAGTCCTGGGCCTGATGGCTTCACAAGTGAATTCTATCAAAAATTCAAAGAAGAACTAACTCCTATTCTCCTCAAGCTATTTCAAAAAATTCAAGAGGAAGGAAGAATTCCAAACTCCTTTTATGAGGCGAGCATAATTCTGATCCCAAAACCGGGCAAAGACAACACAAAGAAAGAAAATTATAGGCCTATATCCCTGATGAATTTAGACGCTAAAATTCTCAACAAAATATTAGCCAACCGGATCCAGCAATATATGTAAAAAATCATACACCATGATCAAGTGGGATTTATTCTGGAGAGGCAAGGCTGGTTCAATATTCGCAAATCAATCAATGTGATTCACCACATAAACAAAAGGAAGGACAAAAATCACATGATAATTTCAATAGATGCAGAAAAGGCATTTGATAAAATCCAGCACCCATTCATGCTCAAAACTCTCAGTAAAGTGGGAATACAGGGATCATTCCTTAACATGATAAAGGCCATCTACGATAAACCGACAGCAAACATCATACTAAATGGACAAAGATTAAAAGCAATCCCCTTAAGATCAGGAACCAGGCAGGGGTGCCCCCTTTCACCACTCTTATTCAACATAGTTCTGGAAGTCCTAGCTACAGCAATCAGACAAGAAGAAGAAATAAAAGGCATACAAATTGGAAAAGAAGAAGTAAAACTGTCATTATTTGCAGATGATATGATATTGTATATTGAAAACCCTAAAGTCTCAGTCAAAAAACTACTGGACCTTATAAATGAATTCAGCAAGGTGGCAGGATATAAAATTAATACTCAGAAATCAGAGGCATTTCTATACACCAACAATGAAATATCAGCAAAAGAAATTAAGGAAACAATCCCCTTCACTATTGCAACCAAAAAAATAAAGTACCTAGGAGTAAATTTAACCAAGGAGGTTAAGGACTTGTACTCAGAAAATTATAGAACATTGATAAAAGAAATCAAGGAAGATACAAACAAGTGGAAGCACATACCGTGCTCATGGCTAGGAAGAATAAACATCATTAAAATGTCTATATTACCCAAAGCAATTTATAAATTCAATGCAATACCAATTAAAATACCAATGACATACTTCAAAGATATAGAACACATATTCCAAAAATTTATATGGAACCAAAAAAGAACACGAATAGCCTCAGCAATCTTAAAAAGAAAAAATAAAGCAGGAGGTATCACTCTTCCTGATATCAAGGTTTACTACAAGGCCATTATACTCAAGACAGCCTGGTACTGGCATAAGAACAGGCACATAGATCAATGGAACAGAACAGAGAACCCAGAAATAAACCCACAGCTTTATGGACAACTGATATTTGACAAAGGAGGAAAGAACATACAATGGAGTAAAGACAGCCTCTTTAACAAATGGTGTTGGGAAAATTGGACATCTACCTGCAAAAAAATGAAACTAGACCATCAACTTACACCATTCACAAAAACAAACTCAAAATGGATAAAAGACTTAAATGTAAGCCGTGAAACCATAAACATCTTAGAAGAAAACATAGGCAGCAAGCTCTCCGACATCTGTAGCAGCGGTATATTTGCCGATTTATCTTCATGGGCAACTGAAATAAAAGGCAAGATAAACAAGTGGGACTATATCAAACTAAAAAGTTTTTGCACAGCTAAAGACAATAGGAATAGAATAAAAAGACAAACCACACAATGGGAGAACATATTCGACAGCACATCTGATAAGGGGTTAATAACTAAAATTTATAAAGAACTTATAAAAAGCAACACCAGGAAGACAAACAACCCAATCAAAAAATGGGCAAAAGAAATGAATAGAAATTTCTCCAAAGAGGACATACAGATGGCCAATAGGCATATGAAAAAATGCTCAACATCACTAATCATTAGAGAAATGCAAATTAAAACCACAATGAGATATCACCTCACACCAGTCAGAATGGCACTTATCAGCAAAACAACACAGAATAAGTGCTGGCGAGGATGTGGAGAAAAGGGAACCCTTCTGCACTGCTGGTGGGAATGCAGACTGGTGCAGCCACTGTGGAAAACAGTTTGGAGATTCCTCAGAAAATTAAAAATCGAACTGCCTTTTGACCCAGCTATCCCTCTTTTAGGAATATACCCTAAGAACACCATAGCACTGTTCGAAAAGAAGAAATGCGCCCCCATGTTCGTGGCAGTATTGTTCACAATAGCGAAGATCTGGAACCAGCCCAAGTGTCCGTCAGAAGACGAGTGGATTAAAAAGCTATGGTACATATATACTATGGAATACTACTCAGCCATAAGAAACGATGACATCGGATCATTTATAACAAAATGGATGTACCTTGATAACATTATACGGAGTGAAATAAGTAAATCAGAAAAAAAGAAAAACTGAGAACAGCACGATTACATACATAGGTGGGACATGAAAGTGAGGGTATGAGACATGGACAAGAGAGTGGTGGTTATGGGATGGGGAAGGGAGGGAAGAATGGGATAGGGAGGAGGGGAGGGACGCAGGGAAAACCAGATTGAAGGTGACAGAGGACAATTTGACTTTTGGTGATGGGTATGCAACACAATTGAATGATAAGATAACCTGGAGATGTTTTCATTGTACATATGTACCCTGATTTATTGATGTCACCACATTAGAATTAATAATAATAAAATATATATATATAAAAAAAAAAAAAAAAAAAAAAGAATACTGGTCGTGATCATTATTATTTTCATTTACTTGTATTCAGCGCTTTACCCCAGACCTCTGCTTTCAGGTTGGTTTTGTTTTTGTCTTTTTTTCACAGTGAAGGCCCTAGTACAGAAGATACTTTAATGACAGTTATTAAGAGTGACGAAATGAAGTTACTTGAAAATGGCATGTGAACCGCAGGCTGTGAAAGTGGCTATTGTGTTGGGGACTAGGCAACAAGAGTAGTCGTGTTATTGGGCAATGGGGGTCCCCAAACAACAGTATCTGGAAATCACTTTTCTGAAGCCACATATTTCTTTCAGAAAAGGTGATTCTAGTCTTCTGCTAAGAGACATATGTCTGGCATCCTGGGAAGGGGGACAGGATTAGAGATTCCATGTACAGTTTCTCGGTTTAACTGTCTTATTTTCTACCTTGTCCTGTCTGCCTCCACAGAGCCTCTAGGATTTCACCCCCCACCCCCAGAAAATAAGTAGGAAGTATGGAAGAATGGTCCTGAGGGCAAATCACATCCGTGAACTTCTTCTTACTTTATTTTTACTATGGTGCTATCTATTGTTAAAAAAAAGAAAAAGTTTTTCCTTCTAAATAACAACTATTACAATTAACAAAAACAAACAAACCTGTTTTTATAAATAACAGCTAAAAGGAAAAGCAAGCGAATCTAATTTCTCACCCTATTATTCAAATTAGGCATTTTCAACCACCGTGCCTTAAACAAATGCCATTCTTCTGTGTGTACTAATCATGGGGAAAGCGACTACTATTACTATGCATGGCAACTATGTGCTGTATATCATCTAAACTAGGATAGTTTTGAGAGTGAATAGGGCAGGACTAATAATTAAGCCAGGGCAATATACAGTGTGTCCGTAAAGTCATGGTGCACTTTTGACCTGTGACCGGTCAAAAGTGCACCATGACTTTACGGACACACTGTACATAAAACTGGGACTATCTCAGGTACTCCAGTCACTCTCTTACTAGAGTAACTTCTTGGATGCTGAGTTTGTAAACTTAAAAGGTGTTCCCAATTATGTGTTCTCCCTTAGAACAAAGACACAGTCTCCTACATTAGTGCACAAAATAAGGCACTATAATGAAAACAAAAGGTGGAAAGGATTAGTGAATATAGAATGATAGGTTTTAGGATATTGGTTTTGCAAAGCCCCCCCTCCCCCATAGGCACACAGATAATTACTTTAGAAATTAACATATCATCTTTATGCTCCAAGGGAATGATGATAATTAATATATTTTAAGCAGAGAAAATTGGATAATTTAGCTTATACAGTTTTCTTCCTCTTAGAACTACTTACACTAAATAAATAAATAAGGGAAGGGTGAAGAATGGTTGGAATGAAAATGGGCTACAGTTTTCCGCTTTAAAAACATAGTTATGACATGAGAAAAGAGTCACTAAATGCCTTTACCCATTCCAGAGTCCTTCTTGGTGCCATCTGAGATTATGTCTACATGATCAGAGTCCACATCATAACTAAAGAAATCATTCAAATAGGTCTTTGATCGCTGTCCACCAAATACATATAAGCAACGATTTTTCTGAAAAATAAGAAGGGCAAAGATCAGAAAAAGTAGTCACTGCCATGAAAAATTCAGAATGCTCTTTTAAAAATTGAAACCTCAATAAAAGCAGTTTTATGACAGATCCCATGCAATGAGTACTATACTAGTACAGAGGGATGAAGAAGCTTTCCCTACATCGCTAACGGGCGATCTCCTGGAGTCCTGGTGAAGTAGAAAAGCAAGGTGCAGAATAGTGCATACAGGGTGCCACCTTGGTGTAAGAAAGGAGAAAAAGTAATGTGTATGTGTTATTTTCTTTTTCTGAAAAGAAAGAAAACAAAGATATTTACCTATTGGAGAAGGGCGTGAGCAGGAAGATAGGGATAAACACCAGGCCTCTCTTAAAGCACCAGGACTTATGGTTTTGCCTTTAGAAGCAGGTATATATTTTTATTTAATTAGAAAATAAATCAACTCAAAAGATAAAAATCTCTGAAATTTGAAAAAACTGAAAGAAATAGACCTATCAGTATATAAAGATA
The DNA here is from genome assembly GCA_037038555.1 of Rhynchonycteris naso. Classification (NCBI taxonomy): domain Eukaryota; kingdom Metazoa; phylum Chordata; class Mammalia; order Chiroptera; family Emballonuridae; genus Rhynchonycteris; species Rhynchonycteris naso. The sequence continues at coordinate 55,498,314 of CM072995.1, forward strand.
TGACCACACGGTAATCACACAAAGAAGTAGTATTTCTAGTGATTTTAATTCATGCTTTTTTTTTCTTCTTTCTTTCCAAGGGAGAGGAGGGGAGATAGAGGCAAACTCCCACAGGTGCCCTGACCAGAATCCACCCAGCAACCCCATCTGGGCCGATGCTCTGCCCATCTGGGGCCTTGTTTGCAATCTTTAGCACCTGAGGTGGAGGGTCCATGGAGCCATCCTCAGCGCCCAGGGACAATGAACTCGAACCAATCAAGCCATGGCTGCAGGAGAAGGTAAAGAAAGTGGGGGCGGGAGAGGTGAAGAAGCAGATGGTCGCTTCTACTGTGTACCCCTGACCGGGATACTAACCTGGGACATCCACACACCAGGCCGACACTCTACCACTGAGCCAACTGGCGAGGGCCACTAGGGTTAACAAATAAATAGAAATAGCTGCAATATCTATATAAGCAGTGAAGTTAGTCATAAAAATGCCTAGATTAGTAGGTGATAACTATTTAGGAATTGCTAAATTGATGGGAACAAGTCTCAATTAGCTAACAGTTCACTGTTAAAGAATTTTATTTTTGTCTATCATTACTAACAATAATCATTTATTTCTAATGAAAAGTTTAGATCTCTTGCTGAGGAATTAGTTTTCACCACTTGTTTTCCTACTGAGATACACAAGACAAAGTAACAATACAATGCAGAATATTTTCTTACCGAGTGAAACAGCATGCAGTGTCCTATCCGAGACTGGATATCCTCAGGCCCAGCATTACAGGAGTCCTCCCGAAGAAGTTTCCAGGTTTGACACTGACAGTTGAAAGCAAACAACCCACTGAATTGTGGTTCACTGGCTCTGCTGTCATCAACGCTGCCATTACACGTCAAAATTCTACCACCAAAGGTGTAGATCATATGTTTTTCGGAGTCCATACACATCTATCAGAACAAGAGAACAGACTGAATAGTTTTAGGTTGTTCCTGTCATCTGTGCTAAAATGAAACCAATGTGTGTGGTTTTAGAGTCTCAAAAACAAAACTGACCTTTATTTTAATAACATAAAGTACTGCCCCAATTATCCTTAGCAGCACCGCAATACTACTAACCACCAGGCAGATGGATTTCTAAATACTTTGTCAGTTTTCCATTTGCCCCACCGAGAATAAAATACGTTGTGTTAAAGAGCTTTACACTTTCTTGAAACTGCATAATTTTTACCAGATCAACCAATAATACATGAGGTGCTGATTTATAAACCTAAGAGTGAATACAGATCATACTCTATGGGTAAACAGTGATCACAAATTCCTTTTAATCTTGCTCATAAAAACTTCTATTCTAGGTGAGCATCCTATTAATCTTACTACTATTAAATAAGAGAGCAGATATGTGAATGAGTAATGCAGCTAAATTCACCTCTCTGTATTTATTTTACAGAAGTATTCAAATTATGTTACAAAGCAGTAAAATAAAAAGACATTTGCAGCAATCAGTCTCTAGACTGACATCTATGGTGTGATGAATCTTGTCTTCTTTTAACACAATAGTATAAATTTAATTTTAATATGTTAAGCAACTCTTGTGCAAAACCCAACCTTAATTCTTTCATTCTTTCAACTCAAAATTATAGTTTTTCATTAAAATATCTAAAAAAATAGTCATTTGTCAAAAGATAATAATTAAATTCTATTTCAAAGAATATATAAGTCCAAGTTGGAAAGTAGATGTTGACCACAAGTGGCATTTATATATATATATATATATATTTCTTTTTTTTCCCCCCCAGGGACAGAGAGAGGGATAGATAGGGACAGACAAACAGGAACGGAGAGAGGTGAGAAGCATCAATCATTAGTTTTTCGTTGCCATTGTGACACCATAGTTGTTCATTGATTGCTTTCTCGCATGTGCCTTGACCACAGGCCTTCAGCAGACCTAGCAATCCCCTGCTGCAGTCAGTGACCTTGGATCCAAGCTGACGAGCTTTTGCTCAAGCCAGATGGGCCCGCACTCAAGCTGGCGACCTCGGGGTCTCGAACCCGGGTCTTCCACATCCCAGTCCGATGCTCTATCCACTGCCTCGTCACGTGGCATTTATATATTTTAAAAATTGTGTACACGAAAGATTTTGCTAAAGCACAAATACTAGCCATTGTATGTTCAATTCTCTCCTCCCATTAAATTCTGCTTTTCATTTTTGTGTTGTTAATAAAAAGCTTTTTTAATAGCAAAACTTAGTTTTAAAAATTGTATTAAAAAGAAAAGATTCTAACCAATGCCATGATTCAAAAAAATTTTAATGAAAGATTCTAGCATCTTCTAATCTTTACCAATAAAAAGATCCACTTGGAAAAAAAAAAAAGATCCACTCGGTATTTCCCAGGTTTCTGGAAGATTTTCATAAATTAAGATGAAAATCTACTATACCTCAAGGGTGAAATAAGGCTGCAAAACTGAGATAAAGTTTTCATGTCCCAAGCCCTCCACAGAAAGGGTTCCCACTCTTCAGTCTTCAATAATCCTATCATTAAGAGCAACCCATACATTTCTGAAGGCAAGTCAATATGGCCCCACTCACCTACTGTACATATGACTGTCCAGGGCTTTATCAAAGCTAAGTCACATTATCCTGTCCTAAATTCTTAGGCTCAAATCTTTCCAAACACTGGGGGACCCATGCTGAAAATCATGAGGGACCTACATTACATAAGCTAATTTACATTTTCATGAATTCATAGAGTCATGCTAATTCTGGCCCCTCTTTGTTACCAGGTTTCCCATGCTTATCCAGTCTCTGAGGTTCTACTTCATAAACCATAAAGTGATTTCCTCTTTCCTCTAAGTCAGGGGTCCCCAAACTACCGCATGCGGCCCCCTGAGGCAATTTATCCAGCCCCCACCACACTTCCGGAAGGGGCACCTCTTTCATTGGTGGTCAGTGAGAGGACCACAGGATGCATCTGCACCCATAGTTCCCATTGAAATACTGGTCAGTTTGTTGATTTAAACTTACTGGTTCTTGATTTTAAATATTGTATTTGTTCCTGTTTTTGTTTTTTTACTTTAAAATATGTGCAGTGTGCATAGGGATTTGTTCATAGTTTTTTTTATAGTCCGGCCCTCCAATGGTCTGAGGGACAGTAAACTGGCCTCCTGTGTAAAAAGTTTGGGGACCCCTGTTCTAGCGGATATTTAATTTTGATGTGCTTGTTCTCATTTGTTTGCCTACGAAGGTAACTGGTTTTTTCTCTGAGCTTTTCTCTTAATTCTTGGTTCTAAAATTTCATTAAGGAAGTATCTAGACAGGGATATTCTTTTTCATTTCATCTTGATTTGCACCTGGTGTTCCCTTCATTCTGAAAACTTTCTTCAGCTCAAGTTTTCTTCCTTTTTACCTGTTTGTTTTTTGTTGTTGATTTTTAGGTGTTTTCTTTGGGGGGGGGGCTGCATTCTCTTTTGCTAGGACTCCTATTAGAACTTGAGGCCCTTGTCTCTTTTAACTCTTCTCTTATAATTTCAGCTCACTAATTTTGTAACCATTTAGAGGTATGTCCGTTCTGATTTTTAATTAATTTGCTGAGATTCTCCAAATCTTTAATTTGTAATTTTTCTAGATATATCCTTTTAATAAACGCAATAGCCACCTGAATTGCTTTAACAATGTCACTTAAACTTATCTTAAAGGCTTCTTTATAACTACTAGTTTTCTTTGTTAATTTTATTTATTCATTTTTTTTAGAGAAGAGAGAGGAATAGAGAGAGAGAGAGAGAGAAGGGGGGAGGAGCAGGAAGCATAAACTCCCATATGTGCCTTGACCAGGCAAGACCAGGGTTTCGAACCGGCGACCTCAGTGTTTCCAGGTCAACGCTTTATCCACTGCGCCACCACGGGTCAGGCTTTTTCTTTTATTTTTTTCTTCTTTTTTTACAGGGATAGAGAGAGAGAGTCAGAGAGAGGGACAGACAGACAGGAACGAAGAGAGGTGAGAAGCATCAATCATTAGTTTTTCATTGCCGTTGCGACACCATAATTGTTCATTGATTGCTTTCTCACATGTGCCTTGACCGCAGGCCTTCAGCAGACCGAGCCACCCCTTGCTGGAGCCAGCGACCTTGGGTCCAAGCCAGCGAGCTTTTTTTGGCTCAAGCCACATGGGCCCACACACAAGCTGGCAAGCTCGGGGTCTCGAACCTGGGTCTTCCGCATCCCAGTCCGATGCTCTATCCACTGCGCCACCGCCTGGTCAGGCTCTTTGTTAATTTTAATTTGTTGAGTTCAGCACCTGTCCCATGGTAATTATATTCAAATATTCGGATTTTTTGGTTGTTGTTCTAGTCCTCCTCGTACCTAAGAATCCCCAGCCATCCATCTGCCTGTCGAAAGGGAGCAAGTGGGGAGGAAAAGCTGCGAAGGGTTCCACAGCGGCTCTCAGGGCCCCTGGGAGTACTGCTCTACCTTCCCCGCTCCAGCGCCCACACTCAACACTTGACCCATGGACAATTACCACAGTTAAGTGCTACTCAGTCAAACTGAAGAATGCTCTGTGTTCAGTCTCCCACTGATCAGCTGATGTTTGCCCCAGCTATAGATCATAACTGCTTTCTACCTTAAATGCATTGTCTTGCCAAATTTTTTAAGTTCCCCAAGGGTATTCTTTCCTGTTTTTCAACATAATTACTAATGTATTTGCTTGTCATTTCATAGGATGTGGGGCAGAATAACAGTAAAAGATATGTTTAACCTGCCAATGATACACAGTAACCTAAGGAAATTGTCAATGAGATGAGATCTCCAAGCCTATGTATGAAGTTTCTCCTGCCATTTCTTGGCAAGCTCAAATTCAATTTTTTAGTAATTTCTTCAAAAGTGGTCATACCTGAAGGACAGTCTGTCTAGATATAAAATTCTTGAATCACATTGTCTTTTCCTGAATACCTTCTAGATGTCGTTCTATTTGTTTTGGCACTGAATGCAGCTGCAGAGAAATTTGGTATCAGTCTTATTTTATTTCTAAGTTCCTTGATCACTTTGTCTAGCTGCCTCCCAACAAAACGTCTTTTTTATATTTGAAATCTAATGTTACTAACATATGTCTTAGAGTTGACTGCCTATGTCAATCCCCCCTAAATACAGCACACCCTTTTGAAATGTGAAATAGTCTTCTTTCTTCAGGAAAGTTTTCTTGAATTTTATTTGTAAATATTTGTTGGCCCTGTTTTGGTTTCTGTATTTAATATCTCCAATTATATATATGTTGGCTCACTTTTGCCTGTCTTCTCTATCTATAATTTTCTGGTTAATCCTTTTTAATCTTTACGTATTTCTTTATTATCTGCTTTATTATCTTCAGAGTTTCAATCTCCATTAAATCATTTAATTAATGTTCAAATTCTGGAATATTATTTCCATTTGCTGTTGCGTGAAGGAAAATTTTGCTGTTACTTTTCCTTCCATTGTTTCCCTTTAGAGTACTTTCCTAAAGATTTGGTGTTTACTGCTGTTTAGGTTTTCGTACTTAAGCAAGCTGATCTTCCCTGGACTAGATAACAGAAAGGTAATGTTCTTGCTCAAGGATTTCCACCTTTTGTTGCTACTGAATTAAACGGCTTCTTCAAAATATAGCGCATCTGTCAAGCCATGTATTTAAGTCTATGAACCCTCATTTAGGCTGGGGGCTTCTATCAAGACTTGAGCTCTCACAGTTGCCTCCGTGGTTACTGCAAAAGGAGCCACTGTCCCCAGTTGTACTTTTAGAAGACTGTGCTTTCTGACATTTACCACCTCTGGGTCTTCCTGAGTGCTTTCCAGAATTATCTTACGGTCTCCCCCACAAGCTGCCTGGGTTCAACTTTCTGCCCAGCTCATAACACTTCCAAGATATACCTCTGCTAGGCTCCCTCTGCATTCCCAGTTATGCCCAATTACAAGGTTGTCGGCTTCAATGCAGATTCTGGGTATTTCAGTTGTTTTTGGCTAAACTTACAAGAAATTGGGAGTTGTGAGTTTTCTTTGGCTCTTGATTTTGCGCAATATGTGACTTGTGTTTTGTTTTGTTTTTTTTAATCTTTTTTTTGTTTGGGTTTCATTGTTCCTGAAAATCACACAAAGTAACAACATTGAAAGCTTCAGAACAAGTTGCCAGTATGTTCTTAATAACTCCAGAATCTTTATATTTAAATTCTTAACTATATTAAATTAAAAATGACAAAAAAAAGACAAAATAACTGTTAAACTTGTCTCATGCCTCTAAGTTTCTCACATTCTTCTCAAATTTGAATGTGACCTGTCTAATCTAAAGTGTCATGAACAACAAGTAATTTTTGAAGTTCTAACTTAGAGCTTTATTTGCTAGAAACAGAATAGAAAATGGAGGCTTATACACATCACACAGGTCACATAGTTGTTAGCTGAATTAGCACTGAAATCCTGTTTTTTTCACCCCTAGTGTTCTGCCATAACATCTAACAAAAGTTTCCAATGAACATTCTATTTTATCAAAATCAAGAGAAAGAAAGACCATACATAAGGATAATATATTTGCACTCAGACTATCCCGAAGCTATTCTTTTTTCAACTTGTAAAAATAAAGACATAGCATCCTTTGTAAAAGGAATTTGTAACCAGTTGAAAGCAAGAACATAGTTTTCCTCACAATGTTATCTGCTGATGTTCTGTTTTTAAAAGGTCACAACCAGCCAAACTTTTTTTGGAGTTCTTATTTTCCACATGAAAACACTGAGGATGTCAGCAGGGAGGTGCACAGCTTTGCAGTGCTCAGCTCTGTACAGCCAGCAGAAGTTCCAAATTCAAGCTGGGGAGTACTTGGAAGACTAAATGTTTTTCATTTTCTACCTACCACTTACTTGACAGGCATACAACCCACACTTCTTTTCCTTACCATTCTCCTACAACAACTACTTGTTATTATAAGTATAGCAGAAAAATACTTTTAAAGCAAAGAATTAACAAAATATGTAAAGAAACAATGAATAAAGGCTTGGGTTTAATTCTCATATAAGAGACAACTCAGTATAACATGTGAAATGAACTCTAAGAAGAAGAGTTACTAAGCACTAATTAATCCGCACATCTGTACCTGATGATCAAACACCAATTTCGGCCCTCCGTCAGCAGCAGTATCTTCACTGAGTAACATCCATGTGTTAGTGTCAATGTCATAACGATAAAAGTCACTTTTCAGAGACTTGCTGTTCCTCACAGAGGAATCCAAATAACGGCCCAATGTGTAGATTTGCCTTCGTTGAATGTCAATGCACATTTTATGACATGATCTGGCACTAGGACCATTCTGTAAAGAGGAAAAAGAAAAAAGAATTCAAAGAACAAGTAACAAAATAAAATAAAATGCTCCTTTTTGTTGACTTTAATTACAAGCTCTGCTCAGAAACTCATAGCAAGTCAACTAATATAAATCTAACACTAGGCTTAAATCTCTAAAGGAAAGCAAAATAAGCAGTAGGAGATATAACTCTTACCTTAGGAATGCTTGGATCTACCAGGAAAGATGAGAGGAGCTACTTTGGACACTATGGCATTCTGTTCACAACACTGACATGGATTCTATCAGGTACTCTGTTGCATTTTAGTCATCTGTGCACAGAGCTTAATTTTCTGTTACATTTTGATCTACTTAAAGACACACTTCACCAGAATCCAGCACAAGACAGGCACTCCAGGATTATCTAGGATCAGTAGATTTCATAACTATAAGGAACCTTCATAAAATCTCTAGCTTAATTATTTCTTTTGAAAGATGAGGAACCATAAGCCAAAAGGCATCTTCCTGAAAGCTAGTAAGCTAGTGACAGAAAGAGAATGAGAATTCAAGTCCTTGACTTCTTCAGCTACCCTTTATATTATATAAAACTGACTCTCCTGACTGAATAAATAATCCAACTAGGGAACAACATGAAGAACAGTGTATCACCAACAAAGATCAGTTGAGATCACTCATATCACAAGATTGAATAAAAGGTGAAAATTATTGTAGTACAAACCAAAAGTAGAGTTCATGAAGAAAAAATACATCTTTAATTGGACAGTACTGAATTAGTTGAAAGAAGAAAAAGGAAACAGAATGTTTGTTAATTATCTCCTAAATCCTGTCTATACTATTACTATATGTTATACATTTCATTTATACTAATAACTCCATAAAGAATATTATCACTATTTCATAGAGTTTAAGTAATTTGTCCAGTCACAAAACTAGAAAATAAAAGAATTAAGCCCAGGGTAACCAAGGCAAAAACTGTGTTCTTTCCCCTGTTTCAGAATGCTTTTTCCAGAAGAGAAACAAAAGCAAAAAACACACTTATTACAATGTGTGTGGTTATGACTGAGATGAAAATTCCGTGCTGCAGAAATAACAGAGTTGAAGTATGAGGTAGAAACAGGAAGCGGAGTGAATGACGGAGTAGACTAAATATCATCTTGCAAGCAATAAAAAATATTTATTGGTTTCTAGAGGATATAAAATAAAAAAGTGGTACTATAGGAAGAGAAATCTAGCCTTATTATTTAGATTAATCGAGGCAACAAAGAAAGGCATTAGGCATAAAAAAGTTTGATGTAGTGTTATTAACCTAGATATTAAATTGATTAAATCTGCATTTTAGTATTCATACTAATTACTATTTTTTACATACTAAAACTTATTTTTAAAGATTTTGACTAGTGAAATTAAATAATTAAAAAGCACCCAACAAACAAAACGTCCTGGACCAAATGACTTCACTAGTCAATTTACCAAACATTCAAAGGACTAACACCTATCCTTTTCCAACTATTCCAAAAATTTCAAGAGGAGGGAAGACTCCCAAGTTCAAGAGTTTAACAGGCCAGCATTATCCTAATTCCAAACCCAGATAAAGACACTACAAAGATATAATATTAAAGACCAATATCTCTGATGAACATAGATGCTAAAATTCTCAACAAAGTATGAGCAAACCAGATCCAGCAATACATTAAACGGATCATACACCATGATCAAGTTATGATTTATTTGTAGGATGCAGGCTGGTACAATATCTGCAAATCAATAAACATGATCCAGGACATAAATAAAATGAAGAATAAAAACCATATGATCATATCAATAGATGCAGAAAAAGCATTTGATAAAATCCAATACCCATTTTTGATAAAAACTCTCAGCAAAGTGGAAATAAAGTGAACATATCTAAATGTAATAAAGGCCATATATGACAAACAGACAGTCAACATCATACTCAATGGGTAAAAACTACAAGCATTTCCCTTAAGATCAGGAATAAGACAGGTTTGCTTTCACTACTCTTATTCAACAGAATGCTGGAAGTGCTAGCCACAGCAATCAGACAAGAAGAAGAAATAAAAGGGCATCCAAATTGCAAAGAAAGAAGTAAAATTGTCATTATTTGCACATGATATGATACTGTATATAGAGAACCACAAATATTCCACCAAAAAACTACTACAACTGATAAATGAATACAGTAAAGTAGCAAGACACAAAACAAATATGCAGAAATCAGGAGCATATTTATACACCAACAATGAATGACCAGAAAGAAAAACTAAAAAAACAATTCCATTCACAATTGTTTCAAAACAGAATAAAATACCTAGGGATAAATTTAACCATGGAGCTAATAGACCTGCACTTGGAAAATTATGAGACACCAAAGAAAGAAACTGAAGATGATACAAGTAGGTGAGGGAAACTATACACCATGTTCATGGATAAGAAGAACTTATTAAAATGTCCACACTATCCAAAGCAATCTACAGAGTCAAGTCAATTCCAATGAAGATACCAATGGTGTATTTCACAGAACTAGAACGAATATCCCCAAAGTTTATACGGAACCACAAAAGACACTAATAGCAACAATGATCCTGAGAAAGAAGAACAAAGTAAGGAGGAATCATACTACCTGATCTCAAACTATATTGTAAAGCCACAGCAATCAAAACAGCATGATACTAGCATTAAAAAAAAGACATATAGATCAATGGGACAAAGTAGAGAGCCCAGAAATAAACCCATTAGATTCAATTAATATTTGACAAAGGAGGCAAAAACACACAATGGGTAATGATAATCTATTAAATAAATGGTTTTGGGAATATTGGACAGAAAAATGAAACCAGACCACTTTCTTCCACCACACACAAGACTAAACTCAAAACAGATTGTTAGACTCAAAACCATAAAAATCCTAGCAGAAAATATGGGCTGTAAAATCTCAGACATTCTCATAGTAATATTTTTTCTGACATAGCTCCTCAAACAAAAGAAATGAAAGAAAATAAATGGGACTATATTAAACTAAAAAAGTTTTGCACAGCAAAAGAAACCATCAACAAAATGAAAAGCCAACCCACTGAATGGGAGAGTATTTTCACTGATAAGTCTGATAAGAGGTTAATATCCAAAATTTATAAAGAACTTTAGACTCAACACACAAAAAACAAACAAAAAAATGGGCAAAGGACCTGAATAGATACTTATCCAAAGAGGACATATAGATGGCCAATAGACATGAAAAGATGCTCAATGTCAATAAGAATCAGACTTTTCCCCCCATGACCTTTGAGATAGCAACATATTAAATGAAGCAGATTTAAATCCAGCTGCCTTCTATTAGGCCAAATATGAAAGAGATTTAGAAAACTATAAAACAATGCTACTTAATGTATAATGGAACTTCAAGGAAAACCACCTATGTGACTGAGTTGCCAGCTGACCTAACTACCTTTTCCGTTAAACACTGTATTTCCTGGAAAGAAAACTAACAATCCAAGCATGGTTATTCAGACATTATGATATGGCAGACATTTTTTGAAAAATAAATTAAATATGTCATTTTGAATGAAAACAACTCACAAAATTAATTGTTAATGATAAAATGCATGTTTTTACATTAAGCAAAAATTTGAATTTTTGAATACTCCCACTTGCCAATATTATTTTGGAACCTTCCCAATACTTAAAAGACTTTGCCAAAGTGAGACTGATAATGAAATTGACAAGTGTATTACTTCAGGATATTGTATAATAAGATACGTGAACATTTGGAAGATGTGTACTAACTCAGGGAATCACTATTTTTCAAGTGACCAAAAACATGGGTAAAAAAATCATTGGTTAAATGAAGCATTCAAGGGAAAGACCTAATATATTTTACTATAACAGAATATGAAATGTTAGTTGGCTGATATGGCTTCAAAGTCTATAATGCCATTACCTGTGAGAAACAACCACTTGTTAATCTGGGATATGAAATTTAAAAAAAAAAAGTGCAATTATTTTAAAAGGCTATTAAAATACCATTCTCCTTTCCAAAAACATATCCATGTGAGGTCCAATTTTCTTCATATATTTCACACAAAACAGTATGTTATAAGACATCAAATGCAGCAACAGATATGAGACTCTAGCTGTCATCCATTAATTCAGGTATTAAAGAGATTTCTAAAAATGCAGAACTAAAGAAAATACATTTTGAACCTGTAAAAACTTATTGCACATCAACTTGAACATTTAAAATAATTATTCTCTTTAAAAACTGAGCCATCCCGTTCTCTCAATCTCTTAAACATGTTATTAGATTCATATTTAAGTGAATTAAATTAATTCTGCTTTTTAATTATGTATCATACTTTTAAAACACATGCCCTGGGTTTCATGAAGCAATAATTTGAACTTAGTGGTAGAGAAAATAAAATTAAATAATGAAGTCTTAACTGTTTAGTTTTGGAAGGAATGAGCATTTATGCTAGAGCCATATATTACCATTTAATTCATGGAAAGATCAACAAAAGGTTTTCTGGTGTCTATGTGAAAAAAATAATAATAAACTACAATAAATCTCAACTCTAGCACTGGGTCACCACTTAGAGCTACTGACTTCAAAATAACAGAAACAGTGTTCAAATCAAAATAATCTATTTTTCAGTATTAGTTTTAAATAATTATTAACCACATTATAAATATTACTTATTATATATAAGTGGTATAAGAAATAATGCCCATGCCTAGCTTCAAATGTACACTATTAATATTAGCTTTGAGGTCCTGTGTAAACCAGCCCCCTATCCTGCCAAACAGCTACTCTCCAGAATTTTCTATTTATCATGACCTTGCTTTTCTCCAGCATTAACGTTTTATTTAACTTATATCCCCTATTTACTCACTAAAGAGTAAGTATATGATTTATGCCTTAAGGGATTCAGAGTCTCAGTAGAGAAATAGGAATGCAAAACAATCATAACAGTAACCTATCCAAAGAATATAAGGCATTAAATGGGCACGCCAAAAAAATTTAACTCTGCTTGAAGCCAAGAATATTCACAGAGGAAATGAAATATGAACTCAGCTTTAAAGAATAAGTAGGCATTTCCTAGGTAAAAGCTGGCTGCATGGGAGGAGGACCCTCTGTTAATTCCAAACAGAAAAAACTACTTCCAGAGGACACAGGTGAGAAGGCTAATTCCAGCAACTATAGGTATGGCTGGCACGCAGTCATAAGATGAGGTTAGAAAGGTAAATATATACCAAATCATGATGAGAAATTTGAAGTTTTTACTCTAATGAATGGAACTAAGGTAGATAAATTGTTTTATCATTCTGATTACTGTTGTTATTCAGACTTCCCTGTATCTATGCCTTTTGATAAGGCCCCTAACCATACAGTACCTCTGGACTTGGTCACATAATTTCCTTTGCCAATGGGACAATAACAAATCTGGTGGTGTGCTCCTGTCACTTCATCCCCCTTGCAGCCCTGCCTGATATGAAAACAAGTCTCAGCTAGCCAACAGGAAGGTGCACTACTACACTGAACAGAGAGCCAAATAGTCCAGCTGAAGCTTCCTCCGCTAGCTGACAGCCCACTGACACCCAACACATGAATGAGCCCCACCAAAACCAAAGGAATGACCCAGTCATTCTGTAAACTTTTGAGTAAAATAAATGATTACTATATGCCACTCAAGTTTTGTGAAGTTTTGAATAAAACAGAATATAACATAAGTGAAATGCACTGAAACTAACCATAGGGTCTGAGCAGGTATCATATAGCCAGATATGTTTTCTAAAGACTGTGCTAATGAATGGAAACTAGAACTGGGGATCAACAACAGAGGCAGAAATGTTTAAGAAGAAAATCATAGAATTAGAATTAATGCCAAAAAGACATGTGAGATGCAATACTGTGTGCTTGAACTGCTGGAACTTAAGGCAATAGTTAGATACACTCTATGAATAAGAGGGAAGGTTTCAGGATAAATTCTAGACCAATTGCAAGAATAATTACAGATGCAGTCAACCTACATTTAAAATAGCTTAAGAGAAAAAAGCTAGGTTTTTTTTCAGGTGTCTTTATTTTTAAGGATAGAAATAATCATTTCAGAAAATGGTACTTTAATATTGAAAGACAAAGGCCATTTCTTAGATATTTTTGCAGGAATAATAAATAGAAATCTGAATTTTAAGATACCTTTGGACAGATAAGAATGACTGACTAATCAAATAATTCATCAATGGAACAATTGAGTAAGCATGAACCCAGTATCCAGAGATTAAAGACATAGCACCAGATCTTTCTAAATAGCCTTCCTTCCTAGATTAAAATCAGTGGTCCTTAAATTAAGTCTTTTTTTCCCATCTTTTGTTTGCAGCTCCTACTGTTTTGTTACAGTTTATTTTTAACCTCGTAATCTGACACATCTTAGATGGAGGTTACAATAAAAAATTATTTAAAGATCTGAAAAAAACCAATTAATTTTTGCTTTATACCAGTGTGTAATTATGCACTTATTTAATTCAGAGCCATAAATCCAAGCAATCTTATTCACTATGGAATGTGAATATGGGTACATGTATCTATCAATAGATAGACATACACCAATACTATACACATATAATTTTAGGTAAAAATAATATATATATCATTTGTAAAACTAACATTAATCAAATAGTGAGGGATCAAAATAGTGAGATAGTGAAGACATCCAAAGCACAATTTTCCAGAGGAACTCAAAATAAGAATGATTGAAATAAGAGTAGAGATGTGGAGACATGAGCAAAAGATAGTTGCACAGGTCCATTTCCAGGCCAAAGAAGTGAAAACTAAATGATATTAGATACCCACTTCTATTTGTCTCTGTAAGACAGATTTGTTCGCGTACAAGCAGCCAAAGAACCTGGAATGCAAGAGTACAAAACCAAACCTATTCATCCCAACTCATCAAATCATCCAGAAAGAGAAGCGAACAACCTGCACCTCTGCTGCAATCCCAATGGATGAAGTCAAAGAACTTGCCTCTTTCTCAGTGTCTCTAGAGATGCATGTCCACTGGTTGTCCTTCACACTGTATGCCCAGAAGTCAGCAAGATCTTGTGTTCCATCCCAGCCACCAAACAAATAAACGGTCTCTATGAAAATCAGAAAAATATGTGTAAAAAGATAAACTTAAGGACAAAATGTAAGTCTAGCACCCAGATCTAGTCAGCTGTCTCTAAGATCATTTAAATAAACTTAAAATTTTTAAACTGGTAACATTCCAAAATATTTCTACACTACTATTTCCTAAACATGTGTATATGGAGAAGCTGCTGCAGAAGCACTATTTTGAGAGATTTATAAAACTGCACATAATGAGGAGGCACATCCTAAATTTGAGTCCATGGGTCTACAGTAGGTAAAATGAGCCTGTGCTTTTAAAGCATCCAGAGTGAATCTGATGTACAGCCAGTGTAGGAGTTTCTGTGTTTTGCCATAAAAACTTTACATTTACCATCTTAATAATGCAGCTTCAGACTGAAAAAAAAGAGAGAAAGGAAAGAAATCCCAGAGAAATATATAGTTTAAAATATAACAAAAACATCTGAAACATTTCTGAAAAGAAAATCACATTTTCTCTTTAATCTAATACCAAAAACAATTATTAGCTGGGACTTAAAGATAGATATCAATGATGCCAATGGCCTCGGTATTCCCATAGAAACTGGGGGAGATATTTCCATATATACTAGTAGATTTAACTCCTCATAAATCAACCTTTAAGTCATTTTAGGTATTCTTGAGAATATTTTTAACTTTGAAATATTTATTATATCCACTGACTTTATCCCCGTGACAACTGATTTCTTGCTCAATGAAAAAAAATCTTTAGACATAACAATGTGTATCTTCCCATTCTTCTTTGTATAGTAAGAGTGCCTTTCCTTTCTTCAAATATTTCCCCCCTTTGCAAATGTCTTATGTCTACTGATTATACAAGCCAAGCAATTATTTTTGTAGTTAAATAAGACATATAGAAAAACTGTAAAGCCATCTACTCTCTGATGCTCTAGTCCTATATGTGAGGAGACTCTCATCTAAGTTATGCCCTACCATGAATGATCACAAGTCAAAAGTGCACCTGGAAATACTATAACACCATTTAAGAAAATTCTTGCCATTCACAGATTTGGGCTTACAACATATAATTTCAAATGCAAAGTGAATTTTCTAAATGAAATGTCCCACTCTATGCATTGTATGCTCCAAGAACCTTGAGAAATTAAAACAATACCTCTAAGTAAGAAGAGACCACTGGAACAGGACTGAGTTCTAGTGCTAACTCAGTAACAGGTTACTTAACCTCACTGGTTCTTGTTTTGTTTTTTATTTACAAAACTCTCAGTGTTGTCATGAAGTTCTTCAGATATAAGTTTCATGAAAACATTCCAAAGGCTGTCAATATAAACAGCATTTGTACCTTTAAAATACACAGAAATAAAAAATACTTTATAGTTACTAAGTACCATTGACACAATAAAAACAGTGCTATTGTGCCTGATTCCATGTCTCACTGAATATTTAGAACACTTTTGACTCTGTAAAAACATGAAAAAATGGCAATGAAACTATTAAAAATGGCCCTATCTCAGAACTAAAATAACCCATTATCATTAGTTAGGTAACATTCTGTTTTCCAAATGGCACACACTAATGCCCAGATACATAGAATTTTACAAGAATAAAATAAAGAATTTTCATCTAGCTTAAAAATGATTTGCCAAGGCCACATATAAAGGCAGTTAGCCCTGTTAAATTCTGAAGCCTGAGGAGGGAGGGGGTATATAACTAAAATAGCAATAGCAATTGACCTTTTGTTTTATAGTGTTTCTAGGCACCCTCTGGATAAGGTTACCCTGGTTCATTAACTTTCATAACCCTTCCTCTTCAACTCTGGGTTCTCAATGTTCTTTCTGAAAAGCAGGTCTCTTTGTACGCATAAATTCTCACAGCAAAGAAAACCCACATTGCCACAACAGGCTCATTGATAGCTGAGCAAAATAAAATCTGGCACAGAGCAAGCATCCCAATGGAATTAATCCAAGATGTCATTCTTGTCCATGAATACTTTGTAGTCCCGGTTGAAGTTTAATAGTAAAATGGAATAAATCAGTCAGAAATAGGACCTTTTGACATACCTGAATGAAATGCATAACAAAGTTTTAATTAAATCATCTAATTATTTAAGTTAAATCATTCAGAGATGAAATATTATCTAGAAACAAATACAAGTGAGTATTACTTAATGCATAAATAACATAAAAAACTTTTAATGAGCATAGAAATAATGGAGAGAACTGTAGTGAGAAGAAAGTGAAAAAAAGAAAACTTTATTTGCAACAGGATAGTAGATTGGTTTACTGAATGTTCCTTCTCATGCTTATAGGTTATATAACAATTCACGTACATCCCTGGGAAAGTACAATCCTCCTCTCTATTTTCTTAAAGGAGAACAGGCTATAGTGGCTACCATTTCTCCCAGCACTTGGGAATGTTGAGCCATTATGTGAGTACTAATCTGGACTGGCAAGGCACTGTAGAGAATAATAAAATAAAAAAGACATGGTCTCTTCCTCAAGGAGCTTACAGTCAAGAAGAAAAAACAAGCACATAAATCACTATGACTACAGGATGATAGCTAAGTGCCTTAAAAAGTTGCACTAGGCTTCAAAGGAAGGAAGAGAGTATACCCAGTTGAGGGGACTCAGGAAAGCTTTCATGGAAATGGGTATTCACATCAAAAAGTGGGTTTGTTGGCAAAATGCAGGGACAAAGAGGACATTTCAGCAGAGTAAAAATAAAGGTACAGATATAGAAAAACACAAAAAGTTTTTTTTTAAAAGACGTGGACTCTACAGTCAGACAGATCACGGACCAGCACAGCTATGCGAGCACCACAAGTTCCTTAACCTCCGGCTTCCTCGTCCCTAAAATGACACACAGTTCCTAGCTCATAAAGCACAGGGAGAATGAAATCAAATCACGCACACAAAGTGGCAAAACTGTACAATGAATAAATGCACTGTTCAATTTAAAAGAACACAAAAGGTAGTGGTGTTAAGGTTAAAAAGACTGGTATTGGCAGAACGTGGAAGATGTTCAATGACAATGGAGAGCAGGGGTCGGGAACCTTTTTGGCTGAGAGAGCCATGAACGCCACATATTTTAAAATGTAATTCCGTGAGAGCCATACAACAACCCGTGTACGTTACACATTATCCAATAAGAATTTGGTGTTTTCCCGGGGGACAGCTGTGGTTGGCTCCAGCCACCCGCAACCATGAACATGAACGATAGGAAATGAATGGATTGTAATACATGAGAATGTTTTATATATTTAACATTATTATTTTTTATTAAAGATTTGTCTGCGAGACAGATGCAGCCATCAAAAGAGACACATCTGGCTCGCGAGCCATAGGTTCCCGACCCCTGATGTAGAGGCTAAGAACTTGAAGCCACAGACTTGGGAGTAGCTACGAAGATCTTAGGCTGAGATGTAACATGGTCAGATCTCAACTTGCAGCATATGAAACAGCCTGAAAAGGAGGAGTCAATGAAAAAAAGAAAATGGAAGCAAACTGATCAATAATCGCCTATGTTCAAAATAGTGAACCAATTTCAGTCTAAGCAACTATAAAGAAATCAATCATCAACCAATCAAAAAACCTCTCATTACTCATGCCACAAAAACCACAATTCAGCCATATTCTTTGGTACAGGTCTTTCTGGTATCAGTATTAAATAAACCCTACAGCTACTTCGTACCAGTAGTACTAACCTACATATTTATGTACACTAAAAATAAGGTAGAAATGTTAACACATCAGTGTCTTCAAATTTTAGCAACTTTTTATTTTAAGAGCCCAAATACAACACCTATCCTCTGATTTTAGGGCTAAGTCAGACTGTGCTGATTGCATTATCCTCCACAAGATGGCGTGCTATTTTAAGTTCACTTTTCCACTTTGAACTAGTATACAATGCAGTGACAGCAGGGGCCCAACGTTATATAAAATAATTCACGTGTCAAACAGAAGAGGTAGGAGAAGGGTTAACAGGCTAGGGAAGGAGGTTAACTTAATTCTCAATTTAATATATAGATACCAAGAGAAAAACAAATAAAATGGAAAAGTTTTTTGTTTTTCTTTAATTTTTCCATTGATTTGAGAGAATACTACCTATTCTATGAGAAGGGAAAAGGCTGGTAATGTAGGTTCTCAAAATTCAGTGAGCATTACATAACAAAGAACTGCCTAATAGAATGAACACTTAAATTCTCACCTGAACAGACTTGCATGCTGAAACAAAAAAGACACGCCTTTTCTCTCTTTCTATTTACCAAATTTCCCCAGAGTTGAAACCCAATTCAGAGTTAAAGAATCTAAGCAGAGAGGTGCCAGGTTCAAGAACTATGATCAATAAAACACAAATACACCCACCAGAGCAAGATACTACAGACCTTCTCTTCCAGGGTAGGAATGATAGAAATCACTTAGGATGGAAGAAAGGTTTGAAAATTAAATAGCAAAATTTATGTCATCATGTACTTTTTAAAACGGTTACTCTATTCTTGCACCTGTAGCAAAATAAACGAAACAAAACTATAGACTAAAAAAGGAAAAGAAAATCTTGGTACTATAAGTTTTTCATATTTAAGAAAAGATACATGAAACACTGGGAAGCAATAACTGCTCTGAAATATGAGCCACTTTAAAGAAAAGATGTAAAGAAATTTATGAAGTTTTTACTCTAGTGAAGGTGTTCTTAACTTTCTGAGTTGAGTCCCTTTGATGATCTGAATTCATGGATTCTCTTTCTAGAAAAATGTGCATACAAAACTTTGTATATAACTGCAAAAGATTAAGAGCCCTCGCTCTGGAAACCTTAGAAATGCACACTTAAAGTAATAACTGGACTTCTATAAACTCTATTTCACAACTAAAGCACCAACTTTATAAAGATGAAAACCAGGTTCTTCCAACTCTACTTGGGGGAAATCACTGTTACTAAACCTATCTACTCCTTACCAACAAAATTCTTAAATGGGGTTCAACTATTTTTCTAAAAATCTTAAAAAGTATACTTATGGCATCCCCTTCTTTCTAAAATTAGGACACTGCCTACTTTAGATTATACCTGTGGCTCACGCCTATTTTATTTGCTCCTTGGTTATGGCCAATAACATTTAACCTTTGTAATAAATGAAAAGTATATTCATGTTTACCTGAAATTTAAAAATTAGTAATATTTTAAAATTTACATTCCATTCCAAGTATCCCTCACCTGTTTGAACATCAATAACCATCTGATGTCCGCCTCTCATTCCTGGTCGGTTATCTTCTCCATCACCTGAAGGAGAAACAATATTTTCTTTGAAAGGAATAACAAACAAAAACCGCAAACCCAGAGTAACTTTATTCGTAAGTCTGTAAGGAGCAGTAAAACACACACTTATTCTTTCAATATTAAGAATAAGTAAAAAGACTTAAAAGAAATAATATGACTTACAGTAGTTACGTTTATAATATGGTAATTATCTTGCTCTTTTTTCCAATTGCTTTCAAAGTATTAAATGCAATTGGAAGCTACTTTCAATGTATTTATGACATGTCATAAACCAGCAAACACAAAGGATAGTCTTGTCCAAACCTAAGACAAGACTCTAAACTAATAAAGAGACAAAGTGCAGGTGGAGAACAAATATAGTCACAAATTGTAAGTAGAATGAACAGTTTTAAAGTTCATAAAACTACTGAAACCCAAGATGCTATCAAGCTTTATATGAATGATCATTTTCTTACTTTGTGCCAATATTTCAGAAAACAGTTTCCACATAAATGACCAACTATTTTATATGAGTACTGACTGAGAAAATGTAAGACTTGCTTTCCTTTATTATTTCCAGCTTAATAGGAGGTTTAAATATAATGAGCAAAACTTTTAAACTTCTGTAGAAGAAAACTACTGTTAAAGTTATATCTAATCTCACTTTATACCAAGTTTTATATAAATGAAGATAACTTTACTTCAATGGTTTAACAAGTTACAGAATTATAATGTCTTACTTGATATAAACATTAGAACTCTCACATTAAGTGAAATATATTACTTTGGCTAATAACTTTCCTTGTATCAGCTTCCTCCTATGTAAAATAGGTGACATCCAACTTTTTACTAATTTCACAGGTGTACTATAAAAAAGACTAAAATTTCAGTTCTTACATATAAAAAATAAGATGCAAACTGAAGCTTTTCATTTCTACTGTATTTAAGAGCTAATCATTCAAAAAGTTCTCTTCAAATTCTCCCTTCTTTCTAAGTTAGGTTTAGATTTTGCTGCTCATAATCACTGAAGTTTTGTCCTTTTCTTCCTTCTTCCCCCAGTTGCAGGAACAGATTAAGAAAACACTGAAATAAATTTATCAGTGTGTTTGTAATATATATATATATAAATATAGTGTGTGTGTGTGTGTGTGTGTGTATGACAGAGACAGAGAGACACAGAGAGGGAGAGACAGGGACAGGCAGACAGGAAGGGAGAGAGATGAGAAGCATCAATTCCTCGTTGCGGCACCTTAGTTGTTCATTGATTGCGTTTTCATATGTGCCTTGACCGGGGGCCTACAGCAGACCGAGTGACCCCTTGCTCAAGCCAGCAACCTTGAGCTCAAGCTGGTGAGCCTTGCTCAAACAAGATGAGACTGCGCTCAAGCTGGTGACCTTGGGGTTTCAAACCTGGGTTCTCCACATCCCAGTCTGACGCTCTATCCACTGTGCCACCACCTGGTCAGTCTGTATTTTATATATATTTAATCCTTTAGTATATATTTAATACATTAGTTTTCAAATATATAATTACAGTCTGTTTGCTACAACATCAGTTTCTTTTAAGAAAATTATCTCATACGTTACTGATAAAATAAGAGAATGATATCCATATAATATAGAAATTATGGAAGTTCACAACAATTTTTGCAAGTACATTAATGTTTAACACTATCAGAAAAAAGCTTTCTCACAATTAAAGAGGAAGCCTTAGTAATCAATATATGAAAACCCTAGGAAAAAGCTGAATAGCCATAGAACTGACTTTCTTTAATGCAAGTAGTTGCATTAGAGAACTGCTACATTTTCTATATTATGCTGTCTGGTTATCTGACAGAGCAGTGAGTACAGATGAAGTGACAAAACCTTTCCCATTTGAAAAAAATGGATTAATGAAGAAGACTACACCCTGGATCAGACTTTGTTTTGATTAAAAGTCTTTATTGGAAGCAAATGTGGCCTGGCTGGTGGCTCAGTGGATAAAGCAGGCATGGCCAACATACGGCCCGCGGGCCGAATCCGGACTGCGTAAAGAGTTTATGCGGCTGCGATTACATTTTTAATATTCTCTACTACTTTAAGATCTCAGCTACTCAGAAGCGGAAGTGTCTTTGATTATTGGAAATAAAAATATTTAAGATGACAGTGGTATGTGGAAAAGAATTCCGTGTGTGACTAATCTAGGGCTAACTTCCAATAATTGGTTGAATGGATTTGCGATACTTCTTTATTTTTTAAAAAAATTCCATTATAAAGATTTACAACTTTTGTACTCATCTGTACTCGATATGAACTGTTAGACGTTTAGCGGTGATGTGAAACCCACATTCTTTTAGACAGAGTTTGCCAGTGTGCACCAAGGTCAAACAATTCGTTATTTTTGTGGTCAAGTATGCCGAATCAAGTGGCATTGTAGCATAGACAATAGCTGCAGTTGATAACTGAAAACATGTCCAGGCTGTTTGTAAAATGAAATAATTGTTTTATTTGCGATATAACTCCTTCAAGCTCATTCTATTAATTAAATATTGTTTCAATAGATTGCAATACAGTTTGGATATTTATATGGTATGTAATTATATTTTTATTAAAATATATTTTATTAAAATAATATTGTATATTAATTTTTTCAGTCACATGTATTCATAAACAAATTACATAATAAAATTTTGTTTACTTAAACAAATCGTTTTTGTATTTAACATTTTTTAATTTTAATACAGTGGTATCTTGAGATACAAACAGACCAACATACAAATTTTTAAAGATACGAGCTGCGACTCGGTCCGTATTTTTGTTCGAGATCAGAGTGAAATTCTGAGATATGAGTCATGATTTGAGAAGCTGCAGCTAGTTGGCACATTGGAGCACGGGTTCAGTATCAGCAGTTTGATATACCAGTTGACTGACTTACGAGCTTGGTTACAGAATGAATTAAATTTGTATCTCAAGGTACCACTGTATTTGTCTGGCCCGTGAAAAAAGTTTTCTTTCTAATCTGGCCCAGGGGCAAAAACTGTTGTCCACGCCTGGGATAGAGCATAAGCCCAGAATGTGGGTGCCAAGTTCGATTCCTAATCAGGGCACATAGGAGAAGTGACCATCTGCTTTCCCCCCACCTACACCTTCTCTACCTCCTCCCTTTTCACAGCAAGTGGCACATCTAGTTTGAGCGTGGCCCCGGGCGCTGAGGATAGCTCGGCTGGTCTGAGTACATTAGCCTCAGGAGCTAAAAATAGCTCGGTACACAGCATCAGCCCTAGATAGGCTTGCCCGGTGAATCCACTCAGGATGAATGCAGGAGTCTGCCTCACTAAAAAAAAGAAAGAAGTAAATGCCCTCCAGGTTCTACAGCTCAAAGAAGGCCATAAGCCCCAGGCTTTAAGGCTCCAAACTCACTATGATGCTCAGTGCAAACGCCTGCAAACATTAACTATTCTAATATTATTTACTGTTATTAGGATTACTACTCTTGCTTTTATTAGTATCAGTTATACAGTTTCATAGACCTAGAAAGGTATGTCCTACTTCTACTTGTCTCATAAGCCCTATTAGCTTTAGTGAGCACTTTTACAGAACTTAAGATTTATCAGGACCACATTTGGCATCACAACACAATGGCCTATTATTTTAGTGTCTCTATAAAAGCAGCTTAAGATGGTATTCAGTTTTGTTTTGTTTCACACAAAACTGGCCAGTCTTCTGTTATAGCATTAAAACAAAAAGGTTAAAAGAATTTTAAATATAATAAAGTCTACCTCTAGTTAAGGAACCTACATCTTGTTTTAAGCACCTGCTTTTTGTTAACAGAGCACTATGAAACTTGACTTACCTTGTGGAAAATCAAGCAGACATTACAGCAAAAGCACCCATAACTTAGAAGGCAGGGCTTACCTTTGGTGCTTTTGGGAATGATCTGACTCCATCGTGGCTTATATTCCTGTTGACTGATATACTGATTGAATAAGCCATCTGCAAATACCAAAAAATGAGGGAGAATTATACCTTAACCAGCTTACACTTTTTATTATAGCAAAAAAGACAAAAATGTAGAAGCCTACATGAAAGGAAATTACTAATATGTCATTAAAGCAACAGCACATTTTCATAAAATATGTGGCACTTCAGTTCTCACACTATCATAATCAAAAAGCCCTTCAATAGATGACTGGATAAAGAAGATGTGGTACATATATACGATGGAATACTACTCAGTCATAAGAAATGATGACATCGGATCATTTACAACAAAATGGATGGATCTTGATAACATTATATGGAGTGGAATAAGTAAATCAGAAAAAACTAAAAACTGCATGATTCCATACATAGGTGGGACATAAAAAAGAGACTAAGAGACATGAACAGTATGGTGGCTATGGGGGAGAGTAGGGGGGAAGGGAGAGAGGGAGAGAGGGAGGGGAGGGGCACAAATTAAACCAGATAGAAGGTGTCAAATATAAAAAGTAAAGTATTAGTTGACAAACCATGTAAAGAAATTGTTTTACTGGCAGCTCGTATTAAACTTATTGTACTGTCCCCATTTTTGTCACTATTATACAAGAAAACTACAGAAGAAAATGGGAGCTCCAACAGCTTTGGTTTAGACCAGTGGTTCTTAACCTGGGTTCTATCAAACCCTAGGGGTTCGATGAGTCGGTCTCAGGGGTTCAGAGAAGCTTCTGTCACTGAGGCCTGAATAAAGTAATATCGTAATTTGTTGTGAGTTCATGCACTTTGTTGGTTTTGTTCTTTGAGCAAAGTGATGTTCGTGCACGGCTCATTTTGTGCACCAATAAAAAAACATATACCTATGTCTTGAATTTGGAAAAAAAAAATCATATTTTATTTATCACTAAAGAAGGGTTTGGTGAATGCGCATATAAAACTGTTGGGTCCAGTACATCAAAAAAGGTTAAGAACCACTGGTTTAGACCATGTATCTTCAGGAAAAAAAATATTAATCCTGTAAAGTGAAAATTCCACTTTTATAATTTTCTCTGAGTATAAAACCACATAGAGATAAAAGTACCAGTAATCGTAATTAATATATTTCTTGAATACTTAGAATCCATGCTAACTTACTTACCTGATTTAATTATAAAAACCTTATAAACTCAGCATTATCTTCTCCATTTTACAAATGTGATATGTAGAGAGAAATTAAGAAACTTAACCAAAAGCACACACCTCTTAACCAAGACCACACACATCAATAAATCCTTAATGTATTTCTTAGAAAGAGTTGTTACACCAGTCACTATAATGGCCATGGAGACCAATTTCGCCACATACATCCATTCTGTCCCAAATAATTATCAATCCCTAATCCCATACCCCTCAACAAAGACCAATTTAGGAAAGATATGGAACACAACACTTGCTAATGAAACATGAGCGTATTCTTGGGGGAATACGAGGAAATGTTTCCTACTTCTACATGGACATACAAAGAACAAAATTCTACTTTTATTCTTCCAAAAATGTTCATATCTGTATGCAATGTACACAAGTGCTGCAGCCAACCTGTAGAGGTCTGAGAATAAAGTCAATCTTATGACAGAAATAAAGAAACTGGATCACGTGATCGACCAGCCACGAAAACAACCTAATGACTTCCTGTTATGTGATAAAACATTTCCTTTTTTTCCTTTGTATTTTTCTGAAGCTAGAAGCAGGAAGGCAGTCAGACAGACTTCCGCACGTGCCTGACTAGGATCCACCCGGCAATCCCACCAGGGGGCGATACTCTGCCTATCTGAGGCATTGCTCCGTTGTGGCTGGAGCCATTCTAGTGCCTGAGGTGGAGGCCATAGAGTCATCCTCAGCACCAGGGCCAACTTTGCTCCAATGGAGCCTTGAGTTGCAGGAGGAAAAGAGAGAGATAGAGAGGAAGGAGAGGGAGAAGGGTGGAGAAGCAGATGGGTGCCTCTCCTCTGTGCCCTGACCAGGAATTGAACCCGGGACTTCCACACACTGGGTTTACACTACCTCTGAGCCAACTGGCCAGGGCCTCCTTACTTTTTAAACAAAGGTATTTTTTTTTCCACAGGAACCCAAACATATTATAACTTATAAAGTTACCTTTACGATAAATTCCTTCATTTGGCTCTGATTTCAATATGAATAAAGATTTCCTTTTTGCTTAGTCACTGAAAGCAAATACTTTTCCAAAGAACTCAAAACTGTTCTCCATGATTTATAGACTCGCCAGACACTGTGTAATATACAGAAATCTCCCTAATCTCTTTTCTGGGTAATTATGAAGCTCAATGGCGACCACACCCTCCCACTTTCAAGTCCTTTCAGATGGCTTTAATGGAAACTTCCATTCACACACTCATCTAGTCTCCATTTCTTTGCCTTTGGGACTTTTCAAATTTCTTATAAAAACAAATTTCTAATATTCTTCTCTCCTTTAAAAGTAATCATAAATTAGCATTTTTATTTTATTAAAGTAAGAGGAAGAAGTAGATCCATAACTTATTTTAGCAAGAGTATTGGTATAACATAATTTCCTCCTCACAGACTTTTCTGACAAGCCTTCCCCCATCAGCCTATTCCAGCCAATACTCGTCTCCCACTACAAGAGCTGGAAATCCTTTTTCAGATAGTTCCTAATAATAATAAAGATTACAGTAAAAATATCAGTCATAAAGTTATAATTGTACAGAAATAAAACATAGTTTATTCAGTTTTCAGAAAGGCACATCAAAGTAAAGTACTGTACTCCTTTTTAGAATAATGTTTATTGGAATTGTGTGTATCTGGCTGATTCCACCTTATGTTCCTTGCAGAAAAGCCTCTATCTCCTCTTCCCCTCAAACCTTCTGTGCCTATGCTGAAAGAGAAATCAGAATCCCACAGGGGTAAGCTCTTCTAATGCTCTAAAGGCATGACCACAAAAATGGCTCTCATCAGCATTAGAGGGAAGAACCCATCTCCAATCTTAAATCATTCAGAGAACTGCAGGTGGTAAAAGTCAAGTCTCTCACTGTTTTGTCAATCAATCAGAGATCCACTCTTACTATCCTGAAAATCTTATATTCTATCATCAACACCTTCATGCTGTTTATCTTCTATCAACCACAACTTTACTAAGAAAATACTGTCAGTAATTTTCAAGTAAAAAAAAAAAGCAAACTTTCAAACATTATATGCTTTTTGTAAAATAATTTTGTAAACACACACACAGACAGCAAAAATACAAAACTGACATACATCAAAGTTAAAAGTGATTTTCTTTGACAAGATTAGGTTGATGTTTTATTTTCTTCTTTGTAACTATTTTCCCAGGTTTTTTTGCATCAAACACTTTAATTCCCAAAACAAGCACCACAAAACAACTAGGAATATGGAACTATTTTCTGAACCTTGGGAGAACCTTATAATATAGTTAGTTATTACCAATACAAGTCGTTTTCACATATTTTGTTACCCCTGAAATGTATATTCTTCATGGTTCAACAGACTCCTCCATGTTGCTACAAGCAGTGCTTTGTATACTGACATTAGCTTGTTTCAACAAAGACAAAGAGAGCCAAATATGCCCCAAAGATTTACAATCAGGCTTGCAGAAGATATTACTTCCAAAATTTAAAATATTAAGTATTCCAAACGTTAAATACTAGAAATTATGATGATCTTAGCCTAGGAAGATAAGATTAATGTTCTACTGATAAAGATAGTTAATAGCATAGAATCAGAGATGTTCAGTATATAATAAATGCTTAGACTGAAGAAAAAAAAAGGCAGGGGTGGACAACATTCCTAACTCCACGGCTGTTATTTTCTTTGTGTCATCCTAATGTTACCAAGTTTCTCACATTTAAACAATCTGCTCATAAAAGTCCTACTTCCAATAAAGCATATTCCCAGTACATAACAGCACGCTGACAAGTCACACCAGTTCACATGGAGTAGTCAAGCAAATATTTTATAAAATTGTTCTGAGACCTTTTTAATTTGCCTCCCTCTTTCCCTAACAAATTATTTTTGTTTTTACTAGTCTAAATGTCACACAATTCTCTTTGTAGCTCTTCTCTTCTGTGTAGACGATTAGAAAACCCGAAGAAAATTATTTAGATGTGGCATTATCAAATCTGGAAGTAACTTTTTAAAAAAGACCTTACTAAAGAAAAAAAGAAAACTTTTATTGAGTACTATGTGCAAGACACCGCATGTGTTTACTTATTTACTACTTAAAATAAACCTATGCAATGGTCATTATTAACTACTGCAAAGATGAGAACAAGGTTCAGAGAAGTTAAATAACATTCCCAACAATTCTAAAAGGAAAGGTTTAAGTCCAATTCCAAAGTCTAAAACCTTTTCAACTCTTCATAGACTACATATGAATATAGGTATACACATATCACAAACTAAAACACATATAGTAGACTAGTTTTTAAATTGCAATATATGATAAAACACTGTAATAATAAGCATGGGAAAAATGAGAGAGAAAAAAACAAGAACAAAGCTTTGAGAAACAAAAGTCAACATACCATATTAAACAAATCCAATATAATAAAAGAAAAAAAAACTAAATGAGTTGATATATCATTTATGATTCAAAGGGAAAACTGCAATCCCTCTCTTAAGACACTGACTACTGTGGCTGAAGTTTAATTTGTACATTTTGATTTTTCTCTAGAACACTGGTTTGCCAGAATCCAGATTACTAATTTATCAGAAGCATTCCTGTACTAGTTGGAAATGGCTCCACATAAGCAATGACCAGCAAATTTTGAAGCTAGCTGTTCTACCAAAAATGAAAACCAAAAGCAAAACACCTGTTCTTTTGGAGAAATCATGGCTTCACATAAGACACAAAAGCTAGAAACTTATAGATTCCAGCCCTCTCACAACTCTACACCACAAACATTCAACTTATTACCTTCCTGACATTTTCATTTTATGATGTTAAATCATCTAACCATTCCTAACAAAAAACAATATACAGATTTTTTAAAAATTAGGTTGCACTTTGTAGAGAAACATGATAAAGATAACCCTCATTTAATCTATTATAATATATATTATTGCCTCTTGCCAGAGAAACTGGGTTATCAATGAATATAGTCTACATCAAATCTGGAGCAGCTTACATTTAGCTGCTACTTTCAATGAAATAGCATGCTTAAGAACCTTCTTTAAAGGAAGGGAGGGAGAGGGAGGGAGGGAGGGAGGGAAGGAAACAGGAAGAAAAGAAGGAAGGAAAGAAGGAAGGAAAGAAGGAAGGAAGGAAGACTTTCTTTTATACCTTCCAAAAAATAGTAGTAATACAAATGTTTATTAAGCCTTCGGTCAATAGTAAATTCTGTTTAAAAACCATAAGAGATATGCTAAAGAAACTTTATTTTTTAATAAAACAAGTCTAAGTTTTAGAAGCCAAAGGCATAAAGTTGAAATCCTTTGAGGTAATCAATAAAAATGCTGCAAACATTACAACACAGTAAGGATATTTTAAAAAATACATTGCTTTCAGTACCATGTTTTTTTGTTTGTTTGTTTTTTTTTTTACAGGGATAGAGAGAGAGTCAGAGAGAGGGATAGATAGGGATGGACCCCTTGCTGGAGCCAGCGACCTTGGGTCCAAGCTGACAGGCTTTTGCTCAAGCCAGATGGGCCCACGCTCAAGCTGGCGACCTCGGGGTCTCGAACCTAGATCCTCCACATCCCAGTCCGACGTTCTATCCACTGTGCCACCGCCTGGTCAGGCAGTACCATGTTTTAATGTAAGAAAACTCTCTTTCAGGATCTAAAAGCAAATGAAAAGTTCACATGTCTATCCCAAATAATCTTACCATATTCCCTATATTTATAATTCTTGAAAGGTCTTGTTTTAAAAATCGTTTTGTTTTGATATTCTGTATAATTCAACAAAAAAAAATTTAGGCTCTCTATTGAAACAATGACATTCTTATCTATAAAAATATGACAACATCCACTATACTGTTTTAAAAGTCCCACAAATAAAAATGTGAAGCATTTAAATATGTCTGTAAACTATATCTATTTAAAAAATTACTTCTATGTTTTAAAGAAGTATGGCAGTTGCTAATATTTCTATGTCTCTTTTTGACAAAAATCTAAAGCAAGAAATCATTCAAGTCTTAAAAAGTGAAACTATACAAAAGAAATGAAAATGTAATTTAGGATAAAGCACACTAAGACCTAGTTGCTAACAATTTTCAAACTATGTATTTAAAGATTCCAGGTCCAATACAACCTCATTTTTACCCTACGATTATTATAAATAAACACATTTCATACAGTATTAACTAGGCACAAGCTGTCCTAGTCTCCAACAGTGAATACTATATTAAAAAGTACATGATGTTTGGTCCTGGCCGGTTGGCTCAGCAGTAGAGCGTGGCACGGTGTGTATAAGTCCCGGGTTCGATTCCCGGCCAGGGCACACAGGAGAAGTGCCCATCTGCTTCTCCACCTTTCCCACTCTCCTTTCTTTCTCTCTCTTCCCCTCCTGTAGCCAGGCTTCCATTGGAGCAAAGTTGCCCTGGGCACTGAGGATGGCTCCATGGCCTCCGCCTCAGGCGCTAGAATGGCTCCTGCTGCAGTAGAGCATCCCCCCCTGGTGGGTATGCCGGGTTAGGCACATGTGTGTCTGATTGCCTCCCTGCTTCTAACTTCGGAAAAATACAAAAGAAAAAAAAAGTACATGATGTTCAAACCTCATCCAAGATCCCCCTCCAAAAAAGCATAGATTTTATAAATGCTTCCTGATAGAAGTTTGATATCTAACTTCTATCAAACTGATTTCTCACCAAAAGAGATCATATATATATATATATATTTGACCTGTGACCGGTCAAAAGTGCATCATGATTTTATGGACACACTGTATATAATTATTTTTAAGTGAGAGAAGGGGAGATAGAGAAACAGATTCCCATATGTGCCCCAACCAGGATCCACCTGGCAACTCCTGTCTGGGGATGATGCTCTGCCCATCTTGAACCATGCTCACATCCAAGCTATTTTTAGTGCCCGAGGTGGAAGTTCCTCGGAGCCATCCTCAGTGCCCAGGGCCAACTTGCTTGAACCAATTGAGCCATGATTGTGGGAGAAGGGGAGAGAGAAGGAGGAGGGGGAGGGAGGAGAAGCAGATGGTCACTACTCCTGTGTGCCCTGATTAGGAATTGATCCCAGGACTTCACATGCCAGATCAATTCTCTATTACTAGAGTCAACTGACCATGGCAAGATAATATATTTTTTAAAAATTTAAATTTACTTACAGGTAAACTAACATGTATAGCATAAAAACCTTTTTGATAATTTAAGAATAATAATGGCCGAGTAAAACTTAAGTTAAAAAAAATAATGCACTTCATCAGTTTGTTCAAATTATGAAGAAAAATATATAAATTAAGGCAATAACAGTACAATAATAAATAATGGGGAAACTGAACCAATAAGTATTTATTAGGACAGTAAAGTACAGTGGTAAAGATATGGATTCTAATCTTAGCTCTGCCCTTGCTAGCGATGCTGTTTTAGGCAAAGTACTTAATCATTCTCATTTATTATATGGGGATAACAACAATGCTTACCATAGAACATAGGTATGGGAAATACATTAATTCATATATAGGGTGTAGAAGAATAAATGGCATATTGTAATATCCTCATATACATGTTAGTTATGACAATGATTATTATATAATAGTTGAAAGTATACTTGGCAGAAAACTAACAATGTTTTTGTGCTCAAAATGAGAACAGGAGTTAAGTAAGAGACGGGGAAGTAACTGGGGTACAGAAAAAAAAAAAGATTGAGCTGGCCTTGAAGTAGGAGTTAAAACTGAATGATGAACTGAAGGACAGTAATCAGACAAAGCAATACAGCATCAACAAAGGCACTGAGGTCTGAAAGAGCAGCAATATGGAAAGAAGCATGTTTGGCAGTTGGGTGAGAGGAAAAGAGATTCTGCAGTTTGAGTACTGCTGAGAAAAAACAGTATTCTAAGGGAAAAGCAAAAATCTTGGTACTCAAAGCTTAATATTACTAAAAATAATCAATTGAAAAGTTATACAAAGATATAAAAAGGAAAAAAGAATATTTTTAAGTGGTAAATGAATTTAATAAAAACTAAAGGTATAGATGAAAATGGTCAAATACTTTACCATGAATATAAAAAAGTAAGCAACCCTCTCTACTAAGGCAGTAAAAGAAAAGAAAACATGAACTGTTAGAGTTGAAAGAAAAGAGAAAAAAATAAAAACATTACAGAAATAAAGGCCAAAGTGTAAGGCCCTACTCATAATAAAGCAATGAAAATGAGACAAAGAATTTAGAGATGCTTAAAGAATTCAACATAAATATGCTGTTAAAAAAGAATGAGAAAATAAAAGACAAAGGTAACAAACATACATTTAATTTAAAAAATACACAAAGCTAACAGTGCTGTCACAGTGGAGTTGCCCTGTTAATATAACTTTTCAAAATAATCTAAAATAAAGATAAAATACTAAAAACAGCCATAGGAAAAATTCAAAGAAGCAACAGTTGAAAATTATAGTATACTCTTGATAGCAACAATTAAAACTGGTTAACAAGAGAATAAAATCCAAAAATGTATGTGAAGAATTGTCAACCTAGAATTTCATATCCAGCAAAAATATCCTTTAAGAGATAAAACTTTCAAGCAAACACAAACTGAGTTATTCTGCATCAGAAGAAATTCTAAAGTGTTCTAGGTAGAAAGATAATGATCCTATCTGTAAGATCAATGACATAAATAGTTATCAAGAGAAAAAAATTTAGTAAGTATTGGGTAAAATTAATAAATACAGACTGTATAATACATGAACAGTACTATTTTATAGGGTCTTTAAATCAAATTTCAAAATAAAGGATAACAACTGTATGAGTTGGAAAGTGAGTCTGGTTTTGCTGCTTTCTGGGACTGGAGCTGAAACACAACTGAGGTCTAAATGTATTTAACGTGGGTCAGAACATCAATGTTCTGTGGGCTTAATGCTTAAGGGCTATTTTTGGGCTGCCTTGTTCGTTCCCCCTATAAGGGGGTCTAACTCGCATAACTAACAATATGCAAGGGAAGGAAGGAAAGGTCAAGGGAAGGGTCCAAACTGCATAACCAGTGATATGCCAGAGGACGAAAGGTCATGGGTGAGAGGTTCTAACCCAGTTTTACCTATTGTTAGGCACCCCGGGCTTTCTGCTCTGGTGACCTTTGGTATCTGACCCATCATCCTTGTGTTGCTCAACCTTGTATCTGTCTAACGCAGTGGTTCTTAACCTTTTTTGATGTACCGAACCCAACAGTTTCATATGCGCATTCACCGAACACTTCTTCAGTGATAAATAAAATAGAATTTTTTTTTCCAAATTCAAGACATAGGTATATGTTTTTTTACTGGTGCACAAAATGAGCTGTGCATGAACATCACCTTGCTCAAAGAACAAAACCAACAAAGTGCATGAACTCACAACAAATTACGGTATTACTTTATTCTGGCCTCTGCGGCAGAGGCTTCTCCGAACCCCTGAGACCGACTCATTGAACCCCTAGGGTTCGATAGAACCCAGGTTAAGAACCACTGGTCTAACGGATTCCCATAGAGGAAAATTAATATCCTTAATGGGAAAAATAACAATGTGTGAAAATTAATAAGCTTAGCATCCATCTCAACAAGACAGCAAATTAATCCCAAAGAGAGTAAGAAGACAACATTAAACATAGAGCATAAGTCAAGGACAGTAAAAATAACAGGAAGGGTCAACAATTCAGAAATTGGTTTCTTCAAAAAACCAGTGAATTTGTTAAAATTCTGCTGAAAGTAAGTGATGGAAATAGAAAAGAAAAAGAATAAACGGAATAAAAAGAGACCGCTCAAGAAATCTTGCAAACATTAAGCAGATAAAATGAGGATATTAGGTATATTTTCATGCCCATAAACTGGAAATTTTAAGTGACTGACAAATTCCTGGAAAGGTATAACTTGTCAAACCAACCATACAACAACCCTGAAAAGTCCTACAACATTTAAATAAGTTGAATTGATAGACAAAAAATACGCCCCTCCCAAGCAAATTCCAAGAACAGAGAGCTCAAAAGGCTAAATTCTACTACTAAGCATATGAGAAAGAAATAATTCAAATCTTACACATATTCAGAGAATTGTAAGAACAGATTAACTCCTCAGTCCACTATGTAAGATTAGCCTAACAATGATACTAAGCCTGAAAAGGGAGGTAAGAGAAAGAAAAATTAAAAGGCCAATCTTACTAATGAAAGTAGCTGGAAGTATTCTAACAGAACATTAGTCAATCTACATCCAAAATACAGCAAAAAATATATGACAAAGTTAAGAATATCTGAGGTTTAACCTTAGAAAATCAATCACTATAATTTCAAATATTAATAAAGTATGAAAAAATCATATCATTTATGACATAAACTCTTAGCAATCTAGGAAACTGATATAGGATCTCCAAAAATCATATTTAACAATGCAATGTTGAAAGCATTCCATTTGAGATCATGAACTACTCAAGGAAATCCACTGTAACACCTCAACCTTGTACTAAGTATACTGTCCAAAAGACTAAACAGGAGGGGAGAAAAGGCATAGGATTGGAAAGAAAAATGAGTCATGATCCTGGCTGGTTGGCACAGTGGTAGAGCGTTGGCCTGGCATGTGGATGTCCCAGGTTTGATTCCCAATTAGAACACACAGGAATAGCAACCATCTGCTTCTCCACCCTTCCCCCTTCCTTTCTCTCTATCTTCCCCTTCTGCAGGCAAGGCTCCACTGGAGCAAGATGGCCCCAGGTGCTGAAAATGGCACCACATGGCCTTGCCTAAGACGCTAAAATGGCTCTGGTTTTAACAGAGCAACAGCCCCAGATGGGCAAAGCATTGCCCCCTAGTGGGCTTGCCGGGTGGATCCCGGTCAGACAAATGCAGGAGTCTGTCTCTCTGCCTCCCCACTTCTCACTTCAGAAAATTACAAAAAAAAAAAAGTCATGCCGAAGTATCTTAAAGTGAACAAAAATAAAAACATAGCATAGCAAAACTGTGATATAGAACTAACACAGTGCTTAAAAGGAAACTCCTGACATCAAATGCCTACATTAATTAGAAAAGAAGGATCCACCAAAAAGAAAAAAAAAGAAATGCAAATTATAAATAATCCTAGAGCCATTAACAAAACTAAATTCACAGCTGTAAACCTTGCCACAAAGGTAACTTCAAAAATATTTGCAATTTCACTTAAAAAAACTTTTAAGAAGAAGTAAACAGGCCGACCATATAATTAACAACCACTACATAAACCAAGGGGTGAGAAGGGACAGCTAAAAGAAAAGAAGAAAAAAGAAGAGGAGGGAAGAGGATAGGAGATAAAGACCTCAAACTGAAACTTTAAGAGACAGTGGGATTAGTGAGTACTATTTATTAAACTTTAATCCATCCGTATTTCACAAAAGTAAACTTTTATTTCAAGAGGAAATAAGATAAACACTGCAAAGGGAGCTTTTCTTGGATAATTTCCTATTCCTAATTGATTACTTTTGCCCATCATTACTGGATCCCGCCTCTTTTCCCTGGCATTGTCGGAGAAGAAGTAGCAATGACTGGTTCAAGAATCATCTCTAATGAAAGTAAATGTAAATGTAGAGAGGGGTCTAGGCAAACAAGGAGTTCATTAGAGACACTTCCTTAAAATACAGACCATACTGAAGAGTGTGGTAATACACTACATATACTAAAAGTAATTTTTATTTCCTCCATCATAAGACGGTTTTGATTCCCTAGACTTTCCTACGAGCAGGCAGGAACTCCTTGCCCTTCTCTGCTATGTTTTTAGTGGAACAGAAGCCAAAAAACTCTGCAGTGTTTACTTCCTTATTTGTCCAACAAATTATCATCAGTGAAGTCAGCAGCAAACTGAACAACCCTGGAAGGAATGTTTATTAAGTAAACACTGTTGCAAGCCAGTTGAGGAGTATAAAAAACATGACTTGGCTCTAAGTCTCAAGAATATAGTTATTACAATTTACCCTGGTTCCTTCCTAAAGCAGGAAGGATAAGTTAAGTCTCTGTAGTATCAAAACTGGACATAATTTTAAGAAATTCTCTTAAATGAGTATTTGCTAAACAGATATTTTTAGATGTTCATTTGTTTTTAGCCTAATAATTACCTAGCTGTCAGTGGGGTTTTTTTTTGGCCATTATTATTGTTTACTTTACCTTAACAAAATATTACATGCCTTAAAAATAAAGATTTGAGGCCCTGGCCGGTTGGCTCAGCAGTAGAGCATCGGCCTGGTGTGTGGAAGTCCCAGGTTGGATTCCCGGCCAGGGCACACAGGAGAAGTATCCATCTGCTCCTCCACCTTCCCTCCTCTCTTTTCTGTGTCTCTCTTCCCCTCCCGCAGCAAGGGCTCCATTGGAGCAAAGTTGGCCTGGGTGCTGAGGGTGGCTCCATGGCCTCCACCTCAGGAGCTTGAATGGCTCCCGTTGCACGAGAGCAATGCCCCAGAGGGGCAGAGCATCGCCCCCTAGTGGGCATGCCGGGTGGATCCTGGTCAGACACATGAGGGAATCTGTCTCTCTGCCTCCCTGCTTCTCACTTCAGAAAAATACCAAAAAAAAAAAAAAAAAAGGTTTGAAACAAAACAAAAAAATCCATAAAATTACTTGTATCTTTCCTATAAGGTTAAAAACTATAGAATTCATTCTCTGAAATGGCATATACACATACACACATACTTTCACTAGTGGCAGTTTAATGGTTTGGGAAAGATTATCTATATATTCTATTTGTTTATAGTCCAAAGTATAGTCTATCTCAAACATAATAATCATAATCATTTATTTGCCAGTGTCACCCCCAATTACATAAGCAGTAACAATGTACAGGGGTAAGAGGCAGGCTTGCTGTTGTAACTCAATGGAGCTAAAAGCAATTCATTTTAAGTTCACTTCAAATTTATAAAAAAGGTAGTATTGTTCTGCTTTCTTCCATTGTAAAATTCACCCATTACCTGATAATAAGTGACTACGTAAACCATATTGGACGACAGCAGTGATAAGATGAAAATATATAAAAGCACTGAGAACATCCAATATTCTTTCTTTCTTTCTATAAGAAGATTCACCAAATTTTATTCCACGGGTTTTATATTGAGCAGTATTCTGTTGTAAAATTCAACCACTACCTGACAGTAAGTATCTAAACCATATTGGATGATAACAGTGATAAGATTAAAATATATAAAAGCACTGAGAACATCCAATATTCTTTATTTCTTTCTATAAGATTCACCAACTTTTAGTCCACGAGTTTTATATTGAGCAATAAGCTGCTTTTACTCACAATGGTTCTAATTCTCTGACACCAAGTGGGTACCCAACAATTCAACAATACTGCCATTATCTACCTCAGAGTCACAGCCCACAAGGGAAAGGGCTCAGTCCAAAAAGACAATACCCACTTCAGACACCAAGCACAAGCCCTGGCCCACTGTACTTCTAACATACGGGCTACAAGTCAAGGCTTCCCACAACCCACCTTAAGGTTCAACAACTCCTTTAGAGTGATCACAGAATTCAGGAAAGTGGTTTGCTTACTATTCCTGGTTAATTATAAGGGTACAACTCAGAAAGAGCCTAATGGAAGAAAGGAATAGGGCAAGGGACTGAGGGCAGGTGTGTGTATAATTTCCCTGCCCTCTCTAGGCATACCACTCTCCCAGCACCCTGATGTGTTCGCCAAATTGAAAGTTCTTTGATACCTGTTCTTAAGGGCCGTTTTTAGGGAAATCCCATTACATAGACATGACTGATTAAGACATTGGCCACTGGTGACTGAACTCAATCTCTGATCCCTCTCCCCTCCTCAGAGATGTGGGGCAGGCAGTGAATACTAAAATTTTCAGTCTTCTAATCACAGGACTTGGTCTTTCTGGAGATCTGAAGCTATCTAGGAACCCAGCCACCTGCCATCTCAGCATTTAAGACACTCTTATCCCTTCCGCAGACTCTAGGAACTGAATCAAAGACCAGAAGTACCTATTCTGTTCTGTCACGTAGAAAGTCACAGTGGGAAATTTTTTTAAAGGATGCCATTCTCGCCTGGCTAGATGGTGGCGCAGTGGATAGAGCATCAGACTGGGATGCGGAGGACCCAGGTTCGAACCCTAAGGTCGCGGGCTTGAGCACAGGCTCATCTGGTTTGAGCAAAGCTCACCAGCTTGAGCCCAAGGTCTCTGGCTTGAGCAAGGGGTTACTCGGTCTGCTGTAGCCCCCCCCCCCACTCCTATCAAGGCACAGAAGAGAAAGCAATCAATGAACAATTAAGGCTCTGCAGCAAAGAATTGATGCTTCTCATCTCTCTCCTTTCCTGTCTGTCTGTCCCTATCTGTCCCTCTCTCTATCTCTGTCACCAAAAAAAAAAAAAAAAAAAAAGATGCCATTCTATAAAGCAGCAATTTTCAACCAGTGTGTCAAAGAAATTTTAAAATATGCAATATCTGACTATTTAGTCAGGGGCACTGACCTCTTTTCCCTTAGACTGTCAAATGAAAAAAATGACAACGGAAAACACAATAGCCATCTGTTGTGAATGAATCAAAATTATACCTTCTTTTTTGTCAGATACGCAAAAAATGTGTTTTATGGTGTGCCGCAGGATTTTAGGAATTAGTTTTTGTGTACTATGAGATGAAAACTGTTGAAAATCACTACTATAAAACAATAAAGATCCTTTTCAAAATAACAAAACACAGCAGACCTTAAATATTCAGATGGGTTTCACCCTCTAAAACAATTCCCTTGCGAGATTAAAATATGTTCTAACATTTACATTTCTTTCACAACCAGATTATAAATCACCCAAGAATATCAGCAATTATGTAGCATTCACACCACACAGAAGATGTTTCCAATATAAATATAAAACTCCTTCATTCATTATAACTGTCTACTAATAACATTTTTTGGCTTATCCAACCATCTCCCTCCTCAAATTACACTATTAAAAAGATGACATTTTGCTATCAACAAAAATACGTAAATGAATAGGGTACTAATACTGAAGATAATATTAAAAGCCTTTATCTAACATGGTTTAGTGCTAGTCAATGTAAGCATTCGTTAAGTGCATGGTTTCCCAAGATGAGAATGTAGATTTAGCTATGTGAGTTCAACATGCTTCTTTTTTTGTTTTTCCAGTCTCATTACACTGTAGACCTATCTTTTTTTTAAGATTTTATTTATTCATTTTTAGAGAGAGGGGAGACAGAGAGAAAGAGAGAGAAAGAAAAGAGATAGAGAGAACAGGGGGAGGAGCAGGAAGCATCAACTCCCACATGTGCCTTGACCAAGCAAGCCTGGGATTTCTAACTGGTGACTTTAGCGTTTCATTCAGGTCAACAGTTTATCCACTGTGCCACCACAGGTCAGGCTAGATCTACCTTAATAAAAGAAGTCCCTAACCAAGGACCTAATCATCTTTACAGAGTAAGAGAAGAAGAAGAAGAAAAAAAGAGAAACTAACAATTCACATAAGCCTATACATTCTCTTAAAAAAAAGTTTCCTGTACTGTATGTACTTAAAATCACACTCATAATCAACAAAGTTTAACATACCATTCACAGCTTTTTCAATCAGCTCTTCACAAGCATCAAAATCACCCTTCAACACCAGTTTATCGTGTAGATCTGTTAACATAGGGTGTTCCAGGGCAATCTTGGTTTTCTTCTGCAGTGATTCGAAGGCTTCTGTATAGTTGTGTTGTCTAAAGTGTTTTAGACAAAGGCGAATGGCTTCCTGTTCACGGTACTACTGGAGCACAAGAGAAAGCATAAAAAGAAGAGATTTGCTTAGTTATTACTATAGGAAATAGTAAGTGACAACTAATCTAAGGTGAGCATTTATTATGCAAGCACTCTACTAACCTTATTCAATACCATTATTATTTTCACTTTTAAACGGCAAAACTGAAGCTTAGTCAATTGTAATAACCTGCCACACGTCACAAAATATGTAACAAAAATATAAACAAGATATATATATAGATATGAACAAGACATATATATAGATATATAGATATAGATATATAGGTATATTCACAAAGATGAAAGATATAAAAAGATAAAACTAAACCTAATTCTAAAGCCTGAACTTTCAAGAAAAGCAGAAAAAGTATTTACCAAAGCCAATTTAAGATTGTAAAAATTATAACTTCCATCGCTTTTACTAATCACAATGTTGGTACTGAAAGCACAGAAACCATTAAATAATACAAATAAATTATATTATGCTTTTCATTCTTGATTCTTAGTATTATTATTTGAATGACAAATGTTATCAAATATTTATGTATTTTTAAATTCACACACAGGTTTCATGAGTCAAAATCATCAGAAAGAGACTATTTAAATTTTATAATCTTTTCTAACCCTGGGCTACCTCATATGTTTAACAGCTGTAAGTAAAAATCTCAATTAACTAGAGTCCCAAAGAAGATAATGTCTAATTTACTAAATCTTTCCCCTTTGAGGATGGAGGATGAATGCCAAAAATACTAGCTCATATAAGGAATGTTAAATAATAGTAAGTTCAAGAATATGTTTTAAGGTTTCTAAATTTTCTAAATAAAAATTAACAAAAATAATGATATAGAAGCAATGCATGAAAACCAAACAAAAATATAATTTACTTGTAAGCAATATCCTCTAATAAGGCTGGAAAATAAGTTGCTACTATTTAGGAAGCTTTACAAGAAAAAAATATCAGTTGGCTGGCTTTTTTATTAATAAAAAGTTATCAAAAACACTTGTCCTTAATCACTGTAGTTAACTAAGATTCACCATCATCAAACAAAAGAATGATTCTATATCCAAACTAATTTTATGTTATTATTTTCTTATTCTTGGCCTATAAAGACAGACTTATCATAACTATTCAGACCAAATTAAACAGTAATACCTTTTAACTGTGTTGACTTTAGGAGTCTGAATCACATCCCCATTTTAAATTTTCTATATAGATACATATAGTAGAAGATATATGAAATAACACAATTTTAATGCCTCATAAAAAGATTGAATCTTGAAGAGAGTGAAGGCTTTAATTTTAATTTCTAGAGGTTCAGAGTAAATACAGATAACTTGAAGAGTTAATGTGGCTGAATAATTTTAAATTCCCAAATATAATCTCTCCACATATGTTTAAGGAAAGATGTGAAATTTGCAACTTCCTGCAATATCAAGAGATTCTTGTGAGTATATTAAAGAAAACACACATCATAGGTTAAAGGGAAAATGCTCAATTATCAGAAGAGCTAAATCTTTTTTATTCAAAGAACCACATTTAGAAGATTTTAAATACATACTATCTATTTTGTGAATTATGCTGTAAAGGTAATTTTTAATGCTTAAAAGTAAGTCCTTTACCTTGAAAGAACTTATAATACTACATAAAATCCAAAAACATATGGAAAATAGAGACAATATTTTAATTTCTTTTCTTTAATTTATTTATTTATTTTAGAGAGGAGACACAGAGTTAGAGAGAGAGAGAGAGAGAAAGAGGGGAGGAGCTAGAAGCATCAACTCCCATATGTGCCTTGACCAGACCAGTGCAGGGTTTTGAACTGGCGACCTCAGTGTTTCCAGGTCGATGCTTTATCCACTGCGCCACCACAGGTCAGGCAATAGAGACAATATTTTAAATTGAGTATTAATCAAATGCCAAGAATAAATTAGGCAAGAAGTTCAATTAAACTGACCAAAATAGAGCTGAAATTCCATACAAAAAAATCTATATAGTTTCCCAGCCTCTGATAAATATATCACCTTAACTTGCAAATCAAAATATAAGAAACTATTGATTAGACTAAAACTTAACATCTCTCTGACAACATCCCCCAAATTAGCCAAGAGTCAAATATACATTAAAAACAATAAGAAGCATAAAGAATATTTTAAAGAAACAAAAAACCAGAAGGCCTATTTCTCAATAATTTAAACTCACATTTCTCAGGCTGCATCTATTATATAAAATGACCTATGAATAAAATTGTTAAATATACTTTTTATTTTCCCTGTAAGCATAAGATCATAATATTTATAAA
Source organism: Rhynchonycteris naso (assembly GCA_037038555.1). Lineage (NCBI taxonomy): Eukaryota > Metazoa > Chordata > Mammalia > Chiroptera > Emballonuridae > Rhynchonycteris > Rhynchonycteris naso. The sequence continues at coordinate 55,540,126 of CM072995.1, forward strand.
AACTATTTTGAATTCTTTAAAAGAAAAAATTTAAAATTCCTATTTTACTCAATACAAAGAAGGAATATACTATTAAAAAAATTAAGAACCAAAGCTACCCCACAAAACATTGTTTAAATATTTCAATCAACATAGGTTAAAAACAAAATTCAGGGTCAGATGGGTATGCAGACTCTGGAGCCAAACTGCCTAAGCCTAAATACTGGCCTGAACATTTTCTAACTGTGTGACCTTAGGCAAAATACTTAACCGGGCAGTGTACCATTTCATTGTCTGTAAAACATGAATAATAATGTATCTATCTCATAGAGTGATAATAATTTAATAAGTTATGAGGATTGCTTAGAAGCAGGCAGAATATGAATGCTTAATAAAATTAGTTGATTAATCATATTAACTATCACTATTCTCATAATAGATTGAAACAATTGTATCTTTATAGGCATTTGAAACAAATCAGGATGTAAAAATACAGTCCTACCTTGCTATACCAGTTGAGACAAGGTTGTACTATATCGGGATCATCAATGCCACTAAGTTCAACATACCAAATGCTAAAGTTAAAGCTGGGTCCCCAGGATAAAAGTGGAACTTTGAGGAGAAAAAAAAAAAAGAAGGAAGGAAAAGGAAAATAAAATTAACATAGTTAAAATGAAACTTTAGCAGAGTAAAATCACTATTCAAGCCTATTAGGATTCATTCAACAAACTTTCTGACACTTTCTCTTTATATGGCCAGCACTGTATACTAAGTGCTGGGGCAACAGGTGCAAAAAGAAACATGATCGCCATCATGAGGTCTCTTTAATTATAAAATTATAAGAACATAGTAAGATAAAGTCAAACTGTTTATTTTCATTGCCCTCAAAAGAGCCAGGGCTAGATGATTTAGCAGGCAAATTCTACCAAAACCACAAGAAACAGATAATTGCGATAATTCAAACTATATCAGAGAAAGACTGAAAGTTCAATTGCTTACCAAAGTGGCATAATTCTAAAAACAAACCCAGAAGAAAAAGGATGCAAGGCCAATCTCAGCTATGAATGCATATCCAAAATAATTTTTTAATTGCAAAAATATTATCAGGTTTTCATAGTAACCAAATAGAGTACATTCCAGGAATGAAAGGTAGTTAAATAATGCGAGCTATATTAATGTAATTCACAATGTTAATGAAGTAAGAGAAACTAATCTGATTGCCTCAAATGGTGCCAAGAATAAACTTTACTAGTTTATTTAGAAAGTAAATAAAATAAGGTGACCAGACATCCTGCTTTTGGCGGGACAGTCCCAATTTTTAACAATTTTTCCCGCATCTTGTGGCGTTTTAAAAAGTCCCAATTTAAAAAAATATATTAAAATACTATTTTTGCATTCTATGAAAAATTTTTTTTGCTCCACATAGACCAAATTTTTAATCAAGAACACCCCTGTCAATGGTGTCCCGCTTTACCAATTTTAAAATCTGGTCACCTTAAAATAAAATTTACTTTCTAGTCATTAAAAGAAACTTTTAATTTAAAGGCAAAAGAAAACTTCCTTACCTAGATTATTTTTTTAAGTATCAAAAGCGTCAAAAATAAATCTAATGAAAAAACATTAAGTACTTCTATTCAGGTCAGTAATAAGACAAAAAGACCCAATAATCTCTACTATTCAATATGGGAAACCTTAGTCAGTACAATAAGGGGGAAATGCAAATTAGGAAAATATGTTATAATTTGAAGATGATATAGATATCTATCCAAAAAATTTCAAGAGATTTAACTGAAAAACTTTTTATAAGTTTGTATGCAAAGTAAATATCTGAAAATCAACTTTTCCTTTACCTATGATAACCCACTAGAAAATATAATGGAAAAAGTCCCCTTTATAACAGCAAAGAACACCTAATCTCAATAAACTTTAAAATAGGAAAGATTTACTTAAGAAAACAAAATTTGACTTAAGCATTGAAGGGTCAACTGTATTTATTGAAAAATATTCCATATATAGGTGTACCCACGCACTTGAAACTTGTTCAAAGGTCAATGGCAATTAATTTTAGGAATGAACAGGATGAGCAGAATGAAGAACAAATCACTTCAAATTTTACCAATAATTTTGGTGGTATTAACAACACTAATAATACATATTAAAGGCACAAAGAAAAATACATAAGTTTACAGGTAAATAATAAATCCTACAGGAAAATAAAATAACAAACATAATAATTTTGAGGAGACACTTCAAATACTTTTCATGCTAAAATAAATACTTGCCTTAGGTAGTATTTTTTAAACATTACTTTCTAAATTACTTAGGGTGATGAAATAACGTGTTTGAGCAACATTTCACTAAAACAATGAAATACAAAACATCGAGTAGAAAATATAATACACTGACTTAGGAAATTCATCAATATTTGATTTTAAAATAATAGTTTTAAAACAGCTGATAAACCTTCAGTAAAACAAAATAATAAAATCATTATACCATAAAATCTTCTGGTAAACTTTCAAATGAGAAAATGTTTGGAAACGGTTCCATTAATAACTGTCTGTTATAGATTTATAAAGCAGGGGTCAGAAAACATTTTCTGTAAACACTGAAATAGTAAACATTTTTGGCTTTGTGGGCTATGTAGTCTCTTGCAACTATGGAACTCTACCTCTGTAGTAAAAAAACTGACATAAACATTATGCAAACACCTGTGTGGCAGTGTTCCTATAAAATTTTAATAAAAGACGGAACACCTGCAGGATTCAGCTGGGCTGCAATTTGCTGAGTGATGGTATAAAGAATTTATTTCTATTTCAAAATGCTAAAACTCTTACCTATTTTAATGAATCGACAAGGAAACATCTGTTCATCAATTTTATGCTTCAAAGTGAATGTTTCTTTGTTATAATCATTCTTTAAGCCACTGTGAAAAATACAAGATGATCAAATCTGATTTCATAATTTAGTAAATGAACTAAAACCCAGATTAACTCTATACTCAGGTTAAATACTTAAGATTAACTTAATGTTTAAACCAGTGGTTCTTAACCTTTTTCGAGGTACCAAACCCACCAGTTTCATATGCACATTCACCGAACCCTTCTTTAGTGATAAATAAAATATGATTTTTTTTTCCAAATTCAAGACATAGGTATATGTTTTATTACTGGTGCACAAAATGAGCCGTGCATGAACATCACCTTGCTCAAAGAACAAAACCAACAAAGTGCATGAACTTAAAACAAATTACGGTATTACTTTATTCTGGCCTCTGCGGCAGAGGCTTCTCCGAACCCCTGAGACCGACTCATCGAACCCCTAGGTTTCGATAGAACCCAGGTTAAAAACCACTGGTTTAAACCAATGCTAAAAATATACGACTAAAGTAGCCGAACATCAACTGCGACATTACTGTATTCTTTTAATTATATGAGGGCCAATGAAAACTGTTCAGTATTAATTAAAAAATGGAAAAGGGTGATGATCTAATGTCCTTAATGTATAACTGAATATTAACATAAAGTATTCAAGCAATAAGAATACTAAAAAAATAATTCACATCTTAACTTACACAAGGCCAAATATATATTAGAATTTGTCAAAGAATTAAGTTATTTAATTCTGACTGAAATACCAATGTTCCTTTCACAGCTTAATAAATTTTCAGACAACCTTATTCTATTGGTGTAATACCATCCACTTTCTCCTAAATAAAAATAAACCTGTATCACCTTCCCACTTAAACAACTAGGGCTGACAGAAGTATTTATGGGAGTCACTTATCTGCAGGTTGCTTTATGTCCTGAAATACTTTGTGACTCTCGTGACTTAAATCAAATACAATATAAATGTAATATTTACTTATATAAAGTATTGTGCTAATGGGACATACCATGTCACAAATATATACTAACACCTCATGGTTTTATTTGTCCATTCCACTGGCTATTTGATTTTTCGGTAAATTAACCCTTTCATTCTTGTTTGGTCTATATTGTTAAAACTCAAATTCCCTGAGCTCTTTCCAAGTGGTTGGCACCGTGTTAGGTGCTGTCGTGCACCTTTTCACTTTTTTTTATCTCTAATTCACAGTAAATTCTCAGAATATTACTTTTGGATTAGGGCAACCAATCTCAATGTTTTGGACAGAATCTATATATTTATAGCAAAGATTTGATTAAAGCTGAAAGTATTTAAGAAGTCATTACAGTCCAAAAACAAGACTAAAAAATAAGAAGTAGGAAAAAACCAAAACTTTTATTCTTTCTTATGTGGTAATAACATTAACTAGTATCTTGTGGTTTTAAAAAAAAAAGAACAACGAGCTAATATGGCATCGTATTAAAATAAATATTAACATAAGTCACTAGAAATAGAATAGTGGAAGTATTCTTTTCTCCCTTAGGGAAAAGAAAATCAAACCATGCAGATTTAGCTACAAAGAGACTAAACTAAGACTGCAGCTTGTTTAGAAGACCACGCTTTCCATCCCATAATCATAACTCACCTGGACAATAGCTCTGTCATATTTTCTTCATTCATTCCACCAAAGACTTTAAACTTCTTCAAATTACAGACATGCGTTTTCTCATATTTTCCAAATGTGATATTCTGAACTATGGCAGGCCTTTCAAGCTTCAGAACCAAGTACTAAAATAAGAAACGACCAAATTATATCCTCTATTTAAAACAAAGAGACAACTTTAAAAGTTCAAATTTTGGACAGATAACAGAAGTACACGTAAGGTCTATTCTGTCCAACCCACAATGGTAGATTGTTTTTAAAGCTAAATATAGTATGCAACAGCCTTATAAAGGTTACCATAACTATCATTTTTTCCCAGAAAAATACCTCATCACAAACCCTCGAGCTGAAGAAAGAAAAAGGGACCAGTGAGATATTTTATAATAAAGAAATGACTATGAATAAGTGAGTAAAACAAGATTAGAATGCAAAAGTAACAATTACATACTCAATAACTATAATAGCAAACTCAATGTTCAAAATCAGTGATAAAATTTTAAACCTAGAAACAAGATATTTACTAACTACCCCTGCCAATTTTATATATTAAAAAACCCAGACCTACTATAAATATGTATAACGTTGCTCAAGTTTTCCTATTATACACAGAATAAAATGGGGTTATTTTATCAGTTAATTAGGAAACACATGTTTTCAATTATAAAATGTTTTCAATTATAAAAATTAAAACAGGAACTACCACTGATTGAATAAACAGGGAAAAGCTGTTCAGAAAAATGATTCAGAATTGTTGGAGTGGCTTCATGTTCATATTAATGGGTAATACAGGTGACAAAGGTGATCAGAATGAAGCTGGCGATCCTACTTCACTACATACAGAAAAATTAACTCAAAATAGATCAAATTAATACAAAATCAATCCTTTAAGTTCAAAGACCTAAATGTAAGAGCTAAAACCATAAAACAGATAAAAATATAAGTACATCTTCAGCTTGACAATGAATTCTTAGATATGACACCAAAAGTATAAGCAACAAAATATAAAAGATGGATTCATCAAAATTAAAGTTTTATACATCAAAGAACACTATCAAGAAAGCAAAAAGACAACCTAAAGAATAAGAGAAATATCTACAAATAATATATCTGATAAGGGTTTATTTTTTTTTAGATTTTATTCATTTTTAGAGAGAGGAGAGAGAGAGAGAGAGGGAAGAAGGGGAGGAGCAAGAAGCATTAATCCCCATATGTGCCTTGACCAGGCAAGCCCAGGGTTTTGAATTGGTGACCTCAGCATTTCAGGTCGACACTTTATTCACTGTGCCACCACAGATCAGGTGATAAGGGTTCACTTTAATATCTTGAATATATAAAGAATTCTTATAGCTCAATAACAAAAAAGACAACCAAGGCCCTGGCTGGTTGGCTCAGTGGTAGAGTGCCGGTCAGGCATGTGGATGTCCCGGGTTCAATTTCCAGTCAGGGCACACAAGAGAGCCGCCCATCTGCTTCTCTATCCCTCTCCCTCTTGATTCATTCTCTGTCTTCTCCTCCCCTCCTTCAGTCATGGCTCAATTGGAGCAAGTTGGTTTCAGGCACTGAGGATGGCTCCATGGCCTCCGCCTCAGGTGCTCAAAAAATGGCGCCGGTTGCAAAGGAGCAAGGGCCCCAGATGGGCAGAGCATCGCCCCCTACTCGGCTTGCTGGATGGATCCTGGTTGGGGTGCATGAGGGAGTCTTGTCTTTGCCTTCTCTCATCTCACTAAAAAAAAAGGGGGGGGGGCCTCAATAGCCCTTTCACCAAAGAATATAAACAAATGGCTACTGGGCACGTGAAAAAACATGCATCATTAGTCATCAGAAAAAATGTAAATCAAAACCACAATGTAATAAAATTTCTCACCAACTAGATTGACTATAGCAATAATATATAAAAATAGTAAGTACTGGTGAAGATATCAAGAAACTGGAATTGATACATTGCTGTTGGGAATGTACAATGCTGCAGACAATGCAGAACATCAGTTTGGCAGTTCCTCAAAAGTTAAATACTGAATTACTACATTACCCAGGAGTTCTACTCCTAGGTAAATAAAAAGAAAAAATGTACTCAAACAAACACTTGTACATGAATGTTCAGAGCACCACTTTATTCACAATGGCCAAAAGGTGCAAACAACCCAAATGTCCCTCAACTGATGAGAAAATGAACAGAAAGGGAGTATTTCTATTATTTAGCCATAAAAAGGAACAGAGTACAGATATGTGCTGCAACATCACTGCACCTTAACAACATGCAAAGTGAAACAAGTCAGACACAAAGGTCATATACTGTACAATTCCATTTACATGAAATATTCAGAACAGATAAATCCATTGAGGGGGAAAGCAGACTAGTGGTTGGCAAGAGCTGGAATAAGGAGAAAAGGAGAGTGCTTAATTCATACCAGGTTTCCTTGCGAGGGGATGAAAATATTTTGGAACAAGACAGGAGTGAGAGTTGCACAACACTGTGAATGTACTAAATGCCACTGAAATGTACACTTTAAAATGATTAATTTTATGTTGCATGAATTTCACCTCAATAAAAATAAAAGAATGAAATTGGTGGTGACATGAATGATGATATGATCAGAGCTAATGTTTTATGAGGAGTAACTCTCTTGTCTGTCACACTGCTCAGATTTTTATATGCATTATCTCATTTTAATAGGAGTAGGAGGAACAGGAGTAGTATTTTAATAACAATAATTATCTTTTTCATCCTCATTTCACAGATAAAGAAATTCTGGCTTGGAAAGGTTAAATAACTTAACTATAGTTACATAGCTAATAAATGACAGAGCTGAGATTACAAATCAATCTGACTCTTGTTGACATTGGTTGGCAGGCCCAACCTCTGTTCTCTGCCCAGTTCTTACTAGCCATCTTTTAGCCAAGGGTAAATCTATGACAGAATTCTGGTCAATGAAATGTAAGAAGTTTGCTGTGAGGTAAGTTTTGCTTTTTGAAACAAATGCTACCTCTCTATCTAAAGTTACAGCTTCAACAACCACTACGCAACAATAAAGAAAAAGATCAAGAGCATCTCAGAGATAGCTATCTGTGAGCCACTCAACTTTCACCAGCAGCTGCCTAACCCAACTTTTCTCGGGGTGGGGGGTAGCAAACGGGTGGGGTGGCTATTTGTTCAACCCACTGTAATAGGACCTTCTGTTATTTGAAGCTAAAAGCATTCCTGATTCACTGCCTCCAAAGACAAAGCTTTAACCACTACACAGTAACAACTGTTTAGATTTATATACTGTGTACATTGTAAGTAGCTACTAAAATTTCTTTATCATTAAAGTATAGTTGGCAGACACAGTGCGAGGATGTTTCCTTGAGTTTCACATCTGAACCTGTACTCAATAAATTCAATTTTAAAAACAACAAATATTTTAAAATTAAAAAATATAGTTGACATACAATATTACATTAGTTTCAGGTGTACAAATTGATTCGACATTTATGTATCTTACAATGTAATAATCATATTAAGTCTAGTAACCACACAAAATTATCAAACTATATATTATTGAGTATATTCCTCTGTACCCTTTGCCCATCTCTCCAGCCCCCTCCCCTCTGACAACTACCAGTTTGTTCTTTGTTTCTATGAGTGTTTGTGTTTTGTTGTTCTTTTGTTTTGATCGTTTTTAATTCAACATATAAGTGAAATCATGCATTATTTGTCTTTTTCTAAATGACTTATTTCACAGCATAGTAGGTTCACCCATGTTGTCACAAATGGCAGGACGTGTTTGTTTTTTTTTTTTACTGCTGAACAATACTCCACAGTATATATATATACCACATCTATCTATTGATGGCCACCTGGTTTGCTTCCATAGCTTGGCTACCATAAATAATGCTGCAATGATCACAGGGGTGCATGTTTTCAGATTAGTGGTTTCATTTCCTTTGGATAAATGCCCAGAAGTGTGGTAGTTCTATTTTTAATTTTTTGAGGAACCTCCATACTCTTTTCCACTGTGGCTGTACCAATTTGCAGTCCCACCTATAGTGCACGAGGGTTCCCTTTTCTTCACGTCCTGGCCAACAATTATTTGTTGACTTTTTGATAATAACCATTTTGATCTGATATTTTATTGTGGATCTGATTTGCATTTCCCTGATGATTAGTGATGTTGAACAACTTTCACATGTCTGTTGGCCATCTGTAAGTCTTCTTTGGAGAAATGTCTCTTCATGTCTTCTGCACATTCTTTGTTTATTTTTTGTTACTGAATTCCTTACATATTTGGTTATCAACCCTTTATCAAATACAACATTTGCAAAAATATTCTCCCATTCAGCAGGTGCTACAAAAGCATTTTAGTTTGATGAAATCCCATTTATTTTTGCTTTTATTTCTCTTGCTCAAGGAGACATATCCAAAAAGATATTATTAAGACTAAAGTCAAAACAGTTTACTACCAATGTTTTTCTCTAGTTATAGATAAGGTTTCAGGTCTTACATTTAAATCTTTAAGCCATTTTGAGTTTAGTTTTGTATATGATGTAAGAGAGTGGTCCAGTTTCCATTTCTTTGCATCTATCAGTCTAGTTTTCCCATCACCACTTCTTGAAGAAACTGTCCCTTCTCCATTGTATATTCATGCTTCCTGTCAAAAATTAATTGACCATATTATTTCTAGGCTCTTCACTCTGTTTTATTGATCTATCAGGCTATTTTTGTGCCAGCACCATGCTGTTTTGATTATTATAGCTTTGTAGTATAATCTGAAGTCAGGGAATGTGATACCTCCAACATTGCTCTTCTTTCTCAAGATTGTTTTGGCTATTCACGGTCTTTCCAATTCCATATAAATTTCACAGTTATATGTTCTAGTTCTTATTTTCTTCCTTTCTTAAATAATGCCAACAACCAGATGTACAGCCTTTCATATCTTTTTTTGTACGCTCTTAGCATCAAACACAAATATACACATACACATATTCGTGAGGGAGAAAGAGTCATTATTTATCTTATTGTAGATGCTTCTCTACATCTTGTTTTTTCTCATTTTACAGTGACAATTCCTCCAAGTCAGCTGGTATTATACCAGTTCATTTTATTCCAATGGCTAACTATATTCCAAAAAAAAATGTACTCCAACATTCTGCTAAACATGGGTATTATTTTGTTTTCCTAAGCCAGAACTACCCAGCTAAGTCACTCTCAGATTCCTGACCCTCAGTGATAGTATAAAATATATGCTTGTTGTTAACTGCAGAGCTCTAGGGTAATTTGTTACACAGCAATACATAGCTAATACAGCATCCAAGGCCAAAAGAAATATTAATAGCTCAATTTATTAAGTAGTTAGATCCAAACAACCTAATAATTATTTATGTCCTGACAATTTGGTTGTTGCCATTTGAAAAAAATAATAGACACATATTAAAAAAAATAATCTGTATATCTACCTACCCCACTCATATCCCAACATGAGCATTAGAGAGGTATTTAGGGTTCACTCATTCTGGGGTGCCACTCTCCTAACAGCCTAGCATCCATGTATACACGTAAGTCCTTCCTCATTCTGGGCAAAGGAGTAGCTACGAGTTTGAGCTTGATTTCCACCCTTCTCTACACAACCTGTATCATTAACTTTCTTATCTGCTTTACCTGCATCTACTAAACATAATTAAAATTTCTTACTGACAGAGTAAAGTACTATGAGCATCAAATAGTACATCCTAATAACAGTGATGCCTTAGATCTGTGAAATCTAATACACAGCCACTGGCCACCAGGGGCTATTTAATCTAACTTGATTAAAATTTAATAAAATTAAAAATTGCTTTCATCAGTTGCACTAGCCTCATTTTGAGTGCTCAATAGCCACCTGTAGCTAGCAGCTACCTTATCATACAGTGCAGATTATAGAATATTTTCATCACTGCAGAAAGTTTACTAGGTAACACTATACTAGAGGCTACTGAAATATAAATTATGTATGTATCCTTACACTAACAACCCCCTAGATGTTACGTTTTTGCTTTTTCATTTTTTACTTAGACTTTTCTGTCTTCTGCCTCATGATACTTTGTCAGTTGTCAGCTTGCTGTTAATGTGCCTATCTTTTATAGCTATCCCCGCCATGCACAAAGTTGTGTCCAGTTGCTGAAACCTGAAGAAATAATTAACAAATAGAACATTACATCAAAAGTAGATTTTAGAAAAGGTCCTCAAGACCTAAAATTTCATCATGATAATTTTGATTTTTCAGAGTCCTCTGATTTTCAAACCTGTTCAAGTTACGCTAAATTATTAGTCATAGTAGAGTCACTCTTCATTATGTATGGACTCCATATTTGTGAATTTACTCACTAAAATTTATTTTTATCACCAAAATCAATACTCACAGAACTTTCAGTCATTCTCTAATCCACAGATAACAGCAAAACATTTGAGTCTCCTGATTCACTCTTTGAGTTGAGGTCAAACAAGGGATGCCTGTAACTTCTTATTTTAGCTCTCATAATATAAACAAGTGCCCTTTTCATGATCTATTTAGTGCCACATTTTTTATAAGTTTGCGCTTTTTGTTAGTGATTTCACTGTCTAAATTGATCCCTAAGTATAGTACTGAAGTGCTATCTTAGGGATCTTGTTTCTAGATACAAGAAGGCTGTGTGATGTGCCTTATAGAGAAAGTATGTGTTAGATAAGCTTTGTTCAGGCATGCTGTTATCTACAAGTTCAATGCTAATGAATAAACAATATAAAGTATATTTAAACAGAAACATACATAAAGTAAGGTAATGTACTGACTGGCTGATGAAAATGTTGTGACCAAAGGCTCACAGGAACCTAACTCTGTGAGTTAAAACAAAAGATCCAACAGATTGGCAAAACCTAAGAATGCGCCACAGAAAGATGTGGAGAACACAGTACACAGGAACGTCCACACATTGCCAACAACAGTATAAACTACATAGCCATTTTGTAAAGCAGTTTTTCACTGCCTGATAAAAGCTGAACATACATATACCCCACGATCCAGCAATTCCACTCGAAAGTATATACCTTATAGAAACTCTTCTACGTGTTTCTCACTAACATACAAGAATGTTTATAGCAACCTGTTCATAATAGCAAAACACTGTTGTTAAAAAAAAAAAACTATGAACCACAAAACAGATAAATACATTTTGGCAAACTCACATACTGGATGGAATACTAAGCAGAGGTGAAAATTAAACTGCAATTATATTCAACATTAATAAATATCATAGTGGTAAACAAAAAAATGCAAGTCACAAAAGATTAATAATGAGTGATTCATTTCATATTTATGCAAAGTAAAATCTAGACAAAGCTTAACTTATAGGGTATTTATAAACATATACAGTACTTTAAGAAAATGCTTAACAAAATATGAAGGAATAGTTACTGAAATGGAGTTAAGAGGACAGATATTAGATGGAGCTATGGGGGGGAACCTTCAAAATGTGGTCAATTTCCATTTCTAAAGATGGTTGATGAGTAAATAGGTATTTGTTTTCTAATTCTTTATATTGTACATAAAGGCTGTGCATAGTCTTTGGACATATATTTTGCAATGAAACATCAGGTGATTCAAAATGTATGCAAACAGTAAAATATCAATACAAAAGAAAAATAAATACAGAGAATAGGTTTCCAAGAATGACACTAGAATAAAAAATAAAGTAAGTTTTATTTATCTAGCTGCTTTACCTATCAGATATCAGAACATACAGTTTTCCTCAAGGATATGAACAAAATAAGTGTTCATTCTGACAATGGCCCTGGCCGGTTGGCTGAGTGGTAGAGCATCGCCTGGCATGTGGATGTCCCAGGTTTGATTCCCATCAGGGCACAGAGGAGAAGTGCCCATCTGCTTATCCACCCTTCCCCCTCTCCTTTTTCTCTGTCTCTTCTCCCCCTCCAAGGCTCCACTGGAGTTGGTCAGAGCACTGAGTATGGCTCCATGGCCTTCGCCTCAGGCACTAGAATGGCTCCAGTTGCAATGGAGCATCACCCCCTGGTGGGCATGCCGGATGGATCCCAGTCAGGCACATGTGGGAGTCTGTCTCTGCCTCCCTGCTTCTCACTTCAGAAAAATACACACACACACACAAAAGAATACTGACAATGTGTAACTGAAAGAATACTTACCTTTAAATTCAGATGAGTTCAGACACCACTTGTCAAGAAAAAAATTTAGCTTATGGTTCTAATCTCACCAAAATATACAACTTTAGCAAAATAACAAACTATATTATTGTATTTCCCCATGTATAAGATGCTGCCCCCCATAAATAAGACACACCTTAATTTTGGGGCCCGAAATTTGAGAAACAAAATGTATTACATGAAGTTATTGAACTCAAGTTTCATTCATCATAAAATGTATACAACTCCTCAAGCAGGAAATGCAAGTAAAAAAAATCTACAACTACTGTATTAGACACACCCAGTTTTTAAACCCCAAAATTTTCAAAAAATTGTACGTCTTATACATGGGGAAATATAGTAAGTTTGTTTTCCCTAAAAGGTAGTCACTGAGTCACTGAAGCCAAGTTCAACCCGCTAACATGTCCTTAAACATAGACAGAATAGCCTGACCAGGCAGTGGTGCAGTGGATAGAGAGTTGGACTAGGATGCAGAAGACCCAGGTTCGAGACCCCGAGCTTGCCAGCTCGAGTGCGGGCCCATCTGGCTTGAGCAAAAGCTCGCCAGCTTGGACCCAAGGTCACTGGCTCCAGCAAGTGGTGGCTCAGTCTGCTGAAGGCCCGCAGTCAAGGCGCATGTGAGAAAGCAATCAATGAACAACTAAGGTGTCACAACAGCAATGAAAAACTAATGACTGATGCTTCTCACCTCTCTCCGCTCCTGTCTGTCTGTCCCTATCTATCCCTCTCTCTGACTCTCTCTCTGTCCCTGTAAAAAAAAAAAAAAAAAAAGCATAGACAGAATGACCTGAGTTTCAGTGGGAAGTCACAGCCTCTGATCAGATCAGTAGCCTAGTCAGTTACTGCTCAGAACAGTAACCTGACCTTAGTCAGTTCTTTTTAGTTAACATTTTCCTCAAAAGAAATCAAGAAACCTAGTTTTACATCATTAGTAATCCAGGAAAAATATATTAGATTTTAAACTGTCTAGTAGACAGAAGTAAAACTCTGTTTTATCAAATCCCATACTGCATTTGCCTATGAAATAAAAATTCTTCCAAAATTTAAAGAGGAAATAAAAATTTACCTCAGAGTTTAAAATACTAAATAAACTATTAATGAATACCATATAAATATCAATTAAGTACCTACTTGAATTTTGATTTCTAAATGGTATCAGAAACTACACATTACCTTACCTGGGGAGGATAGTTGCTTTCCGAAGACCACCTTGAAGACTGGTCATTTGGTTTATCCACTAAAATATTCCTGAAATAAAGAAAAGTATAATAATTAATTAAAAGAATAAGTCATAATAAATATGCAAAGAGAAGAATAATCTACCAGATGCTAAAATTAAATCAAGTTATATAATGTCTGGAACTTGTACAAGAGAAAATTAAATAGAAAAAGAAGTAGAAAATGTCTAATATACGGAAGATTTTAAAATATGATAAAGGTAGCATTTAAAACAATTGAAAAAACCTAAAATAACATAATAGGATATCCTTTGGATTAGGTAAAAAAAAGGAGAAATATCATTAACATAATAAAGTGACTATTGAAAGGTAAAAATATAAAAGGCAGATGCAAACTTTGTAAAATTAGGGGGAATTTAAAGCAAAAATATTACCGGTGTGAAAATAATAATTATATTAGAGTTCAAACCATGATGTTAACATAATTTGTAAGTCTTCAATAAAAACAATAGTAAAGCACTGTCTTGCAAGACATGAAAAACTAGTTTAGGGCAATGACTATTAACATTCACCCTTCATCAACAGTAACAGAGCCACTATGGTAGCATTCTATAGAACAAGTTCCTTGTTATCCTTCCTTGTAGACTTCTCAAAGACCTATAAAACACACCATCACTACTGGTACAGCTTTTCCTTCTAATTCTGAGAACTAAGCAAGAGACATTAATTTCTCATACTACATACTTCAATCTCAATAATAGTTAACTATACCTGGTTCTAAAAGGAGAATCACCCCATCCCCAACCTCTACTGTGGAGCAATCATAAGCAGCGATGTTTGCTGTACCTGTGATTTTCCTTTACAAGTATCTCAATGTCAGCTAATCTAGGCTGACTGGTGACCTACAATAAAGCCAGTATGAAAATAAAGTTATAATGCAAAAATGTGTACATAAACAGAAGAAATGAAACAGAGAAAAATATACAGAGTAAGAGTAAGAAATACAAGAAAAAGAATACAGGAAAATAAGAAAAGAATGTAGCAGACATAAAGAGACTCCAGGGAACAACAGAGAATAGAATTGATGGCTTATTGGTGCCAGTTGCCAGGAGGCTCTGTTTCTGGCGACCAAAAGAGCAAGACCACAACACCCTTTTAGGTACTCCATGAATAATTTTTAACATTTTTATTATTGCCTGAAAAAATTAAAAAGTGACAAGCAAAGAAAAGATGTTATAGAAGACATAACTCAGTACAGAAATCATGGTTGTCAATAATAAAGATTAATCTACTATGAGTAAGTTAAATGTCTACCATTTTAAAATATATTTAAAATACTAAATGTAAATAATAGCTAAGAACTGGTCAAGAAGAACTGATAAGGATGATGGGCTGAGGACCAAATTGGCTTCCTATTTCCATCAGGGTTAATTTAATTTTAAAATGTACACTTTCATTCCTACCAGTGCTGGATGAAAACTGAAGGTAATAAAAATGAAGCACATTAATGTCTCTTAGACTAAATTAAATTCTTCTAGTAGGACTATAAAAATTTATAGTGAAATACATGGGCAATTGAAATATGGACAACCATGTAAGTTTTCCAAGTTATATGTCTCTATTTAGCATATTTTAAAATGTACATTATGTATATATAATATCTATATATGACCAATTAAATGTCAGAAACAAACTATTAAAATTCAATATGAGAACATTATTTATTAGACACCTAGGGTTCAAGTCAAGTCAGCAAATTAAAAATCTTTTTTTATTGCTTAAACATGCTCAAACCCTAAGAGATTTTAAAAGAATGTAGAATACAACTCTAGAACATTTTTCTTTTTGTAGTTACAAACACCCGACTAAAACCTGTGCCCTTTTGTTAAATGTGATAAAATAGATCTAGAAGAGATCAATTTCAACTAGAATCATAAGACCATGAAGCCTGGTCACTAATTGGCTGGATACTGTAAACACATAATCTCACAGGGCGTTGACTCCTTTATCTGCAGTGTAAAAGAAAAGGTTGAATTCTTTGGTCTCAGGTTTCTCCTGGCTCTTACCAGGCTCTTACAGTGCAATGCAGCTTCACTGAACAACTCTATGAAACAAGTTAACATTCTACAATTCTATGAAAACCTTCACTTCATTCAAATTATTGTGTAGAATCCTCCTACACATCAATCAATAATGATACACAATTCATGGATTATAATAGAGCTCATTGCTTTTGAACACTCCACTGGAGTAACACCAATACAAGAATGGGTACTTGTGAACAATGGAATTATAATCTATTATTTTAAGACTTTATTCATTTTAGAGAGAAGAGGGAGGGAAAGAGAGAAAAGGGGGCACAGGAAGCATCAACTCCCATATGTGCTTTTGACGGGGCATGCCCAGGGTTTCAAACCAGCAACCTCAGTGTTCCATATTAATGTTTTATCCACTGTGCCACCACAGGCCAGGCATTTTTTTTTTTTTTTTAACAGTGACAGAGAGAGAGGGATAGATAGGGACAGACAGACAGGAACGGAAAGAGGTGAGAAGTATCAATCATTAGTTTTTCGTTGCTGTTGTAACACCTTAGTTGTTCACTGATTGCTTTCTCACATGTGCCTTGACCGCGGGCCTTCAGCAGACCGAGCCACCCCTTGCTGGAGCCAGCGACCTTGGGTCCAAGCTGGTGAGCTTTTTGCTCAAACCAGATGGGCCTGCGCTCAAGCTGGCGACCTCAGGGTCTCGAACCTGGGTCCTCAGCATCCCAGTCCGATGGTCTAGCCACTGTGCCACCGCCTGGTCAGGCCAGGCTATTTTTTAATAAATAATAAATGTATGTAACATAAAACTTAAGAGACACACACTAAAAGCATACAATAAACATTTGTAATTCAAAATGCCAAATACTCAAGTCAACTTTCAATATTTCCAACTATGGAGAGTTAAAGAGTATATACTATTATAGCTTTTCAAAAAAAATCACTTATATTTGTATATACTGTAGAGGTTTAAGATTCACATATATGTTCCAATTTTCACACAGAAGCAAAATGGGGAAGGGGCCCTACATATCATAAACTGAAAAAGCATTTATTAAATAATTATCATCAAATTCTGAATGTCAGACATAGTGCTAGGCTCTGGGAACACAGTGGCTGTCACACAGGAACCCCACTTGTGATGTTAACATTCAGATGAGATGTAGAAGACAGAGCTGTAAACAAGATAATTATAGACTGATAAGTGCTGTAAAAGAAACAGAGGGCTGAGATAGGACAGTTTTTTTACTTCTGGTGATCAAAATAAAAAGAAAATCTTTGAAAAAAAATGCTTAATTACACTAATGAGAAGGAGCCACTCGTGTAAAAATAAAGAAAAAGCTAATTCTTCACAAAGGAACCAGCAAGTTTAAAATCCTGGCAATAGAAAATAATCTGACCAAGGAAATGTGAGAACTGGGTGAAGACAGATAATGTCCTCACAGGCACCAAGATGAAGTAAATATAAATGTGCCAGAAATCTCTAAAAGGCCTGAGAATATTTTAAAAATGCTTATTCTAGGCTCTTAAGATTTCAGAACTATCCTACAAATATATTCTTAATTTTAGAAAGAGATCCACCCTGAAGATAAAATGCATGAACAGAAAACAAATTAAGCAAAACATAAAGAATGGCAACCTCCAAGAGAGATAACATTCATATTCTCGGAGGTCCAAAAACACAAGATCTCAAAATGTACCATAACAGCAAAATATGTTAAAGGTGCCTCTTCACAAAGCAAAATAGCTGAAAAACATGTATGTAAATGCAGAAAGCCTTTTTTTAAAAGGCTCAAGAAGGTCCAAACTTTTTAAATACTTTACAAAGGAGAGAGAACCATTGAGCCACAAAGTTCAAAAACTGGCCCAGCCATCCCTTCTGTCTAGTTAAGTTCTTCCTTATAAAACTACTGACCCTGGCCAGGTGGTTCAGTGGATAGAGCATTGATTCAATCCCAATCAGAGCACATATAAGAAGTAACCAATGAGTGCAAAACTAAATGAAACAACTAAGTGGAAGAGTTGATGATGCCACCCCCCGAAATCAATGAAAATTTTATAAAGAATAATAATAAAACTACTGGAAAACGGAACTTGTTTAAACACCAGACACTAAAATGAGAGCCCACATTAAAATACTGTCAGAAAAATATTAAATGTGAAACAACATTCTAACAGATAATAAAAACGTTGAGAAAACTATGGCCACTAAAAAAGGATGAAGATTATTGCTTCAAAATGATCCAAAAGAAATTAAAAAATAGCTGAAGTGCTTTTAAGTAGCAATAAATCAAAATTACAACAGCTCAGAAATATCATGACAAGGCAATAGGAAGAGTTATTAAGACTCACAAAATGAGAGACTAGCTTTCAGAAACAAAGGCTAAATTAGAAAGAATAGAAAAAGGAATAGACTCCCCATCCATCCCTCCCACAAAAATAGCCCTCCAAAGAAAAAACAGATTATAAGATGAATGAAAATAATGTACCAGAAAGAAAAGAAAGCAACAGTAATAAGGTGACCCAATAAATATATAATCGGAACCAGACAGTTTTTTCAAATTATGCTGCAAGCAAATCTTCCTAAAATAAGAGCTGAATCTATTCTAAACAATGAAAGGATAAATAGTATATTAGGGAAATTCAACCTAGAATAATCCTAATATAAACTATAAGGCTTTTTAAAAAGTTATTTAACCATCCAAGTAAAAAAATCAAGTCACTTACAAGAAAATACGTCATAAAGTCAAGAAACTTCACAACAGCTATATTTTATATCCAAACACAATGAAACAAAACATTTTAATAAAACTCAAGCACAAAAAAATGTGAGTCTAGGACTTTATGTACAGTCAAACTGGGCTTCAAATTTAAAAGCATAGATACTTAACAAGAAGTTAAGTCTTTGAGTCAAGTCAGAAAGACCTAAGAAACAACTGAAGAACTATAAATATCCAGGAAATGACTTGAAAATATTCAGGATAAATTCTAGTCATCTGAACTAAAGACATTTAACTACAGAATTAAAACTAACCATAAAGATAAAAATTATAGGCCCTGGCTGGTTGGCTCAGTGGTAGAGCATCAGCCTAGCATGTGAAGCCTTGGGTTTGATTCCGGCTCAGGGCACACAGAAGTGCCCATCTGCTGCTTCTCCACCCCAACCCCTCTTGCTTCTCTTTCAGTCTCTTCTCTCTCTCTTCTCCTCCCTCCTGCAGCCAGGGCTTGAGTGAGTTGGCCCCAGGCGATGAGGATGGATCCATGGCCTCACCTCAGGTGCTTAAAAAAAAAAAATGGCTCCAGTTGCAACAGAGCAAGGGCCCTGGATTGCTGAGCATCACCCCCTAGTGGGCTTGCCCAGTGGATCCCCATCCAGGCTTGTGCAGGCGTCTCTCTCTGCCTCCCCTCCTCTCACTAAAAAAAATAAATAAAGATAAAAATGACATAACAGCATGTTCAGCAACAACGAAGAAAACAACAGATAAAAAAATGGGAGAAAATTGGACAGAGTAAGTCAACATTAGAATAGATCAGCGATTTTCAACCAGTATACCACAAGAATTTTTAAAATATGCAATAACTATTTAGTCAGGAGCACTGATCTCTTTTTCCTTAAATTGTCAAATAAATAAAATGACAACAGCCAACACAATAAAACCCATCTGGTGTGAATGAATCAAAATTATATCTACTTTCTTGTCAGATAAGCAAAAAATATATATTTTGGTGTGCCACAGATTTTTGTAATTAGTTTATACATGCCATGAGATGAAAAAGGTTGGAAATCGCTGGAATAGACATTAACTGCCTCACAGATATAAACTCCTAGAAGGGAAGGATCATCACTTAATTCAGACGCTGTGAGTGAAGGCAGTAGTGAAAAGGAAAACTCTTCCTTTCTTCTACCTTCCTCTCTCTCTCTCTAAAAAAAAGAAAGAAAAAGAAAAGAAAGAATCTGATCAGGTGGTGGAGCAATGGATAGAGCACTGACCTAGGCTGAGGACCCAGGTTCAAAATCCAAGGTTGCTGGCTTGAGTAAGGGGTCACCGGCTCAGCTGGAGCCCCCTCCCCTGGGTCAAAGCACATATGAGAAGCAATCCATGAACGACTAAGGTGCCACAACTATGAACTGATGCTTCTCATCTATCTCCCTTCCTGTCTCTCTCTTGCTAAAAAAAAAGAAAAAAAGCTACATGGATCTAGTAATTATCAGATAGTGCAGCTCTCTACAGTACAGTAAAAATTCAAAAAATTTACTAACATCAACACAAACTGAAAATAAACATGAAAAATTTAAAGTGAAAAAGGAATAGGCAGCAAAACACAAATGTCACAAAAACCTGTTAAGGACTAATAACATCAAAGTACAGACTATTTTAAAAATCACACAGCTATTTTGCACAAGTCCATGGAAATAAATTTTAAGACTTAAATGAAATCTGTAACTCTGGGGAAAAACTGTACCAACTGACTCCAGCAGACATAAAAAGTCTAAATAGAGAAATTTTCACAGAAAAAAAGGAGAAAGTTATCAGAACTCAACCATCAAAAACATCAGGTACAGATGGGTCCAGTAAGAAATCCTAGTAAAACACTAAAATAGATGGTCCTACCATTACTTACACTATTCAAGAACATAAAGGTACACTTTAATGAAGACAGCATAAACAGACATCCAACGTGACAAAGACTACTAAGAGAAACACACAGAAAATTAGAAATCTTCATTTTACTGATATAAAAAATCTCATATGAAGCTCTGGCCAGGTGGCTCAGTGCATAGAGCGATGCCCCAGTGCACTGAAGTTAAAGGTTCAATCCCCAATCCCAGTCAGGGCACAGACTAGAAGCAACCAATGGGTGCACAACTAAGTGGAACAACAAGTTAATGCTTGTCTGTCTGTCTGTCCCAAAACTTATTCACATTGCTGATATACTCTAGTCATGTAAAGAATATGGCTGGATTTATTAAGATGCAAACTCTAGCCTGACCAGGCAGTGGCGCAGTGGATAGCTAGAGCATCGGACTGGGATGCGGAAGACCCAGGTTCGAGACCCCGAGCTCGCCAGCTTGAGCGCGGGCCCATCTGGCTTGAGCAAAAGCTCACCAGCTTGGACCCAAGGTCGCTGGCTCCAGCAAGAGGTTGCTCGGTCTGCTGAAGGCCTGCGGTCAAGGCACATGGGAGAAAGCAATCAATGAACAACTATGGTGTCGCAATGGCAACGGAAAAACTAATGATTGATGCTTCTCACCTCTCTCAGTTCTTGTCTGTCTGTCCCTATCTATCCCTCTCTCTGACTCTCTCTCTCTGTCCCTGTAAAAAAAAAAAAAAAAAAAAAAGATGTGGACTCTAAACTTGGCTTCAATACTCACTTAGTAAATGACCTTGATTAAACTATTATACTCTTACTGGCCCAACTTTCTGCATTTCAAAATTAATACCTACACTACACACCAAAGCAGTGGTTCTCAAAGTGTACGCCCTAAAAGATTTCCAGGTGCGCCCTATTGTATTCCAGAGAAATATGTACGTTTTTGGGAACCAAAAAACCCAACAGGGTTTTTGGAGTTTAGATTTATGGGGGACAGAGGTGTAGGGAATTGGTTGTTAAACTGACAGTCTGCCCAACCCCCCACCTCACTTGCCTGATTAGGTTGCAAAAGGCTGTTTCGCTGTGGTGCTGGATTGTTTACACTACCCCCCATGTTCCCCAGAAAGACTGGAGGCAAGTTTCTTCTATCCTTTGTTTGGTGTAAAGTTAAGATCATATGTATGATGGGGGTTTTCTGCACTCAACATAATTAAGAGAGGAATTCTTCAATGTATTATTGATGAAGAAATGAGAGTTTTCCTTTCAAATATATGCCCAAACATTGAAGAAATCACTAGGACACATCAGGCTCGTGTTTCTCATAAACACAAGAAAGAAAAAACTTAACACATTCGCACCGGGACTTGCCGAATTTACTAAATCTTACTAAGATTGTATCTATATATATAAAAAGATAACATTTTTGTCATTTTTAACCCCTTTTATATGAATTCTAAAAAGCATAACTCAAAAAATGTAACAAAAATGTTTTTTAATGTCAGAATAAATTTAATTTTGTCGTATTTATTTCATTTAATTACCATAAAAGCACGCTTGGACTTTATTTTTTTCTTTAATATTTGACTTAATTATTATAACATATTTCTCAGAAATTCGTATATAGTGTACCTACACTTATTTGTAGGATTTTAAATGCGCCCTGACTTCAAAAAGTTTGAGAACCACTGCATTAAAGAGTCACTGTTAAAAAAAAATTGCAGATGTCAATGGCCTAGCAAAGAGTAGGCATCTGCTTACCATCACCCACAGCAAAACTTAAGTCACTCAAGCACTTGAAAACATTTGAGTCTGTAGTAATTATCTCTAAGAATTCAAAGCCCTTTGGGATCACATACTTATGTGTACACATTCCACACAAATAAAATGGAGCAACCACTGGGATAAAGAGAATGGCAACAAAATAAACACTCCCATACACAATGGCAAGATGGGAAACTCACTAACCAAAAATCAGAAAACTAGCTAATGTGGTTTGGGATCTCCAAAAAAACAGAAAAATATACCAAGACAGTCATATAAAAATAGTCATTTGATGCCTATTCAAGCCTCAGAAAACTTGAATCATATTTTTTTCTGAAATTAAACAACTGGTCCTTCAGAATAATATATTTCAAAAGTAAAAATTGCCCTTTTCTACCTAAAACAAAGACCATTAAAGTTGGACATGATTTGGAAAAGGTTCACTACTGCTTATTATGTATTCTTTGAACCTCAGACAAAATAATATATTCACAGAGGAGTTAGAGCAATTTTAAGATATCAAACTCCTTCCAAGCATCCTCAAAGGCTGCATTTACGTGTAATTAATTGCATGAAAATAGTCGTGATCACCTTCTCACTAAATCAAGTCCCCAAAATATTTTTGTTGGGTAAATAATTTAGTTTAAGCTGAGTTACTATCTATGTAATGGAAGGTGGGGAGGAGGTACATTTATCTAAAAAACTATTCTGTAATATCAACATCTTACTATTATTCTGTGACAAACGGTCATAAGCATCTAATCCCCTCATTTTGTATAAAAATAAATAAATGGCTAAAGAAACTAACTGATTGATCCAAAACTACCAATTAATTGGTGGCAGAACAGGATTAGAATCCAAGTCTCCTGTCCGTGTTCACTGCTCTCCCTCTAGTATCACTGTTTTTGGTTTTTTGATGTTTTTCTTTGTACATCTAACCCTCGCCCCAGCTTCATGCAGTCAGTAATTTAAACTGCACTAATGATGACTGGTCAAACCAACTCTGTTCATTTTATGAGAATTCTGCTTTTATCCTCATAACACATCTTTGACCAAGGCCTTAAATCCTACGGCACAGCATTTTTTCCTCAGAGATATTCTAAAGGACCTACAAGCATTAAAAAAATATTATTTAACTACTCTTAAAACTATTTTAAAAATTCAAAAATATTATAGACTAAATACTGCCACAATGGATATTATTCTCAAAAATTAAAAAAAACTTGTTTATCTTGTTTTTGTGCTAGCTTTGGAGTAAAATTTCTCCTGACATCTTCTGTATCAATATGAACTTTTCAAAGTGTATCACTGATTAATATGGCTTTAACTGTACACTGGTCTTCTAAAAATTCAATTCTACAGATGTCTGTTCATGTAAAATTCACAATTCATAACTACAATACAATTAATAGTTGGATAAGGCTCAGGACTGTTTGTAATGCTCTCCTCAAAAATGAATAAGAGCCTGACCAGGCGGGGGTGCAGTGGATAGAGCGTCGGACTGGGATGCGGAGGACCCAGGTTCGAGACTCCGAGGTCGCCAGCTTGAGCACAGGCTCATCTGGCTTGAGCAAAAAGCTCACCAGCTTGGACCCAAAATCGCTGGCTTGAGTAAGGGGTTACTCAGTCTGCTGAAAGCCTGCGGTCAAGGCACATGTGAGAAAGCAATCAATGAACAACTAAGGTGTCACAACAAAAAACTGATGATTGATGCTTCTCACCTCTCTCCGTTCCTGTCTGTCTGTCCCTATCTATCCCTCTCTCTGACTCTCTCTCTGTCCCTATAAAAAAAAAAGATGAATAAGATATGTCATATGGCAAGTCACACTGTAGGTCACTGTAGCACAGAATATAATTCTGAAGTGCTTTTCTGACTTTTTAAATTATTATATGGAACACGAGCAGTTTGACGTTGTAACTTTGGAAACAAGTTTAATACAGAAGATAATCAATTTTCCTTATTCAACTTTCAGACAACTCATAGTTATGTATCTTATACAGTCAAAGCTCTCAGCCTTTCCTTGATCAAATTCAGAATGTTCATCAACGATAAACCAATAGTTTATCAGGGGTCCCCAAACTTTTTGCACAGGGGGCCAGTTCCCTGTCCCTCAGACAGTTGGAGGGCCGCCACATACAGTACTCCATATACTGCCACGAAAGAGTTGCCCCTTCCAGAAGTGTAGTGGGGGCCAGATAAATGGCTTCAGGTGCCCACAATTTGGCCTGCGGGCCGTAGTTTGGGGACCTCTGGTTTAAGCTATTGTGCCAGCCAATAACCTACATGCCAACATGCATCACATACATGCCAGCCAATATTGTTTCCAAAGCACTGCCATCTTTATATTTCTAGTTCAGTGTTTATTTTTACAATTAAAAAAACATTTTATTAAAGTTCTATTACTTTATAAAAATAAATGGAAAATGAACATTCAAAAGCCTACTGGTCATATAAACTCAAATAAAACAATATTGGGCAGCATCATGTGATCCAAAAGAAGAGAACTTCAGGGACTAGGTAGACTTAATCACCTTAAATATAAATGAAACACTGATTACGTCAAAAGCTCAAGTATAGGTGTGCCAATTATGGATTTATTCCCTCTCACCTCTAACTTCACCCTTTGTGCCTACTCTTTGAAAATTAATTTGGGCCCTTTAAATATTTTTCCTTTGCCAACGGGCACAAGTTAAGCTTTGTCAGTAGAGGGGGCAGGCGAGTCACCTCAGGAAACAAAGGGTGTTTCTGCTCCCTTGTTCCAGTACCTCTGGAGAAGACTTCTGACTACAACTGCCTCTCCAGCATCCTGCTCCTGCAGCTCACGTGGCTTCCTCCAAGTGTTCATGTGAGTAACTTTTCCAGCACCAGCCTCCTACATCAGAGTATATCCAGTGTATCCAATACAGTATATACTCTTGTATTATTATTTATTAATTATCATATTATTTTTCCATACAAACAACTGCAAACCTGCTTTTGTCCCACCCTGTGTTGTTGCACAGGCTGTACTTTGCACAAGATGAACTCACTAAGGAGTAAAAGCAGAAATCCAGCCTGTGTTCCACTTAACCAGTCCTACATTCTGGTCAAAAAGCATCATGTTGGCTCTGGCAGGGTGGTTCAGAGGATAGAGTGCCGTCCCAGCATGCTAAGGTGTAGTGAGTTTGATCCCTGATCAGGGCACATGTGAGAAGTAACCAATGAGTGCACAACTGAAATGGAACGCGTGAAACAAGGTGACATTTCTCTCTCACTCTCTCTCCTCTCCACCTTCTCCACTTCTTTCAATCTCTCCCTTCCTCTCTCAAGTAAGTAGAAAAAAGAAAAAGAAAAAAAGCATCATCTGCCTGACCAGGCGGTGGCACAGTGGATAGAGCGTCGGACTGGGATGCGGAAGACCCAGGTTCGAGACCCCGAGCTCGCCAGCTTGAGCGCAGGCTCATCTGGCTTGAGCAAAAGCTCGCCAGCTTGGACCCAAGGTCACTGGCTCCAGCAAGGGGTTGCTCGGTCTGCTGAAGGCCCGCGGTCAAGGCACATGTGAGAAAGCAATCAATGAACAACTAAGGTGTTGCAACGGCAACAAAAAACTAATGACTGATGCTTCTCACCTCTCTCCATTCCTGTCTGTCTGTCCCTATCTATCCCTCTCTCTGACTCTCTGTCCCTGTAATAAAAAAAAAAAGCATCATCTGTTCATTAAGCCATGTGTCATGAAAATGAGAAAGCAGACCTTCTGAATCAAGGCTAGGACCTGTGTCTCAACTTTCAACTAAGGTTTTCCTTATCTTTTTTTTTTATTAAAGATCTTTTTCTATGTGTATGTATGCAACTACAGGAAAAATAGATGCACATGTTCATAACCATAGAACAATTATTTTTGTGACAGCTCCATCATAAATCTAATTTGTAGGCATAAGCCCCAAAGAATATATTCTTTTATGACCTGGGGCATCAGAATTTTTAAAAGCTCCCCAAGTAATCTGAATGTGCAAACAAGGTTGAGATCTACTGCTGATACTTAATGGTACTCAAGGGTTTTTTTTTGCTTTAATATTCCCTAAAACAGTTTTGAAAATATATGCATAGTCTCTCCATTTTTAAATTGGCAAGCAAAAATTTTCATAGCTTATGACTGTAAAAGCTGTAATTTCCTGTGTATCCTAAATATTGCCATTTTTAATAAAGCTGTTAACATTCATTCTTTCAAAAATATAAATAGAATAAAAATTCCATCATCTATTTTTTAAAATGTATAGGATCTTCTTATATGCTCAAAAATTTATACTGCTATCTAATTCCAGATGGTCCCTTTCCTTACATGGCTTCAATTCATGTGCATTAATCAGTTTCTTGACACTACTTCAATAAAAAAATAATTAACGACATCCTGGAAGTTCCTCAAACAATTAAACATAGAGTTAACCATATGACCTAGAAATTCCACACCTGGGCATTTACCCAAGAGAAATAAAAACATATAACCACACAAAAACTTGTACACAAATGTTTATAGCAGCATTATTCATAATAGCCAAAAAAAGAATACAACCCAAATGCCCATCTACTAATGAATAAACAAAATGTGGTATATGCAGATATACAACAGAATATTATCAGTTATAAAAAGGTTGTAGTACTAAATACATACTACAACATTAGCCTTGAAAACAGTATATTAAGTGAAAGAAGTCAATCACAAAAGACTACCTATTACATGATTTCATTTATATTAAATGCCTGAAATAGACAAATCTAGAGATAGAAGGTAGTAGTGATTGCTTAGGGATGAGAGACTAAGCAGATAATAGCCAAAGGATAGTTCTCTTTTTGAGATTATAAAGATGTTCTAAAATTGACTACAGTGATGCTCACACATATTTTGTGAATATACTAAAACCCACAGAATATACATTTGAAATATGTGAATTACCAAACCCAAAATGTTATGTAAGAAAGTCAATCTAAAAAAGTCAAAGAACTAGAGATGATCCCTATCCTAAATTAATCAAGCTATTGGTAATATGCTCTAAAACAATTAAAAGCTATTAGGCAAATCTGATTCTGTAATAAACTGAGTTTTATAATTCTCAAGGTCTCACTATAAATAATACCTATAACAGTTATAACTAACTTTATAATAAAAGCTGTTTAAAAGATCAGGATATGAAGTTTTCTACTGTTTCCAAATCCTTCCAAATAAAATGCCCCTTTCTGTCCCCAAGATAACCTATTTCACTTAAAATATTCTCAAAATTGCTGAAAACTATGAAAACCACAATAATTAACAGCGTGGCTTTAAAACTTATTATTTGATATTTTGAACACAGCTAGTATATGACTCCCTCTAGCCCCAGCTCAAATTCGCATTGAAAAGAGAAAAGTAGTCAAAATGCCATTAATTCACTCATTATTAATTTAATAAACATCATCCTGGATTAATATGATACAGAAGGGAAAAAATCCCATAGTTCCTAAGAAGCCTGTGGTCAGCAGGGGAGCTAATTAGTAATCAAGTTAATTATACAAATCAATGCATAATTAAAATTGTATAACGTGATAGATGAGAAAGGTATACATTTGTATGAAAGCACTTAACTGTTGGAGCAGGGGAAGGGATGCCAGACACACTGTGGGGACAAGGTAAGATAGGATTTCACGAGAAGAACATTTTAGTAGACAGCTGAAGACTGTACAAGTTAGGTTTTATGGCTCTTCTGATCAAAATGAAAGGAAGAAGGGAGGCAATGAGAGGAAGAGGAAAGGGGACATATCCAAGGATGCTTAAAATAATTTAGCATTGCTATTTATACACAACAACATGTCTTAACAACAAATACATAGGTGATGACTATAATAAATATCAGTTATACTAAAAGAATGTAAGGAAACTTTAAAAGTATTAAATACAAACAATATTTACAAACCAAAAAATTTACATTAGACTCAAGTACCTTTCTTCTAAACACTGTCTTCACATAAGCATAATAGTCCCATGAAAATTCTAGTAAAAAGGTAAATAATACAAAAATCACATTAATAGGAAGGGAAAGTAACTATACACTATATTCTAGCAAAGATTAAATTCTCAATTTCTAGACAATTTTGAGAATGGTTTATGAGGACTTACAAATTAACAAAACCAAGAATAAAATCTCATTTTAACACTTAGTCGATAAATACCTAAAACAACTGCTAACAAATAATGTTATGCTTATTCCATAGTTTTTTCCCCATCCGATATTAGGAATAAGCAGTTCAAGTGTCAAAAGGCCAAAGGGGGGGAAAAATGGCCAAAGGAAGATAAACACTGAGCAAAAAAATATATAGGGCTAAAGTGTTAGGTTATTACATTAATATCATGAGGAATTCATAGCCTACAAGAGTAGTTCTCAAACTTTTTGAAGTTGGGGCACATTTAAAACCCAATTTCTGAGAAATATGTTATAATAATTAAGTCAAATATTAAAGAAAAGAAATATAAAGTCCAAGAGTGCTGTTATGGTAATTAAACGAAATAAATTCAACAAAATTAAATTGACTGATTAAAGAACATTTTTGTTACATTTCAAATTTTGAGTTATACTTTTTAGAATTTGTAAAAAAGAGGGGTTAAAAAGTTAAAAACAACAAAAATGTTATCTTTTTATATATACAGTGGTACCTTGAGATGCAAATTTAATTAGTTCTGTAACTGAGTTCGTAAGTCAGTCAACTCGTATATCAAACTGCCGATACTGGACCTGTGCACCAATGTGCCAATTAGCGACAGCTTCCCGAATCACAACTCGTATCTCAGAATTTCGCTGAGATCTTAAACAAAAATACGGACCGAGTTGCAGCTTATACCTTAAAAAAAAATTTGTATGTTGGTCTGTTTGTATCTCAAGGTACCACTGTATAGATACATTCTTAGTAAGATTTAGTAAATTCGGGAGGTCCTGGCGTGAATGTGTTTTTTCATTCTTGTGTTTATGAGAAACATGAGCCTGATGTGTCCCAGCGATTTCTTCAATGTTTGGGCATATATCTGAAAGGCAAACTCTCATTTCTTCATCAATTATACATTGAAGAATTTCTCTCTTTTTACTCTTGTGTTGAGGGTAGAAAATCCTAATTCACATAAATAGGATGTTGAAAATTGTAATAAAAATGTTCAAAGCTTTTTTACGTATTGCCACATATTCTTCTTTTATAGAAATCCAAAAGGCTTCAAGAGACAATTCTTTAAGTTTAATCATCAATCCAGTATCAGTGAATATAGCTGCCAGTTCTTTTGTTAATGTTAAACCAAAATCACTTGAAGCTTCCATGAATGGGTTTCTAATACAATTGTATTGTTCAGTGTTAAGTGATGGAAAATAACCCAATTTTTCTTCTAAACTTATTAAATGTTCAACTATTATTGGAAGTGTTTCATTTATGCAAGTGTTATTTACCAATGGAAACATTTCCAAATTACCTTCAACAGCTTTTCTTTTCCAAATCAGTAGTTTTCTCTGAAACGCTTTCATTTTGTCAGTGGATGAGAGAATATTTTTTTCTTTCCCTTGCATGCTAGTATTCAAAATATTGAGCTGCTGAAATATATTGGCCAAATACTGTAACCTGGCAATCCAAAATTCCCACCGAAGGAGGTTACAAAAATGCAACTGTTACATCTCTTCAAAAAACGCAAGAAGTTCTTGTCCTAGCTCTGTACATGGGTAAAGTACCTTTCCCTTTGACAACCACCTCATCTCAGTGTATAAAAGCAGCCGTCTGTATTGTGAATCCATATCGATACAAAGCTTTTTGAATAAACATGATTTGACAGGTCTTGTTTTAATAAAGTTTACCATCTGAACAACTTGATCTAAAACTTCTCTTAATTATTCTCCCAATGTTTTTGCCATCAAGGTCTCCCCATGAAGAAAGCAGTGAGTTACGTGCGATAACATTCTCATTTTGTTTTTTTACAAAAGATGTAAGACCCTTAACACAGCATACCATGGGAGGGGCGCCATCTGTACAAACGCCTACACACGACTTCCATGTTAATCTCATTTATCAAGATAGTTATTCAAAATGTTAAAAATGTCTTCACCTTGTGTAGACACACCTAATTCTTTGCAAAAAAGAAACTGACTTACTATTTGATCTTCATTAATAAAACGGACAAATGCTAAGAGTTGCACCGTGTTGGTAATGTCTGTTGACTCATCAACTTGCAATGCAAAATTTGAATACTGAAGCTTATTACTGCATACATTTTTCTCAATATCAGAAGACATTTCTATAATATACCTGTGAACTGTATCATTGGACAGAGAAATCTTGCTTATTTTCATTGCTGCTTCAATTCCTAGCATTGTCATGACCATTTTTTTGCATGCAGGCAAAATAAGTGACTTAACTAAAAAAAAATATGAGCTTTCATATTTTTTGTAATCAGTTCTGAGACTTGATAAGTAATTTGAGCTTTATCAGAAAGTCATACTTTTAAAAGAATTTGCCACCTTTGTCTGCTGTTCAGACAATCTCTTGAAAAAACTTATAGATATATCTTGTAAATTAGAGTGCATAGTTTTAAAATGTTTACCAAATTACTAAGAAGCAATGATTCATTTGCCATTTTACATCCACATACTAAACATAGTGGTAAAGGATGATTTTCACTTCAGGTAAAAATGAAACCAAAGCTTAAGTAATTTTCATTATATTTGCGAGTAGGCTGTGATTTTGCTTTCTTACTTGCACTTAACTTTTGCTCACTTCCAGAATTGGATTCTTCAATATCACGCTTGTTTTATTTCTTTTTATTTATTTATTTTAGAGAGGAGACACACACACACACACACAGAGAGAGAGAGAGAGAGAGAGAGAGAGAGAGAGAGAGAGAGAGAGAAAGGGGGGAGGAGCTAGAAGCATCAACTCCCATATGTGCCTTGACCAGACCAGTGCAGGGTTTTGAACTGGCGACCTCAGTGTTCCCAGGTCGACACTTTATCCACTGCGCCACCACAGGTCAGGCAATATCACGCTTCTTTTTGAGAAATCTATCCATTTTATTTGGGTGTATTTATCTAAAAATGATATAATGATGTGTTAATAATAAATATAATAATGATGTGTTAACAAAAAGAGCAGTATTTCCGTAATGAAATGGTATGATAAAGTAACTATATTTATTTTTATATCTGGGCACATGCCACGAATCAGCGCAGCTAGTAATTCCAGGTCCTGAGTGGGAATGGTGAGGTATTAAGAAAATACGCGAAATTAGGAAAATACAGGGTCGGGAGGGCCCTGTAATTGCTGCTGGCAAGAACAAAGAGCATCCAAAAACCACATTTTGCTTTATTTATAGGGCAAAGTGAGGCCATTAGCAAATCTTAACTTTACACCAAACAAAGGATAAAAGAAACTTGCCTCCAGTCTTTCTGGGGAACAAGGGGGCTGTGTAAACAATCCAGCACCACAGCTTAACAGCCTTTTGCAACCTAATCAGGCAGGTGAGGTGGGGGGTTGGGCAGACTGTCAGCTTACAATCAATTCCCCACACCTCTGTCCCCCAAAAATCTAAACTCCAAAAACCCTGCTGGTTTTTTGGTCCCCAACATGCACATATTTCTCTGGAATACCATAGGGCACTCCTAGAAATCTTGTAGGGCACACACTTTGAGAACCATTGGCCTACAAGATAGAACTAAACACAGTCTTCTGCTTCTAGATATGACAGAATGGCCTGTAGCAGAGCAGCATTCCTTCTTAGAACTAGAAAGTCTGTATAACATAGATAGAGAAAACTTATTAAGGTATCGGAGACTTTCTGAGAACCTAAGACTGGAAGGCCAAAAAACTCATTAAAGGGAACCCCCCATTCTGTGCAGCTTTCCCCCTCAGCTCATTCCATCTATTTCTTTAATGGCACAGGCAAAGGGACCAAGAAACCAGGAAAAGACAGCCACTAAAGAACAGAAAAGGCAGCAAAGCTTTTTAGAAATTTCATGGGGCCAAGGGAACAAAAGTTGGTATTTGGATCTTGTCATAACACCCAGGACTTAAGAAGTCAAGATTCCATAACGAAAGGAGGCACACAAGAACAAAGCCAACAACACTGTGTACTGATTTTTCTCTTGAGGTATTTTCGATTCTTAAACTGCACAGAGCTAGAAGCTAAAAAAGCCAGCAGAAAGCAATTGAAAAGCAAGTTTTTAGGACAAGCACACTGCTGGAGAGGCAAAAGCAGAAGAAGCCCCCCAAAAATCTAGTCTTTCAGCTGGGTTCCCTGCAGAGTTAACAAAGTTGGGCAAACCAAAGCTTTACAAAACCT
This sequence comes from Rhynchonycteris naso, assembly GCA_037038555.1. NCBI lineage: Eukaryota > Metazoa > Chordata > Mammalia > Chiroptera > Emballonuridae > Rhynchonycteris > Rhynchonycteris naso. The sequence goes on from CM072995.1 coordinate 55,572,690, forward strand.
AAAATCCAACCTCAAGTCAGCTTTGTTCTTCACTGTTGAGGTGATCTGCCTCTTCTCTATCTGCCCACTAGAAGATGGGTGAATCTTCTCTAGAGAAATATATTGCTAGGTATGTAACTGGAACCGAAATTGTGTTTAAATTCTGCACATGTCAGTCATTCAATCAAAAGTTACCAAAAATAATAATAATTACTAGACCAACCAACTTAACAGAAAGGAAAAAGAGAAATAGACCTCCAGGTGATCCAGATATTGGAGTTTTCAGACACAGAATTTAAAGTAACTTTATTGCTATGTTCAAGAAAATATGTGACAATATGGAGATTTTCACCAAAAAGTTAGAAGCTACGGTTAAAGAGAGAAGGGGTGGGAAAGGAATACCACTGAAAATTCTAGCACTATAAAACACTACAACTGAAATAAAAAAAAAAAAATAGATGGGGTTAAAATCAGAACTGGGCATAGCTCAGGGGTGCCCACACTTTTTCAGTTTGCAAGCTACTTATAAGATGACCAAGTCAAAATGATCTACCTACAATAAAAATGCAAAACATAAATTTATTTCTTCTATATTATCATTATTTAAGTTACTACTATTACTATTTAATAGTGTGTATTCTTCTTTCACCTTTCTCCTTCTCAGCTCTCTTTTCAGAGGAAAGTCAATGTCATAGTTTTTATGAACAGTCCGAAAAAGTCGCTCCACATTTCCCTTCTTTGGAATAGCAACGGCACACAGACAGATGAGACAAACTCACTTAGAATATGACATAGTGAAAAAAATCCCCTCCCATTTGTATGAAAGTGGTAGGTTTTAGGCTTCTTACTCGGACCAGCTATGGCATTCATTTTTATACCCTTTGTTGTATTTAGTTTAAATAAATTGAAGACTAACTACGCAGCAATGTAACTGAACAAGTTAGCGCGGTTTAATGCGCACGCGTAGGGTGTCAAAAGTTCAGACGTCAGATTGGCTACCCTGTATGCCAATCAAAAGACAAATGTCTTTTTAATGTCATGCGATCTACCCACACTTCCTTCACGATTGACGTATTAAGCACCCTTGGCATAGCTGAACAGAGAAGTAGTGATCTGGAACACAGGCGAGAAAAAATAATTGATAGAAAAGACAGAAAAGTGTAAGGAACAATAGGACATGACAAAAGGTATAATGTAGATTTGATTGGAGTCAAAAAGGGAAGAAGAAAAAGGGGCAGAAACAGGATCTGGATAATTTCGAAGTTTTTTCAAAATGGGTAAAGAAATCATGCTATAGACTCCAGAGGTACCGGAAACCACATCACAAATATGAAGAAAATCGTTGTATTCTTAGGTGCTAGCAGCTTCATCTCTAAAATTAAAATAATTTTTGAATGACTGAAACACAGCAAATCCAGATCACCACAAACAGCTGAAATGTAAAACATCACCAATTCCTTGGATAAGGCCCAGAAATCATTTATTAAAAATCCACTTCATTTATCTAAAAGTTAATGCAAATAATAAAACTAATTGCCTAACAGCAAAAAATTCTTTTAACATAACATAGAATCCCCCAGCATTTGATTAAGATAAAAAGTATCGCATAAAAGGAAACTGCAGATGCTCAGAGAAGAATCATAACTTGGTAAAAGTCACAAATAACTAATTCTAGGAGCCAGCTCTGTAGATTCAATTTCTAGTCCTCCAGCTATCTCATGATACTTTTTCTCTATCACGGGTATATTTATTTTTCTGAAGTTCTAGGATTACCAGATTGAGAATAGCAGAACTTTCAGTGGCCAGTAAGGTTCCCAAAGGAGGCCAGTGTCTAATCCCAGTTTAGGGAATAGGAAGGAAAGGGAGGAAAACAGAAAAAAAGGCAGGGAAAGGAAAAGTATAGTAGTTCCCAACTCAGTGGGTTGCAGTGGTTATGGGATCGGAAGAAATGCTCAAATTCATATGCATAAGAACAACCATTGTCTAGAGACCAAATAAGTAATACATCTCAGTGTGCTCTATTTTTCAAATGTGATTAATAAAATAAAAAATCATTTAAAAGCCAAAATAAAGGAGAAGAAGAAATCATTAGGAGCAATGTCATTTTAAATAAGCATTCTCTAAATATCCCTAAGGACATGTGTGATCAAACCACATTCTTAGTCCCAAATGACTAAAGATAATGTCAAACTAAACCCAGGGTACATAGGAACAGAACATATCCTAGACAGACAGTAGGAAAATAAACTTATTGCTTTAATCCAACAATTCAGTATCTAGAAATTCATCATAAATTATTTCAAAATTTGTTTCTGTAAAGCTAACTGTCACATTCCTCATAATGGTCAAAGAACCAAAAAAATAAAAGGAAAAGAAACTCAAAGCCTATATCTAATAGGGGACCAATTAAATGCCAAGTTTTACATGGATTATAATATATCCATAACAAACGACATTACAGAGGTCAACTTAATAACATAAGGATATATTTATTATATATTAAAGAGAAAAAATACAGAACAAATAGAAGACAAGATCAAATTGAAAAATACACAATCTAACCTGTGGTGGCACAGTAGATGAAGTGCTAACCTGGAATGCTGGAATGCTGAGGTCATGGGTTCAAGCCCTGGGCTTGCCCAGTCAAGACACATATGAAAAGCAACTATGAAGCAACTAGAAACTGATGCTTCCCAATCCTCCCCCATTTTCTCTCTCTTTCCTCCTTCTAAAATCAATAAATAAAAAATATTTAAAAAGAAAAATACACATAGATACAACAAAATATCTGAAATGATTCATATCAAAGGATAATGAGTTATCTTTGGCTGGTGATTTTAGGAGTAACTTATGTCGTTTCTGTGGGTCTATATTTTGCAGATATTCCATAACAGACTTCTTGGGGTTTTTTTGCAATTAGAAAAAATATATAAATACATTTTTAAATGTGAAATTTAAAATTAGTTGAAATAGGCTCACCTCTTATAACTACTATCCTAGTAGTCAAATCACTTTTAGTATGAACCATAAAGCACATATTAAAACAAGAAACAATGTTTTTTCTTTTAGGGTGAAAGGAGGGGAGATACACAGACTCCCACATGTGTCCCTGACCAGGATCCACCTGGCATCCCACCATGGGCCAATGCTTGAGTACTGAGCTATTTTCAGTGCCTGAGGCTGACATGCTAGGACCAACTGAGCCATCCTTAGAGCCTGGGGCCATGCTCAAACTAATAGAGCCACTGGCTGAGGGAGGGGAAGAGGGAGAGAAGCAGATGGGCACTTCTCCTGTGTGCCCTGACTAGGAATTGAACCCAAGATTTAAGTACACTGGGCCAACACTCTATCCACTGAGCCACCAGCCAGGGCCAAGAAACAATTTTAATTAATGTTTGATTTTAAGAAAAAAAAAAGACTAAGAAACAGGTAAACACACTTAAGGATACATCAAACTTTACTATCTAAACTATGTTAAGTCTTTTACTAATATGTAAACAAGAATCATTCAAAATCAACGAAATTACCTAATGTATAAAAAACACTTTCAATAATCCTAGTTTTCATATTATGTAATACAGTAAAACCATAAATGTAAAAAAACAAAACAAAACAAAAAAAACCCCATAAATGTAAAGATGAAATATATTTATATATTGTTCCCTCTCTGTTCTATCCTTATAGCACATATTATAGTCATGTAAACTAGCGAAGAAGCTTTGGTAACAGAAGTCAGAAGGCCCAAGATGAGAATCCTATCTCCTATCCTTTCCAGTCTTGGACCTGAGCAAGTTAACATACATCTCTGAACCTCAGTTTCCCTAGCTGTAAAATAGAATGATAATGTTTATAATAAAATTTTTGTGAAGACTAAATCAAACACTACAAGTGCTAAGCATAGTGCCTGAAGAACAGAAGGTACTCAATAGGTGGTGATTGTGACTAGAACAGTGGTTCTTAACCTGGGTTCTATCGAACCCTAGGGATTCGATGAGTTGGTCTCAGGGGTTCGGAGAAGCCTCTGCCGCGGAGGCCAGAATAAAGTAATACCGTAATTTGTTGTGAGTTCATGCACTTTGTTGGTTTTGATCTTTGAGCAAGGTGATGTTCATGCATGGCTCATTTTGTGCACCAGTAAAAAAACATATACCTATGTCTTGAATTTGGGAAAAATAATCATATTTTATTTATCACTAAAGAAGGGTTCAGTGAATGCGCATATGAAACTGGTGGGTTCGGTACCTCAAAAAAAGTTAAGAACCACTGGACTAGAGGCACATATAATAGTTGTTTTGGTTATTTTAGTGAGAAGAGACAGAGAGATAGACTCCCACATACATCCCAACCAGGATGTACTGGGCAAGCTCACTAGAGGGCAATGCTCTGCCCATCTAAGGCCGTTAGTCTGTTGCAATGAGAGCCATTTCTTAGTGCCTGAGGCGGAGGCCATGGAGCCATCCTCAGTCCCCCAGGCCAACTTGCTCTTGAGTCAATTGAGCTGAGCTGTGGCTGAGGGAGGGAAAGAGAAAGAGGAGAAAGAGGAGAGAAAGAGAGAAGGGGGCAGGGGGGTGTGGAGAAACAGATGGTTAATTCTCCTGTGTGCCCTGACTGGGAACTGAACCCAGGACTTTCACAAACTGGCCAACACCCTACCGTTGAGCCAGTTGACCAGGGCCCATATACTTTAGTTTTTAAGTACAGAACTTGTCAAGCCTCTTGAAAAATATATGACTTTGAACAAGTTGTTTGACCTGTATGGACCTCAATTTCTTTATCTGCAAAACAGATATAATACCTACTTGTGATAAGGATTAAGTAAAACTATATATAAAAAGCATCTTGCACCTGGCCAGGCAGAGGTGCAGTGGATAGAGCATCGGCCTGGCATACTGAGGACCCAGGTTCACAACCCCAAGGTTGAGTGCAAGCTCATTTGGCTTGAGCTCAGGATCACAGACATGAGCCCATGGTCGATGGCTCAGCTGGAGACCCCCCATCCCCCATCAAGGCACACAGAAGAAAGCAATCAATGAACAACTAAGGTGCAGCAACTATGAGTTGATGCTTCTCATCTCTCTCCCTTCCTTCCTGTCCCTCTCTCTTGCTAAAAGAATAAAAATCATGTTGCATATATAGTAGGTACCCAATAAATTATAGCTTGTTTCACTATTTGCTACAGCAATAAACATTAGAGGCATTAGCAGTTTATAAACTATTTTTACATATAAGAGTGCTTGTAATTCTAATAATTACCCATTTAAATAAGTATATTTCTCTTAATTCCCAAGTTAGGCATAAGTTTCAGGAAAAAAGTAAAATACTGGCAAGCTTTTTAAGTACACTAAAAAATAAAGGGCCACCTCATTAGTTTCAAAGTTAAAAATGTTATCTACAACTAGATCTGCTTTAAAATTTTTAAAGTCCAAATAAATTAAAAGGGTTAGGTTAGAAGGAGAAATGTTTGTTTCTTCCTGCTTTGGGGAGAAGGAAAAAAAATTCCAAGTCCTTCGGAAGAAAACAGAGATGTAAATTTTTCTATTTTTTTCATGCCTTCACATCTTTATACAGCTAAAATGTGTTTTTAATACAACTCTTTCAAATCTCTGAATTCCTTCCTCCACCTTTGTGCAGAAGCAGAACAACACTCCAGTTAAGACCATGGGTTGTGGGGCCAATTGCCTGGATTTAAATCCTGGCTCCATCTAGCAGTGTGACCTTAGGCAAGTTTTAACCTCCTATGCCTCTTTCCTGGGCTGAAAAATGGATATTCCTCACCCAATTGAGGATTAAATGACTTAATAACTTTCAAATGTTCATAAGATTGTTACTGCATTATTACCCCTCAAAATGCCTCAACCTGCGACTTGTAATCAATAAGTATTTGCTACTCTGCAGACAATTTCAACAAATGGCTTTACTTAATATTAGACCTGCTTAGGATATATCTTAACATGACTGTCAGCACCAGTAAAGATATAACAGTTGCTGTTAGGATTTCAGAGCAAAGTTAAGAAAAACTGATCCCTTCTTACACCAACCCAGCAGACACAAAACTCAAACTCCAGCTTTGTAATACTCAACCACATTCCTTCAAAGAAAAAAGGTCAGATTACTCTTCCTTTTATTATAATAGTTTAGTGCTTTAAAATAAAAACTATGCGGCACAAGTCAGCAGACTATTATAGGCTCTAAATAAGACACTATAATTCAAGCGTTTGAAAATTAAATATGCATAAAATACTAGTTTATGAAATATTTGGGAAAATATAACAGACTTCTCCCATTTCAAACAGCTGCCTTCTAACCCCAAAACTAGGTCCAGGACAATGAGACATAAGTCAGAGTAAACTTGTCATCCCACTAAATCATTTCCTTACTGGTAACTCAGAGACTTGTGATATCCAGATCTCATTCCTACATTAGAAGTTTAAAGAGTGAAATCCTGGAAGACGCCTAACTCAAGACCAGGAAAATGTCTCCACAGTTGTTAAATCAAACAATGCCACCCAATTCCCAACTGTCTGCGATCCGAACCTGGGTACAGAAAAATGATGATTATCTTCAGGTTCAAGAATTTGTCAGCCCTGAAAATCATAAGTCAAGTACCTAGAGCCAAGTTTCCATTCCAGCTGAGGGCTATGTTTACCTGGCTCACTCACAAAGTAAGTTTCAATCAACATCAATAGGTCACCACCATACAGCAACCATCAATAGCACACAAAGGGCAGATCAGACCACAGGTCACTTGGCCCCCTTCACTGAACCAGATCCTTGACCTGGTGGACAGGAGAATGGCCTGGCAGGCAAGAGTTAGATTCTTCTAGCCACAGCTCCATTTTGAGATTTTTTGATGGATCTGACTCTCTTAGAGAAGTCTAAATGTGAAGAATTATTGGAATAGTTGGAAAACTTCTTTGAATATGCTTCACAGATCTAACCACTTCATTTGTGCAGTAACATAAATATGTATTACTTGTAACTTCTTTGTTCACAAAATCATCCAGGGCTAGTGAGATGATGGTCTAGGGAGACAACTATCACTTTTCTTAAGGGACAGCATAAGTCTTAAAACCTAACCAAATCAGTTTCTCTATCTGTGCTTAAAACTGGAATTTAATCTGTTCCTTCTCGCAAAAATAAGTTAAAGAGAAATAAACACTGTATTAAAGTACTTTTCAGCAGTGCAGAAGGAATTTGCTACAGAAAAGCATAAGCAATTATGTATTATCTATGCAACGGTAGTAATGCAATGGAACTTTTTTAACACCACAACTGAAGACCCAGACCAAGCCAGTGTTGGTAGTCAAGTTCACTTAAGTGAGACCCTTCTGTCCATATTTGAGTTTTTAGGTTGGGAAAGTGGTCTGTGTTTATATACATCCGTAATCCGAGCCATACTATAATGGAACTCTTCTCCAATGTCCCTTCGGCCCACCCCCCTTTTCAAGAACTACCAGCCGGGAAAACATGCGCCCTGCAAACCCTACGACGTCCCCACGCTTGCATGGATTCGGATGGATTGCACAACTTTTCAGCCTCCGTGACTTCTACCACTCCTCTGGTGCTCGTCACTTTTAAAGACCTCCCCCCCCCCACCTCCTTAGAGACTCCGCATCTCAGCGTTGCACTCTGTCCTGACAGCAATACGCTGGACGCTCTGTCTCGGGTCTCCGGCCAGCTCGGACGACCTCAGACGTCTCCATCAGGGCGCCGGCCGGCCGGACCCCGAAAGCTCCGACTGCTGCCCCACCTCCCCGAGCCGCCCGCCCCCTGATCCCTCTACAGCCCGAAATCCCGGGAGCAGCATCTCACGGTGGAAGTGCTCGGGACCCGCGACGGACCTCCCCCTTCCCCGCAGCCTCGCTCTCTCCACTCTAGCCTCTCTCCGCGTCGGGGACCGACTACACTCCGCGGCTGAACTGACTCCGAAGGCCGCGCGTCCCCTCACCAGGCCCCGCCTGGGCCTCTCGGCTCGGCGCCTTCCCCTGCCCGCCTGGCCCCGCCGAGCTCCCGCCGTACAGCAGGGTAGCACCAGCCCTAGGCCCGGGACTCACTCAGGAAGGTAGGTGGAGGAGAAGGAGCTCCACTTGTGCAGCGCATAGGGCAGAAGCCGGCACTCGGGCGCCGCAGCGACAGCCCCACCAGCCGCCATCTTGTCAGCACCGTAGCAGCCGCCACCGATCGCCGGCCGCGCCGGAAGGAGGGAAGGGGCGTGGCCTGATCTTAAAGGGGCCGCGGCCGAGCTCAGCTGTCCGCAACCTGAGCCTCGGTTCTTGGTTAGCGCTGCCTGGAGGGCTGAGGCGCGCGCGTGTACGCGACTCTCCGAGTTTCCGACGCGGAACCCTCCGGAGGGACTACCCGAAACTGGGACGGGAGTGTGAGCACCTGAGGGGCTCTCCTGTGGGGCTTGGAGGGAGTGGAGCAAAAGGACTTGTCTTACAAGCTGAGGTAAGGAAAAAGCCCAAGAATATCAGGACAAGAAATACGTGGTAGCTGTGGGCCAGGAAGGGAGCGTGAGAAGACGAACTTGGCGAAGGGACGCCTTTGCGACTTCGGAAACCCCTGCCCTCTGCAGTTGATAAATCCGTGTTAAGGACACCGCACTGAAAGGATCTGGAGTGGAAGAGCGAATGCCCTTTCCCTCTGGAGTGGTCGTGGTGTCAGATGTCCTGTCCCCGTGCTCTAGGGGCACGCGGGCACGGGCCAGGGAAAGGCTCGCGTACCCTCCTGTCCTGCCCTGTTCCCTCAGTGGTGAGCACTGGGTGCGAGCCCTCGCGTACCTATCTCGTGGAGCTGGTTTGCGCGGTCATGACATTCATCCCGCCCGCCCCAGACCAGAAAAAAAAAATCCTTCGGGAGCCCGGGTGGCTGCGTGACATCAGTGTACCTTTTAGTAACTCTGCCCGCTGTTGATTCTGACGTGTAACCCAAAAGTTCGCAAAGAGCGCGAGGCCGAGAGAGGGTTGCGAAGAAAACGACCAAGGAGGGAATGCCAGTCCTTGGGCTCTGAATGCCACCTGGGCACCGTACCCGCGTCTCATCCAAAAAGGGACTCCCGCTGTCAGTAGCTGGCAGCTGTGGATCATGCTCCCCTCGTGTACCCGTTTGTTGGGGTGAGGCGAGTCTGTCTCTTGGCTTAGCCATTGCATCCGCCAGAGTCCTTGTAACTCATCGTCTAAGAGCCCCCTCCACCCCACCCTCGGGAGAGCCGGGACAGTATTCCACCGCCACCCGAGAGAGGAAAGCGCTCACGCAGAGGCTCTCAGTGAAGGAGCCAGGGCGTGAGAGCGCCTCCACCGTTGTATTCTCTCCCGCGGTAATCCATACCCTGCCCACACGTCCTCGCATATCCCGATGCTCTGTTTCCCCGGGGGGAATATAATAAGGGGCCTCCACTAGCGGAGCAGATCGGGAATGCTCGATAAAGAGGCCACCGCCTGTCACCCTTCAAAGTCACGTGTGCTGTGAGTGTTGCCGCGTGTTGGAAAAGTCTGTGCTCCTGGAGCGAACGCTGTCATCCCGGGGACTCCAGTGGGGAGTGCAGACAGGGAGAGGTCGGAGGAGGCTAGTCCCGAAAGGGATCGGTGGTTATCTTTGGGTGAATGAGATCCTTTTAAGCGGCGAAAATTAAGGTGGTGACTCAATTCAATTAGTTCCGGACTCCGCAATGGCTAATTACGCCTCTTAACCTAAAGTCCGAAGAGTGCTTTTCTTTTGCAGACGTGGAGTTATGGTTTATGAGTGATCTTCAAAAAAAAAAAAAGCATATAGGTCAATTCTTTCTAAATGATTTTCTCTGAGTTTCAGTGACTTTCTGTTCCCTTTGGGTAACTCGAAAGGCCTTAGCAGAGACCATTCCTATCCTGCCTTATCTCTCCAGCCTCCTCTCACTCTCACTCTTCTTCTCTCCCTCCCTCTCTCCTTTCTCGTTTGCACCCTTTACTCCAGCCACAGTAAACACGCAGAATTGGCTCCTGTAACTCCTGTTCTCTCTGGTCTCCCTCCAGGGCTTAGTCTAAGCATAGCCAGGAGTACTCTTCCCCCATCTTCACCTGGCTAACTCTGCTCATTTTTCAGATTATTTCATTCTGGAAAACCATTCCCCATCACTTATTTTGAGGTTCAGTGCCATTTTCTACATTTCCTTTGGCACCCTAACTTTCCCTCCTTATCTTAGCAATGAATATAATTGCTAATTATATGAATCTGCAATTGATGTTTGGCTCTGTTGACTAATGAGTTTGCTGACCACTGCCTTAGGGGATGGGGTTTATTTGTAAGGATACATGGGGACATCCTGGAAAAGTTCTTGGAAACTCTCAGCAGCCATTTAGTCCCTCTAGTTCCCCCACACTTCAAAGATTGGAACATATTGACGGCCTCCTGGAGAACTAGATAATAGATCATCATTTTGGGGGGTATCAACAGCTCTAGTGACCAAGTCATCTTTTTGTCCCCTAAAAGCAATCATCTTTACTCATCTTTCAATCTCACTATAGGTCTCATAGTAAATACTCCCCAGACAGAATAATTGATTGTATTTGGTTTATCACCATCCATGATCTTTTCCTGAAAAAGAAAAAAAGAAATCCTAGATGCTAAGGAGACAGGGATAAGCAGACAAGCCAGACAAGGACACTGCTTTCATGGAGCTTGCATTCTGGTAGGGCAACATATAATAAATGTAATAAACAAATAAGTCAACTAGATAATTTTAGTTTGTGCATTTTAGGTTCTGACAAGAGACTGCACTGGAGTAATGTCTAGATTGGATGATAAAGGAAAACTTCTCTAAGGTAATATTTGAGCTAATAGCTGTACAGTAAGAACATGCCAGCCATGCAAAAGCTAGAGGAAAAAATTCTGGTGAGAGAGAATAAGCAAATGCAATAGACCTACAGCAGGAAAGGGGTTGCTGTGTACAAAGAAAGGAAAGTGTGGGTGGAGCATAGTGATGGAGGGGGAGAGTATAGTCAGAACAAATAGGGCATGAACAGTGTTGGGAACCAGTCATGACACAGGAATGTGAAGGAGAGACCTGTGCAGAGACTCAAGCCAAGGAGCAAGGAATAGCAAAATTCACTTTACATTTGGTACAGATCACTGCAGAAAAAAGAAAAAGAAAAAAAGGTTGAAGAGAAGCAAGATGGGTTGAAGTAAAGGAGAATTGACAGGAGGGTATGATAATAGCTAGACAAGAAATGATAGAGGTTCAGACTAGCAGAGGAGATGGAGAAAAGTGGTTGACATATTTTGGAAGTAAAGTCCAACTAGACTTGCTGATGAGGGGGGAAAGGCAGGGGAAAAAAGAAAGAATCCACTATGTAGATTGTGATGCTTTTATCAAGAGGGAAAGATTTGAGGTTGGAACAGTTCTGATGGAGAAGGAATCAAGAATTCTGACGTCAGTGTACTGTATAGGGGATGCCTAATATATATGCAAGTGGTATTGCCAATATCCAATGTGGGGGCCTATCTTGGTCAGAGTCTTATATTAAACCACCTCATAGGCATTTGACCTTCATCATAGCTAATCAATCAATGATTGCTTATTTCTTTCTTTGTTGGTTTTGGCACTGATACCCGGGACCAAGAATTTTTCTCTGCATAGCAGTGTCACCATAGCTCCAGGTAGAGCAGCCCTAGATAGAAGAAACCATCTGTGGCAGCAGAAGGGGATGAGGTACTCCTTGTATTCAAAAATAGCCTAGGGAAAGAAACTGGGAGTATACATCGAAAATCTTAGTTTCAGTCCTAGTTCTGCAACTTTTCTGGCCATGAAACTGTGGAAAAGTCACTTCTCTGAGTCTCATTTTCCACCGCTATCAAGTGAATTTAATCAAAATCTATCTTTTCTATTTCAAAAGGGAGTTTTGAAGATCAAGTGAAGGAAGAGTACTTGTCTGCTATGCTATAACATAAGTTCTCATTAATTCTCACAGAAACGCTATGGCATAAATATCATTATTCCTCCTTTCACGAATGAAGAAAATAAGACTCAGAGAGGTCAAATAGTTGTCTTTGCTCCCCTTCCCCCACCTCCATGCACAGGGTCAGTGGGAAGATAGTGGGATTGGGGTATTCATTCCCCTGACTCCCTTCCTGCAAGGTCACTCCGAGCTGACTGGCCTTTACTTCGAAGGGAACAAGTCCTCCTCCCGAGTGGCCTCTCCCCAGCTCTCTCGGGTTCTGGGTTCCAGTAACCACCCACTTTTGCTCCCTGTGGTTTCATGGTATGTCCTCACATATTTATAAAAAGTCCCTTTATTAAACCTTTCAACTTGCCCAATTTCAGAATGCCATCTGTTTCCAGCTAGGACCCTAACTGATACAATAAGTTATCCAAAGAAGTATAGCTATTCAGTGACAGAGCCAGAATCTCTTTGGTTCAAAAACCCAGCCTGGTTGATTGCATCCCATTCTTCTCAAATGGAAAGAGACTTAGCAAACTGTAAAGTATTATTCAGATACAAGATATTGTCAAATAATGAAGGCTACCAGAGTTTAAAAGGAAAACAAATACAGATGATTTTTATTTGTTTCCAGGCAAAGGAATACACCAATGGCTGAAGGGGAAAAGAACATGTTTTTAATGGTTAGTAGGTTAGTAATGGGTTTCAGGGTTGTTACAGTAATTAAAGATTAAAACAAATACTCTAAAAAGACTAGAATAAATCCACAGCTCTGTGCATGACTAGTTAAAACAAGCCCCATGCTTCATAGGTCAGGGGGGAAAAATCTAGGTCCTGTAAGTACCTTGTTTTAGCTTACTAGTGTTGTTCAAGTTCATGGTTTCTTTAACAGCTTTAGCTGGTTTAGAGAGTTGAAGCACAGCACAGTGTTCAGTGTCTTATCTGCCAGGCTGTAAATGGAAGAATTCCCCTCTACAATATTGTTATGCAACAGATGAAGAGACAAATACCCAGTATGTTAGACATTATGCCTAAATTCACTTGTACAACTGGGCTGTTTACAGATCTGAATCTAGAACCCAAGTACCTAATTCTCAGCCACCTTTTTCCTAATGTAATTAATGGGGAATTTTTAGGTCTACACCTACATGATTCTTCTTTAATTCTCTACAATGAGCACATAGTAGATCCTCAAGAAATATTTCCTGAACTGAATCTCTTAGTTCCTCCTGAATTCCTTCTCTTTCTTAGTTGAGTCTGTTTTAACAAAAGTATTATAGCTAGATGACTTAAATTACAAACATTTCTCACAGTTCTGGAGGCTGGGACGTCCAAGATCAAGGTGCAGGTATATTCGGTATTTACTGAGAGCCTTCTTCCTGGTTTGCAGACAGCCACCTTCTTGCTTCCGCCCTTGGCCCCCCAAAATGCATGTTCTCACAAGCAGAATACATTCATTCCATCCCAACAACCCCAGGAGTATTAACTCATTCCAGCATCAACCCTAAAGTTTATAAAGTGCAAAGATTCATCTAACTATCATCTAAATCAGATATGACTGAGATTTACCCTGAGGCAAAATTCCTTTCCAGCCATGAGCCTATGAAGCCAAACCTGCATAGGATAGACATTCTCATTCCAACAGGTAAAAATAAGAAGGAGGAAAGGGTGATTAGTCCCAAGCATGTCTAAAACCCAGCAAGGCAAACTCTATGAGATCTCAAGGCTTGTGAATAATCCCCTTTCTCTTGATGTTCTCTGCTTTCTGGACCCCTTCTTTCCCCCATGGCCCCCAATTGCCCCTCACCCCTGCCCCACAGTTCTGCCAGGCTAGAGACACACCCCTACAGATCCTGGCATCCAAGGGTTTACATAGGGGCTGTATGGCTTGTTGCAATGCTCTCCACCTTTTGAAACCATGGAGGCCGCCCTGAGGACCTCTGAATTGCCTCCAGGGTCATTCTTCCCTTGTCTTGAAGAATAGCTTTACTCCAACCAGGTCCTAGAAAATTCAAGAAGTCCAGTAGCCTTCATTCATTCCCATCCCTTTCAGTTCAAACCCAGGTGTTCCTGCTGGGGAGGATGATTAGGTCTGTGGTTCAGTTTCACACTGATCTCCTTATCCAATGGGCAATTAGCCACTCCTTTGATATTCTTTTCCAAACCCGGCTTTCTCATTTTTTGTGATACAGACAGGCTAAGAAATTTCCATATCGTTACGTCCTGGTTCCTTTTTCTTAACAGTTCCATCCTCAATTCATTTCTCTCTTTTTGCATTTTACTATAAGCAGTCAGGAGGAACCAAGCTGGTTCTTCAACACTTTTCTTAAAAATCTTCTCAGCTAGATGTCCCCTGTCATCTCTTGGAAGTTTTACCTTCCACAGAACACTAGAACACAAACACAGTTCAGCCAAATTCTTTGCCACGTTGTAACATGGATCACCTTGTTTCTAATACCATGTTCCTCATTTCTGTGTGAGACATGAGTAGTCTTTACTGATCATATTTCTACTAACACTCTGTACATGATTTCTTATGTATTCTCTAAGAAGATAGAAGCTTTCTCTCCATCTCTCCTGTTTTCTCCCTGAACTCTCACCAGAATCACCTTTAGGGGTTCCATCACAGCAATACTAACTTTTTCTAGCGTGCACCCAGTGCAAGGTCATTGATTCCCTCACTAGGCTCCACCTTCATGATCTCATCTAAACCTAATTACTGCCATATGGTTCCATTTCCAAATAGCACCACATTGGAGATTAGGGCTTCAATGTATGAAATTTAGGAGAACACAAACATTCAGTCCATAACCACTAATTTAGGATTATAGTTTTTGAAACTAAAGGGAATTTGCTTAGAGGTCATCTGTGGATCAGAAGACTAAACAGAATGAAAGGCATGGGTCTGTCAATCTATTTTTTAGTCACTAAAGGAATTAAATCACCGTGAGGATTAGAAGAATGAAGTTGCCCCAATATAATTTCCATTGGACCATTCTTGCATGTCAGGAATTTGCATGCATTATCTCAGTTAATCCTCACAACAGCCCTGCAAGTAAACTCAGATTCTTGAAGGTCAAGATTCGCCAAACTCACATGTGCCCTCTTTGTTAATACAATTCTCAAATGTATGCATTCCTAACATCACCCCAGCATTCAGGATTCAGAAGGCCAAGGGAAAGAATCCATTGTATTCCTAAAGCTAAGTGCTCTGCCACAATCTTCTGTTCTCTCATGGTTTCCATATTAACTCGTTTCAACTGTGTTATGGTTGTTTGAAATAACTTCTTTGAGCACAACACTGCCCAAAGGAGCAGATGAAAAGCAAATACCCATGTTTCATTTGCTAAGCAAGGGGATATCTGCTCTATTTTCTAAAACAAAGGTGATTCAGCCCACTGAGGCCTCCACCCAAGTCATAGGTGAACCTTGAGACTAGCTTCAAGTACAAAGCTTGAGTCTGTCTTCTCCCAGGAGGTGGCAGCAGCAGCAGCAGCATCCTCAGCCTGCTGGAGAAATCAGACCAAATTCATCCTTTTGCCTATTGGCACCCAAACCTAGAAACTCCTGGTTCCAGCGACCACTTTATCCCTCCTTTGGTTTGCTGAACTTGGTTGGAACCATGGCACCGGAACTGGCAATGATTCCTCTCTTAAGTGCCTAATTTTTTATAAGCACTTTGGTCTGAGCTGTGACCTTGAAGCATGTGTGAAGTAGAACCAGGAAACCTTTGACCTGAGAAAAGTGCTTCAAAAAAAAGCAATGACTTAAATACGTCCATCCACACAGCCATAAATCCAGAGGACCCCAGCTCACAGTTTGGTGTCGCACCAAGAATATAGATTCTAGACCCTGACCTCTGGGCTACCAGCCAACTGACCTTGTCATTGACTCTGTCAGAGCTGCTATTTCCTCAGCCACCTAGTGTGGACTAGGTGATCTTTACATGCCTACTAATTCTTAATTATGACTTACTGTACTTTTATTTTCTGGATTAAGTAAGGTTGGCCCTACACGTTTTCAGAATTGAAAGAAATAAAGTCCCAGACATCACAAAGCACTACTGATTCCAAGTTAATCCCAGGTGAGCACATATCCTGGTTTGTTGAACACAGCCAGCTGCCTCCAAGGTGGGCAGGAATCCCAGGAAATGTCTGAACAGCACACAGTATGGATGAACTGTCAACTGCTGGGAGTTGCTTTGCAAATTACCACATCTAAATGAAGCTGACAAAATAACATTCCAAAAAGCAATTAACACTGGTTCCTAATGTATTTGGGACTAAAAAGTCTTTTGGGAAAAGTGAAATAGGCTCAGAAAAAAATTATCCCAGCCTTCTGGGGAGAGCAAGTTTGAGGTTCAGAGGATTCTTAGTATGTCAGTGCTTTTGTCCCAGCACCTGGTCTTTTGTGAAGGGGGAGACAGAACCAGCTCCTCTTATGTCCCCCCAGTCCACCCCACCTCCGCTTCATCTTGGTTGTGGTCGCCTTCACTGACTGGACTGCTTAACCCTTTATCTATTCATTCAGTAATCACTTATTGGGCACCTGCTAGGGGCCAGGTGCTGGGAATGCCCCTAGCTATTAAGCTCACAATCAAGTGGTCAGATATTAAACCGGCTAACATACAGAATTTAGAAAGGATTAGTGTATACACATAAAGTAATAATAGTGGTTGTAGCAGTAGCATTACCTTCATGAGGCCACAGGCCAAATATATTTCCAAACTAAAGCTACCCCCCCCTTTTTTTTTTGACAGACAGAGAGAGTCAGAGAGAGGGACAGACAGGGACAGACAGACAGGAAAGGAGAGAGATGAGAAGCATCAACTCTTTGTTGTGGCATCTTAGTTGTTCATTGATTGCTTGTTCATTGCTTTCTCATATGTGCCTTGACCAGGGGGCTACAGTAGAGTGAGTGACCCCTTGCTCAAGCCAGTGAGCTTGGGCTTTAAGCCAGAGACCTTTGAGCTCAAGCCAGTGACCATGGGGTCATGTCTAAGATCTCATGCTCAAGCCAGCGACCCCGTGCTCAATCCAGCGACCTCGGGATCTCAAACCTGGATATTCCGCATCCCAGTCCTAAGCTCTATCCACTGCACCACCGCCTGGCCAGGCTAATCTCATTGTCTTATAGGTACTGGCCCCCGTGGGTCTGTCAAGGCAACCCTCATTTCCTCTTTCACATGAAAGTCATTATATTGGACTTTCATCTAGTTTTGGCTCCAGAATGCCACTATCAATGGAAATATGGATCTGTTACCTGTTATGAAAGGACCAAGCTGAGTGGGGACAGCTTCCTCCTCCTGAGAATATTAGCACAGGTTATGGGCAGGTTGAACTGGCTGCATGCAGTGTTACTGAAACAGGGGGGACTGGACAGAGGAAACTTGGGAATGTCAGAAATAGAAGAGCATGGTGATAGGAAATTCTAGATTGGCTTCACACTAGAAAAGGGAACCATATTCACTTGGAGAACAAGTCAGAGAAATAGGGGACATCGGGATGCCCAGTGGGACAAGAGGCTGAGCTGAGCTATACAGTACAAGAAACAATCAGAAAGGAAGCAAACAGTTTCTCCTGGTTCCCCTGTATCTCAGATGAGCCTGAGGAGGTCAACTAAAGTTTATCTTCAAAGAAACACCATATGTCTTCATAATGTTGGAATCAGGTCAAGTCATTTCTCAATTGTTTATAGAGACCTTTCTTACAATATTGATCATTTTTATTTATTTTCCTCCTGTATACTTCCAAATAAGTTCAAAATGATCTCTGCCAACCTCTACAACTGATTTTCAGCCATGCCAGTTACTAAATATATAGCACAGAGACTGACAACCTCTTGCTTTTGACTTAATTTTATCCAGTTTAATTTCAGGTCACTGCTTTCATGGCCCAAACAAACCAGCATTATAATAGGATTCTGTTGAGCCTGTTCAGAGAGAAGCATCTAAGGAGTGGCTCTCACTCGTGGTTGCTATTGGAATCGCATGGGAAACTTTTTCAAATCCCCATACCACATCCCACGACACTTACTAGGAATGGGACCTAAGCATCGATATATTAGTTTTAAGTTCCTCAAAAGATTTCTGTGCGCAATCAAGGTTGAGGACTTTTCCCACTTACATCTTAGGATAGTGGCACGCAGGAAGCGGTCAGGTGGAAACTGACACCTGAGCTCTCCCCTCCCTTTGGAATTTCTCCCTTGAAGTCCTGCTTGGAGAAACCAGATTCCACAATGGCATCCAGCTTGGACATCCACTTTGTAAGGCTTCCGTTCCAGCTTTCCCACCTTATCCACCAAGTCTACATTTAATACGATTCAAGTACTTGAGCTGTGGACAGGAGTTAAACATGTCAAAGAGACCCAGTGACAAGTGATGGGGATATCATTGTCATGTTCCAGAAATCCCACATTCATCTTTAAAACAAACATAAATGTTTTTTTTTAAGTCCCCACGCTACTCAGTCTTTTTCCCCTACTCCTTCCTTTACCTCTTTTTCTCTTCCCCTTCCTGTCCACCTGTCTCCTTCACCTGCTCTCCTACCCTGTCACTGTCTCATTCCTGTGATCTCTTGTTTATCTTTCTTTATCCTCTGCATCAGGCTATCTCTTCTGCATCTGAATCCATTATTTCCCTCTCTATCCTCACCCCTTACCCCAGAATATACACTGTCTCCTCCATTTCACCATCTTTTTCCCTTACGGCTCCTTGATTGACTATACATAGAACAAAACCATTGTCAAATATTTATAATATTACATAAGACACTGCTGTTAATTTTAAAAGCAAGTGAGTTCTAAAAGTACTATATTTCTCTCTCCAAAGAGGAAGAAAAATCATGTTTATTGTTAGCATTCCTTAAATACTAATAATTATTTTTCATATAACTTTCTGTGTTGGCCCTAGATTACATTTTTTTATGTAGTTCAGTGACCCTCAATAGAAAAATGGTTCTGTTTTTCGATAACCCCAACAATAGCAGCTGGTATCAACGTAAAAAAAAAAAGCAAGCTAAAAACAGTAGTTGAGTGTACGTACCCTGAATTGCATACTCAGTTGCAAAGTCATCATCATCATTATTGTAATTGCAGAGGGGAGGTATTTAAATAATTGTTCAAAGTTCAAAATAATTGTTCTTTTTGAGGAAATAACTAAATCAGGGCCAGCTGTCACAACCCAACCTACAATATCAATCTTGTAGATGCATCTTCAGTATTCATAGCAACTCTACAATAACAAATTTGTGCATTCATCTAGTGCCCTGAAGCAACCTAAAAAATAACAAACAAATCTTGATCAGAGCCAGTGTCTCAATTGGTAGTTGACCTGTATTTTTAATTAATGTCCCAGAACAACCTTAGAATCATGAACCACCAAACAGAAATTGTACCATTAATTCAATGACAAACTGAGGTGGGTGACCCAACATCCACCTGCTATTTCATTATTATTATTGATTTTAGAGAGAGAGAAAAACATCAGCTTGTTGTTCCACTTATTTATGCACTCATTGGTTGATTCTTGTTTGTGCCCTGACCTGGGATCGAACCCATAAACTTGGCGTGTTGGGGCGATGCTCTAACCAACTCAGGTACCCAGCCAGGTCTCCACCTGCTCTGTCATGGCAACATAGCTAGTTACAAGTAGAGTGGAAACCAGGTAGGGCAGCAGACAAACTAAAACATTTAGGAGAATTATCCACAAAGATAGACAATTGTTTATTGACTTAGATTTGTAAACAAACAGGGAACTGTGCAAAAAGAGGGAAGGCCTTGTTTTTCGTTTACTTGTGAAAGCCAAAAGCATTTGAGATTTTTTTTTCTTCCCAAGATACAGCTGTGAAATGACTAATAGGAATTAAGTGAGCCTGCACTAGGAACTGAATGTGCCACTTCACTGGTAACAGAAATTGTTCCCCTGATAGAGGCTGTCCTCTCAGATTAGTACCTTGGGTGTTTTAAAGAGAAGCCGCCAGACACAAATATGATGCATTTATAAAGAGCAAGAATCATCTAAGCATCTTTGCAAAATTTCTTTATATCTTAGTGCTTCTGAATCATGTTTATATCTTAACTTCCATGCTCCTGAAGAAACTCAGAAGCGAGAAAGAATGAGAAAAAAAATTTCTATCACATTGGTTTTGCCTTGCTGGGCTTTCCAATAGGAGTCTTGCCAAAGAAGGGTGAATGACTCAAGACTGCTTTAAGAAACTTGGAAACCAATCTGACTCAATCTTCCTAGTTTCTAAAAATCATACACCTTGTTGTGATGGCTCAATATAATTTACATATATGCGTTCCCAGCTAAAATCAATTTGAGCACAGCCTAGTCCTCTTTCAGTAATTAAAATATTTTCTGCTGAAGTAACCAAAGGGGCACTGATTGACATTTTGAAAACTGTTTCAAGGCATGATCTATGTACCGCAAGGTCCTTGAATAATGTTGCCTTAGGAACTGAACTCTTATTTATAGCAATTAGCCTATGGTAAAACTGGTTTCATTGTACATCATTTTCCTTGAAGTTGCAGAACATGTTGATGATATTAAGTGAGGACTTACTCTGTGTGTGTGTATTATTATTATTAAGTGAGAAGCGGGGAGGAAAAGAGACGGACTCCCGCATGCACCCTGACCGAGATCTACCTGGCAAACCCCCTACCGAGTGATGCTCTGCCCATCTGAGGCTGTTGCTCAGCAACCAAGCTATTTTAGCACCTGAGGCGAGGCCCTGGAGCCATCCTCAGTGCCCAGGGCCAACTTGCACAAACCATTCAAGACATGGCTGAGGTAGAAGAAGAGAGAGAGAAGGGAGAGGAGGAGGGTTCTCCTGTGTGCCCTGATTGGAAAATGAACCCAGGATTTCCACATGCCAGGCCGATACCACTAAGCCAACCAGCCAGGGCTTATTCTTTTTTTCATTGTGAAAGTAAGACACCAACATAAAAATAAATTCACACATCAAAAAAGTTTAAAATGAAAAGGAAATAATCTCCTTCCCATTCTTATCAGAAGGTAAGCATTGTTAACTATCTCTTGTGTATTCTTGCCACAAAGCATATATAATAGATACACCATTTTTACACAAAGCAGATTACATAATATACAGTATCTGATTGTAAGATAATAGAAAATACATATATTGGTCTCTGCCTCCAGTTGGAACAGAGCTAAAACCCTTGTAAATTCCTAAGTGATAAGAGCACTAGGAGCATTTTTTTTTCTAATAAGTTAGTCTCCACTTCCTGACACAGAGCTTCTAATTCCCTTTGAACTGCCTAGGTGATAGGAGTGTCATTTGTTCTAGTGATGTGGGCTCCTGAATAACCCTGGATGGGGGCTGGTCCTCAGAAAGACCGAGCTATGATTACAAGCTTGGAATTTCCATCCCTACCCCCTCATTCTCCAGGGGTGAGAGTTCAGCCCCTAGAACTAGAAATGGAGTTAATATTTGATCATACCTATGTGATGAGACCTCCATAAAAATCCCAACAGTCTGTGATTCAGAGAGTTTCCCTCCTGGAGAACCACCTAACTGGAGGGCGATGCAGCCCAGCCTCACAGCGACAGAAGCTCCGGCACAAGGGACTTCCCTGGATTTTGTCCAATGTATCCCTTCATCTGGCTGTTCATCTGCATCCCTTAAATGATCATTTATTAGATAATAAACTGGTAAACAAAATGCAGTGTTTCCCTGAGTTCTGTGAACTGTTCTAGCAAATAATCGAATCCAAGGGGGAGGAATTCACATAAACCTCTGATCTGTAGCCAAGTCAGAAGTTGTGGGTAACCTGAGGACATACTGCTTGAGGTCGGCATCTGAAGTGGGAAAGTCTCATGGGACTGAGCTAACCTGTGGGATCTAACACCATCTCCAGGTAGATAGTGTCAAAATTTAATTAAACTGTAGGACACCCAGATGGTATCACAGAATTGCCTGATGTCAGAAGTGTTGTTAAGTGTGGTGGTCACATGAGAGTGAAGGAGCGACACACAGGAGGAAGACCTATACCCTGCCTTATTCATTTAATAATGTATCAGAAATATTTCTATGCCAGCACATACATATCTTACAAGATCTTTTCATCATTGTGTGTGCCACATTTATTTAACTGTTGCCCCACTGATGAACAATTCATTCATAGCCATTTACTATTTACTGTTATTATAAAAATGTTTCGGTCTGGCCTGTGGTGGCACAGTGGATTAAGTGTTGACCTGGAATGCTGAGGTTGACGGTTCAAAACCCTGGGTCAAAACCATATGGGCTGACCTGGTCAAGGCACATATGGGAGTTGATGCTTCCTGCTCTTCCCCCTACTCTAACTTTCTTTCTTTTTCTCTCTTTTCTAAAATGAATAAATAAAAATTTTAAAATAATGTTTCCATGATATCCTTACACATATGTCATTGGGAACTTGTATGACTCTATCTAGGATCTGTAGGATAAATGCCTTTAAATGAAATTACTAGGTCAAAATATATGTACATTTAAGATGGAGTTAGATGTTCTCAAATTGTAACCACTAAATGGTTCCATCCCATCCACCTTTCTATCAACAATATAAGTTTAAGCCCTAGTCAGGTTGTAGGTTCAATCCCCTGTCAGGGCACAAACAAGAATCAACCAATGAATGCAAAAATACATGGAAAGACAAATCAATTTTTTTCTCCCTCTCTTTCTCTCTCTCTCTCTAAAAAATATTTTAAGTGTTTTACATGAAAGCATGTATTAGCATCTTTCTTTTTGGTTTGTCTTTTAAATATTAGCTCTCTCGCAAGAAGAGTCTCTTTCAAGTGGCCACGTTAATGCACCAAGGCTTGATTTGAATTCTACTGCATCACATGATATACAGGCTAAAAAAAATTAGGCTTTCATGTGGAAAGAGGAAACTTAGAATGTCAAGGTCAATGAAAGAAGGGAGGGCACGGAGACCCTATCCTCTTATTGTTTCTGGCTGGCCCGCTGGCCTCACAGAATGGTTTGTGTTCCAGGAAAGGGAACTTTGCCCCTCTTTTGGTCTCTTTATATGGAACAAGTGTGAGAGTATCTTATCAGTGAGTGGAAAAATCAGACTGTCTTGGCACTGAGCAGCCTGGATTTTGGTGCCAGCTGTTTACCAGAGTTGTCTGGGAAACACACAAGCTGCTCAGCACCTAGACTTTTGGTCCTGTGGGATGTTACACAAGAGGAAGGAAGCCAGTGGTCTCATGGAAAGCCGAGCTTCTGTACAATTCCTCTGGCTGGGAGCAGCCCTTTGCCTGGGCCCAACACCCCATACCTGGTTTGAGCTAGCTCATTGTCCAGGCAACACAGAATGAGCACCCAGATTCATTTACAACAAGCCTGGTCTTTGCATTAAAGAGTCAGGCACTGGAGATAAGATGAACTCTCTTAAAAAAAGGTAACCCCCAAATCTTTATTTAAAAATTACTTAAGCCCCAAAAGTTAAAAGAATGATACAATGAATATTCTTCACCTAGATCCACCAATTGTGAACATTTTGTCACCTTTGCTTTATCTCTTTCTATGTACATTTTTATCCATTGAAGCATTTGGAAGTAGGTTGAATACCTTATGATAGTTCACTCAAAATAATTCAGCACACATTTCCTAATAATAAAGGCATTTACCTACATGATGGCAAGACCATTTTTCAGACCTAGGAAAATTAACTCTTCACCATAGTTAATTCTACATTCAAATTTCTCTAATTTTTCCAAATGTCCTTTATTACCATCTTTCTTTGTTTGACCCAAGATCTTAAAGTCTTTACATTCCATTTGATTCTGTCCCTCTAGTCCAGTGCCCTGAGGTGGACAATTAGCAATATCTAGAGATACTTTTGATTGTCACAGCTGGGGGGTGCTAGTAACATCTGGTGGGTAGAAACCAAAGACATCTGCTAAATATCCTACAATATAGAGGACAATCCCAACAAATAATTACCTGGTCCAAAATGTCAATTATTGCTGAGATAGAAAAACCTTGTCTATCTTAGTCTCATTACTTTTTTGTTCTTGTTTTTCATGACATTGGCTGGTAGTGTCTAGGCCAGTTGTAGTGTAGATTGTCCCATGTTCTGAGTTTTTCTGATTGTTTCCTCATGATTACTTTCCATTTAAACATATTTGGCAAAAATATTATATAAGTCATCAGACCCACCCCAAAACTCAATGGCATAATATTAGCAGCCATTGACTAAGTCATTCTGTTGATCTGGGCTGGGCTCAGCTGATTTGGGCTAGACTTATTCATGGATCTACAGTCATCCGTCAGATTGACTAGAGGCTGGCTGGTCTAGGGTGACCTCAGCCGGGATGACTTGGCTCTGCTCCATTTACCCATCATACTTAGCAGGCTAGCCCTGGCCTGTTCTCATGGACAAAACAGGAGTCTGAAAGAGAGTGGAAGTGTGCAAGGTCGCTTGAAGGCTAGGCTAAAAATTGGCACTCTGTCACTTCCACTGCATTATGTGAGCCAGAGAAGGTAACAAAGCCAGTATAAATTCAAGTGGTGGAGAAATAAATTACACTTCTCGATGGGAATTGCCGCAGTCATTGCAAGGGGTATGGATGAGGCAGGGAAAGAATCTGGGCCTACTGCAATCGGTCTATCAAAATGATATTATGTACCACTTATGGCATCCGATCCAGAGGTATGTAATGTCAGGTTGTCCCACTATTAGTGATGTTAAGTTTGAGACTTGATTAATTGGTAACCTATAAAGCTCTTCTTTGGAAAGCTCTATGGGTGAGTTGATATCTTGGTACACAGTATCTATCCTCTTCACCACTGTATTACTTTCTTAGGGCTGCTATAACAAAGTACCCACAAATTGGGTGGCTTACATCAACAGAAATTTATTGTCTCACAGTTCTGGAGGCCAGAAGTGCTTTAACAATGTGTCAACAGGGATCTATCTTAAACCTTAGCAGAGAATCCTTCCTTGCCTCTTACAGTTTGGGGTAGCCCCAGACATTCCTTGGCTTGTCACTGCAACACTGCAATTCAGCCTCTATCTTCATATGACATTTCCCCCTGTGTCTCTGTCTTCACATGATCATTTTTCTACAAGAACACCAGTCATGTTGGATTAGGGTTCCATCCTACTGGATTTTGACCTCATCTTAACTAATTGTATCCGATATGACCTTATTTCTAAATAAGATCACATTTTGGAGTGCTGGGGGTTAGGAATTCACCTTACATTTTTTGGGAAACATAATTCAACTCATAACAGCCATCAACCCTACACTCAAAGGTTTTATCATCCATCAGCAGTCCTTAATTAACTCAGTTATTACACTGCAGTGTTTTTCGTAGGCCTCATCATTGCTTCACTTATTAGCTGGCATTCTTCTATAAAGAAGATTTTGTTTTTCTATTTTTCTTCCATGTCTTTTTCTTTCCTCCCCCTCTTTTAAAAGATTTTATTTATTTATTTATTTATTTTAGAGAGGGAAAGAGAGAGAAGGGGGCAAGAAGTGGGAAGCATGAACTCATAGTGTTGCTTCTTGTACATGCCTTAACCGGGCAAGGCTGGGGTGTTGAATCAGTGACCTCAGCATTGTAAGTCAACACTTTATCCACTGTGTCACCACAGGTCAGGCTCCCCCCACTTTTTAAATAACTTGGAATATTTGGCTTTTTAAAAAAATTACTTTTATACAGTCATCATGGGATGTTTGATCCAGTATCACATCAGCCATCATTTTTGTACAGCGATACAAACAAAATTTTGGTAATCAAATTGTCTCAGATTTGGCTAGTGAGAGACCATAAAGTCAATTCTTAATGAAGCAAAGTATAATAAGTACTTAAGCTTTTATTAAATCTAAAATCCTTCTTTGTAAAATATGGCCACTCCTAATCTATCCCATAGGATTTACTTACACTGTCCAGATAATTTTCTCCATGGAAAGGCTATGTGATTATTCCCCATCGGGACAAAAACATCTCATTATCATTCCTAAAGTATGGCCATTGAAAAAACCCAAAAAAGCTGTCATTCATTGAGTATTCTCTGAATATTATTACGAATGAGAAATCTGAGGCTTAATGTGAAATACTAGAAAGAACATACATAGATTTTGCAAACTAATGGTTCTATCACCTCTTAGGTATGTGATATGGGCCTTGCTTTGTTTATCTTACTACGGCGATGATGACATTTGCCTCACAGGTTTGAGTCCAGCAGCTTACTTAACCTAGAATAGGTGTTGATTAGTTCTCTTCTTTCCATAGCCTGATGACTGGCCACGATTTCTAGGTCATATTGGATAAATGACAGTGCCACAGAGTCCACTAGCAATCAGGAGTTGATCAGCCTCATTCATTCAGAATATGCTTATTGGGAATTAAAGATAGCTTGACCTAAGTTTCAGCTAAAGTTTATCTTTAAATATGTTCTTTTGGGAAAACACTTGATAATTTCCTTTTTTTAAAGATTTTTAAAATTGATTTGAGAGAGAGAGAAGGGGGGGAGGAGAGGGAAGCATCAACTCATAGTAGTTGCTTTGTGTATGTATGTGCCTTAACACAAGCCCAAGGTTTTGAACTGACGAACTCAGCATTCCAGGTCAACAATTTAGCCACTGCCTCACCACAGGCCAGGTTATAATCAATTTCTTAAAGTAAACAATATTGTGAGAAGGAGATCATATCTGTTCTACTTCAGAGAACATCTTTTGTGGAGATCTTCTTATATACATGTTAGGAAGCGCATTTACAAATCAATCTTCAAAATAGGTTCAACTTTGTTGAAAACATTGTATTCATTCTTTCCACAAATAGCATTCGGTACTATGTCCCATGCAATGCTCTAGGCACTTGGATACATCAGAGATGAATAAAAAATATTCCTGCTCTTGTGTACCTCCTAGTTGGGAGAGATAGTTGAAAAACAGTTAAATTTGCAAATTATATAGAGTATTAGGAGTAGATAAGTGCTAATGAGAAAAATAAATAAATCAGGGGTATAGAAGAGGGGATTGCAATTTTAAATAGGGTTGTCATCATTTAAAAGGTGATATTTGAACAAAGATTTGCAGGAGGTGAGAAATTGGTCATGTGACCATCTGGGAGAACAACAAACACGAGGCCCTTGGGAGGCTAGTGCAGCTGGAGTGCAATGAATGAGAGGAAGTATTTTACTTATCTAACAAACACTTAAATGGCCCTCACTACTAGGCACACAAGGTCTCTATTTCTCTCTATATATATTTACCTCTACCTTTTCTCATCCCTTTTTTTCCCCAGAGCTCATTCACTCTCTCTCTAGAACACTTACCCACCTTTCCCCCTCTTCTTCCCTCAAGGTACATACCTTTGCTCTCTCTTTCTCTCTCCTAAGCTCCAAGGGCCCTTCTTTTGCCTTTGTAACTTTTTTCTTGAGCCCACGAAACCCAGCTGGCTCACTTTTTCTACCTCTGCAATTTTCTAAACAAACTTTCACTTGCATTAGAAAAAAATAAATAACCAGCCCTCACTCATAAGCACTTTAAAACATTAACTAATTCTCCCAATAACTATGTGAAGTGGATGCTGTCTTTCTCTTTTCTAGATGAGGAAATGAGGCACAGGAGGGTTAAGTAACTTCCCCCAAATGACTTAACTATCAAGTTATAGAGCTGGAACTGGAGCTCAGAGAGTCTGTCTCTAGAGACTTTTCGTGTTTTTAAGTACCAAAGTTGCTGTACTGCCTTCTAGTAGTGAGAGAGGAGGTCTGATAATGGGCTACCTCCCATAGGTTATTACACTTTAGTAAGCATTTGGGTTTTTATTCTGAGTGATATGGGTTTTAAACAGAAGAGTGATATGTGTTTGTTTTTGTTGTTTCAGAAATTGCCAAAGCATTTATGTACTTTAAGTACGTATTACTCTTGGCATTTAATACAGCAACTCAAAAGGATAAGAATTTATGGGAACAAAGAAAATTTGATATATATAATATAGAGATGCTATCCCATCAGACATCATTTGTGTAAGGGTATTCTCACCTGTTTTCTAAAAGTCTTATAAGAACTTCTTCATTGTGTGGATCTAGTAATAATTATGAACTTGGCTGTACTTTTTAGGGGGCACCAAGGCAGAGTTTTGACCAAAAAAACTTAGATGGGGAAAATAATGCATAGGAGCACATGGACTTCTTAAGATGTGTCCTAGCTACACACCCAAGGTGATAGTTTGGTGATGCTGCTGTCTCGGGGCTTACTGAGTCAGCACCTTATAGTGGGTCACCAAACTTCACTGGAGCTCCATGAACTCAAGTGCAGAGTGACCCAGAGGCATGCCTTTGAGAGTATTGAAAGGATCCTGGCTCAAGCCTTCTATCTGCTCAAGGAGCATTTAGAAGCAGCACAGGCAGAGTCAGTCTGTACAAGAGAAAGCATTGCAAAGATCACAGTTATCCAAGAATGACATTAATAATCATAATAATTGCTGCAACTTATTTAGCATTTATTGTATGCCTAGCATCATGCCAAACACTTTACAAGCATAAGCTATATAGTAGACTAAGACTAAAAAGGTTATGTAAATTGCCCAAGCTCATCTTCAGCTCTGACTTAAACACAGCTCAACCTGTCTCCAAAGCCCATTTTCCTACTGATTTATTCTATGCTGTCTTGGAATATAATTCTCTACAGTTATTCCTTCTGTAACCTTCAAAACACTGACTCTTGGGGGGGGGCGGTTCCAGTTCTGAATTTCCAGCTGCCTGTTGGACACAAGTGCAGGTTTCAGCCTTAACCTTTTCTGTACTTCTCAGTTTATCAGACACATCTCCTCTGCCTCAGCAGATTTCTAGTCATTGTTTCTCAAATCCTCAGTTCCTTCTTCTGTCCCAGCCACCGTTGCAGCTGACTTGCTCTGTTTGGGTTTATACAGCCTTGCTACTTTATCTGCCACTTTCCCAGTCTGGCCCTCTCCCCTGACTGCCACTGAACAACCAGACTTACCAGCTACATGGCATGATTTCTCTCTCTACTCCCAACTCTGATGAAAGGCTGTCCTATAGAGCATTGGCTGTGACTTTCTGGGAGACTAACAATGGGAAAATATGAAGTAACCTAGAAGTCTGAGGGAAGTGACTCCTGGTATGGCATATTTTGATCGGAGAGAACCACAAAGGTGGCTGCCCTTTCCTTTATCCCTTCCAAGAACTTACCTGAGCATGTTTTCATCATATCTGTAAAGATTCTGAATGGACATACCTACTGTCTCTGCAGATTGTCCACGCATCATCTTGCATTACTTCTCATCCTTCTCTGTCTCTCTTCCCTTTTTGTCTCACTCTCAATGACCTGGGATTGCATCTAAATAAAACATTATTATTAATTCTTGGTTGGAATTCTATTTTTCTGGAAAACATAGCCTTAAAATAGCCAGGCTCAATTTCTCTCAAAGGTACCACCACTTCTTCTGTTCTTTTGGCTCAACACCAAGCTTTCAATAGATAGTAATAGCTGATAATATTGTAATTTCTTTGTCAGTATACCTGATAGAATTCATCTATTCCTCCAAAAAGGTACAGTGTATTTGTAAGAAAATAAAAATAATTGAAAGGCTCACTGGTGGTAAAAAGATTCTGAACCAGTAGCTCAAATCTAGGATCAACCCTAAATCCATTCATGCCCTGTCCATCTCACAACTAGCTTTTCCTTTTCTTTCCAGTCTCGCCCTGGTTTGGTCCCCAGTATTCTCACTGGGACTATTAAACACCTTCCTCATTTGTCTTTCAGTTCCCCCACTCTCCTTCTTCTGCTCTAATCTAAATACCATTGCCATCAGCTAAATAGTCCTAAAAGCTGGCTTTTCTCTTGCTCCTCTGTGTCCAAAATCCGTCAGTAACATCTCACTGCCCATAGAATACTGTCTAAAGTTCTTTCTAAAGTGAATCTTCACTTGAGGTCCTTTATAAATCATGTGACCTACATTTCCAGCTTTACTACCAACTATAGTGTTCCTCTATGTGAATCACACCACTGGCTATTCTGGGCTACTTGCTTTTCCATAACATATGTTATACTTTTCTAAGACCACCATGCCTCTGCTATTGAACTGGACCACAGAAGTATTTGTGGGTTTTGGTACCCGGCCCTCATCCCCATCAGCCTGGGAAGTATCAGAATGTCTCTCATATCCGTAACACCTCTTAGGAATTTTTAATAGACAGGACACCAAATTGTGTATTAATTCATTCTTCCATTCGAAACAAAGTCATGTAGTCCAGGAGCTGGCACCTAAAGGGCAATAAACCTTTCTAGGCCCTGGTTGGCTCAGTGGTAGAGCATTGGCCCTGTGTATGGAAGTCCCAGGTTCGATTCCGGCCAGGGAACACAGGAGAAGCGCTCATCTGCTTCTCCACCCTTCCCCCTCTCCTTTCTCTCTATCTCTCTCTTCCTCTCCCACAGCCAAGGCTCCACTGGAGCAAAGTTGGCCAGGGCGCTGAGGATGGCTCTATGGCCTCTGCCTCAGGTGCTAGAATGACTCTGGTTGCAATGGAGCTATGCCCCAGACAGGCCAAGCATCACCCCCTGGCGGACATGCTGAGTGGATCCCAGTCAGATGCATGCGGGAGTCTGTCTCTTTGCCTCCCTGCTTCTCACTTCAGAAAAAAATAATAATAAACCTATTTATGCTGATGTAAGGGCTTATCAAAGAAGCTCTGCCTAACACTCTGGACTTGACGGTGAGCAGCCAAACTAGTTTGGTTCTTTTGGGGGGGATGTTAATATGAAGAACAGAGAGGGAGTCATCAGCTTGCAGGAGAGAGAAGCTAAAAGATACACAGAGGGAAGGAACAACGCGATCACACAGCAGCAGAAACCATGCAGCAACAGAAGCTGTAAGATAGAGAAAGGACTAGAAAGGACGTAGGAGAAAGGGCAGCAGAAGCAGAGTCCTAATAATAGCAGATGGAGTACAAAGCAACAGATACTTATGCTGAAGGACCCACAAGACAACGCAGCTGCTGTGGCAGCACTGTGTGCCGAATCATCTTCTAGTTCCCACGGGTCATTGCTTAAACTTCGATCGAGGCAACCTGAGTCCATCTCTGTCCTGGAAATGAAACTTTTGCCTCTTGGTATCTATATCAGTCAGGATCATTGCAAGAAATGAAAGGCAACCCAGCTGGCTATTTGGAAATCATTGAAGACACTGTTTACAAGGATGTAAGCAGGGTTGCAGGAAGGTAGGAGGATACTGAGACATCCAGGGACCAGAAAGAGTGGGAGTCCAGGGCTGAAGAGACAAGTGGCAGAGATAGTATGAAGGGAGACTAGGAAGAGCTGGAGCCATGCAGAGGCTGCTTCCAGAATCATGGTGCTAACGCTGGGAGGAAAGAAGTCTCTCAGCCTTTTTTCCCTCACACCCTCCCATACTGGCTGGGGCCTTCCCCTACAGTAAGACAGAGGTCAGTTGAGTCCAGGGGGTGTCATTTGTGGATAACAACCTCATGAGGCACAGAGCAGGGCAGAGAAGGATGTGGGGTTGTCATGGGATGACTAGTTGCCCCTCAAAAAAAATTTATCCATGCCCTAGTACCTGGCACCTGAGAATATTACCTCATATAGCAAAGACGTGCTAAAGTTTAGGATCCCAAGTAGTGGAGCTTACCCTAATTTATTTTGCTGGGCCCTAAATGCAATCATATGTATCCTAATAAGAGAAACAGGGAGAATTTGGGGGTGGGGGGGAAAAGGAGGAGGCAATGTGACCATAGAATCAGAAATTGGAGTGAAGTGGCCATAAGCCAAGGAAAGCCTAGAGCCATTAGAAGCTGAAAGGCGAGGAACAGACTCCCCGAGAGCCTTCGAAGGGAGCTCAGCCCTGCCAAAACCTTGATTTCGGACTTCTGGCCTCCAGAACAGTGAGAAAATAAAAGTCTGTTGCTTTAAGCCACCCAGTGTGTGGTAATTTGTTACGGCAGTCACAGGAAATTAACACAGGGACCAGCCAAATGGAGAATTACCAGCATAAAATCTATGCAGCTCGAATGCCATGTTGACCACAGTAATGTCCCTGATCACCTTGGCTGGGGAGTCTTTTGCCCACCTCCTTTACTCCCTTTCGTACTTCTTGTTTGTGAACAACACATATGATTCAAGTTAAATGCCCCCAAGTTACTTTTGCATAAAAATACCTCTTGGTCCTAACTGGATGATAACATTCTGCTTGGGAATAAGAACCCTGTCTTATACATCTTTGTAGCCTGAGAAAAATCCTAGCACAGTACTTTGGACAGAGTGGATATTCTGTAATTGGTAAATGAGAAAGAAAGCTTCCATTTGTCCATCTGTAAATGGAAAATAACAATTTCCACCAGCTTGCCTTTCAGAGATAATAATGGCAGTGTTTCCCGGAAACAATTTCTGTACCTGTAACAAAAATGATACATCTGAAACACCCACTCCTGCTGGAGCAGTTCCTCAGGAAAAAAGAAAAATTACATTTAGTTGTAGCATGTCCTCCATTTCGTGGGGCGCTGAAACTGCTCACCCTCACCGCAAGGAAAAGACAGGGGATCGTTAAGAAAATATCAGAGCTTAATACTGGTGTTCTCTCAGGAACTTCGATTCATCCAATAAATATTTATCAAAGGACTATTATGTTCAAGTATGGTCCATAAATGCTGGAGAAATACACACACAGAATAAGGCATGATCCCAAGTAATTATCACACAATATGATGAATGCTTTTTATAGAAACAAAATACTATGGGACCAGAAAGAAGGAAATGATTAACTCCACCTATTGGAGTTTCACACCCCCTAAAAAAAAAAAAGGTCACATTCAAGCTGGGTTTTTTCGGACTTCATCAGACACAGGCGAACTCAAGAGCACTGGGAACCAAGAGAAGTAACTGCCTGAGCTGTGCCAAGCAAACCACACCCTCAGCTCAGCCCCATTGTATCCAGCCCTATTTTTATTCATTATCCTCATAGCTAGAGGATAGTGAGAAAGGAAGAGAATGCTGACTGCTTCCCTACTTTGCATCAAATAAAGAAGATTTTTCAGAAGGCAATGTAGAGGGTGATCTCTTCCGAGCCCAATAAGGACCAGACCAAAGAGCTGTGCATTCAGGAGTTAATAAATACTGTTACCTTTTCTGAGCATGTCTCTCAGTCCTGAAAACCGAGGGGGGCTATCCTGTGAAAGTGCGTGGTAGCAGGGCGTGGATAGCTCAGAGGACAGTGGGTAAGGAATGAGAGCACCCCTTGGCCTCACTGCCCAAAACCAGGAGACAAAGCCCCCTTGAATGGGAATAATGGCTGACGCCCTTTTTCCTGCCATGGGCTGACCTTCAGATCAGTCCTTGGGGAATGGCTCTGTCAGAGGCACCGCCCATCTTCTCTCCCTTGTCAGCCCTCTAGGCCTCTGAGACCAGAGCTGTGCTGCTTTTGAGTAGGAGGAGGAAACTCTTGGGAAAGCAGCCAGGACAGAGGGAAAGACTGACCTAAACTCACCAAGGGGCACAGGGTTCCCCATCCTCACCCTGTAGCTCCCACTGGAAAATGGGGAAGCTGAGAAACCAGATTCTAACCTCAAAGTACAGATCACTTGTCCTTGTTTTCTTAAGAAGCCTCTACCTTCCAGACCTTGCCAGGAAGCCGGCAGCATTTTCATGAAGCAGTAATAACAAGGACAGAGCGTTCTAGCCTGCTGGAGCCTGCTGGCTGGTCACTCTTTCCACTGCCTTTTGTTTTCATGCACCAGTCCCTCACTCGCTTCTCAGATTCCTCGGGGCTTTGAAAAAGCCACAAATGCTCCTCCACACAGTGACACCACCCAGCAGGCTGGCAGACATCGCTGACACGCACCCTGCCCTAAGCAATGGCACGTAAGCAAGCCCTGACAAGTGACACCCAGCCATGTACCTAGTAAGAGTCAAGATGGCTTCCAGAAAGTGACACCACCACCCCCATCTGGCAAAGGTGGGACTTTAGATGAAGTACCACCCAGTGGACTGATAAGTCACAGACCCCTGTTTGATGCATAATGAATGTGCAAGGTGTGTTGCACAGTGGAACTTCTTTGTTCTTCCCTTGAGTGCCTAAACGCAGCCAACACAGATGTTACTAAGAAAGTGGCAAAGTGCTCTCTCTCACTGTGGCAATTCTCATACCAATGTATTAGATTGGGTATTCGTACATACAGGGAGCGGAAGCTCTCAATGATGTGTGAGTTTCCATGTCACCTGTGACCTGTTTCCAACCACACTCTGGAGCTACTCTCCCAGATTCTGAAAATAAGGCCCATATATATATATGTATATAAAAACTTGATAGTGTTGGTTAGAATGTGAGAAGCAGACATTTTCATATATCATAGAGGAGAGTAAAAATTAGTTCAGCTACTGTGGAGAGTAATCTAGAGAGCGATCAAGTGAAGTTGAGAATGTGCATATTTTATTCCCTAGAAAGTGCGTTTCCAGAGATATTCTAGAACTGTCCCATGTGTGCCCAATGAGGTATATACAAGGACATTAATCACACCATGATTTGAAATAGCAAGAAACTACCATAAATATTTATCTGCAGAATAAATTCTAGAACATTCTTAGCAGAGAATATATTATTACACTACTATATAGTATAATATTACTATATTATAAAGACTAGCTCTACAACTATCACACAGATACAGCTCAAAAACACCATGTTGAAAAAACAAGTTTCAGAAAAACATATCTACATCTTTAAACATCCAAAATGTATCTATTGTGTGGTAAAAATATAAAAACATGAGGAGTCCCACCATCTTTAAGAGACTGGTTACTGCCTGACCAAGCGGTGGCGCAGTGGATAGAGTGTGGGACTGGGATGCAGACAACCCAGGTTCGAGACCCCAAGGTCGCCAGTTTGAGCGCAGGCTCATCTGGCTTGAGCAAAAAGCTCACCAGCTTGGACCCAAGGTCGCTGGCCCAAGCAAGGGGTTACTCAGTCTGCTGAAGACCTGCGGTCAAGGCACATATGAGAAAGCAATCAATGAACAACTAAGGTGTCACAGCAAAACACTGATGATTGATGCTTCTCACCTCTCTCTGTTCCTGTCTGTCTGTTCCTATCTATCCCTCTCTCTGACTCTCTCTCTGTCCCTGTAAAAAAAAGAAAAGAGAGAGACTGGTTACCTCTGGGTAGAGGTGGATGGAAAGGACTTCTTTTGTAACTAAAACATTTATTTATTTGTTACCTCTGGGTAGAGATGGATGGAAAAGACTTCTTTTGAAACTAAAACATTTATTTTTAAATCTTAAGCAAATATGGCAAGCTGTTACAGTTTACAAAATCTGGATAGCAGGGATGTGTTCCACCGATGACTCTGAATGTCTTCCGTTGCAGAAGGATCTTTTGAGATTTTTAGGATTCACAAATAATGAAAATAAAAGTTGTTTACAGGGATAAGCCATCCCCATAATCACAGATTACACTATTCAGCCCTCTTAGTAATGTACGTACTCTGAGATGGTTTTCGTTAATGGAGGAGTTGTTACAACAGATTCACACACAGTCCCCTGCTCAGGTGTGCTTCTGACTTCCCGGATCTGTGAGCATCCTCAATAGTTAGCAGTGCATTGAAATTCAGCTAGGGATCAGTCTACATTTGAATACCATTATTATAATCAACAGAGATTCCCAAACCTAGCTGGAAATCAGAATCACCTGATAAAAATTTTAATGCCGTTGTCTATGTCCCAGCCTCTGAGAATTATGATACCAGAGTCCTGAGATGAAGCCCAGGAAGCTGTAC
Source organism: Rhynchonycteris naso (assembly GCA_037038555.1). Classification (NCBI taxonomy): domain Eukaryota; kingdom Metazoa; phylum Chordata; class Mammalia; order Chiroptera; family Emballonuridae; genus Rhynchonycteris; species Rhynchonycteris naso. The sequence goes on from CM072995.1 coordinate 55,608,341, forward strand.
TTTTAACAGGCTTGTCAAGAGATTTTGATGATCAGCCAGACTTGAGAAATGAGGATAACTAACCATGAAGCAGAATAGTAAGAAGTTAGGAAAATTCCTTGGCAAGTGGAATGGGGAAACTGAGAAAGATAACAGATTCAAACTGGCCCCATCCAGCACCCTGACTCACCTGCCTCCTTCTCCCCTGAACATGCACTCCCTTGAGCATTAAGACCTCGGGACAATGAGGTTCTGACCCGTATCAAATAATGTTAAGAACAAAGCCTTGGGTCTATTGACTACAAACATTGAGTTTTGGTCAAACTAGACATAATAACATCTAAGCCTCAGTTGTGTTTCAGCTCCAGGCCCAGAAAAGTAGCAAAACCAGACAAAGTGACGCCATGGCTGACATCAGAAACAGATGCCATGACTAATGACTCACTAACTTAGCACCAACCAATCAGTAGAGACCACAAGCCTGAAAGGACACACCTGGAAAGCTGACGAATATTCATTCTATTGAAATCTTTCCCTGAGATCAATCCCTAAAATCCCTGCCTGTGGAAAATAGATAAAAGCCATTAAGACAAAGAACCCCGGGCTTCTGCTCTCTAGAGCATGCCCACACCTCCCCCTCCCTTCTTTCAGGCTTGTATCTTTGTGTTCTTTCTCCTAAGTTCCGAGGGCCCTTCTTTTGTCTTTGTAAATTGTTTCCTGAGTTCACATAGCTCAGCTGGCTCACTTGTTGTGCATCTGTGCTTTCTAAATAAACTTTCTCTTTCACTAGAGTTTTTGGGTCTGAATTCTTTCTCAGCTGAACTCAAGCACTGAGGTCTACAACCATCACTAATAACCATGGTTATGTTTTGTTAATGTTTCAAAGAAGTTGTGATGGGAGAAGAAGAAACAAAGTTAAAGAAAGAAAGGGAGGATGAAGGAAGAAAAGGAGGGACAGCAAACTTGGCCTTTCAAATACTTCCTAGTCTCTTTTCTCTACCTCTCCTACCTTGAATGTTTCCCCATTCTCTGCACCTTGCTAGAGCTCTAACACTGGGGAACAAAATTTTTGTTGCATCCACAAAAACACTTGTTCTTACCTAATTCGAGTGTGTTGATCTCAAATCTGAAATTAGTTTTTCTCTGTAAGCTACAGTTCTTTTGCAATTCAATATTTTAGGTTTTCATTTTATTGTAAAATTTTCAACATTTAGTTTAACATAATGAAGTAGAATGGCTTCTTGGGCATCATCTTTGTGAAAATATATAATGCAGTAAATACACTAATACACTAAAAGATATGATTGCATCAGAATTTGTCTACAATTTCGAAATGGAACATATTAAAACACTTATTTTAATCATAAAATTTGCGCAAAACTTATTTAAATTCTATTCAGGCAAAAATTTGATTTGTAGCTCTTGCGTTTTTGTACTTGTTGAGGACAATCTCGTTTGATGCTCCATCAGTAGTCTGCCATCATATTTCTGTGCCATTGCCCCTGATAACACTCTTCCATTGTCTTCAGATCTTGATGAAAGCGCTCTCTCTGCTCATCACTAACAGCTCCAAGATTGTCAGGAAACTTATCAAGGTGACTGTTCAGGAATTGAATCTTAAAGCTCATGTTACATCCAATGTCGTAGAAAGTCAACAGCATCCTTTGAACCAGAAGTTCATAGTTTTTTGCTTTTTTGTTGCCAAGGAAGTTCTTTGTAACTGCCACAAAAGACCACCATGCTGCTTTCTCCTCCTTATTCATCTTTCTGGCAAATTCTTCGTCATGTATGAGGGTTCGAATTTGAGATCCATCAAATACACCTGCTTTTATCTTCTCAAAAGACAAGGCAGGAAAAGCAGATTTGAAAGCATTCACTTTCTCTATTTAAAGCCTGAACAAACAGCTTCATTAAGCCAAGTTTGATGTGAAGTGGGTGAAAAATGATCTTGACTTGATTAACTACAGGTTCATTCACAATATTTTGCATCCCTACTTCCAGAGCTTCACGTTTCGGCCACTTCTTCTATGTCCAGTGTTTCTCCTGAGCTCTGCTGTCCCACAAACACAGAAAGCAAGGAGACTTCGTGAAACCTTTCTGTTGTCCTAGCAGGAAATTTACCATTTTAAGATCCACACAAATGATCCAGTTATGCTCCTCATACTTCAGAAAGTTGAGGACAATTTTTATGTCATTATAATCTTCTCACATATGAGTTGAATAACCAATTGGAACCACTGCATAAACATTACTATTGTGTAGGAGAACACATTTCAGACTCCGTTTAGAGTTGTCAAGAAATAGCTGCCATTCTATTGGACTGTAAGTGGTAATACCTAGCTGGCTGAGAAGACTACTGATATCATGAGAGTAAATAAAGTGTTTGTCTTCAGAAAAAAAGTCCACAAAAATTTGTTCATGCTTCCTGAAATGGGATACTTTAGCTGACTGGTGAAGTACATTCTTTTCTTGAAGTCTGGAGGCTAAGAACTCAGCTGCTTTCTTTGATATGTCCAAATCTCTTACTAAGTCATTCAGTTGGGGTTGGCTAAACTGCTGAGGGGTTAATGACTGCTTGGCATCAGAAGAAGACCCTTCAGATTCTACAACCATTTCCTCATGCATCTTATAAAAATACACTTGATCACCATATTCACTTTATTCATCCTTAGAAGAAATAAAACCATTGAAAACTGGGACCAGGAGTGTCTCAGAGTGTGGGATAGGTCACATTGCTGAAGGAATGTTAGGATATGCGATCATATTCTGTTTTTTCTTGCCAATGCCCTTTGTGTGGATCAGACAGAAATAACAGTCACTGCTGTGGTCCTTAAGTTCATGCTAAACCATGGGAATACCAAAAGGCATTCCTTTGCGTTTTCCTTTTGTCCAGTCATGAAGCATTTCCTCACAATTATGACACACAATATGAGGAGCCCAATTCTTGTCTTGATCGCAAAGGAGAACTTGAAAATAGGCAACATATGCACATGTCACAAATGATGAAATATTGCGCCTTTGACATTGAAGTGTGTAACAGCCACATTTATAACAGAAGGTGTCAGGACTATTACATTAATGCCTACTCGAAGAAGCCATGATTCAATCTTAGACAATATAAGAGGGTGTTTTTATCAGATGATAATTTTTTACATTTGAAAACAACTACAATTATGTAAAAGTGATGTTTGTAAAACATTAATTGCCTTGTGGTTGTGTTCAATCCAAGAGTCGTTGCCCTTTAACTCCAATTTACAAACTAATGCATGCCATTAACTGTAACAAAAAGAAATTAAAATTGCATAAAAACTAGAGCATGCACCAAAAAACGGATTTCAGATTTGGAATCAATGATGCAGACATATATAGAAAAAGTTCTAAAACTTCATGCAACAGAAAATGAAAAAGGAAATTGTTCCCCAGTGTTATCTGTAAGTTCATCTGGCAATTCTGTACTCCCCATTACATTGCTGTAATGGGCTATTTATTTACTCAATAGATTTATGTCTTATATCATGAATTATGCTATAAGCTTAATATTCAGCACAGGAACCATACTTTGTTCATCTTTGTGTTTTCTATAGTAGCTAGCACAATGCCTTGAACAGAGTAAACATTAAAGCATCCTGGTTGAGAATATAAGATAAAACAAGTATAAAAATGTGGCAGGACACAAGATCAATATACAAAAACCAACTGTATTTCCATACAGTGGCAATGAACAACCTGAAAATTAAAATTAAATTCAAGACAATCCCTATCTATATTCTTGCTTTTTTCCCCCAAGAAATTGGCAAGCTGACCCTATATTTATATGGAAATGTAACCTAGAATAGCAAAAACACTCTTGAAGAGGAAAAACAAAGCTGGAAGATACACATGTCCCGATTTCTAAACCTACAACAAAACTACAATAATAAAGGCCCTGGCTGAGTAGCTTGGTTGATTAGAATGCTGTCCCAATATGCCAAGGTTATGGGGTCGATCCCAGGTCAGGGCACATATAAGAAGCAACTAATGAATGCTTAGGAACAACAAATTTATCTATCTCTCTCTTTCTCTCTCTCTCTCTCTCTCTCTCTCTCTCAAATCAATAAGAAATTTTAAAATATTTTAAACTATAATAATGAAGACACATGCATAAGTATACACATATAGATTAATGAAATAGAATTCAATGTCCACAAATAAACCCTCACATTTACGGTAATATTTTGTTTTTGTTTTTTTACAAAAGTGCCAAGACAATTTAATAGGGAAAGAATAGTTTTTCAATAAATGGTGCTTGGACAACTGGATATTCACATACAAAAAAATAAGTGGGACTATTCCTCATACTATACCAATAAATTAATTCAAAATGGACCCAAATGTAAGAATGAAAACTATAAAACTCTTAGGGAAAAAATAGATCTTTATCACCTTGAATTTAGTAATGTTTTCTTAGATTGTCACCAAAAAAGAAATGACAAAAGAAAAACAGACAAACTGAACTTCAAAATTAAAAACTTTTCTGCTCACAGAACACCATGAATAAAATAATTAGACAAGCCACAAAATGAGAGAAAAACGTTGCCAAAATATATTCAACAGGAAACCTAAATCCAGAATACATAAAACCTATTACAACACAATAATGAAAAGCCAACCCAGTTAAAAGATGGGCAAGCCAACAGCACTGTGAGAAAATAAATTTGTTTGTTTGTTTGTTTTTGTATTTTTCCGAAGTTAGAAGCGGAGAAGCAGTCAGACAAATCCTGCATGCACCCAACTGGAATCCACCCAGCATGCCCACCAGGGGGCAATGCTCTGCCCAACTGGGGTGTTGCTCAGATGCGGCTGGAGCCATTCTAGTGCCTGAGGCAGAGGCCATGGAGCCATCCTCAGCGCCCAGGTCAACTTTGCTCTAATTGAGCCTTGGCTGTGGGAGGGAAGAGAGGGTTAGAGAGGAAGGAGAAGGGGAAGAATAGAGAAGCATTTGGGCACTTCTCCTGTGTGCCCTCGCCAGGAATTGAACCCAGGACTTCCACACACCTGGCCGATGCTCTACCACTGAGCCAATGGCCGGGCCAAATTTCTGTTCTTTAATCTATCCAGTCTGTAGTAGTTTGTTATGGCAGCTCTAGCAAACTAATACAGTAGTTCTTATCCACACGTAACAATGACACCGTATATAAGAAAGGCCTATGCTTTGAATTATTACATTTTACTGAGTGGCATCTTTTGATTGCTCATATCATCGATGGTGAGAGATATGAGAGCTGGCCAGAAGATCAAGGACTGTGCGCTAGTTACCATACACAGGCCTGTGGGAGCCCTGGCCTTTGAGAAGTTCCTGTTCACCAACCCAAAAGAAGGTGAATACTCAGAAGCCTATCTCTCCAGCCCAGTGGTTCTTAACCTGGGTTCTATCGAATCCTAGGGGTTCGATGAGTCGGTCTCAGGGGTTCAGAGAAGCCTCTGCCGCGGAGGCCAGAATAAAGTAATACCGTAATTTGTTGTGAGTTCATGCACTCTGTTGGTTTTGTTCTTTGAGCAAGGTGATGTTCATGCACGGCTCATTTTGTGCACCAATAAAAAAACATATACTTAGGTCTTGAATTTGGAAAAAAAAAACCCATATTTTATTTATCACTAAAGAAGGGTTCGGTGAATGCGCATATGAAACTGGTGGGTTTGGTACCTCAAAAAAGGTTAAGAACCACTGCTCCAGCCCCTTGGGATGTCCATAAATTGGTAGAGATTGATCCAAATGTGCTTAAAACCTGGGAAAATGTCATTTAAAATGATGTTGAGTTACTGATAACTTTTTTTTTTTTTAAACTGGGACAGAGAGAGTCTGAGAGAGGGATAGATAGGTCAGACAGATAAGAACGGATAGAGATGAGAAGGATCAATCATCAGTTTTTCTTTGTGACACCTTAGTTGTTCATTGATTGCTTTCTCATATGTGCCCTGACCGCGGGCCTTCAGCAGACCGAGTAACCCCTTGCTGGAGCCAGCGACCTTGGGTCCACGCTGGTAAGCTTTGCTCAAACCAGATGAGCCTGCGCTCAAGCTGGCAACCTCGGGGTCTCGAACCTGGGTCCTCTGCATCCCAGTCCAATGCTCTATCCACTGCGCCACCACCTGGTCAGGCAAGTTACTGAGAACTTTTAATTAACATGAGGAAATGATTATTGTACAGGGATTGACAAAAGTAAGTTTAGTTATAATACAAGTGAATAATCTAATAATACAAGAATAAACTCTGTTTTGCATACTCACAACTGTAAACCTACTTTACCCACCCTTGTATAATATTAAGTAAAAAATCAGTATGCAAATTTAATATGGATAGCTAAAATCACTTTATCTTGATGATAATACAAGTAGAAGAAAGACTGAATAAAAATACAAAGTTAACATTAATTTCTACTTGTGGTGAGATGATGGGTTATTTTGTTGTTTTTCTTTAGACATTTCTATATTTCTGAATTTTTGAAAGTGAGCATGTATTATTTTTAAGATCACAAGATATGACTTATATTTTAAAGATTAAAAGTTCGGCAGAGAGTGGATAACTCAGTGCTAGTATTGAGAGGTGTCTCCGGACAAAGTTCCAGGACTCATAGGTCAGATACGAGTGCTGCTGGAACCCTGCTGCCCACTGTCCTCTCGAGGCTGAGCCTTTGGATGTGTTCCCCCAACCCATTCCTGGAAATTCGGAGTGTGCTCCTGCAGTCCCCTCCTGTCTAGGAGGGTGTCCGAACACCGATCCTCCCTTCGGACCTCTAACCCCTGATTCTGAACTTAGGCTTTTCTTTCTGGATTCAGGTGCCCACCCTGATTTCTCCACCAACGACTCAACCCAACCTCTCCCTGTCTCTACCACACCTTTCTCCCAACCTTTTATACCCTGAGGCTACCCACAGTGGCACACAGTTACATGTGTCCCTCATAAGCAGAGCCACTGAGCAGTAACAGGCACAAGATGATAGGAGGAGGGCAAGAGAAGGGACATACTGGGACAGATGCTTCTGAGGTTTCCTTCCTGTGGAGGTTTGACACTTGTGACTCTCTGTCTAGCTTCTTGTTCTTCCTCCTCCTCCTCCTCAGAAAAAGGGCTTGATCTGATTGGGGGATTGTGAAGCTTACACAGGGCATGCTCAGTTTAGGTCCTTCTTTCTTCCTGGTAGGTATCAGCCTGCCTGCAGTGAGGATGCCCTGCTCCTCTGTAGCAGGGTCCCCTTTCCATCCCAACCCTCAGCCCCAGAATGAGAAGGCCTATCCCGGTCAAATGTTATTGTGACTGGGCGAATAAGACTCCTTAATTCTGAAACTCACTTAGTATTTTCTATCCCATCCTATCTCTTAATAAACAGCAATCAAGGTATTTGCTTTCTATCTGCCCACTGTTGCATCTCATTTCTCATCTTGATTTCAATCTCAAAATGGGAATTGGAGAAAAGGTTGGTATTCATGGGAACGTCTCAGGGGCCGGAAAAGCCTCCATTCAGAGCTACCTATGGGCCCAGCATAAAGAGAGGAGCTTTACCTATGTTAGTTTATTTAATCCCCACACAACCTGCAGTAATTCACAGTATTTCCCCATTTCTCACAAAAAGAAACTGATGCTCAGTGAAGTTAAGAAACTTGCCAGAGGTGTCAGAACAAGTGAGTGCCGATAGCTCTCTGACTTCATGCCCAAGCACTTTACCCTGCATCAGACATTGTCTTTGGGTGCCACCAAGACTGTCCTTGGGGACTGAGGTAGCAATTTCATCTTCGGTAACACTCCATCGTAACCAACTGAGCTACCGGTTGGGCAACATGCAAGGAAGGCAAAGGCGATACAACTAAAGGATAAGGAACAAGGTGATTATATAATGCTACACTAAAAGCATCAAGAAATACATCCCCCCCCCATATTTCTTGGAGCCTTTTGGACAAATGACCTCCCCTGCTCCCCAACGTGTGCTGTGGCTTCCCTGGTTATAAAATAATTCGATACTATCCTGTCCTTCTTAAGTCAGACCACGTGTCATGCTTTCCTGAGACTGGCCACAGCGTAGTTGTCCCATCACCCCCACCTGCTATTAAAAAACAAATGTGTGTCATGTGGCCTTGGGTGGCACATGGAGTAAAATAATAATTATAATGAATAACAAAACCGTTTAGCAGTTTATGATAACCAGAAACGGTGAAATGATGAACAGAAAACGATATTAAAATGCCAACCATGGAAGCTGACCCTTTAAACAGACAAGCCAAAGAAGACATTTTGATCTGACCCCTGAAGGAAAGTCAGCTAGAGGTCTGAACCACAGTAACCGAGAGAGCCAACAGCTCCCCCAATGCCGAGGAACCAGGCAGCATTTCCAGGAGCTCCAACCTCTGCTACTTTTCACCTTCCCAACCAAAGCTCAGAAAGTGCAAGGGCACCCTACAGGTCACCAAGCACATTCCCCATTGTCCTCCAGGGAAATCTGATGTTGAAAAATGGACCTAGTCCAGAGTAGTGGTTCAAGCCAGATGATGCATTACAGAGAAGACAGCCTTCCATGGAAAATACCCTACCTCCAAATCCCCAGTGTCTTCATTACAGAGCTGAAACAGGCACAACAGCTGGTTTCCACAGCTCCAATGCACTGTGCTACAGTGGAAGGAGCGATGCTATAGGGCTGGCAAACAAAAGACTAGCCTTCTAGTCCCCAGCTCTGCCAAATTTTAGCTGGGCGACCTTGGCAAAGGTACTTAGTTTCTCTGGACCTCACTTTCCTCATTTGTTAAAATGAGATGTGAGTGACCAGACTATGATACTTTCTTGTTCTAAAATCCTTTCTTTCGTCTTCGGATTACCATCTTATATATAAAGGAAATTAAAGCAGGCTCTTGGGTGCTGTGCCCTCAGAGATCTCATTACTCCAGTGATCATGCCTTCATTCTTCATTGACTTCCCTCCTTCCACAAAATGAAACCTAAATTCTTCACGCTGGTATTCAAGGTTCTTTGAGATCTGCCATGTTTATCAGCCACCCTCCCCTCATGCCCACCAATAATGTATTTTATGCTCTGGCAATACTGGGCTGCTTGTACTCCCCCATAATATTCTTACTGCAATATCAAATATTTATTGAGCATGTACTCTGTGCTAGACATACCAGTCAGCTTTTGCATGTTCTGTTCACTTTGCTTGGACTGCCTTGTATTAATTAAAGCAGAGCTTTCTCCTCGTATAAATAAGCTATATAACATCAGTAGATGAACACAATACGTTATTTCTTAGTCATGGAACAGCTCAGAGTGGCAAGCAGCCTCCCACCCAGAATCCTTCTATTTTGCAGCTTTGCCTTCCTCTAAGCTTTGGTCCTTTCCTTCCAGAGCAAAAAACTGGGAAAAGAAGGAAAGCAAGGCTTACTTACTTCTTAACCCAGCCCAGGAATGATGCACATCATTTCTGCTCACATCCCATAAGTGAGAACTGGTCACCTGGCTGGATGTATAGAGAACCGGAAATTAGTAGAGCCACTTTCTAGAAAAATTTCATGCTATGGAATGAGAAAGCACAAGTCTTTGATGACCAACCAGCCATCACATGGCATTTCTTGACTTGTCCTCTGTAGCAAAGGCTTATTTACCTTTCAGATCCAAGTGCTCCCTCCTGTGTAACGTCTTCCCTGAGCTACATAAGCAGATTTAGGTGTTCCTTTCCTATCCCTCACTGCACTTTTCACATTTCTCCATGATGACAATGATCATATTGTACTGTGTGATTTACATGCCAGTCTACTTAACTGAACTCTGACCCTTGAGGCAGGGATCTTGACTTTCATTGTTGTATTTGGAAAGCTTAGCATAGTGCCTGGTAAACAGTAGTTTTACAATGATATCTAATCAATTAATATTATTATCAAATGAAAGAATGAGTGAATGATTACCTAAAGAACAGAAGCTGGTTCTGACAGAGGAACAAATACCTCAGTTAAAAAAAAACAATAAAAAAACACAGAAGCATTGGTGATTCAAGGTCATCTGAAAGGCTAGAAAGAAAATAAGCTTCCCATATAAATGCTACAACTGTAATTAACATTTTGCTTTATATATTATTTAGAATATGTCTCTCTCATCAACTCCATCAGGGTGAGGACCTTATATATAGTGTTCTTTGCTCTGATTCCAGCATCTAGCATACTGTCTGGCACATAATAGATATTTCAGAAGGCACTCAATAAATATTTCAGAAGGAATGAATGGATAAGGAAATGAGTAAATACATGAATGAAGGCTGCGCCCTTAATTGCATAAACCTTATAATAAATGCATAGCTTGGGTTATAAGAGGAAAATATGGATAGGGCTATAAAAACTTAGCACCATGACTAGAAAAACTGCATAGAGTGCACACCAGGACTTTAACATCATTACCTTGTATAGTCTGTGTCATCATCCTCTTTACTCAAGAGGATGAACAAACATCACTGAAGGAAGTTAAAATCTCAACGGGAATAGTAGCCGATGAGTAAATGAGGACAGATGAATGTCTCTTCAATGGTCGCATTATGAAATAGCCTTTGTAAATCAGTTAGTGAGAGAAGCAGGAAGCAAGAATGCAGACAATTACGGAGTCTTGACAACTGTGAAATGTAAATTGATTGAGAAAAGACACAGATATGTTTTCCTAGTTTTTGAAGAGGTATTGAGACAATTTTTTAAATGTTTGTAACACATTTATTCTTCTCATAGGTCCCATGTGACAAAGTTTGGTTTAGATATTACATACGGCTTTGGATGGATTAGTTGTCAGGGGAATCATCTGATGAGAAGGGCGAAGTGCAAGTGCATGGGAAACTCCCCATCAGAACCTGTGCACGGGCCTTGGTCCAGGTATCTTGAACCTCTGGAAAGCCCTAAATATAAAGAAGTGAATTTTCAGTGTGTACTGATTCGTAATGGTAATGAGGTTGATGCTGATGTTGACAGATAGGCTCTTTCTAGAAACTGATCAAGGCATTAGTGGTGGGGCTAGGCATTAAGTGACTTGATAACAGGACTGTACTTATTTTGCACACCTTTGATAATACAGAAGAACAGAACTACTGGCTTACCTCGAGGGGCTGTTTGTCTTCCCTGTGAGCTGGGCACACAGCTACGCTATACTTCCTAGCTTTCTTGAAGTTACACAGACCCATGCGACTGAGTTTTGGCCACTAGAATGTGGATGGAAGTGATGAGTGCCAATTCCAGGTCTGGCCCATAAGAAAGCCGCCTGTGCAGTGCTCAGTGTACTTGATCCCCAGCCACTGGCTGAATGGAGAGGATTCTCAGAACCTAAAGGAGCACAGAGTCTAGAAAGGAGCCTATGTCCCTGAATTACTGAATAGGAGATTGGCCCCCACATTCCACGCTCTTCGACCCCTACCAATCCATTTTGTGCTGTGACCAGAACAATGCATTTTGTTAGGTTAGCCATTGAGATTGTAAAGTCACCTGTTATAACAATGAGGGTTTTTTAAAAAAGATTTTATTTATAGATTTTAGAGAGGGGATAGAACAGGCGTGGCCAACAGTTTTTGCCCCCGGGCCAGATAGAAAGAAAACTTTTTTCACAGGCCTGACGAGATATTAAAATTAAAAAATGTTAAATACAAAAATGATTCACTTAAGTAAACAAAATTTTATTACATAACTTGTTTATGAATAAATGTAAGTGAGTGAAAAAATTTTAATATACAATATTATTTTAATAAAATATATTTTAATACAAATATAATTACATATCATATAAATATCCAAACTGTATCACAATCAATCGAAACAATATTTAATTAGTAAAATGAGCTTGAACAGGTTATATCGCAAATAAAACAATTATTTCGTTTTATAAACAGCCTGGACATATTTTCAGTTATAACTGCCGCTATTGTCTATGCTACAATGCCACCTGATTCGGCACACTTGACCACAAAAATAATGAATTGTTTGATCTTGGGTGTGCACTGGCAAACTCCGCCTAAAAGAATGTGGGTTTCACATCACCACTAAACGTCTAAGAGTTCATATCGAGTACAGATGAGTACAAAAGTTGTAAATCTTTATAATGGAATTTTTTTAAAAAATAAAGTATCGCGAATCCATTTGACCAATTATTGGAAGTTAACCCTACATTAGTCACACGCGGAATTCTTTTCCATGTATCACTATCTTCTTAAATATCTCGATTTCCAATAATCAAAGACGCTTCCGCTTCTGAGTAGCTGAGATTTTAAAGTAGCGGAGAATATTAAAAATTTAATCACGGGCTGCATAAACTCATTACGTGGGCCAGAGTCGGCCCGCAGGCCATATCTTGGCCACGCCTGGGATAGAGAGAGAGAGAGAAAGAAAAAGTGAGTGGGGAGTGGGAAGCAACAACTCATATTAGTTGCTTCTAATATGTCTTGACTAGGCAAGCCCGGGATTTCAAACCAGCAACCTCAGCATTTCAGATAGACTCTTTATCCACTACACCACCACAGGTCAGGCACAGTGAGCCTATCTTGATTAATACAACTCTATTTCCCTACTTTCAAGTAAGAGGAAACTCTAGGGTACATTTCTGGAGTCTCAGAGGATTGAAATAAAAGAAGATAACAGAAAATCAGGGGAAATTGCACTTAATGGGGTTCTGGAGTTAATTTTAAAGCCTTAGAAATTCCTACAGAGCTGAAGCCATGCCTGCTAACTTCAGCTTATCTAACCATTGCCTCCTGGACATTGTCATGCTCTTGGGAGAACAGTGAATAACCATCTTCCAACTATGTATCATAGGTACCCCCAACACAGCCTATTTGATTTCATATGCTTAGGGTCTAGTCAGATAATACCACACTTAAAACCTGTATTTTAAACAATTTTTATTTATTGATTTATTTTAGAGAGAGGAAGGGAGAGAGAGAGAAACATTGGTTTGTTGTTCCATTTATTCATGCTTTTACTGGTTGATTCTTATATGTGCCCTGACTGGGGATCAAACCTGCAACCTTCACATGTCAGGATGATGCTCCAACCAGGTTACCTGGCCAGGGCTAGAGATAGATATTTTTAGGAAGATTTTATGAGGTTTGTTGAGCACAGTACTAATGGACTAGTATGGAGGAGCCAAGCAAACACTGTGGCAAAACTGAGGTCTTTGGGTGTTTGCCTGAAGATGTTATTGGGAAATTTTTGTTTACTTACTAGGTTTTGGAAATTAAACCCTTCTTCAAGTAGCCTCTGGGTGTTAAGGACAATAAATAAAGATGTGCTGATTGAAAACATTTAAAAACAACTTGTTACAGCCGTTAAAATTACAAGGGATAAATTCAGCCTGAAACAGAATATTCCAAATTCATCTGGTCTGTCCAACAGAAACACCACATTTAAAAGTTGGATTCTGCAGGGTCATCTCTCCAAAGACGCTCCACCAAATGAAATTTAGCCGAGGCCTGAGACAAGGGTTCTCTAAAGAGCTTGATAGCTTCTGGCTCTTAGTTATAAAACTGAACTCATTAATGGAAAGAGGGCAGTTGATCTCTCAGTCTCGGGGGTACCTAGAGAAAGGGAAGAGCTGGGAGACAGTCAGGGCCCGGGGGGAGGAAGAGGTTTAGGAGAAAGTCTCACTCTTCATTAGAGTCCCCATGGGGCTGAGATGGAAGAAGCAAACTTGGGGTAGTACTTTTCTCCTCGGAAAATAAATTCTGCTGCCCCATTTTTAAGGGGTGCAAACTAAGCTGTGGTGATCCTTGAACTTTCCTTGTCTCTTCCCCAAGCTTCTTCTCTATTCTGTTTCCCATGGTACGCCATTCTTTTTATTTCTCACCTAAAATCCCAAGTCTCCCTAAATCGTTAGGTAGCTAGAAGCAGACCTGATACTTCTTGAAGCTCACCATCAGAGCTATGTCAAAATCACATAGGAAGCCAGGAGATGAGCAGGTGGGCTGAAGGATATGTTGTTAAGATAAGATTAGGGAACTGAGTATCCGCCTCAAGTTAGGATTCATTCATCAATACAAGGGATGTGCAACCCCCTTATACACTGCCTACTTAGAGTCCTCAGGACTTGACAGCAGTTCTTTAGGGGGGACTGGTGTCACTATGTAGAGCTACATGATGTTAGTACTTTTCAACCTCTTCTCTCATTGATCAGATTCTCCCTCCACCCAAATTTGGTGGGAATAGGGTTAATGTCAAAGAATGACAGTTTAGGACAAATGAAGGAATGAAACAAGAATGAGTGAGGAGAGAAAGGGACAAGGAGAGAAGCACAAGAAAAAGGAGAAGGCGGAGAAGGAGGGGGGAGAGAAGAAGAGGGACATAAGAAGAGGAGGAAAACAAAAAGAGAAAAAGAAAAGGATGGCTGACCCTTTGCACTGGTTTTGCAAACTGTTGATGGGGTCTTCACAAAATGTAGTAATACCCAATTGGAGGTGATGGGGATGTGTGGTGAGGTCTTCTGGCTGTGCTGTTGTTGAACTATTTACTCAAAGGGACTTTCACACCTCCTACCCAACTGGTAACTTTGAAGCCAGAATACACAATAAATTAAGAAAGGATATTACCAAAAGGAAACCCCTGGGCATTGTTGGTGGGAATGCAGATTGGTGCAGCCACTGTGGAAAGCAGTATGAAATTGCCTCAAAAAATTAAAAATGAAATTGCCTTATGACCCAGCAATTCTACTTCTGGGAATATATCTGAAGAAACCCAAAACATGAATTTTAAAGAATATATCCACCCCTATGTCCACTGCAGTATTATTTTCAATAGCCAAATTTTGAAAGCAGCCCAAGTGTCCATTAGTGAATGATTGAATACAAAAGCTGTGGTACATATACACAAAGGAATATTACTCAGTCATAAAAAGAAGGAATCCGACCTGACCTGCGGTGGCGCAGTGGATAAAGGGTCAACCTGAAATGCTGAGGTTGCTGGTTCAAAACCCTGGGTTTGCCTGGTCAAGGCACATGTGGGAGTTGATGCTTTCTGCTCCTCCCCCTCTCCTCTCTCTCTCTCTCTCTCTACTCTCTTTATCTAAAAATGAATAAATAAAATCTAAAAAATAAAAATATATATCTCACCTAAACCTTAAAAAAAAAAAGAAAGAAACCTTACCCTTTGTGACAGCATGGATAGATGTGGAGAGTATTGTGCTAAGTGGGGAAAGACAAATACCACATGATTTCACTCATATGCAGAATCTAATGAACAAAATACACTAACAAACAAAACAGAAGCAGACTCATAGATAGAGAACAGACGACAGTTGTCAGAGCAGGGCCAAGTAAAAAAAATAAAAGCAAATCTCATAGACACAGACAATATGGTGATTACCAGAGGAAAATGGGATGGGGGGAGGTAGAAGAGGGGATAGGAGGAATAAATGGTGAAGGAAGAAGATCTGACTTGGGGTGATGGACACACAATGCAATATGCTGATGATGCATTATAGAACTGTACACCTGAAGCCTACATAAATTTATTAACCAATGTCACCCCAATAAATTCAATAAAAGAGTAAAATAAATAAATAAATTTTAAAAAGAATCTTCTAAAAATATGAAAAATAAAAAGGAAAAAGGATATTACTAATCTTGATTGTAAAATCAAAATTGTTATCCCAGTATCCTACGGTTAAGTTCTGTCCTGCTATGCAGAAAATTCACAATTCCCCTATCTTTGTATTTGCTGAAAAATAAATAACAAAAATACACATGCACAAAGAAAGCAATAATAATCAAAAATTCCTCTGGGCATCCAGAAATACAGGGTAACTTTGAGCAGAGTTTAAGTGACTTGGATATTTAATTGCTGTAAAATAAAAAGTGTTTACATGGAGATGAAAAATAACTAGTTTTCCTTAGAAACCGAGCTTCTTAGTTTAAATAATGAAATCCTTTAACCCAGTTCCTTATATTTTCAATGGATCAGTTATTTAGTTCATAGTAGCTAACAGACAGGAAGTAAAAATCAAAGAAAGTGAACAGATGCATACTTCTTCCTTACTCTAAGATTTAAACAGTTCTCAAGAAACATCTAAAGATCTATCTATTCTGCATCCCAAGAAAATTCTGTTCCTTAATTTTTTATTCTAGAGTCTAAAGTGGTTATTTGGGGGTGAGGAGAGAGTGGGAGGTGGACAGGAAGTGATTCTAAAATGCCATAAAAGATTCTCTTGTATTTGAATTTTTAAAGTGTTCTGTCTTTAATAAGTGTCAGCAAAATGATCTCTTTATCTATGGTTAAATTCTGGCTAAAGACCAATTTCAGAGTACCTTCTCAGCCTGAAGGAAACGTAGTCTCTGCTAGACTTCATATTCTGAAAATTTCTGCCTTAACTGACTACCCTCAGCAATAAACTTGAACTCCTGCATCTACTTTTTAAAGAGCATAAAGCCTCAGTCTTAATCCTTTTATCCTCTACACAGGATAAAGGCTGTCTCCTAGGTGCCAGGCAACATCTCAGAGGCCCTTTATCTGCACATTTAAAGTAGGGATAATCATTTTAAAGCTATGCAAGTACTCAAGAATTCATGTTTACAAACCCGTTTTTTAGTACACTCTCATCATCATAACCCAGTGACCAATATTAGTCCCAGCAATAATGGGACAACCAGACATTATGTCCAACTTAATACAATGCAGTAGGAAGCACACAGTATTACTTGTAAAGAATTCTTACTCAAATGTTTAACCTGATTCTTATTTAGCCTTTAAATCTAACTTTGAGTTTACAAGGAATACAGAGGGCAGAAGAACGAGTTTAACAACACTATGAGAAAACAATCAGAGAAATCCAGAAGGTGGGGCGTTCTACAGAACAATTAATTGGCCCAGAATTGTCAACAGGTCAATGTCATGAAAATAAAATGCATGCGGGTGTGGCAAAAGGAGGAAGTTCTAATCAGGACCCTTAAGAAACATAACCAGATGAAATATGTGGAGCTTATTGAATTAACCATCATTAAAAGATGTTGGGGGTAACTGGGAAGTTATTCTTAAAGGGTGTATGGTTTGTGTGGGATAATGAAAATGTTCTGGAAATAGTGGTGGTGAGGCTACAACATTGTGAAATCTACTTAATGTCACTGAATCGTACATTCTAAAATGGTAAATTTTGCACTCTTTATATTTTACAGACATTTAAAAAAACACATTTTGGAAACAAATAGGGAATTTATAAATGTGCATGGGTATTAAATGCTATTGAAAAATTATGTAACTCTCTTCGATTCCCGTTCAGGGCACACATGAGAAGCAACCAACTGCTTCTCTTCCCTCCCTCTCCCCTTCTCATTCTCTTCCCCTCTTACAGCCAGTGACTAGATTGTCTCAAGAGTTGGCCCCTGGCGCTGAGGATAGCTCAGTTGCCAGGTGGATCCTGGTCGGAGTACATGTGGGAGTCTGTCTCTCTCCCCCCACTTCACTTAAAAAAAATTATGTGATTCTTGTTAAATGTGATGATGGAATCATGTTTACCTAACCAAGATGTGTTCATTATTTACAGATGAATGTTGAATTTAGGGGTGAAATATATATATATATCTTGCCTTAAATTATTATAGCAAAAAAAAAAAAAAAAAGAAGAAGAAGAAAAATGAAGGACATATGGCAAATTTTTGCAATTGTTTGACCTAGGTGACAGATACTGGATACTCATTATACTATTCTGACTTTTTTTCTGTACGTACTAGAGTTTTGCAAAGGAGAGGGGAACCATGGACAAATCACTTCTCTGAACAACACCACAAACTGTGATTGGAGTCCTGGAATGGAGATGTGAGTTACCCTGATGTGATGCTCTCTGAAAGGTCACACTGTCTGGGGGTAAGCAGGTGGGTGGTACGGGGTGACTGTTGGTGGTCACAGTCCTGTGAGTCTAACAGAGGTCTTGCACATAAAAAAAGCAGCCAAAATGAAGTTCAAAAGGGTGAAGGGAAAGTGCTCCTCCTGAACCAGGGTGCAGGAAGTCTGCACAAAGAATCATTGCTATCAAGCCTAACTGGCTCCACAGCGATCCCCACATCCTCCCTCAGGGTCTGCTCTTCTTAATAGCACTGAAAGGTCAGACTGTTCCAGAGAGAAAAAACTGTTTTCACCAAAGGCACCCTGTAGATAATTTCTCTTGTACAAACCAATGCACTAGAGCACAGGTCACTAGGTTGTGTCTCTTCTAGATCATTATGAAGTTTATCTCCATCCTTATTCTTCTTCACAAATAGAACTCAGATGAGAAGGGGAGAAGACTTTGGAAAAAGAACCGCTCAAGGCACTTAATAAAGTAAAGCTCTGGGAATGTAAAGGATGGCTTCCCCTGCCCACAATATCTTATAACTGTTGCAAAGCACTTCATTTATATCAACAATTGCAACGTTGCTGTAAAACACAAATTGCTTTAATAATTCTGCAATTTTCTCCTGGGTTAAAATCTTGCTCGCAAATCTCAAAATGAGCAGCTTCCCCTAAGGGTCTGTGATTTGCAAGGATCTGTTAAATGTTCCTACTCACGGAAGCATTCTGCTCAGGTTTGGTTTGACCCTGCCTTCTCCACTACTTACATCTCCACATCTCTGTCAGGGATCTTCCTCCAATTAAAGAGCATCTAGGAGAGGGACATGGACCTTCTCTGTCCTCATCTTCCTATTCTACAAGAGGAGGCAGTACTCTCTGATTGCAGGCACAGGGCCACATTTACAGTGAGTAGGGCATCCTGCCCACCCCTCCCCTCATCTCCTCTTTTTTTCTCCCCCCATTCTTCTTCTCCCATCTCATCCCCTTCCCTCCACTCCCCTCCTGTCCTCTTCCCTTCTCTATCCTTTCTTGTTTCTTCCTTCTAGATGGCATTGGTGTTAGGAGGTCATTTCTTTCCCATTCAGTGAAGTTCAGCCATTTACTTCTCCTTTGTTTTCCCTAACGGTCTTTTAAAAACTGTCTTTTGGCCCTGGCCAGGTAGCTCAGTTGGTTAGAATGTCACCCCAACATGCTGGGGTTGCAGGTTTGATCCCCAGTCAAGACATGTAAGGAGCAACCAATGAATGCACAAATAAGTGGGGAAGAAAATCAATATTTCTCTCTCTCTTCTTCTCTCACTAAAGTAAAAAAATTTCTTTTCATTGTAGAATCAAATTCTAAGTATTCTGTATTGACTGTTGCCATTAACAATATGTTTTGAACACATTTTCACTTCAGTACGTCTATGCTTCATTACTTTGGTAGCGGCATATTATCAGTAATACTCTGATTTATTTGACTTCCCTGTTGCTGAGACATATAGGTTGTTTTCAGTTTTATTACTATTTAAAACAATACTTCAGTGAACATTGTTTTAGATACATCTTTATATTGACATGAAATTTTCTCTGCAGTATATATTTGTATAAGAATTTGGATATTCAAAAGGTATATGTATTTTCTTTTCTTTTTTAAAATTAATTTTAATTTATTGAGTTAATATTAATTCAAGTATCCCACTCAATATAACTCCCTCACCCCCACACCCTTGTCCCCATTGCCCCTGCTCCCCTCTTCCTGCTGGGATTTGCTGTCCTGTTATCTGTATCTACGTGTTATGTATATATATAATTTCTAATCCCTTTACCCTCTCGGGTCGCATCCTCTTATCCTCCTTCCCTCTGACAGCTGTACCTCTGGTTCCTGTGACCCCACCTCTGCCTCTATTTTGTTCTTCAGTTCACTTTGTTCATTAGATTCCACATATAAGTGAGATTATATGATATTTGTCTTTCTCTGCCTGGCTTATTTCACTTAGCATAATAATCTCTAGATCCACCCATGCCATTGCAAAAGGTAAGATTTCCTTCTTTTTCATGGCCGTGTAGTATTCCCCTGTGTATATGTACCACTGCTTTTTAATCTATTTGTCCACCGATGAACACTTGGGCTGTTTCCAGATCTTGGCTATTGTAAACAATGCTGCAATAAACATGTGGGTGCATTTCTTCTTTTGAATCAGTGATTTGGTTTTCTTAGAATATATTCCTAAAAGTGGGATAGTTGGGTGAAAAGGCAGTTCCATTTTTAATTTTTTGAGGAAACTCCATACTCTTTTCCACAGTAGCTGCACAAGTCTACATTCCCACCAGCAGTGCAGGAGGGTTCCCTTTTCTACACACCCTCGTCAGCACTTATTATGTGTTGATTTGTTAATGAGCGCCATTCTGACTGGTGTGAGGTGATATCTTATTAGTTTTAACTTGCATTTTTCTGATGATTAATGACATTGAACATTTTTTCATATGCCTATTGGCCACCTGTATGTCCTCTTTGGAGAAGTATGTATTCAGTTCTTTTGCTCGTTTTTTAATTAGATTGTTTACCTTCCTGGTGTTTTAGAAGTTCTTTATAAATTTTGGTTATTATTCCTTATCAGATGTATTGATGAATATGTTCTCCCATTGTGTGGGTTGTCTTTTAATTTTGTTCATGGTGTCTTTTGCTGTGCAAAATCTTTTTAGTTTGGTATAATCCCATTTGTTTATTTTGTCCTTTATTTCACTTGCCCGTGAAGATATATCGGCAAGAATATTGCTACAAGAGATATCGGAGCATTTACTGCCTATGTTTTCTTCCAAGATGTTTATGGTTTCACAACTTACATTTAAGTCTTTTATCCATTTTGAGTTTATTTTTGTGAATGATGTAAGTTAGTGGGCTAGTTTCATTTTTTTGCAGGTAGCTGTCCAATATTCCCAACACCATTTGTTAAAGAGATTGTCTTTATTCAATTGTATGCTCTTACCTCCTTTGTCAAATATCAATTGTCCAAAAAGGCGTGGGTTTATTTCTGGGTTCTCTGTTCTGTTCCATTGATCTATATGCCTGCTCTTATGCCAGTACCAAGCTGTTTTGAGTACAATAGCCTTGTAGTATAACTTGATATCAGGAAGTGTGATACCTTCCACTTTATTCTTCATTTTCAAGATTGCTGAGTCTATTTGTGTTCTTTTTTTGGTTCCATATAAATTTTTGGAATATTTGTTCTATATTTTTGAAGTATGCCATTGGTATTTTAATAGGAATTGCATTGAATCTATAGATTGCTTTGGGTAATATAGACATTTTAATGATGTTTATTCTTCCTATCCATGAACACGGTATATGCTTCCAGTTGTTTGTATCTTCCTTGATTTCTTTTTTCAATGTCTTATAATTTTCTGAGTACAAGTCTTTTACATCCTTGGTTAAATTTACTTCTAGGTACTTTATTCTTTTGTTGTTGTTACAATACTGAAGGAGATTGTTTACTTAATTTCTCTTTCAGACAGTTTATTGTTGGTGTATAAAAATGCCACTGATTTCTGAATATTAATTTTATATCCTACCACCTTGCCAAATTCATTTATCAGGTCCAGTAGTTTTTTGACTGAAACTTAAGGGTTTTCTATGTACAGAATCATGTCATCAGCAAATAATGATAGTTTTACTCCTTCTTTTCCAATTTGGATGCCTTTTATTTCTTTTTTGTCTGATTGCTGTGGCTAAGACTTTCATAAAATATTTTTTAAAATGTCTTTTTACATTTCAGTTTCAGTTACAATACAATCTTATATTAGTTTCAGGTGTACAAAATAGTGATTAGACATTTCTATAACTTACAAAGCAATCACCCCAATGAGTCTAGTACCCACCTGACACCATATATATTTATTACCCTAGTATTGACCATATTCCCTATGCTATACTTTATATCCCCATGACTGTTTTTATAACTGGGAATTTATGCACCTTAATACTTTCACCTTTTTCCATCCCCCCAATCCCTCATCTATCTGATAAGCATCAATTTGTTCTCTGTAAGAATTAGTATGTTTTGTTTGTTCATTTGATTTGTTTTTTAGATTCCACACATAAAAGAAATCATATAGTATTTGCCTTTCTTTGTCTGACTTATTTCACTTAACATAATACCCTGTGGGTCTATCCATGTTGTTGCAGATGGCAAGATTTTATTCTTTTCTTATGGCTAAATAATATTCCATTCATATATATTCCATATCTTCTTAATCCACTCGTCTATGGATGGGCTTGGGTTGCTTCCATATCTTGGCTATTGTAAATAATATGTGAACAGATCATAGTGGTGCAAATGCTCTTGATTGCTTTCTTATCACACCCAACAGAGATTTATAAAATGGCAAGATTCAGTTGGCTCAGGACAAGGAAATACGCCCCCTAAATTTTCTATCTTGGCTATGAGATCTAGACCATTTTACCAGAGAGCTCTGCTTTAGCATTTCAGGTACAACAAAATATTATACTCTATTGATGCTGTACTGTCAGGGGTAAAGGTGGTACCTGGGATAAAACTAGGCTTGGCATTTTTAGATCTCTTAGCCTCACAGCACATTATCTATCTGTCTGTCTACCTACCTACCTACCTACCTATTTATCCATCCATCTGACTGTCTTCAGATTTGCTGATTCTTTCTTCAGCCAAGTCAAATATACTGTTGAGCCCCGCTAGTAAATTTTTGTTATCTGTTATGTACTTTTCAAGTTCACAATATCCATTAGACTTTAATAATAATAATAATAATAATAATAATAATAATAATAATTTCTATCTCTTTAGCGGTTTCCTTATGAGACATTGTCATCATACCTTTCTTTGCTTCTTTAGGCATGGTTTTCTTGAGTTCATTGAACATATTGGTAATAGCTGCTTTGAAGTTTGGTATCTGAGCTCTCTCACAGGGAATTTCTATTTACTTCTTTTTCCTACCTATGTATGAATCACAAAATACTTTCCTGTTTCTTTGCATGTGTAATAATATTTTGTTAAAAACTGGACATTTTATTGTATTTCACAGTTAATACAGAATTTCTTTTTTTAAAATTTACATTTTTATTATACATTCTAAGATTTAAAAATTATTTTTAAAAAACATTCATTCACAACTGTAATTTGCATGGCAAGAAACAATAGGTTCTAAATTTTTTTAAAGGTGTTTATAGCAATGAAAATACAATGAGCCTTCTTTTTAATTTGTAGCACCAGACTTAAAGTTTAAATTCATTTAGTGCATTCATTATATTTTCAGCTTCTCTTGTGAGAAAAATATCTGTCAATTGCTATTTTTTAGACAATATACTGAACATGGCTTTGTAATATCTGCAACTGTTTAGCAGAACTTTACACTCATAATACATAGCCAACACAAAAAGTCTCAGCCTCTGTGAATGGTCTTTCACTCAAAACAATAATAATGTATAAAATGGGTTTGGGTGCCTCCTACTTAATGTTATTGAACATGTTTCCAAGTATTCTTGAAAAATACTTAAAAATATATGTGTAACATTCTATCGTGTGATGCACCACCATTTGAGTAAATTTTTCCCATTGATTTGAGAGAGAGAGAGAGAGAGAGATAGGAAAGGAGAGAAAAGCATCAACTATTAACTCATTTCACTTAGTTGTTCTATTTAGTAGTGCACTCATTGATTGCCTCTCATACATGCCCTGAGCAGGGGTCGATCTGCAATGTCTAGCACACCAGGTCAATGCTTTATTCTCTGAGCCATCTAGCCTGAGCCCCATAATTTCTTAGACCATCTTCCAATTGTTCATTTCTGTCATTTGCAAAATTTTAATATTATAAGTAATATTGTGAAGAACACAAGACATATCTTTAGGATAATGTTAAAGAAGTGGCTTCCTGGGTCAAACGGTGCAGGTGGTTTTAAGGTTTTTAATATAGTTTACCAAATAATATCTAGAATAGCTTGAACACCTCATACCAACAGTATGGTAATGTGCCTACAAAGTGGACTTGGTTGGTAATGATGAAGCCAACTCAACCACAAACCTATTACATATACGCTTAAGCATCTCAAAACTATCACGCCAAAGAAATGAGGAGATAGTTATTACTGGTGAGGAAGCCAAATTAAAATTCTTTAAAACATTACTCAGCTTTAAATCATGATGTGATTAAATCATGACCATTTAAAAAATAATCGGCAGATAAACTTTCCACAAAAATGTCTACAGCATTTTTCCAAAATTAAGAAGTTTAAAAGAGAGAAAGAAAAAGACTGGTACCAAATGACTAAAGATTTTTATTTGACTAAATTCTATTTCATGCGAAAGCATGACAGTCTGCCCTGTTTATTAGACTTTGGCAATAATAATAATAATAATAAAATAAGAATAGTGAAAATGCCAAGGATGATAGTAGTTTGCAGTTTTACTGTATGATAAATATATATTTTTTCAAAAGGCCTCTCCCCCTTTAGCCATATCCATTCTCAGTTCAGACCATTAAATGGAGACATATTTTCAAAATCACTTCTCCACTTCTCCAGGATCTCTGATGCTATCACCACCCACCTTGGGCCATTTTTGCTGACTGACATCAACAATGTCATCTGTAAAGTCTCCCTGAATGATAATCTTATCCCTCTCCTATTACTGAAGCACCAAACAGAGAATTTTTATTTTTATTTATTTTTATTTTTCCTAAGTTAGAAGCAGGGAAGCAGTCAGCCAAACTCCCGCATGGGATCCACTTGGCATGCCCACCAGGGGCCGATGCTCTGCTGCAACCAGAGCCATTCTAGCACCTGAGGTAGAGGCCATGGAGCCATCCACAGTGCCCGGGGCCAATTTTGCTCCAATGGAGCCTTGGCTGCGGGAGGGGAAGGAAGAGAGAAAGTAGAGGGGGAGGGTAGAAAAGCAGATGGGCACTTCTCCTATGTGCCCTGGTCAGGAATCGAACCCAGGACTTCCACACGCCAGGCCAACACTCTACCACTGAGCCAACTGGCCAGGGCCCAAATGGAGAATTTTTGAGCAAAAATATCTTGTGCTTCTTCAAGATCAATTTCAAAAGTTGCAAAGCTGCACAATGTTGTTACATGTTTCTTCTTTGCTCTGGGAATTTTGGCTCTCAAAACCTTCTGTGGGACAGCCTTCTTTTTTTGTTTTAGTTGACCCCTTCCACCGCTTTTCTGTATTTTCTTCTCTTCCTCTTCTCCTGCTATTCTTTGATCCTCACTAATTTCACCTTCTTGTTTAGGTGAATTTTCTACTGTCAGTTTTGCAAACTCCTTTGGAGCATTCTTCTCTAACCACTGTCTACATTTAGCAACATCAGGCATACATTCACAGTACTCTGTTGGTAATGAGCAGGCTCCACAGTAAGGGACTCCAGATGGGTAATCTGCATCTAACTTGGTATTGCTCTTGGAGTCTCCTTTGCAATAATGCCCCCCAGATTCAGAAATGTCAGCAGCCATCTCACAAGCCCAGGCAGTTATACAACTGTCCACCCTTCTGCTCCTGCCACTACAATCGGTTGAAGTGACACATGCAACTCCTCTTCACTGGTCAGGGCCATCTGAAAGCCTGTCTCAGAAACTGGACATTTTAGATAATTGTTGGGCAGATAAAATATAATATGCTCACTTTGTTAAAGATGGCGCTGCCCACATGGAAGTTCGTTGATATTAATGTGTGTTCTGGGACAGGCTGTGGGCAGGCCCGGTCGTTATAGCCTAAGGCTTAGTTTTAAGAGTAAGCTCTTCTCCACACCCTTGACTGATTGGATGATGTGGGGTAATGCACTCTCCTGAGGAATCCCATTATGCCTCAGATGGGTGACTTTGTATCAGAGACTTCCTTGTTTGTATAATTGGATTAAAGGTTTTGAGTCTATGCTATAAAATGGGAGAGAGCAGTAGCTTGATCTCTCTCTCTTGGTTCCTGAGGTATTAGAGAAGAGAGCAGATTAAGGCCACATGGAGGCCAGGAGAAGCAGCCAAGATGGCGGAGTGCTGAGGAAGAAGCCAGTTTGTGCAGAGTTTGTGCAGAGAGAATGAGATGGGGAACAGAGGTGAATAAGACTGGTGAGCTAGAAACCTTTGATTCTAGGAAACTCAGATAAGTCAGTAGCTTTGTGAGCACTGAATGAGTGGGTTTTGGAGCCCAGTGTGTGTTTTTGCTTGCCTGCCGGGTGCAAGCTAGAATTAAAGCTGATGGCTCACCAGTTCTTGGCTCCATTGTTTCATTACTGACTGTTCGAATCTATTGCTAACCTGCACGGATCAGGCTGCTGTGATGGTGGCCCTGGCTACTGGCTTTATAATAATATAGTGTAACAACTCTGGATATTGATTCCCTCAACCTTTGGTTTATTTTTGAGTTTATGAACTTACTGTTATAGTTAGCTTTTCTTTTTTTTTTATTTGTTAATGACTTAGCTAGATTATTTTAGTAAAGTCTCTTTCCCTGCAGTGTGAAACTTCTGATGTTTCTCATGTTGTTGGTCATGTGCATGGTCTTCCTGGGATGACAGTGATTTTAGCACAGCTCTTTTGGATTGTCCCTAACCTTGATCTCTCTGTTAAGATGACAGTGTCTGTTGGTATGATCATGAGCTGTTAGGCTTCATTAGCTGCTAGCTAATCACTCTGTTGTTTCCAGCAATGGTCAGGGGCATAAATTGCTCTACAATCTGAGCCAGAGGCAGTTTTTGATGCCAGTCTAAGAGATTTATTCTGACCCCAGCAGGGCTCTTCTTAGCTGTCTTTTTTCCTGGTTCTCTCTGGTGCACTGGATAGCTAACAATCTAGCTTGTTGCAACCAACTTCCTCTTAATTGCTTATCACCAAAATATCCATTGTTTTCCAGACCTCCTTTCAGCTTGACTTCCCCCACACTTTGTTCCAAAAAAAGTCTATTCTCTGTGCAGAGCTTTAGAACTCTCTGTTCTTATCACCTGCCTCATCCTCTGGGCAAACTCTTTGTGATTATACTCTCAAAGTGGGGGAAGGGACAACAACCGCTGCTCTAAGAGCGATAACCCTGCTTTACAAGCAGGTCAGTGGGTGGTGGCAAGCAACCTCTGGTACTCTTGGCTCCCATATCCCTTAGTGGAAAAACAACTTTAAATGGTTGTTTTAAAAGTAATTTTCATCAGTATGATTATTTTGTTGAAGAATGGGTCTTTGGAGCTCCCTACCTGCCATTCTGGAAATTGTCCCCAATGTAATCTGAATAGCAGTAAACCTTTTCTTGACTGCTAGCTAACAGGGTTTTTTTTTGGACTTCTGTTCAGAATTTGGTTTCTGATTGAAAATAAATGCAATAAGAAGACTAAGTTGGAAGTGGATTGCAAATAAAGGTACTGATAGATTACCCCTGATCAAATGAAAACTTTACAGAGAGGCTCTGAGAACCATCTTCCTTGTACGTTTCAAGCATAGAATATAAGCAGATACTCATCAAAATAAACCATTACACCAAGTATTAGGTGAAAAAGCTGCTATGTGTTCTCTTTCTGGTTGTCTGGGTGACCCTGAGTAAGCCAGTCAATGTCCTCTGGGCTCTAGTTCCTAGGACTTGTATATTGTGTGAAAGCATTTGCTTCACTATTGGTTCCCTGTAGGGCCAGTAGTCGCCATTGTCATGGCCATTTACATGCAGGTTCTTATTGAATTTGGGAAGATGATAAAGAAACAGTAAAGCCAAGGAATGGTGGGCCATTCCTTTATTGAGGTCTCATATCGGTCGATGAGCAACACACACAAGAAAAACATTTCTCTTTCACTCAGGGCTACTGTAAAACCAGTAGCCACAGCCACCAACACAGCCGCCTGGCCCATGCAGGTTCGCATTTGATTCGGAAAGTCGGTAATGAAACAATGGAGCCAAGAACTGGTGGGCCATCAGCTTTAATCCTAGCTTGCACCCACAGGCAAGTAAAAACACACACTGGGCTCCAAAACCAACTCATTCAGTGCTCACAAAGCTACTGACTTATCCGAGTTTCCTAGAATCAAAGGTTTCTAGCTCACCAGACTTATTCACCTCTGTTCCCCATCTCCTTCTCCAGCACAAACTCTGCACAAACTGGCTTCTCCCTCAGTACTCCACCATCTTGGCTGCTTCTCCTGACCTCCTCCACGTGGCCTTTCTCTGCTGTCCTCTCTAAACTAATCTCAGGAACCGAGAGAGAGCAAGCTCCTGGTCTGCCCCACTTTATAGTGTAGAAATCCAAACCTTTAAGCCTATTGTCTCTATTGCCCGACATCATGCATCTGGAAAGTATCTGTCAGGGCATTAAGAGTTATCACTGTTTTGGATTGCTGAACTACAGACTGAGTATTGGTCTATTATCTCCATTTTCATTTTCTAAACACCTTGAACTTGTTGGATGAGGAAATAAAGTAGCAAAGGTTTATCTCTTCCTTCACTAAATGTTTTAATTTGAGTGAAAGAAAAGGGAGTGGGACACTTGGAATTTTTGGCTCCAGTCCTTTGATCACAGTCTAATTCTGAGCCAGAATGATGTCTCATCCTCCCCAGGCACTATCACTTTTGGTTACTTAAAGTGAAGTTGGTTCCAAGCCCAGGCCCAAATGACTTCACTGTTGAATTTTACTAAAATATACAGAATTAATACAAATTCTTCGCAAAGTCTTCTAAAAAGTAGAAGAGAAAGGAATACTCCCCCACTCATTCTTTGAGGTCAGTACGACCCTGAAACCAAAGCCTGACATCGCAATAAAAGTACAGAAGAATATTGCTTTATGAATATAGATACACAAAAAAATTCTTGACATTATACTAGAAAACTGAATCTAGCAACATAAAAATGACTATACATTCTTAGAAGAAAACATAGAGCAAAAACTTTACAACACTGAATTTGGCAATGAATTTTTGGATATGACACCAAAGACATAGGGAAAAAAGAAAAAATAAATAGATTAAACTTCACGATAATTAAAAATTTTTATATATCAAAAGTCACTATTAACAGAGTAAAAAGGTAACACAGAATGTGAGAAAATATTTGCAGATCACATGTCTAGTAAAGATTAATATCCAAGATCTATAAAGAACTCCTAAAACTAAAAAAAAGACAAACAAAAAACAAAAGAAAACTAAACAACAACAACAAAAACTTAAACAACCCAGTTTGAAAATGAGCAAAGGATTTAAATAGACATTTCTCCAAAGAAGATATACAAATGACAAAGGAGGACAAGAAAAGATGCTAGACATCTCTAACCATTAGGGAATGGCAAATCAAACTATAATGAGACTACCTCATACCCATTAGGATGGCTGCTGCCAAGAGACAAACAAAACAAAACGGAAAACAAATGTAGCAACGATGTAGAGAAACTGGAACCCTTGTGCCCTGTTGGTGGGAATGTAAAATGGTACGGAAGAAAAACAGTAAGAAGCTTCTCAAAAAAATAAAAAATAAAATTACCATATAATCCAGCACATTCTCATTTTGATGTATAACTAAAATAATTGAAAGCAGGGTATTGAAGAGATATTTGTATACTTAAATTCACAGCATTTTCACAATAGTTATGCTCATGGTTAGGAAGAATAAACATCATTAAAATGTCTATATTACACAAAGCAGTTTATAAACTCAATGCAATACCAGTTAAAATACCAATGACATACTTCAAAGATATAGAACACATATTCCAAAAATTTATATGGACCCAAAAAAGAACACGAATAGCCTCAGCAATCTTAAAAAGAAAAAATAAAGCAGGAGGCATCACTCTTCATGATATCAAGGTATACTACAAGGCCATTGTACTCAAGACAGCCTGGTACTGGCATAAGAAAAGGCACATAGATTAATGGAACAGAACAGAGAACCCAGAAATAAACCCATATCTTTATGGACAATTGATATTTGACAAAGGAGGAAAGAGCATACAATGGAGTAAAGATAGCCTCTTTAACAAATGGTGTTGGGAAAATGGGACATTTACCTGCAAAAAAATGAAACTAGACCATCAACTTACACCATTCACAAAAACAAACTCAAAATGGATAAAAGACTTAAATGTAAGCCGTGAAACCATAAGCATCTTAAAAGAAAACATAGGCAGCAAGCTCTCCGACATCTGGCACAGTAATATATTTGCCGATTTATCTCCATGGGCAAATGAAATAAAAGGCAAAATAAACAAATGGGACTATATCAAACTAAAAAGTTTTTGCACAGCTAAAGACAATAAGAACAGAATAAAGAAACAAACCACACAATGGGAGAACATATTCAACAATACGTCTGATAAGGGGTTAATAACCAAAATTTATAAAGAACTTATAAAACTCAACACCAGGAAGACAAACAATCAAATTAAAAAATGGGCTAAAGAAATGAATAAAAATTTCTCCAAAGAAGACATACAGATGGCCAATAGGCATATGAAAACATGCTCAACATCACTAATCATTAGAGAAATGCAAATAAAAACCACAATGAGATATCACTTCACACCAATCAGAATGGCGCTCATCAGAAAAACAACACAGAATAAGTGCTGGGGAGGATGTGGAGAAAGGGGAACCCTCCTGCACTGCTGATGGGAATGCAGACTGGTGCAGCCACTGTGGAAAACAGTATGGAGATTCCTCAAAAAATTAAAAATCAAACTGCCGTTTGATCCAGCTATCCCACTTTTAGGAATATACCCTAAGGACACCATAGCTCTGTTCGAAAAGAAGAAACGCACCCCCATGTTCGTGGCAGCATTGTTCACAATAGCAAAGATCTGGAAACAGCCCAAGTGTCTGTCAGAGGACGAGTGGATTAAAAAGCTTTGGTACATATATACTATGGAATACTACGCAGCCATAAGAAATGATGACATCGGATCATTTACAACAAAATGGATGGACCTTGATAACATTATACGGAGTGAAATAAGTAAAACAGAAAAAAACTGAGAACAGCATGATTTCATACATAGGTGGGACGTAAAAATGAAACTATGAGACATGGACAAGAGTGTAGTGGTTACAGGGTGGAGGGAGGGAGGAGAGGGAGGGAGAGGGGGAGGGGAGGGGCACAAAGAAAACCAGATAGAAGGTGACAGAGGACAATTTAACTTTGGGTGATGGGTATGCAACATAAATGAATGAAAAGATAACCTAGAGATGTTTTCTTTGAACATATGTACCCTGATTTATTAATGTCTCCCCATTAAAATTAATTTAAGAAATTAATTTAAAAATATGGAAACAACGCAAGTGTCCATTGACAGATGAATGGATAAGCAAAATGTAGTATATAAATACAATGGAATGTTATTCAGCCTTAAAAAGGAAGGAAATTCTGACATGTGCTTCATCATGACATATGCTGCACAGAGGATATTATGCTAAGTGAAATAAACCCATAACAAAATGTCAAATACTGTCTGATTTTACTAATATGAAGTCTCTAGAACAAACAAGGTCATAGAGACAAAACGATGGTTTTCAGGGGATGGGAGAAGGGAGAAATGGAAATTTATTGTTTAATGAGTATAGAGCAGTGGTTCTTAACCTGGATTTTATCAAACCCTAGGGGTTCGATGAGTCGGTCTCAGGGGCTCAGTGAAGCCTCTGCTGTGGAGGCCAGAATAAAGTATTGTGTAATTTGTTGTGAGTTCATGCACTTTGTTGGTTTTGTTCTTTGAGCAAGGTGATGTTCATGCACGGCTCATTTTGTGCACCAGTATAAACATATACCTATGTCTTGAATTTGGAAAAAAAGCATATTTTTTTTATCACTAAAGAAGGGTTCGGTGAATGCGCATATGAAACTGGTGGGTTTGGTACCTCAAAAAAGGTTAAGAACCACTGGTATAGAGTTTCAATATTATAATTGAAAAGAGTTATGAAGATGGATGGTTACACAATATTATGGACGTATTTAATACCACTAAAATGTATACTTCAAATGTTTAAGGTGGTAAATTTTATGTTTTGTGTATTTTACAATATTAAAAATTGAAAAAGAAAAGTCTATATGTAATGATCAAGTGGGAATTATCCCAGGAATACAAGGTTGATTTTACATTCAAAAATCAATTAATATAATACATCAACCATAGCAATAGAATAAAGGTAAAAAAACCACATGATTATATCTCTAAAACACAGAAAAAGATTCATCGGGCAAAATTAATATCCATTCATGATAAAAACATTCAACAAACTGAGAATAGAACAGAACTTCCTAACATGATAAAGGGCATCTATAAAAACCCAACAGCTAGCACCACACTTAACAAAGAAAGAGTGAATTCTTCCCCCTACGATTAAGAGTAAGAGAGGGATGTCTGCACTTGCCACTTCTATTCAACATTGTACTAGATGTTGTATGGGGGTAATTAGACAAGGAACTGAAATAAAAAGCATCCAGATTGGAAAGGAAGAAGAAAAAGTATCTTTATTTGTAGATTACATAATCTTGTACATAAAAATGTCCTAAGGAATCCACTAAAAAAATTATAAGAACTAATAAAAAAAATTCAGCAAGGTTGCAGAGTACAAGATAAATATATAAAAATCCATTGTATTTCTATCCACTAGCTATGAACAATCTCCCCCTAAAATCAGGCAAACAATTTCATTTATAATAGTATTGTAAAGAATAAAAATCTTAGGAATAAATTTAATAAAAGGAATGCAAAACTTTTCTCTTGAAAACTACAACACTGTTGAAAAATATTTTTAAATACCTCAAGAAATGAAAAGACATCTTACATTTATGGATCAAAAGATTTAATATTGTTAAGATGGCAATACTACCAAATTCAATTTACAGATTCAATACAATCTCTATCAAAACCCCAGCTGGATTGTTTTATTATTATTATTATTATTATTATTTTGGCAGGAATCGACAAGCCAATTCTAAAGTTTATATAAAATGCAACCCAAAATAGCCCCAAAAATGTTGAAAAAAGAACAAGTCGGAAGATAGTAGTAATAAGATAATATGATACTGACATAGGAGATACAGAAGAATTAAATTGAGAGTCCAGAAATAAATTCTCAATTTATGATCGGTTGATTTTTGAAAAAAGAACAAAGTTG
Organism: Rhynchonycteris naso; assembly: GCA_037038555.1. Taxonomy (NCBI): domain Eukaryota; kingdom Metazoa; phylum Chordata; class Mammalia; order Chiroptera; family Emballonuridae; genus Rhynchonycteris; species Rhynchonycteris naso. The sequence goes on from CM072995.1 coordinate 55,641,188, forward strand.
GAAAACAGCAATTAAGATAGTGTGATACTGGCATAAAGAGATCAGTAGAATAGAATAGAGACTCCAGAAATAAATTCTTACATTTATGGTGAGTTGATTTTTGAAAAGGGTGCCAAGATGATGCAAAATGGGGAAAGAATCATCTTTTTAACAAATAGTGCTGTGTCAACTGAATATCCACACACAAAACAATGGAAATAGACCCCTTCCTCATGCCATACGCAAAAATTAACTCAGGGTGACTATTGAATTAAATATGTGGTAAAATTATTAAAATTCATCTAAATTTAAACTCATGTTTCAAAGGATACCACTAAGAAAGTAAATAGATAATTTACAGAACGAGAGAAAATATTTGCCAACCCTATATCTGATAAGATTTGTATGTGGAATATATAAAGAACACTTATAACCCAATAATAAAAAGACAAATAACCCAGTTTTTAAATGGGCAAATAATTTATTTTTATTTATTTATTTTTAATTTGCTTTATTGATTGTTTTTTTTTTTAGAGAGAAAGAAAGGGAGAGAGAGAGAAACATCAATTTGTTGTTCCATTTATTTATGCATTCATTGGTTTATTCTTTTTTTTATTATTTTTTTAAACTTCTTTTTTTTAATTTTATTCATTTTAGAGTGGAGACACAGAGTGAGTGAGAGAGAGAGAGAGAGAGAGAGAGAGAGAGAGAGAAAGGGGGGAGGAGCTAGAAGCATCAACTCCCATATGTGCCTTGACCAGACCAGTGCAGGGTTTTGAACTGGCGACCTCAGTGTTCCCAGGTCGATGCTTTTATCCACTGCGCCACCACAGTTCAGGCTCATTGGTTTATTCTTATATGTGCTTTGACCAGGGATTGAACTTGCAACTTTTGTGTATTGGGACCATGCTCTAACCATCCAACAAGCTACCCAGCCAGGGCAAATGATCAAAGAATTTAAATAGACATTCGTTAAAAGAAGATGTACAAAGTCCAATAAACATATGAAGATCAAAACCAAAATGGGAAAATGCAGATCAGAACCAAAATGAGAAATCTCTTCATGTCCCCTAGCAAGGCTATAATAAAAAAGGTAAATATTACTGCTCACAAAAATTAGGGGATATTTAAAAATGAATATGAAGCTATAAAATATCCCCTAATTTTTGTGAGCAGTATAGTTACAAGGATTGGCAAGGATGTGGAGAAATTGGAATCTTCATACATTGCTGGTGGTACACCACTTTGAAAATCTGTTTAATAGTTTTTCAAAAGGTTAAACATGAAGTTACTATAAAAACCCAGCAACTCCATTCATAGATATAGAATCAAAAGAAATGAAAACTTGTTAACACAAAAACTGTACATAATGTGCATAGTAGCCTAAAGTTAGAAACAACCAAAATAAATGTCGATCAGCTAGTGAATGGTTGAATAAAATATGATACATACATACAATGAATATTATTTGGAAATAAAAAGGAATGAAGTATTACAACATAAATAAAACTCGAAAACGTTATGCTACATGAAAGAAGGCCATCACAAAATATTGATTTTATTTATATAAAATATCCAGAAAAGAAAATCTATAGGGACAGAAAGTAAAGCAGCAAGACTAATTGCTGAGATTTGATGGAGAAGGTTAGGAGAAAATTGGGAATCACTTCTAATAGGTACAAAACTTCATTTTGGGGATAAAATATTCTAAAATTGACTGTGGTTGTGTTTGTACAATTCTGTGAATATTACAACATATTGAGCTATATACTTTAAATTACATGAACTGTGTGATATGTCATGTATATATTAATAAATAGATTTATAGAGAGGTAGAAGCTAGACAAGTAGGTAGACAAATAGAAAGAGAATTTCGAAGGATGGATGGAGATAGAGATAGCTAGATGATGATAGATAGATAGATAGATAGATAGATAGATAGATAGATAGATAGATAGATAGATAATAGGTTGTTGAATCTCAAGAACAGAGAGAAAAAAGAAGAAATTTGAACAGAACCTATGAAAAATATGGGATATCATTAAGCACATAAACATATGCATAATGGGAGTACCAGAAGAAGAAGAGAGGAGCAGAAAAAATATCTGAAGATATAAATATTTTTAATTAAAAAAAAACTTCCCACAAAGAAAAGTGTAGCCCCAAAGACTTCACTGCTGAATTTTACAAAAAAACCAGCTATCTTTGGAACAACATTTGTTTTTAGTAGGATTTGTATGAGGACCTGTATCCCTGGCTTAATTTTTACTGCATTTTTAAGAGAAAACTATTGATTTTAGAGAGAAAGAGGAAAGGAAAGAGAGAAACAGCTATGTGTTGCCCCACTCATTTATGCATTCGTTGGCTGATTCTTGTATGTGCCCTGAACTGGGATCAAACCCGCAACCTTGGCACATTGGGGTGACACTCTAACCAACAAAGCTACCCTACCAGGGCAATTTTACTGACTTCTTAATAAAGCACCACCACAATCCATCTGAATACCTTGGAGATCAAGGTTAATAGGTCTCATTTGGCATTACGATCCCTCCAGAGCTTGTATAACAAATTTATTCATTCATGTGACAAGGATTTTTTTGGCCAAAATGTTCCAGATCTGAATCAGAGCAACTGACCAAACCAAGATCAACCCAGTCTGTTGACTTGCAGGAGCCAAAGCTGGTAGGCAGAGTTTTCACAGCACAATAAAACATTTCGGGCCTATCCTCAAGAAAGTTATTGCCTAATGGTTATAGTCTTTGTTCTGAATGTTGGTCAAGTTTTTGAAAAAGTTATGAAAATTACACAAATTACACATTTTAAAAATGCTCAAAATGGTAAACTTTACATTATGTTTATTTCACTACACACACGCACACCCAGACACCACTGCTACTTGCTCTATGTCCAGAATATTCCCCAAATTGTTTAACAATATCATCTAATCTGGTACTTTGCCAGTGCCTGAGTTTCTCAAAAAGCTCCCAAGGTTTCCTGAATATTACTGCCATCAGCATCGCAAATAAAATCTTTTTTTTTTTTTTTTTACTTTCTATATCTTTGCCTGTTTCACCAGAAACATGGAGATGATATGTAGCTACTTAGAATCCAGGCATGCAGGAGGGCTTAAGATGGGTGCATAACATTTGGAGTTACCCTGATTTGGCATTCACTTCTGTGTGCCCTCATTAAATGGCATTTGAACTAACCAGCAGGATCATTAAGTGACTTATTCCAGTTCTTCTAGATTGTTAGACTTAATCTAGAATTAAGACTATACAACCTCAATGAACTGCTGCTACTTTGGAATATCCTTTTCTGATTGACAATGCCCTTTTCCTGTTCATCTGTTGGCCCGCCACAGCCTTGTAACCCAAGACTCTGGAATGGATCAACCCTCCTACTCACTCTCTCGTGCGTACACCGTGTCTCCATGGAAACTGCTTGTCAGACCCTGCTTGGCTGCAAGTTCCGAAGACCTCTCATCTGCAGCCTCAGTCCTGCCCAGATTCAGTCTTAATCAGTCAGGCTTCTTAGTAGGAGCCTGCGTTAGGCGCTCTATCATCTCCAGTCAGTGGAGTCTGGAATTGTTCTTAAGCCTCTTTTGGGGTAGACCCGGGGAAGCCCCAATGCCACTGAGCTGCCCTGAGCTTCCACCACTGATATTTAGACCAATTGCAGGGTTTCTGATTTGGGTTCCTGCTTCACCCTGAACTCATCAACTTCTTCCAGTAAGTTTTCTCCTTTCCTCATCTCCCCGCAACCTGCCAGAGCTGAAAGCCATTCTGAGCTTTTCGGGTCCCACTGCCGTCAGTTGGTGCAACCTCCTTTTAACTCTCAAACTTATCTTTCTCTGCATCCCTATCGCCTCTGCTATATAGTTCAGGCCCACACTGTTTTCTTCTTCAGTGACTGTAAGGTCCTCTTACTTCTATGCTTGCTTTCTTTGCATCCAATCTCCACATTATGACCAGTGCAAAACTTCCTTTAAAAGCAGATCAGACTCATCCTTTCCCTGAGAGTCAGTTAGTGGTTCCCGTTGCCCTCAGGATCAATTTCAGACCCTCTTGCATGACACAAAAGATTGAACCTTTATAATTTGCTCACCTCTCCAGGATCATCTCTTGCCCCTTCACCGCCTAGTCTGACTTCAGCCACATCAACACACTTTCCTTCTCCTGTGAGCCACCTGCTCTCGCCTCTGTGACTCTGCATTGCTGCCTCCTCCACCTGGAATGTCCTTCCTTCTCCCTCTCTGTTTAAGCTTTGCACAGACTCTTGGGGAAATTTTCCTTCCTCTTGAATCTTAAGTGCCTTTTCTAAGTACTCCTAGAGCTCATATATTTACTCCCTTTCTGCTGAACGGTCAACTCCCAGAGGGTAGAGTATGCTCACCTCTAGCTCAGCCTCTAGCATAGTCACTCAAATGTGTTATAGAAAAGAAAGAATGAAGCTTCTGAAATAAAAATGTCACCACATGCTACCTGACCCATGGTGGCACAGTGGCTAGAGCATCAATCTGGGACACTGAGGTTCCAGGTTTGACACCCCAAGGGTGCTGGCTTGAGCACAGGATCATCAACATGAACCCATGGTGACTGGCTTGAGCCCAAAGGTTGTTGTTAGCTTGAAACCCAAGGTTGCTGGTTTGAGCCCAAGGTCATTGGCTTGATCAAGGGGTCACTGGCCCAACTGAAGCCCCGCCCTTAACCAGGCACTTATGAGAAGCATTCAATCAATGAACAATTAAAGTGCCACAACTACAAATTGATGCTTCTCATCTCTCTCCCTTCCTCTCTCTCTCTTGAAAACAAAACAACAACAAGAAAACAACAACAGGCACCCCATGCTGACTATAAATATATCCTCTCTCAGAGTCTTTCATTGTTGGGCACCATTCATGCCCAGATTGGATCATCTCTGAGTCGGTTACAGTGCCAGAACATTGCAACTTGGACTGCTGGGCACAGTCCTTTGGGACACTTCTACAAATGGGTCAGTTGCCCCAGCTCAGCTCCGGCTAGTCCTGGTGGCTTCCTTTTTGTTAGTTACCAGGCAGGTCCCTGCTGGCCTCATGGCTTCTGTCAGCAGCTGGAGAGCCATTCCTGAGAGCTGAGGTAGTGGGTCAGCCCTCCTCTCATTGTCCAGAGAAGATTCCTTTCTCACTGTTATGCAACTTCATTCAGGCCATGTTTTTGTTTTTTTTTTTAGTGGAATCCAAGATTTGGAATCATGGGAAGAGGAGAAAATGGCAGATAATCTCAGGAATAGATAAAATCTGGCACGTTTCTCCTCGAGTTTTTGTTTTGTTTCGGGAGGAAAGTAGTAAGGGACCTGTGTTCATAGATAAAGGAAAGAAATCAAAGGGAAAGTAGGATATGTAAGCATCCTTTCCTCAGAAATTTCAATGGATTATCCTGAAAAGAAGCTGGAAAAAGAAAGACCTCTTACCAGAGGTAGGTGCCCACCCATGTGGGTCCATAAGATGATGTTACAGAGCTCCCAACCGTCAGCCCTGTCCCAGTCACTTTTTCCAAATCATTGTCATCGCCCACAAATGAGAAGCCAATCAACTTTTGGCCGTGGACGTGGGTAAGATGAAAAAAGAATAAATTTTTCTTCAAACTGAGTTCCCTTGCTACCTGGGTAAGGTTCACACAGACAAGGAGGGCAAGGACTCTAGTAGAGAAAGAAGCAGGGCCAGGGCACAGTCTCACCTTCTCCCCTGCAGTGAGATAGCAAAAGAGCCATCAGAGGCGAAAATGTTTATGAAAGCACTTAGCACAATGCTTGGCAAGTGAATGGGATTCAATAGAATTGACTTTTTTTTTTAAATCTATACTCAGGATAGTAACCCATCAAGCAGTTCTATGTATAGGAAGGACAATGGAGGAATATTCTCTACCTGGATGACAGTTAAAATTTTGCCATTAGAGTTTCTTTCCTTTGACTATATTAAAAAAAACACAACAAATACCAATTAGAGACAAAACACATTGTTTTCAGAACTTTCTATTTTACTGTTAATAGTTGATTATATATGTGTATCTATACATATATCAAGCAGTAATGGAGAGAACTTTAAAGGCATTAAACATCATAGATGATAGAGAAAGTGCACATTTTCTATTTCTCCAAGCTAGACAAAATGATCGGTCTAAATCGGAATACTATTACTCATGGCTTCTACCATATAAATGTATACTTTTAACAAGTATAAAGCTATAGTAGAGGTGAGAGAGCAAATGCAGAAACCAAGGAACAACCAGGTCATTTGCCTCAGTGTTGAGGAGATATTTTACCTGGGTATGAAAGGAGTGGTAGGAAGTTCATCCAGTGACAAAGAAAGGGTAGCTAAGGAGGCGAAAGGAATATAGAAATCGTAAGCACTTTTATGTATATAAAGTTTTTAATGGGCAACTTCTATTAACTCTATATATGTTAATACTACCAAAACCTTGACCAGCACTCATAGTTCTTATAAACGTTTGCTTAACCAAAACCAAAATAAAAACAAAACACGTGATGCTTGCTTGTTGACACAAGTCAGCAATGTCCCACACCAGATTCAATGACACTGTCATTGAATCTATTCTTTGAGCCCTGGCCGGATAGCTTAGCTGGTTAGAGCATCATCCAATACATGTAGAGGTTGCCGTCCGGTTTGAGCCCTGGGTCAGAGCACATACAGGAACAGATCGATGTGCCTGTTCCCCTTTCTCCCTTCCTCTCTCACTAAAATCAATAAAAACAAAGAAACAAAAAAGTTCTTTGAGATATGTAGTCTCTACTGCCTCCATTTACAGGTAGAGGAACCATATCACAGCAGTAAAGGGGCTGGCTTACTTAGATTAGCCAGAAAACGAATGTTAGCCTAGAGTCTAAGATTCCTAAATCCAAAATTCACAGACAAGATTAAAAGACTAAAATAAATCTTTATTGGGAAAAATATTTCCATTAACATTTTATTAAAGCATTATTACAACTCAGTAAGTAAAATAAAAAGGCTGCCCCTCCCAAACAGAAAAATTGGTGAAGAATATGAACTAACCAAAAAAAAAAAAAAAAAAAAAAGAGAGAGAGAGAGAGAGAGAGAGAGAGAGAGAGATCTCCGTAGCAATCAAAGAAAGGCTCTGTCTAAAATGTGAGTTAGGAGCTCTCTGGTAAAATGGCCCAGATTGGACTTCAGAGCCAGGTCAAAGATAAATGGGTTATTTTCTAGCCCTAATCCTAAATCTGAACCATGCGATTTTAGCACCCTCCACAAGGGGTGAAGGCAGGATAAAGCTAGGAGTACTGGGAAGGATAGGTCAGCATTGTCTGTGCTTACTGGCTAAAATACCAGCAGCGGAGGAGGAAGCATGCCTAGGGCAGCATCTCAGAGCCACTGGGTCCCCTGATGTTCCTTGGGGACAGAGTCAAGCTTTGTTGGGCTTTGCACAGAGCCCCTTATATTCTTGCCTTTCAAAGTGTGGTTTATGGGCTGCAGTGAGGCTGTCTCCAGGGAGTTTAGAGAAATGCAGACCCTCAAACCCCCACTCCAGGCCTCTTGAACCATAGCCGGTGTTTTCGTCCTAAGCTTCCTAGGGGGTGAGCCTGGCTCTCAGCGCACTCAGTGAGAGGATTCAGTGAATGTCTGCTGATGGAAAGAGGGGACCGGATGATCTCCCAGGTCCCTTTCAAAAGCAACTTGTCTGACTTGCTAAAAGCTAGCCACCATCCAGCCGAGTCAAGTATCAGCCACTTTACATAGGGCTTTGAGTAAGATGGATGAATTAATAACAGTGTTCTGGTATTGATATTGTCCACAGTGAATTTAGAGTTTCTTATTAGTATCATTTCACCAGGCTTCTCTATAGGCTCAGGAGGCACCAAAAAGGCATAAATCCATTTTTTCCCCCTTGCTGGTCCAGCTCTCTCACAAAAGGGCAAGAACTGGGAATATAAAACCAAATGAGTAAAAATGAGAACAAACCCTGAAAAGACTTAGAGAAAAGAGTGCCTACCAACGTAAGGGCATTGCTCCTCTACCTGCCTTTCCACAGAGCAGTCTGTGAGCTTTCACCTCATACCATAAAGGTGCACGTACACACGGGTGTGTGTGTGTGTGTGTGTGTGTGTGTGTGTGCGCGCGCGTGCAAGGGGTGATGGTGAGGAGGGAAGAAAGAAACAATGAAGGGAAAGAAAGCCCTGAGAATTAGGGACCCCGTGCTGTCCTATGAGCTGACTCAGGCAGTCACCAAATCCGACTATTAAAATGCTCTGAATGCACCACCATCGTCATTATCATCATCATCATCACTTTACTTCTATCTGCTGTCTGCCAAACTCTCTACTGACCAGACCCTCTTGGTGAGTACCCAGCCCCTAGCTTCAAGAATGGCCATAGATATTAGGCTGCCAGGAAACTAGTTATGAGAAGGGAAACAAAAAGGACCCAGAGGATGGGGAGGCATTCTGAGTTCCGCTAATGAGGGAGGTGACTCACGGCTGACTCAGACAGGACCAGAAGCCTGGGAGAGGCGAGGCGGTGGGGGGCAGACCTCACAGGAGCCCTGCTGAAAGTACAAATGTGCGTGAGCAAGCGAGGAGGCCAGGGACGGGGTGTTATTTAGAGAAATGCCTGCAGCTCTGGTGTTGGAGGGAGGAGGGTGATCCTGAGAACAAAGGAAGAAAATTGCCTTTGAGGTCAGAAACTGAGTTGTGACTCTGTAGTTTTCAGTGCTTCCACAAACGTGTAACATTCTCTGGTGACTCTGCCCTGATCTTTGGCAGATCTCAGAATTCTAACCCAGTAGGAACTAAGTGTCATCAAGTCCCTGTGAAGGAGAGGTGGTAAATTAGCTACCACCCTCTGTTTGTCTAATGATCTCCACTAGAAAAATGAACCTCTTTTTACTTTCTTTAGTATTTTACATTTGGAGAACAACTGTGATCCAACCTGTGCTTACAGATAGTTAAGATGTCTAAATCTATGACTAAGACCTCTTCTCTCATATTAATGACTAGTTGAAGTTCTGGGTTTGAAGATTGCAGGGTCACACATCGTTAGGAAGCTTGTTGACAGTATTGACCTCTATGGAAATAGACAGTATTGACCTTTTCGGAAATGATGTGACTGCTCCACCACATACTCTATCTAGGCCCCCCGGAGAGCATGCATTTGTGAGATGGCTGGATTGTCCAACATCAACTACTTGCATGAAATAGTTTTTCTCTGGGTGCTAAATAACCTACTCGGAGCTCAAGCCAATGACCTCAGCCTCATTAAGACAGTGCAAACCAACGGAACTATCTAAAAATAATTTTGGTTGATTACATATTTATATGTGATTTGATAGGTATTGTTACAAATTACCTCACCAGGATGGCACCACTGCGGGGGCAGAAAAGACTGGAGTTCTTTGGCAGCTTGTCCACCTGTGAACTTTCATTGAGATGAAAAATAATTTGCTCCCAAAGCAAAAGTGTTTCAACTTTGCCTACTCCCCACAGAAGGCAATAGCAGTTGGACATAGTTTTGCTTTTTTTTAAAGCTTTGGCTAACTGGTTTTATGTTGCTAGCAGCTTTGCTATATTTAATTTGCAGTGTTTTGCAACATTATTAACCCCCAGTATGTCTGATCATTGCAAAAGCAACGAGAATGTTGAATGTGCTGTCGAGAAGAGGTTTATGATGAAGCAAATAAAAGAGAGCAACAGATTGGTAAGAAAACCACCAGTGTTGCACGTGGGCAAGAGATAGATTATTAGTCAATAAGGTTGATCCTGAAAGACAAGGAGATTCAAAACATGGGGAAAATGCTGGCTGGATCTATGCAATAAACAGCAACCAGCAAAAACTAAGAAAAAGTAATCCAAGAAGTGAAAACAATTTGGAGTGTGATTGGAGACATGGCATCAACTTTAAATGTCTGTAAACCAAATATTAATTCAGGAAAGGGCTAAAAGATGTTCAGGCATTTAAAATCCAGGTGTAGTAACAGCTCTCATTCTGAAGCCTTTGCTGAATAGTGTAGTTCCATAGATTCAAAGTCCATCAGATCTGTGCAACATTAAACTCCCTAAAGAAGTTGCGGAGTAGTTCTTTATGGCACTTGGCAAAGCCCATCAAAGGCTGCCTTGACCGATTTTCTATTTTTGACAAAGAAGCCCACTAGAATGAATATCGCCAAGGAGATGAGAATGCTATCTAGTTTTAAAGCTTTCAAGAACCACAAAACCCTTTTTTGGTAAAAATGTGTCATAAGCTTAAGTCACTTTTAGCCAGCTTTGTCTTACTAACAGCTTTCGGACTGGAAGATGTATAAATGTATATATACATTTCTCTCTATTGTTTTTTGAGTCATGCTTTCTTAAAATTTAACATTGGGTAGTGGGATTTTTCTTTAGCTTTTTTTTTTAAAGATTTTATTTATTGATCTGAGTGAGAAGTGAGAGAGAAAAAGGGAGGAGGAGTGGGAAGCATCAACTCATAGTAGATGCTTCCTGTATGTGCTTTGACCAATCATACCTGGGGCTTCGAACCAGTGACCTCAGCACTCTGGGTCAATACCTCATCCACTGAACCACCCCAGGTCAGGCTCCTTTAGCTTTTAGATAATTCTTTTGTGTGGTATTTTAATGGCAGCTTGGTATACTTCCTTACTGTGCAATGCAATCCACCTTTTGCTGAACTCTTAAGAATGTTAATATTAATATCATTTAGCATAAATTTTATGTTTCTCTGGATATTTCATTAGGATAAATTAGTAGAATGAACTTGCTAGAATATGTTTAAAGTTTTAATATATTTCCAATTTTTCCTTCTGAAAGATTTGGCCAACTGAAATTCCTTCCAGAAAAAATATTAGTGTTCTTATTTTCACATACGTTTGTTAATACTAGATACTATTTTCTTCTATTTCTGCTCATTTTGAGGAGAAAAAATATTTTTAATGTTTACTTATTTGGTTGTTATTGAGATCTCTTTCTCTGGTTTTTAATGTGCAACTTTCGCCAATTTTCTATTGCAATATTTGCCTTTTAATTATTTATTTGTAATAACTCTTTATGTATTTAGGACAATCTTTCTTCCAACCCCATTTTTTTGTTAATCTTTTAACTTCATTTATAGTGGCCACTAATGTTTTTAATCTCTAAAGGTAATACCAGTCCCAATTAATTCACATGGCCAATGACAAAACTAAGTAAGAAAATATTTATAAAAATGCTGTAAAACAGGTCCTGACTGGTTGGCTCAGTGGTAGAGCATCAGCCTGGCATGTGGATGTCCTAGGTTTGAATCCTGGTCAGGCCACACAGGAAAAGCACCCATCTGCTTCTCCACCCCTCCCCCTTTTCTTTCTCTCTCTTTCTCTCTTCCCCTCTTGCAGCCATGGCTCAATTGGTTTGAGTGAGTTGGCCTTGGGCACTGAGGATGGCTCTGTGGCCTTTGCCTCAGGCACTAAAAAAAAAATGGCTTGGTTGCTGAGCAACCCAGCAACAGCCCCAGATGGGCAGAGCATTGCCCCCTAGTGAACTTGCCAGGTGTATTCTGGTCAGGGCACATGCAGGTATCTGTCTCTGCCTCCCCTCCTCTCACTAAAATAAGAAAACAAAAAAAAGAGAAAAAATGCTGTAAAACATAAAGGATTTTTATTACATACTTCCAATGCTGATGCTGTCCAGAAATGAAGAGGGTTGGCTCACATATCTAACATGAATTGTTGACAATTAAACTCCTATTCTTGACTCTGACAGTTTCTTACAAAACAAGAATTTAATTTAAATCTTTTGTACCATAGTTATTAGGAATGCTATGAAAATAAATAAGGATGTAGGATATAAAAGCAGTGAGACTTTCAGATGTTTCCACGTAAAACCATTGCATTATTATTCTTTTACTTTCTTTGGAAAAGACTAATTAACCCAGCACAGGTTCATTAGAACAGCAAGGACACCATATTTATCACTACTGTTACCTCAGGCTCATAAGTTATACCCTGCTCACCTTCCCAAACAGTTCTTTTCTCAAGCTTTTCTTTAGTTGAAAACAAAAAGAAATCAGTCAGTGGAAAACTCTTTTTCAATAGAAAAAAATATTTTAAAAAATCATATAGCTTTATAATTAAGTAAGCAAATCGACACAGAGAAGTCTTTCTCCTATTGATGTCTCCACCCTCCCTCTTGCCCCCACCCTGGTCTGTTTGGTTTATTGTGTATCCTTTTAGTGTTTCTTTTATTTTTTTAAAGACTTCTAAAAAAAATAGTCATTTTAGAGAGGAGAGAGAGAAGGGGAGGAGTAGGAAGCACTAACTCTTATATGTTACTTGACCAGGCAAGCCCAGGGTTTCAAACTAGCAACCTCAGCGTTCCAGGTCAGTGCTTTATCCACTGCGCCACCACAGGTCAGGTAATCCTTCTAGTGTTTCTTTATACATATGCAAGCAGATACAAATAAATGTTAGCATTATTATTACTCTTTCAAAGTGGCATACTATGTACATTTTTCTCTAACTTGCTTTTTTATTTATTTTATTTATTTTTAGATTTTTATTTGATTTTTAGAGAGAGAGGAAGAGAGAAATAGTGGAAAAGAGAAAGAGTGGGGAGAAGTGGGAAGCATCTCCTCATATATAGTTGCTTCCTATATGTGCCTTGACCGGGCAAGCCTAGGAATTTGAACCAGTGACCTCAGTGTTCCACGTCAACACTTTATCTACCACACCACCACAGGTCAGGCCTTTTTATTTTTTAATTTAACTATAGATATTGACTAGGAGACCTTCCCTAGGAAGGCATTTAATGTAAACTTAAGGCATGATGACATTGGCATTAAATAAGAAAATTCAAATTTTTCTGTCTTGATTCTGATACCATAATTGTAAAAGCTCAGAGTTGGACAGTGTGGTGAAAGATTTACTAGTCAGTCATCAAACCTGTTTTCTCTTTTTTCCTGGGCACAGGACTGCATTTTAAAGCCTTCCTTGCAATTGCTATGGCCATGTGACTGAATTCCACTGGATCAAGTGTGAGCAGAGTTTATGTGAACCACTTCCAGATTCAGTCCATAAAAATCTCACTATACTATCTCCACATTCTTTCCTTATCAATCAGTAGGTTGGCAGTGCCCAGAGCAACCTCATAAGCCACATGTTGAAGATGGCAGATTGACAAAATGGAAGGGCCTGGTCCCTTGAACTGCCACTTGGAAGAGAGGCACCCACAGTCACGGACACTCGTATTAGATATTATATGAGTGAGAAATTTTCTGTCCTCTGAGCCACAAGACTTCATTAACACAGACAATAACCATAAAGTCCTTCTAGTCCAAGACTGGCATGTGACAGATGCTCAATCAACACGTTTAGATGAATGAATACTTGAACACCTTTGAAGCTAAATATGAAATTCACTACCCCATTGGTCAGCTTAATACATTTCAATCTGCTTATATTACTGGTATATTACTTGTATGGAGCTAAAACCCATCAGCCTTTAACTTGTACCAATGTGATTGCCCTTCTCAGCCACACAAAATAAGTCTGAGCCTTCTTCAAGACAGCTTCTCAGTTATTGGACAGCACTTCATCCCATTCCTTCATGACAAATCCTTTGGTCGCCAAGCTAAATAGTCTAATGTTTTTGTTGTTCTTGGGTTATGGTTACTAAAACTGTTATTACCATTTTCACCCTCCTGTGGGCTCATTTCAGTTTGTCATTGTTCTCTGTTCAATGGGTCCTCAGGACAGAAGTTCATACTTTCGGTAACACTGACCAGCCCAGCCCATGAGGATACCACTGTCCCTATGAGTCAGGACTCCATACTTTAGTTAATGCAGCTGAATATTTTAAGCATCTCTGAGGTGGTCATATCACCTGTTGACTCATTTCAAGCTTCCTACTTCTTCTCTACCCCCAATATGCATACTAATTCAATATATGACCTTTGACAGATGTCTTCTCTAAGATGCATTTCTCATGTGAAGAATGAGGTGGTTGAACCAGATGATCTCTTTGAGTTGTTGTTTTTTCTCCATTCTAATATTCTTTGAGTTAATAACAGGAAGTTCTGAGAGAGCTCATGTTGTTCTTTTACATAGAACCTTTCACCCATAGCAGCTGGAGAGTGTAAATCTGCCTGGAAACATTAAACTCGTCAAACAACATAAAACTGTACAGGTAATTTTTCTCAGTTGTATTAAGCTGATGTTCACAGATATCTGGATAGAGGTAAGACTGAACTATAGTCGTAGTGGTGGTGGTGGTGGGGAAATAAGGCACAGGTAGAAAAAGAACAGTAAGAGCATGAGCATCAGGGTATAATTTTCTCTGAAGGAACTCTCCATCACCTTTCTTTTTTTAAAAAAAATTTATTTTATTATATATATTTTTTACAGGGACAGAGAGAGAGTCCGAGAGAGGGATAGATAGGGACAGACAGACAGGAACGGAGAGAGGTGAGAAGCATCAATCATTAGTTTTTCATCGCCGTCGCAACACCTTAGTTGTTCATTGATTGCTTTCTCACATGTGCCTTGACTGCGGGCCTTCAGCAGACCGAGCAACCCCTTGCTCGAGCCAGTGACCTTGGGTCCAAGCTGGCGAGCTTTTGCTCAAGCCAGACGGGCCCGCGCTCAAACTGGTGACCTCGTGGTCTCGAACCTGGGTCTTCCACATCCCAGTCCGATGCTCTATCCACTGCACCACCGCCTGGTCAGGCTTTTTTTTTTATTTAATTGTATTTATTTTATTTTTTCACAGGGACAGAGAGAGTTAGAGAGAGGGATAGATAGGGATAGACAGTCCATCACCTTTTTAACTCAAGGGTGAGTGACAATTTAAGGGGTTTGATGTCTTGTCAATTTCCTCATCTCACTTTGCACACTGTCCAAACATCAAACATACAAAAAAAAAAAAGAACACCCCACAAAACCCTTAGCCAATAAGCAAATAAATGCATTTGCTCTGGTGGGGAATTAACCTATGTGCCCATACCCTTGCCCTTGGTAAATTTCTTAAAACAGGCATCTTACATGATTTTAGCTGATTAATTTCTCCTGATACATCAGCCTGACAGTCCTAGATCCATGCCTACAAGCCTGGATCCTCTTCCCACCCTAAACCAAGATTCTACGCATTATTATTTGACCTCTTTTGAAAGACTCATTGCTGGCTTCACAACCCGATCTGGGCACACTCCCCATTGGGGCCTGCATTTCCTGTGGATGATGCGTTGGTTTCCTAGGTGACAGAATAGACCTGTTAGCTTGTGGCTTCTGACTCACTCACTGCAATGGACGTCACAAAATCGCGGCTGAACAAGTGGATACTGATAAAAGCATGGCTTCAGGGAGAAGCAGGGCACTAATGGTTAAAACCATCTCCCACCAAGCAAGCCAACAGACTGACACAAATATCAGATGTGAAAAAACAAGCCACAGCTTTGAAACCTCTCTGAATTACCAGTCATATAGAAGTGCACAGCGTAGTCCTATGTACAGCCCCAATATTTTCTTCTTTTCCTTGTTTAGAATTTCCTTGCTCCTCCCACTCCCTCCCCCAGAACGTAGAAGTACCAGGATCCTCTAATGAAATGTCAGATGGAGACTAAAGAAAGGGAGGTGGCAATAAGCCACAACCTCACCAAAAGCCTGTCTACTGAGGGGTCATCTCCTTTTGATTTTTCACATTTGTTCCCTGAGAAGGAAAAGTAACTCACAGTAGACTGGCCAATTATCAGAGCCCAGAATGAAAAATACATTCTGTCTGGCCATTAATCTTCAGAAAAGCTGGATTTCATGAAGCCTACAGACAAATAAGCACACGCACACACACCACACACACACACACATACACACACACATGGAAGAGAGACAGAGAGTGAGAGAGAGAGAAAGGGAGATTAACTTTCTAGCTACCTCTTTTGCCCTTATGATCCCAGCAACATACCGAAATAACAAACACAAAGAGCTTTTTTGCCCTTTACTTTGGAACTACTGAAGACTGAATGGATTCTTTAAATTCTTGAATTCCTTAAATGACCAACAATCGTAAAGGTTCCCTCCTGGAGATAATGCATCTTGTTTTCTACCGAGCCTTGAAGGATGCTTTAAATAGCATCAGCAAAGCATCCCAACGAATTAGACAGCAAATGTAGGTTAGCTTTATTTAGACAGATAAAGACAAGCAGAGAAAGTTGTCTGGTTCAAGGACAGTGCGGCCTGACACAACAGCATTTCTCAGAGGAGGAGAAATTGCTTTGGGAGAGAGGGGTATTTGGGGCAAAGAGCAAAGTTTCTTGGATCACCAAGGAAAGTGATGCCAAGTCCTTCAGTACAGAGGAGCAGGGATGGCCTGCCACTTGTTGAAGGAAAGGTCCATAGATTTAAAATATAAAGGAGGCCCTGGCCAGATAGTTCTTGGTTGGAGCTTCGTCCCGATGCACAAAGGTTGCTGGTTCAATCCCTGGTCAGGGCACATACAGAAAAGAATTGATGTTTCTCTTTCCAGTTCTTGCTCTCTAAAATCAATTTAAAAAGGTTTTTTGTTGTTGTTGTTTTTAATGTGAAGGAAAACTTAGCATCCCTAAGTTCATGCTCACACATCTTCTGGGGGAGGGAGTTTATGAGACGCCTCTGGAGTGGATGGAGCTCAGCAAGTTCTGGGTCAGGAAACAGATCCCGACAGAGAATGCCTGGAGGTGTGGGGGCCCAGGAAGCAGGAAAACTGGCCAATTTGGGGGCATTCCCTCTTTACCCCAAAATGTGGATGCTTGGGGAAAAGTTACAGCCAATCAGTTTGGTTTGTTTTTTCCTCCCTCTTCCCCCAGTCCTTAAATTATTTTCTGAAAACAAATGCCCTAATGACAGGCAGTTGGTCTAGAAAAAAAATTAACTTTCTGGTTTTGTGTGTTTTTACTGTAATGTTTATGGTTTGTTCTCTTTCTAATTTTTGGTTGGTTTCTCCTCATTGGCGAAGGCCAAATGATATTTGATGTCAGTTCGGAACCCCATGAGTAATTAGTTTTCAAAAGAAAAACCAGTTTTAATTTGAAAATTTATAACATTTAAATAAATTATATTTAAAATATGTAATGGTTTTAAATAAATCAATTTATACCTAATATATGTTTATGTTCCTAAAGTGACACTGATTTTAGACTTGAAAAAAAAATAGAAACTTCAGAAAATCTAAAAGCTTAGATTGGCATCGATTTCTACTTTTCCCAAAACTAAATGTTTTCTTATTAACAGAGTCACACCTTCTGAAAATTATACAGCTTTATATATCGCCAAGGCAGCTCCTAGGTGAAGTATTATAACCCTTGTGAGATGAAGCAAAATTTAAACTTCATTTTGAATTAGGTGTTTATGCCACTTTCTTTGTACTAATCATCTGTTCATTCATTTCATTCTTTCCTTCCTTCAACCATTATTCACTGAGTACCTACTGTGTGCAAATAGAGTGAGCTCACTTACTTTATTTGCTCCCGCTCTTCATTACTGGGTGTTTTTCTCCTCCTTGTCACTTTCTCTCTACTCTGTCCACACCAGGCCCATTCATTAGCTACCCAGACTAATCATTTATTCAGTCGAGAAGTACTGTTTCGTACTTTTAACTAAAGTACACAAAACTCCCCTAGTTCACTGCCAAAGTTCTATATACTTTTAACTATTTGTGCAACTGACTGGCAAATGATTTCATCGTTGGGAGCCATTACAATTCCAACAAGGGGATGGGAAGCCAATTCCTATGACTATATTTATAAGGTAATAGATTAAAAACACTCAAATGGGACCCAGTGCCAAGCTGATCCCTATGGTTTATTAACTTTTTATAAAACCCCCTCACTTAAAGACACTCCTATAAATTTTTTATTTGTGCAGTTACAAGAATCTAATAAAAAGGAAAACTACTCTTTTGCTTCTTTTTTGTAAAGAGACTAACATTTCTAAGTAAATAGAAATGGGAAAAACTCAATAACGTCCTGGCATCTATATTTCTTGCTCTGACATCTCCATTGCTTCACTATTATTAGAGTAGCTTCATTAAAAATTTCCAATTGATGACCTTTGCCGGGTGGCTCAGTGGATAGAGCATTGTCTCCCTACACTGAGGTTGTGGTTTTGATCCCTGGCCAGGACACATTCGAGAAGCAACCAATGAGTGCACAACTGAGTGAAACAATGAGTTGATGCTTTTCTCTCTCCCTTTCTCTCTCTCTCAAAGCAAGGGAAGAATTTTTTAAAATTCCAATTTGTGCTAATAATGAGACCTTTAGAATGTTCTTTAGTAAGTCAACCTTAGAACTCATTTTTCATATTTTTAAGTGCGGGAGAAAAACACTTGCATTTGGAGTTGAAGGTAAGTTATAAACAATCACTGATCCAAAAAAATAAGATATGATGTATGTAACCAAAAAATTATAGCAATTTTTTGTTTCTGTTTTTCTGTGTTTTCTATGTTTGCTGCACTAAATATTATTTCAGTAATTTTAAAATGCTGCAAAGAAGAAAATATTGTAATAGTATTTGACTAGGTAAAGTAACAGTCACAAATTTTATTTTTATATTGTGACATTTGTGGCTCTTCAGTATGACCTTGGCATTCTTCCTGTTCTGATGCAACTTCCTTCTCTGTTTCATTCTGTTTTGGTTGAGGTTGTTTCAACCTCCCCCTTCTCTGAGCAGCCTTTCAGTTTGTCTGGGAGCTCCCAAGCTGCCACTTTGTTTTCTGAATACCCACTTCTATTTTCTGTGGCAACACCTGCAGATAAACATCTAGCCGGCCATCCAAAATGACACCCCCCCCCCCAAACTCATACGCACACAGACACAGGTATGCATGCACACACACGCTTAATTTCTCTGCCCTCCCCCAGGGAGCTCAGACCACTCCAGCTGTTTTCTGGACTTGGCAACAAGAGCAGCCACAGAGCGCCTAATGTCAGTTCGTTGATCGGAACCAGCACTAAAAACGTTGCTGCTGCCAAGGAAGAATTAAGTCGCCTGGACCAAGAAGAAGACAGCTTTATGGGGTAAAGATGGCAGAGCCAGATGCTTCAGGCTGTGCATAGTGATCAGGAGGGAAGAACCAAGAGTTGGGGTTCCTCTACCGGAAGTGCTTTGCCCCTATTGTCTGTTGACAGCCATGAACTGATATTTCAAGACTCAGCCCAAGTGTCTTGTCTTTTTGAAGCTCTTCTTGCTATGCTGACTGTCCTCTCCTCTGTCCCTGTACAGTGCTTGCCTAATTAGATACTTAGCTTTCCCTCCACACCCATGAGATTCAAACTTTTAAAGGCACAGACTTTGGTTGATTCATTTTTTATCTTAGTACCCAGAACATAGTAGGCATTCAATACATATCAGATGGATGAATGGAACCCACTGCTCCCCTCCCGTGGGTGGAAGTAGTAACTAACATTTACTGGAGGGGAAAAGAGAAGGGTGTCCTAAAGGGTGTCTTTCTCCTCTTTAAAGTTAACGTTGGACACGAAGAGGTCAGTGCAATGCTGTGAGGATGACCCTGCGCACGAGAAAAGAGCTTAGCAACAAACAAGCACCCACCTCGTCATCATCCCCATCACTGGGATTTCTTCAAGTGACCCAATAGATAAGTCCAATTCTACTTACAAGATGTACGCCTTTAAAAAACTAGCCAGTGTGAATAAGGAGAAACTGTTGTTGCAGCAAGGAAGGTTGCATTAGCCAGCAGAAAATGGGGCACACATCTATTAAACTAATGCAATGCATGCTCCAGAGTAAAATGCTTCAACATTGAAAATGGCTTACCGTCAAGGAAGGGTCAGGCTAAGGCAGAACTGTGGTCCTTCATGCGCGAGATCTCATTGTAATTCTCACAAAGACCTATCAAAGAATGTTCCTCGCCTTCATTTTACAAGGGAAGAAAGTGAGGCTTGGAAAGGAAAGGATAAAAAGTAGGAATCATCTTAGTACTGATACTCACCAGAGCTTAGATTTGAACCCAAATCTGTCTGACTCCAAAATACTAACCTCACTGCTCTTATTTCTCTCAGGAGCTATTTTTTTAAGTATTGACATCACGTGTTTAGGGAGGCTGGAAAATAAAGATCGAATCTTTATTGAGTACTGACAACGGGCCACACATGAGGCAGGGCAACGTGGGCTAAGTCGCTGGTGCAGAAAGCTGACACCTAAACACAGGCTAGAGCAGTGGTTCTTAACCTGGGTTCTATCGAACCCTAGGGGTTTGATGAGTCAGTCTCAGGGGTTCAGAGAAGCCTCTGCTGAGGAGGCCAGAATAAAGTAATACCGTAATTCGTTATGAGTTCATGTACTTTGTTGGTTTTGTTCTTTGAGCAAGGTGATGTTCATGCACGGCTCATTTTGTGCACCAGTAAAAAAACATATACCTATGTCTTGAATTTGGAAAAAAAAAATCATATTTTATTTATCACTAAAGAAGGGTTCAGTGAATGCGCATATGAAACTGGTGAGTTCGGTACCTCAAAAAAGGTTACTTCAATAGGTAATGAAGTAAAGCTTCTATGAAGGGGACCGTCATGGGAGCTGCTTAGGAACTGGCAGAAGGAATGGTGGTTCTGGTTGTGCCTAGGTGACACCTTTTGCTTCTAACCAAACCAGGAAAAGAACCAGAAAAGCTTCACAGAACACAGGCAGATGGAACTTTGAGAAGGCTCCAGGGAGTTCAGGGGAGGAGTCAGCAGGCTCGTAAGGAAGGGAACATGTAAATGGAGCTGGGTGGACAGTTCAGTGAGGTCATTGTACAGTTGGAATAGAGGAAGGTGACAGTGGGTTGGAGCCAGACCATGAAAGGCTGTGAGTAGGAGACTCTGAACTTCAAATGGGGAATTGAATTTTTGAATTTTTTTGAGGAGGGGAAGGCAAGAATCCAATCAAATCCTTGACTAAAACATCTGAAATTATTGCCCAATCCATCCCGACACCAGATCACAACTACATAAAGTACATAAAGCAGGAAAATATAGACAATCAATACACTTAATCAAGACTCAAAAAATATAAAAAGTTCTGTGTACTTCTGAGGAAACACAGCCAGTGGAGAAATATATATGCAAATCACCAGCTTGCACCCCACCTGTGCTCTGCCTTCTGCACTGGTCAAGAAAGGCACCAACCTCAAGACTACCATGACAGCCTCAACAACCAGTAACACTCCAAAGGCAATGACCACAATCTCCTCCTCCCCCCAAAGAAAAAATTCCAGCAAGGAAATGATAATTCCTTTCACTTCCTTCCTGTATTCAGAAGCCAGTCCCGGAAGATTGCTGGACTGTTTTTTCTCACCTCAACACACCAGACAAATATCCTAGAATAGGAACTGGATCCAGATGGCTTAATTGAGTTAAAAGGAAAAGTGTAGATGATCTAAAAGCCTCTCAATGGTTTCAGAGTGGCTTTCACCATCCCTGAAAGCCCCGTGGAGGTTCCCTGTCCCTTGGTTAGGGAGGAGTTGAATGAATTTCCTAGCACACAATTCAAAAGCCCTGGAAGTCAGCAGTTCTGAAAAGGCTGCAGAAACGGCTTGTTTACATTTTTCTCTTGGGCTGAAACCCATCTATTTAAACTTTAACCAGAGGCAATTAAGAAACCCTGGTGAGCTGAGATGGCAGCCTGCACAGGACACGGGGAGACAGATGCCAACAGTCTGGCATTGAAGGAAGAAAGAGAATGTTTTGAGAAAGAGGTCAAGGAAGAGCTACAGAGAAGGTTTTAGAAGCAAAAGGTGTCACCTAGGCAGCTGGTCTTTGAGAGAATAGAGAGAGAAGTGATGAGGGAGGGGAGGGGAGGTTGGTGGGGTTGAGGGGAGAAATGGCAGCTTCTGATGGAGTGGGTGGAATGGGGCTGTCAGCATCCCACCAACTCAAAAGTCTCCCCCAGTAACAACACCCTGCTGGAGCTCTGCTGCTTGTACCTTTTCTCCTCTCTTGGGTCAAAAGTGCATGAACCCAGGGAATCGGTGACTCTGAGTGGCCTGCCCGGAGCAGACACACCCAGTCAGCCAGGACACAGTCCTCTTCCCCGAAGGCCAAGC
This sequence comes from Rhynchonycteris naso, assembly GCA_037038555.1. Taxonomy (NCBI): domain Eukaryota; kingdom Metazoa; phylum Chordata; class Mammalia; order Chiroptera; family Emballonuridae; genus Rhynchonycteris; species Rhynchonycteris naso. The sequence goes on from CM072995.1 coordinate 55,663,211, forward strand.
CTCCTCTTTAATTCAGGTTTTCCTGGCAAGGACCCACCTTGGAGCTGATGAGCCGTCCAGTGACGTCAGAGGAAATACCCCACTTGACAAAGGACTCTGCTCCAGTTGCCAATAAACTGAACTCATTAGCATGCTCTGATCCGGGTCTTGGGGTTTGGTGATTCCTAAGAACAAACTAAGAGAGATATAGCTGTTGCTCCAAAGTGAATGTTGTATTCTGGATTTGAGGATGTCTGTGGACCTGACATTGACACTCGGGCCAGTTTTAAATGCATACACAAAATGTGGAGAGGGCTACAGGACACCAGACCCCTATGTCTCTCTGGGTGAAAGTATCTGACACTCTAGCCCTAGAGTTTTTTAAACTTTTTGATTTTGAGTATCTCCATTAAGATGCCCTGTCTCAGATATTATCAACTCATTTATTTTTCTTTTTCTTTTTTTTTTTTTTTTTTTTTTACAGGGACAGAGAGAGGAATACATAGGGACAGATAGACAGGAACGAAGAGAGATGAGATGCATCAATCATTAGTTTTTCGTTGCGACACCTTAGTTGTTCATTAATTGCCTTCTCATATGTGCCTTGACCATGGACTTTCAGCAGACCAAGTAAACCCCTTGCTTGAGCCAGTGACCTTGGGTTCAAGCTGGCGAGCTTTTGCTCAAGCCAGATGGGCCTGCGCTCAAGCTGGCGACCTCAGGGTCTCGAACCTGGATCCTCCACATCCCAGTCTGATGCTCTATCCATTGCACCACCGCCTGGTCAGGCTCAGCTCATTTCTTAAAAATTTACTTTTTACCAGTCCCAGCCCTATTAGAACCAGGGCCCTGTTGGGAGGAAGACATAGGACAAGCATTTTGGTGACGGAGAATGGGCAGCGGCCTTGGGAATTATGAGTGGGAAGCCGGAGGGAGTCATGGAAGAATCCAGAAACAAATTTCTATACAGCAGTGAAACCCAGTCCCTTACCATCAGTCAGAGTTCGTGTGAGCAGCAGAAAGCCATGCTCATAACTTCCTGTGAAGCTTTGTTCTCTGCTAACCCAGCTCTTCCCAGAAAAAGCCAACTGGGGCACAGCCAGACAGAGTTGGGGAAGGTCAGAGGATCTGCATCTATTCAGGGTCATGGCCATGGCCTTCCAGGGCAAAAGAGGCCAAGGTCATGGGTTCCTCTTCAGACCAGTCTACTCCTCTCACCGGAAGATCTGTCTACAGCTCTGAACTGCACTCCCAAGTCCAGCCAACCATCTAAAAAATTCATGATGCTGTTCACAAGGGCCTTGGTAGAGAATATGGGGCCAGCTGCCTGCACAGTCTCCCCAATGGGGACAGACCACGGGGTAATGTTGGGGACGGAGGGGGGTACACTGCATACGAACAGTGTGATACTTTGTTTTTATTAAACATATGCTCCAATTTCATCTCTTAAACTTTGTATGAGTATGAATTGCTTTCTTGTGCTCTGGTCCTGGAGGGAGAGGAAGGCTGACCCTGATGGCTTCTGTAGGATGGAACCTGTGAACATGACTGCTAGCAGATATCCCAAGAGCTGCACAGGCATTCCAGGAGGATCCACCCATTACCCAGCACCTACCAGGAGGCGCTGGACCTTAGGGAAGATATTTCTAAAACCAGGCATGATATATCCAAAGGAAACCTTGGGGTGGGGTACTGTACATAAACCAGAGAAGCAACATGGTATGGTGGTTCAAAGCATGGAGTCAGGGGCCAGGCTGTCTGGATTCAGAGATCTTGGTGCTGTCACTTATTAGCTATGTGAGCCTGAGCAAGTGTAATTTCTCTGGGCCCCAGTTTCCCCATCTATATAATTTAGACAATAGTAGATCCCAGTTCACAGGGTTGTTTGTAAGGAATAAAATGAGTGAATATTAAATAAGGTAATAGTTTGAAGCACTGAAAAATGTCTGTCACAGCAAGAACTATTGAAGTGTTCTATTTATAGAAACATCATCAAATCTCCGGGCCTAGAAGCTTGGGTTGGTTCTATGGTTGACCCTGTCTCCAAGAAGGCCTTTGGTTGGCTCCAATCTGCACTTCGCCTTTCACCATACCAGTGCGAGAAGACAGAAGGAAGATACCCGAACCTTTCCTCCTCCAGGCTTCCCTGGGAGCACCAGCGAGGCACTTTTGTTCTACTTTGAAGCCTAGCAACATGCATGCCTAGGGCCAAGCCCAAGCCAGACACAGCTACCGGGAGCACTCTCTGGTGCCTGGGCAGGGAACAGGAATTCCTCAGTGTAGACCCCTCAGGACCTTGGCCGGCTTCATTGTGCAGTCACTGAAAGGTCACTTACCTTTCCTCCAGGGATACCTCACGCCGAGCCAGGGTCACAGAACACAAGGAAAAAAACCCTAATTGAGAAAGGCAGGAGGAGCAGAGAACTGACGAGGTGGCAGGAAGAAGGACCATGACAAGCGGAAACCAAACACCCAAGAAAAAAAGTAGAAAAGCCGAAATAAGTACAAGGAAACTTTTTTTGTGTGTGTCTCTATTTTTGGCAGAGTGAAAAACAGACACAAGAGAATAAACCGAGCAACTAGGATCAGACTGCGTCAGGGTAAGGATGGAGCAGGCCGCAGAACTACAAACACACCCTAATTACCTCATCTTCCTCCTGTGCCCTGCAAGTGTGGCCCCAGAGGCATCTGTACCTGGCCTAATAATGACTTCATTTCAGAGACTTTCTTCCACATTTTTTTTTCCTTAACAAAGTCTATCGCAACACTTTTTGGGAAGTAGAAGCAGTATCTATCTTTAGGAAATCTAAATGCCAAAAAAGCTGGGAGAAGCATAATTGAGAAGTAAAGAATAGTTGGTGTGATCAGGACAAATATTAAATCACAAATATTTGAAATTCTTCCCCTTCCGGGCTCTGAGGAGAGAAGTGCCTTTGTTTGCAGAATTGGCTCACAGACGACTTGGCCTTTGTTGTGTGGCGTAGGACATTGGATGGGAAGGAGAAGCCAGGGAGAGGTCAAATATTTGTCAAATGCCTACTATGTATCAAACTTTCTGCTCCATGCTAGAAATTCAAGAGTGAAGGAAAGAGAAAGGTTCCTCTGCTGTCGTGAAGCTAACTCTGTTTCTTTTTTTAAATTTATTTAAAAAAATTGTGCTAAATTACACAGAACAAAATTTACTGTCTTAACCATTTTTTTTTTAATTTTTATTTTATTTTATTCATTTTAGAGAGGAGACACAGAGAGAGAGAGAGAGAGAGAGAGAGAGAGAGAGAGAGAGAGAAAGGGGGGAGGAGCTGGAAGCATCAACTCCCATATGTGCCTTGACCAGAGCAGTGCAGGATTTTGAACTGGTGACCTCAGTGTTCCCAGGTCGACGCTTTATCCACTGCACCACCACAGATCAGGCCACTGTCTTAACCATTTTAAGCATACAGTTCAATTGTGCTATGTTTACATTGTTGTGCAACCAATTTCTAGAACTTCTCTATCTTGTTCAACTGAAGCTCTGACCATTAAACAGAAACCATTTCCCGCTCCCCTGCCCCCAGGCCCTGACAACCACAATTCTACTTTCCTATGCCATAAATTTGGTTACTCTAGATTCCTCATACATGGAGAATTACACAGTAGCAACGGTCTTTTTGAGACAGGGCTGTTTCACTTAGTATATTCTTAGTAGCATGTATCAGAATATCCTTCCTTTTTAAATATGAGTAATATTCCACTGTAGGTATATGCCACATTTTGTTCATCCATTCATCTGTTGATGGACACTTGGGTTGCTTTCACCTCTTTGCTATTGTGAATAATGCTGCTATGGACATGAGTGTACAAATATATCTTTGAACGAACACTCTTTTAAGGAGCTTATCCCATCATGTTTGGATTGTTTGCCCATCCTGATGGTTAGCTGCGCAAGGACCTGTGAGACTTGTCTTTGTATCCCGCCTTCCTATACAGTGCTGGCGCACAGTAGGAACTCAGTAAGTATTTATTGAACAAAAGAATTTATTCTTATACTTCTTAGTCCTTATTGCCGCAGCTGGCTGCTTTACATATTTTAATAAATAAGTTTTGCAATTTTAATGATGCTATTCTGGTGGATATTTACATATTAAGCAAGTTTGTATAAGGGGGTTAGTATAAAAGAAATTTAAAATCTCAATCAAAATTCACTGTCTAGATGAAATGCCGCTGACAGTTCCTTCAGACACCTTGCTGAAAATCAACTCTTTTTTTTTTTTACAGAGACAGAGTCAGAGAGAGGGATAGATAGGGACAGACAGACAGGAACGGAGAGAGGTGAGAAGCATCAATCATCAGTTTTTCGTTGCGACACCTTAGTTATTTATTGATTGCTTTCTCACATGTGCCTTGACCAGGGGCCTTCAGCAGACCGAGCAACCCCTTGCTGGAGCCAGCGACCTTGGGTCCAAGCTGGGGAGCTTTTGCTCAAGCCAGATGGGCCCGCACTCAAGCTGGTGACCTTGGGGTCTCGAACCTGGGTCCTCCGCATTCCAGTCCAACACTCTATGCACTGCACCACCGCCTGGTCAGGCTGAAAATCAACTCTTGCAGTTCTTGTTCTTCTCCTTCCTTTCTTTTCTTGTCCTCAAGTCATAGCATGGCATAGGTCTTAAGGACCTCAGTACGGGTCTCCTCAATTCATGGGGCATCTTATGGAATAAAGCGAGGCATGGGCTCAAAAACTTTCACTGAAGGTCATTTTGTATAAGGCACAGGATGAACAAGGCCACACAGCCCGGCCTCTGGAGGAACTCTCAGTCTTATGGTTTTGCCTGATTATTCTTGAGCATAATTAAGCAAGTAGATTGCGTTTTCTTGAGTGTAAAAAATAGTATTTACTTCCATCACCCATTACTCAGCTGCCAAACTTGGATGCCATAGCATTTACAAAGCATGAGGAGCTGAAAAATGTTGGGAAGATTTTGAGTAGCACTGCATTTGATGATAATTACTATGTGTAGTATCAGCAGTGTCAGAAGCAAATTCTGTGATCTTTTATAAAATACACATTTGGAATTAGGGTTTCTGGTCAATGTAACATTGTTGTACATAAACCTCTGAGGCACTTTCTCCGCTCCAAGCACAAAGCAATGGTTTTTAAAAATATAAAAGCGAGAAACACTTTAAAATATAAAAGAGAAATATTAAAAGACAGAGTTGGCCCCTAACATAAATGTTTCTATGGAACGCAAAGTAACACATGGGATTGAAGACATGGGCCCGCTGGGCAGCAAGTCTGAAAGGAGGCAGAGGAGGCTGGAACCAGGCTTCTGCAGGGCCAGGGAGACTAACTGTGATCCGCATGGGGGGAGAGAAATAGGTGGGAACCAGAAGCAGGTTCACAGCTTGAATCTATGGGCTAGACTGAGACCTCTCATCTCGGACAGGCGTACACACAAACTGGCTTGTTAAAGAGGGTATGAGAAGCTGACCACTGCCTGATGACAGGTCTCACAGGAGCGGATGATAAGGCAGGAAGATAAGGACACACGATAGGAAACTGGTGAAGCAACCACAGGCCTCCATGACTGACTCCATGGCGCCTCCATTGTCCCAGTAGGAGACAAAAAAAGATAAAGTCTTTTTATTCAGATGGTATGATTATCTATAAAGAAAACCAAACAGACTACATTGAAAAAAATATTAGAACTAGAAAGACAATTTAGCAAGATTTCTGGGTATGGGATCAACAAACAAAATTCAATTAGTACTTCGACATATTAGTGTTTATCACATACATTATTTAATAGCAAGCAAAAGGCCTACTCTTAATAGCAATAAATAATAAAGTACCTGGGAATGTAGATAACATAAAATGTGGATTTTTAGTATAAAACATTTTTATAGGAAAAGTTAACTGAGATTTGAAAATAAATGGAGGCATACACCATATTTATGTGTTGGAATATCAATTATACTGAAGATGTCAATCTCCTAAAGTTAATGTTTAATTTCAAGGCAAACCCACTTTTTAAAATACCAACCTGATTATGTAACATGGAACCATGATCACAAAATTCATGTTTAAGAGTAAAGGGTCAAAATATATAATAGTAGCTGGGGATGCCTTTGGCTACAAACAAAAGAATATAAAATTAAAATGCCTTAAACAATAACAGGTTTATTAGTTCACATTACAGGATGTTCAGTGGAAGGTGATTTCAGTATTGGTTAATCTGGCAGCATCATGTCATCTCAAGGGACTGAGCCCTTGTTATCTGTCTGTTTAGCTATTCTCAGTCAGCTGGTCTCCAGCTTTCTCCTCAAGGTGGCAAGATGGCTGCCACAGGTTTAGGCATCCCATTTTCCCCCAACTCTAGGAAAGGCAAATCTTTTTCTTATGTACCTTATAAACTGGGAAGAAAACTTACTTATCCTTTTGCACCTCCACTCTAGCATAATTCCATGTAGGTCTCATTGGCAAGAGATGCAACATATGCCTACAACCACACCATTCCCAATGGAATGGAATTACTTTAATGGGCTTAGACCAAGCACTATGGAATAGGCTTCGTGGACACCTGAAAACAATTCAGATTCAGTGGGAAGGTGAAAGAGACAATATCCTTTGGTCAGATAACCAGCCATAACCCAAGGCAATTTTGAAAAAGAATAAAAGTCAAAGGATTTGCCCTACCAAATAATTAATATTTAAAACCAGAGGTAACATAACAAACCAGGAGTTAAAAGATGAACTATTTAATAACTATGTGTTGGAATAATTCTATTTATATTTCACATCATAAGTTTAAGTTGATAAAGACCTAAATGTAAATAGTAAAGTGTTATACTTTTAGATAAAAATATGAGATGTTCATTACATCCTTGTAATAGGGTGAATTTACTAATAAAGCACAAAAGAATAAAACACCAGGGCAAAGACTTATACATTTTACTACTTTAAAATAAAAAGACATTGGCCCTGGCCAGTTGGCTCAGTGATAGAGCATCAGCCTTGCATGTAGATGTCCCAGGTTCGATTCCTGGTCAAGGCACACAGGAGAAGTGCCCATCTGCTTCTCCACCCCTCCCCTTCTTGCTTCTCTCTTTCTCTCTCTCTCTCTCTCTCCTCCTCCTCCTCCTTCTCAGCGGCTATGGCTCTATTGGAGCTAGTTGGCCCTAGGCATTGAGGTTGGCTTTATGGCCTCTGCCTCAGGTACTAAGAAAAGCTCGGTTGGAGCAATGGCCCCAGATGGGCAGAGCATCACCCCCTCATGGGCTTATCAGGTGGATCCCGGTCAGGGTGCATGCAAGAGTCTGTCTTTGCCCCCCCCCCACTCACTGAATTTAAATAATAAATAAATAAATAAATAAATAAATAGACATTATCAACAAAGTACAGAGACAGTCCGAGACAAACAGAAGATATTTTCCCATACATAAAACCATTAAGGTGTTAATATTCAAAATTTATAAAGAACTACTACAAAACAATAACAAAAATAAACAACTACAAAAAATTGGTAAAGGATATAAATAGTCAATTCACAGCAGAGACACCCTAATGGCCAATAAGCATACAAGAAGATGCTCAATCTCATTAGGAATTAAGAAAAAACAAAGTAAAATAATAAAAACGTACCATTTCATACACATAAATAGGCAAAAATGTTAAATTCTGAAAATACCAAAAGTTGCAAGGTGTGGAGAAACAGGACTCTTAGAAATCAAAATTATAGCCTGACCAGGTGGTGGTGCAGTGGATAGAGCGTTGGACTGGGATGCGGAAGACCCAGGTTCGAGACCTCGAGCTCGCTAGCTTGAGTGCGGGCCCACATGGGTTGAGCAAAAGCTCACCGGCTTGGACCCAAGGTCGCTGGCCCCAGCAAGGGGTGGCTCAGTGTGCTGAAGGCCCATGGTCAAGGCACATGTGAGAAAGCAATCAATGAACAACTAAGGTGTCGCAATGGCAACGAAAAGCTAATGATTGATGCTTCTCATTTCTCTCCATTCCTGTCTCTCTGTCCTTTTCTATCCCTCTCTCTGATTCTCTCTCTGTCCCTGTAAAAAAAATAAAAATAAAAATTACAATAAACGTTAATATAAATCCTAAGACCTGGCAGTTCCTCTTGTAGATATAGTGCCTAGATTAGTGGTTTTTTCCAACCAGGGGTGATTTTGCCTTTCAGGGGACATTTGGAAATGTTTGAAGACCTTTCTGGTTGTCACATCTGGGTGTAGGAGGGAGCTACTAGTTACTAGTAGAGGTGAAAGATACTGCTAAAATTCCATCCCACAACAAAAAATTATCCAGTCCACAAGATTGAGAAAGTCTGGCCTAGAAAAACTTTCACATGGTGTACACCAGGAGACTGTTTTTTTTGTTTTTGTTATTTTGTTGTTTTTTTCTTAATTTTAGTGAGAGGAGGAGAGGTAGACAGACAGACTGCTGCAAGTTCCTAAACGAGGATCTACCCTGCAAGCCCAGTAGGGGGCAATGCTCTGCCCATCTGGGGCTGTTGCTCAGCTACGAGCCATTTTTTAGCACCTGAGGTAAAGGCCACCAAGCCATCCTCAGTGCCCGAGGCCTACTTGCTCAAACCAATCGAGCCATGGCTGTGGAAGGGGGTGGGGAGAGAGAGTAGGGGTGGGGAAAGGGTGGAGAAGCAGACGGTCACTTCTCCTGTGTGCCCTGACCAGGAATTGAACCCAGGACATTCACACACTGGGTTGATGCTCTACAACTGAGCCAACTGGTCAAGGCCAGTCTGGATTTTAAATGTTAATTGTTTCTTATGGTAAACAATAACAAACTAAAAACAACCCATTTGCCATAATACAGCTGAATGAATAAGTAACTTGTTTATATTCAAACAAGGGACTAATATACAACAGTTATAATTAATGAGTTAGTTCTTCAGGGTGCAACACGAATAAGTCTAAAAAGCAATAGTGACACAAGAAATCATTGCAGAATGTTACATACAGTGAGATATAGTATTCCTGTACATTTTACAACCACAAGGCAATACTATATATTGTTTATGAATATATACATATAATAAAAAGTATGAAAACATACATGGGGATGATTTACAAGAACTTCAAGATAGTGATTACTTCTGGGAAAAGAGGAAAGGAGAAAAATAGAGAAATAAATGGGTCAGGAATAAGCAATCGGTTTCAACTGTACTTGTAAGACATTTTACAACAAAGCAAAAACCCTAAAGCAAGTAGTAAGTCAAATATTAAGATTTTTGTTGAGTGTTTTATACATTGATGTCTATTGAACTATTTTCTGTGTTTTTTAGTTTCATTGAAATATTTATCTACAATGAAAATGTTTTAAGGTATTTTAAGAGCTGCATTTGCAAGAATGAGGATTCTTTATGTATTTCAGGGGCACAGAGATGGTGGAGGGAGCCCATGTTTCCAGAAGAGACAGTGCTGCTCCTAGGGGAAATTAGAGAAGGGGAAAGTGACTTCTGAATAAGGAGAAGTCTATTCATTTAAAGACCCTGTCCCAGGGATTCTTGGCAGGAAGAGTTGGCTTTCTTGCTGCACCAGCGATTGGTTGGTTATTCCTCTGTCCATGGTCCTATTCCTCTGCCTCAAACAATCTTATAAGAGCTCAGAGGGAGGTTTGAATTTGCCTTCTATTGTTCTAGATTGAGCTGAAAAGCTGAGAGCAGAGGAAATATTGTGAGTACAGCACATCTTGGGTATTTGAAAAGTCATTCTATTTGCTGTAGATGCACCAACAGAAGAGGATTCTGCCTGATGGCCGTTCTTTGTAGTAACAATGAACAGCATCTTTTGGTTGAGTGAGCCCCAATTGCACTAAGGCTGCTTGTTAAGAATGATACCAACATCTCCCTAGCATTTCATATTTTTAATGAAAGGTTTTCTCATCCCTAATGCTTTTTGTTGTTTCTTTCCAACACTCCTATAAGAGCAGTCAGTATTTGCCTCTGCTTTTACGGAGATGAAGAAAGACTAACAGAGCTTCTTCAAAGACTTAGTTTAGGTTCTAGGAACTAATATTTTTACCTAAGCCACTGGGGATAAACGGTGAGAGTAACTCAACTCGAGAAAGACATTTTATGGGCATCCCAGAGTAATGGCCTATCTTTTTAAAAGAAACAACATTTCTTGAGATCCCAGGAGGAGTCTGGCACTCCATAAAGTGATATGAGCATGAGAGTGCAGAACACAGTGTTTGGAAACATAATGTTCCTCCAGGGACTTAAAAATTAATGTAGATCCAAAACTGTTGAAAAAAAAAGTACAAGGGTTGGTAGTAATAAATTATGGGAAAATAAAGGGAGAGGTGTAGGGGGAAAAAAATCCCAAACACAGAGATAAAACTATGGAACATGAAAGTAGAATATGATGAGCCAATTAACCTCAGGAGAACACAGACTCGCAGTATGGGCAGAATATAAGATACTATGAAGTCAATTTTGCCATTACTTGTCTAGCCACACAAAATCAATAGCTGTTTCTGATGGTCCACTGGCAAAAGTGTGTGTGTGTGTGTGTGTGTGTGTGTGTGTGTACACACACATCTATCTATCTATCTATCTATCTATCTATCTATCTATCTATTTATTTATTTATTTATTGTTGTTTTCTATAGATGGAGTTGAAACCATCCAGCATACAACCAAGTAATTAGGACGAAATGATGTGGGTTGGCAAACTTTTAGTTTTCAAAACTGGGTGAGAGCTCTAATGGAAATAGGTGCAATCAGGTTTGTAGATGCTGATTTTTATCAGCAACAAGAAACTATGCTAAAAGCTCGATTTGGCCTACTTTAGGTTCCCTGGGTAAGTTAGTGGTGGAATTTACATTAGGCAATTTGTTATATGTCAGAAGAGGAAATAAAGCAATACATGAACACTGTGATACATAGGAAAGAAAGTATCTTAATGGGAAAATGCACTCTAGTCTAGGAAGATGTTTTCCCTCTACGACAATAGGAAATATTTGAAAATGTAGGGACCTCACCAGTCCTCAGACTGAGCTTTTTCCATTGCCCTAGTTTTCCTGTTTTAACAACTTCAACCTTACAAACACACCAATGCTGGGGGAGTTGGTTTTACATATTGACGGTCAGCTTCTGTCTTGGGTTCCCTCATGGCCACTGCAACTTTGTTCACTCTTATATATAAAAAACTTCTCACGTTTTCTAGTATTACAGTAATATGAAAAGGTAAACATATATAGACATTTTTATTCCATTGAGGAAGGGTGTAAATTAGACCATCACTTCCATGTGGATATCCAATCGGCATCTGAAACTGAACATGGTCAAAGAAGAACTCTTGATTCTCTGCCCTAATCTTCTTGTATGAAATAACAGCAAGAGGCTTAAACAAATAACTTTACTTTCTTCATAACAAAATATCTGGCAATAAATGGTTGCTGGTGTTGGTTCAGCTGCAATTTCTAAACCATCAAGAACCCAGGCAATTTTTATTTCTTTTCTACTTTACCATCGTATTAAATGTTGGCCTTTAATCATCATGTCTTTAGTTTTGTAGTCCCAAGATGGCTACCCTGACTCCACATACTGTGATGCTGTTCCAGATAGCCACGCCTATCCCCAGAGGATTTTCACTTAGGTTGCATTAGCCATAAATGAATCACCCTTAACTTCAAAGGAGATGGGGAAATTGAGTATCTAGCAAAAGAGAATGGGGTTATTGTGATTGAATTATACCACTCATGATTCATCACTTGGAGATGGACATATTGTGCTCTTCAGCAAAACCAGTGCTCTGTTATCAAGGAGGAAGAGAGGAACAGCTATTGTGGGGCAGGGAGGATGAACATGGTCAGTCACACTTCTTATTCCCAGTCTACATGTCTCACTAAATAGCATCACTATCCACCCAGTGCCCCTACTAACAATAAAGGGGAGAATTTTGATTCCTTTCATTTATGTCCCACATACAAACCACTAGAAAGCTGTGTTGACTCTACCTCCTATGTATACCCCAATCCATTCCATTATCCCCATTTTCTCTGCTACTATCCAAGTTCAAGTCCCCATTGTTCACCTGAATTATTGCAATTGTCTCCTAAAGGTCTCTGTGCTTTCATCTTACTCTCTGATTCATTGCCCAAACAGAAAGTCAATTTCTAGTTTAAACGTCCGACTGGCTTCCCATCTTATCTAAAACTCAAATTCCTTACTATGACCTTCCATGCCTTAAAGATCTAGGTTTTGTCATGTCTAACTTCATCTTGTACCATATTTTCATTTCTCACTGAATGCCAGCCAGCTAGGCCTTCTTTATCTTTCTCGAAGTCAAATTTCTTACCATTAATGAGACCTTTGAACCATCTGGAATGCTCTTCATTCTGATCTTTTCACAACCAGCTGCTCCTTATCATTTAGATCACTGTTCAAACGTCATCTTTTCAGAGAGGTAATACCTGTACACCCAATCTAAAAGAGACACCCGGTCATCCATCTCTTCAGTGTATCTTATTTCTCTGTATTACACTTATCACTGTCTAAAATGATCTTGTTTACCCCTTTATGTATTATGTAATGAAATATGTATTTTCCCCCAACTCCTCCACACTAGAATATAAGCTCCACAAGAACAGAAACCTCGTCCGTTGTGTTCACTGCTATATTCATAGATCCTAGATCAAGGCACATGCTAGGTTCTCATCAAGTATCTCTGAGTGAATGAATAAAGGAAAGGAAGGGTTTTTAAGTAGAAAGATTAGCAATAAAAATAACATCTGTACCATATTATCAGCATCCTTAGAATGATCTTTTATAGAGCAAGATCACTTGGTTAGTCAAAGAATGTAAACGTGTTATGCTTTAAAGAATTCACAAATGACAGGCAGCACTAATCTCTTCCCCCTGGCCTCTTTCCTCCTGCGTCTTCCTTTCCAAAGTGAAACATCCCACATACTCTCAATCTCAGTGCTCTATCGGTGCGGTTATCAAATGCTTTCCTCATTGACTTCTTCCCTTTTGCCTAATAACATGATTACATTTTCACAAGGTCTGGGACAATTTAAAAGAAACATCTGGGAAATGGCCTCTTCTCTTTTCTTTTGGGCCAAGATTTCAAGAAGGGGAAAACCCAAATGTTTTCAGAAGAAGAGAGAAATACTTAGCATCTGAAATTTTCTTCCTTTATTTTCTAAGGTTTTCACATATTTATATATGGTCTTCCCAAAGACAAAAACGATTTCCACTTTCTTCACCAGAAAACCATATTTTTCAACAGGCTGTCCATGTAAAATGTTAAAGTCAGAAAAATTAATATGCAGTCTTCCCTCATCTCCCGTTCTAGGCTCCTCTCAGCCCTTTCTATACCTGCTCAATGCCAAGGTGATGCCGCGCAGGTCCAGGTTTCTGGATCAGCCGCTGGCTGGGACAATGGGCTCAGGCTGCCTTCCGGCGTCCTGGACATCTGGCACATGGATATTGTGCAACAGAAATTCTGGGAAGTGCGCACGCATGGTAGGGGCCCAGCATCATCCAAAACGCCCTGAGGTTTAGAAGTGTCCTCAAGTACTGCTCATAAAGGGCACACAGAGAATCGCTGGGGTTTTGGATTTCAGGACTTGCCAACGGAAAATAAAAGGTCATCCCCCAAAGTCTTCAGGGACTATATTAAAAACAGAAATAAACTGTTTCTCTGGACTCTCCACAATCTCAGCCCCTCCCCCTTCTTTGCCTGTCATCACCATTCCCCCTGGCCCACCTCCCACCACATACAGCCATGTCTAGCTTCATGCCTGCGCATCACCTTTTGGACATTTACAGGCTGCTGAAACACATGTCTCAAAACAGCCTTGATATTTTTTATATGAGTGCATCAATAAAAAATATGCAGTGTGGGCACCCCCAAAACATGCATATTAAAAGGTAAACCATATATACATTTTAAAACAAAAATTAAATTAAATTAAAAATTAAATTAGATTCTTTGGTTTAATTCATACTATTTTGTTCATTGATTTTAGAGAGAATGGGAGAGAGAGAAACATCAGTTTCTTTTCTATTTATTTATGCATTCATTGGTTGATTCTTTTAAAAAAAATTTCCCATTGATTTGAGAGAGAGAGAGAAGGGTAGGGAGAGAGAGAAAGAGAGAAGCAACAACTCGTTGTTTCACTTAGTTGTTCCATTTTGGTTGATACCTGTATGTTCCTTGACCAGGAATGGAACCCACAGCCTCGACATATCAGGACGATGCTCTAACCATCTGAACTACTCGACCAGGGTTTGATTTAATTTTGAAATTAGAATTTAGCTAGACTCTTTGTTGGGAGCCTATTTCCAGATCATATCTGAAATTAAGTGGGTAACTCTATTTCCTTATGGTTATCACAATTCTAAAGCTAGCTCCTCAAGATTCCCATGTCCTGGTTACTCAAAAATTCATCTAGGCACTGCAATGAAGGGATTTTGCAGGTGTAATTAAAGTCCTCCAAGTCAGTTGACTTTAAGATTTGCAGATTTTTCCAGGTGGGCCTGACCCAGTCAGGTGAGCCCTTTAAGAAAATGGTTTTCCTAATTTGGTAGCAGAAGAGGAAGTAGAAGAGATTTTAAATGTGAGAAAGAATAGACAGTGATGGCTGGCTTTGAAGACAGAGAAGGCCACATGAGAAGAAATGTGTGTGGTCCCTAGAAGCTGATGGCTCAGGGCTGACTGCCAGAAAGAAAATGGGGACCTCAGTGCTATAGCAATGGGAACTGGGTTCTGCCAGCGATGTTAATGAACTTAGAAGCAGATTCTTCCCCAGGTTAGGGTCCAGCCTGACTTCTACCCTGATTTCTGCCTTGTGGGACACCAATCAGAGAACCCAGCCAAACCCACTCAGACTTCAGACCTACAGATCTGTGAGCTAATTAATGGGATGTTGTTCTAATCCCCTAAATTTGTAGTAATTAGTAACACGGCAGTAGAAAAAGATACATCCCTTTGATTTTTACATCTCTAAATAAAGGTAATAATCTCTGGCTATGTTTAAGAAGCCCTCCAAAAACAAATATGAACAAGATTTAATTAACTTGTTTTAAGTTTGACAGAAAAGAAATATATTAAATTATATACAAGATGGTATGATTTTTAAAAAATTCTATCACCCACTGAGGTTCAGTCCAATGCCATTTGACTATTTAAACCCAATTAATTTCTTTTTCTCATATTCATGGCAGTTGAGGTCAAGGCTAACTTTAGAAGCCACGTCATAGGGTTTTAGAGCAATGGAATTCTTGCTTCAGGGAGGACACGATTTAACCTGTAGTTGTTCTTTTTGTTTTCACTTCACAAAACAATATTCTGCATTTTATGGATTCTCTACTAGATGCCACAGGAGGAATTTTTTCTTTCTTAGTTATATTTTCTTCTCTGAAAAACTTGACCTCCACCTTGGCAAGTATGTTGAAAGTCAGCAGGCTATATTCTGATCTTGAGAAAGTTAGAAAAGTTAAGGCAAAAGAGGATCATACCCATTTAAATAATATTGATCACGGCAATAAAGGAAAACCGAAAGTGGGCAAGAGAATTCTAACCACATCATCATTCCCTTAGTAAACAGAGATGCAAATGGTGCTGAGCCTGCTAACCCAGATTTCTCCTCCCAAGAATGGCTGGTAACCATGGAGTCTTCTGATGAGCACAACCCCAGACCAGATCTAGTTCAAACATAGAAAGCGGGGGAAGAGGAAGAGGAAGGCAGTAGTTAAGTAAGCGAAAGGTTGTATGCAGGGTGAGAACATTTCAATTTAGGTAGCAGACTTTCTAAATGCAAGGATAGGTTGGTTGCTAAAAGCTACACGACTCTCTGTAAGTTACTTAAAAATTCTCTGAGCCTCAGTTTCCTCATGTGTAAGTCAAGATAGTTGCTCAAGATTCTTAGCACAGGGCCTGGGACATGGAGTCTTCAATAAACGATGGCTGCATTAGGATCGTGCAATCTCATCCTCTGCCCTTGTCCAAGAATTCCGGATAATCATCTCTATTCTAATGGATGCTAATAGCCCTGCTGGCTAGTCTGAAGTATCATGTTCAAAGCAAACGACTACAGGCCAGTGTCCAGGCCAGAGTCTAGCGCAAATACTCCCTTAGTGTAGGGAGGGACAAAGAGAGTGGTTCTGGCTAGGGGAAGCTGATTCCTCAGGCAAGAACAGGGTATTTATTAGATCTATCGAAGGAAGGACCTGTAGTCAAATATCCACAAATAAAAATCTCTTCCCAAAGCAATTGCATTTTCTGGCCCAATCAGTTGACAATGAGATGACCATTGAAGATCATATTTTCCCAACATGGTCCATTTTCTTGGCTTTTCTCAGTCATTAATTATGACCATGTTTTCCCAAATGTGGAAATTCCCCTTGCACAGATGCTGCTGCTGGCCAACCCTCCTTTCCTGAGAAGTCTCTACAGCACAAAAATATTTTTGTTTTCCCCAACTGCCCACAGGGAGAATTTCCTCATTCTTTTTTTCCCTCCTCCTCCCTTAACGCCTTTTGACAATTTCCAGGAATCTAAGTAAAACAGAATCACTTAGATCACTAGAGAGCCTTTTAGATAGTCTACTTCAAACATGGCAAAAAAGAACCCTGCACTTTACATTTAACATTATTAAACCAATAATGTTAAATGTTAAGGGTTCCTCTTAATAACCAAAAGGCAATGCCATTAAAATCAAAATAACTCCCACTCCTGCCTGAGAATATGGCTCTGGGACTTGGGAGCTTAAATTATAAACAGAGGTGGCCAAAGGGATTCTCCTTGTATCTGGGTCAAATGGCACGCTGTGAACTGCATATAGCCCTACGTGAATGTAGCTATTTGACAAGTGGGTAGACTGAGCCTAATTATGAATTTTCAAGCATCAAAGACTTGGAGTGGCCACTTAATGAATTGAGGGAAGGACAAAGAAGTGTTTTGAAGTGTGGCCATACCTCCTTTACATAGAATGTGGCTCCTGCTCTTTTTATACAATAAAAGTAAATACAAGTAGCAGAGGAATGAACTTTGTGTTTATTGCTTGATATGCATAAGTATCAATAGCAAGAGAATGGTTAAGTACCACTCTCAGTTAAAGACCAATTAAAGCGAAAGTGTATAAATCGAAACATTGTCGCCCTGGCTGGATAGTTTTGTTAGTTAGAGCATAGTCCTGAAGCACAGAAATTGCCAGTTCGGTCCCTGGTCAGGGCAAGTACAGGAACAGATCGATGTTCCTGTCTCTCACTCCCTCCCTCCCTTTCTCTCTCACTAGAATCAATAAATAAAATTTTTAAAAAATTAAAAAAATAGTTATAGAAACATGTCAGTGCAAAAATGTTGATTTGCTAAAATTGTTTATGCTTTTTTTTCCCCCAGAAAAATGATCAGGTAGTCTAATGTTTTAGTGTTTATGAGATAAACAGAACTATTATTGCATGGAAGATCAGTATTTTTGATTAAGCAATTACCTTCAATTATGATATGTGGGCTACCAGGAAATATTGGTTTTCTTCTTCCACATATTTGACCTGCTTTTGCTCAATGGAAAGTGGTGAGTAAGTCAGGAAATGGTATCTAATATCGTATTAGCATTAGTCAAATGTAAGCAGGAGGAGAGAGTTATCATAAAAATTTTAAATAGAGATAGCTGGAAAAATCTGCCATTTGAATAGTTAGTATCAATGCTTCCCGAATTTAACACAGATCATGGAGACAATGATGTTCCCTTTTCTTGCAACATAATGACCAAAATTTCTTTGGAGTTTGAAATTTTCCAGTGAAGACTTTTCACTACTGTGATTTTAATGAGGCATACTGAGAAGTGGGGGAACGGGCATTTGACTCTTCTTTTTCATAAAGAAACAGTTAAACAAATAAAAATCATTTCACTGCTGCAAGAGAAATGAATGGGTTAAGTTAAAATGACAACGTTTTTTAAAAAAATAAAAAGCAAGAGAATTAAGAGTATAAAACTCACTCAGGGAAATATTTAGTATGCTCAGAAAAAGAGGAACAGCCAGTAGAAATGAACCTTGATTTGACATTGAATAACTGGTAAAGCACCGGCTGGCACTGGCCAATTAAAAACAGATGTCCAATAAAGCTGATTGGACACTTGGTCATAAGCAACTAGAATGACCAAACAAGTATGTACCAACTAGATAGTAACCCTGATTATTTTATGTGGTCATGAGAGTCAGTGTAAAGTTGACTTATAAACCAAAAGGCATTATGAAAACATATTTGTAATATGTTTTAGATGCAGCTGAAGGGAGGGTCAGATCATGGATATGTAGATGAAAATAAAAATATCTGCTAATTTCTATTGAACTCACATTCTTATAGTTGCTTAGGAACTGAAGAATTCTTCCTCTTTTTATCTCTCCTCATCATTTTCAGGTGAAATAGACATTGTAAAAGTCAAGGTTTGATTCTCTTGAGACCACTATCAATAAGACCCTGTTTAGTTGCCTAAGTGCAAGTTGTTTTTGAAAATTCTAAAATAGTTTTTATTTTCATGTCTGGAATGACATTCCACAAAATTTATAAAGCTTATTTTCAGGTGGTGGGATATGGGGTACTTTTGTTTGTTTTCTTCCTTATATTCTTTTGTGCTGTTTGGAATTTTTAATCATTTTTTAACCGTTCGTTAAAATAATTATTTTTTTAAAAAACCCTCTCTTTTCTATTACTTGGCCAAAATTGTAGTCCACAGACTTCTGTCCTCTCTATTAGATAATTTTCTGAAATTGCATTCCCAACATTCAACATCACTTTCTTTTTAAATAATCTCCCTTATAGCCAATGTGAAAGGCAGGATATCTAACTGTCTTTACAGCACACATTCTTTGAAGGATTTTCTTTTGTTATTTTTGTTCTTTGCATTGTCATACCAGTTATTTTAGAACATCGCTGAACTCTCCAGTTGCCTTTGAAAGGAATACCACCAGATTTACAATTTAAGTACAGTAACTTGGGAACACATTATTCAATCTAGATAGTATTGGTAAATGTTGGAAAGATCCCTGGATAAGCTAATCTCAGAGATTTTCTTTTTGTGGTACAAGTGTCACAGTGACAAAAGGTGATGAGTTAGGAAGATACTTGGGAAATACTATGCTATTGAGGCTTATAAATTCTGTACATAATTCTCCTTTTCAGGATCTATTTCTTGTGGTATGATAGATACCATTAATCAATAACATTTCCAAAGTCTTTAAGCCAAATGGTTCAGCCTCTAAGCATTTCCCATGGACCGTAAAGGGTTATATTAATTTAATACTGGGGTATCCTAGGTCAGTAACAGAAATTCAAAAGTGGTTGATTTTTTAGAAAGGGTGGCATGATTAAGAATAATTCATTTTATTCTCTTTGATATTGCCCACTTGATTGTGGTTGCAATGCTATTTGTGCTCTTTTTGTCTATCCATCTATCAGTATAAAAGTGAAAAAAGATAGAACAGTTTCTATCATTAGAAAATTTCAAGGTCAGCATGGATGACTATCATGTATTCTTTGGAAGAGATATATACATTTAAAGAGAATTTACTACAGTGACCTTTCAAGTTTCTTTTATCTTTGGATTCTGTCATCTGACATGTGCCCACTAGGCTTATGGTGGTGATGCATCATGATAGGATGATAGGAATCTCTTCTGGCCACCTTCCTCACTTTGTCTTGAACCTGCATCTTCTGCAGGGGTGGCAGTTCTGAGAATTAAACAGATGGAGTGGGTAGGAGAGTATTTCTAGGAGGCTTGGAGCTGTCCAGCAGTCAAGGAAACTGCCCAAATTCTAGTTAAGTCCCAAGTAATGAGACTTATGGAAGTTTAGAGCAGGGATTCAGCTTTGCATACATGTATTCAGTATATGTACATGTATGTAGAGGTATATGCTACTCAAGCCCAACCCAAGGAGATGTTTTTTCTACTTTCTATATTGCTTTTTATTGAAAATGGGATCAATGGTTTTTTTAAATTGTGTAGGAAAAAAGAAAGCAATAATGTACAAGAACAAGATAGAAGAAGAGTTGCAGAGAAAGAAAGCAAAAATAGGACTGTTACTCAAGCTATTTAGCTTGAAACACACACACATGTGTTAACATGCTCTATATGTAGATGAGTTCAAGTCTACAGCAATCGGTAATATACTCATCATAGCACACCATTTGAAAAAAGAATGAATGGTCAAGTATTAGCTTACAAAGTCTTCCCAGAGTGTATAACTTAAAAAAATTAAAAATAAACCTAATTTGTCTTAATAGGTTGCTTATTTTTCCTTTGCAAGTGGCAAATATATTCACTTTGATGAATGCTCACTTGATTGAAGTGCTCTTTAAGCATGTTTTGAAATTTTTTTATACGTAGCTGGGTACCTAGTCCCCTTTTTCTTATATTTGCTTCTGAAATGGGGAATAAATGATTCCACAGACAACCTATATTTGATGAAATCCTAGATTTGAAAATAAATTGGGGGGAAACATTTCAGCCAGCTCCCATGTCCTTGGCAATTAAATAGTAACCCAATTTTATAGGTAAAACAACTAAATGTGGAGAGGTTAATTGCTCCACAATAATTTTTTATTATTATTCAAGTGAGAGGAGGGGAGATAGAGAGACAGATTCTCGCATGTGCCTTGACCAGGATCCAGCCAGCAACCTCTGTCTGAAGCTGATACTCTGCCCATCTAGGGCCATGCTAGAAACCAACCTATTTTTAGCACCTGAGGCCAAGGTTCCATGAAGCCATCCTCAGAGGCTGGGATTGATATGCTTAAAGAAATTGAGCCATGGCTGTGAGGGGAAGTGAGAGAGAAAAAGAGAATGGGTAGTGAGAGGGGTGGAGAAGAAGATGGTCACTTCTCCTGTGTGCCCTGACTGGAAATCAAACCTGGGACTTCCACATGCTGGGCCAATGCTCTACCCTTGAGCCAACCAGCCAAGGCTCATAATAGTTTTTAATAATTAAAAAAATTCACAGTGACACATAGTATAGAAAATTTGAATACAAAAATACCCTATTCCCCTCCCCTCCCATAATCAAAATCATCCTTGCATAATTCTTATTCACATTCTGATGTATATACGTAACCTTCTAAATACATGTATGTGGTCATGTGCATATTTTACGCTCAATATTTCTTCAAGATGAGAATAAAGGAGGCAAAATGAAACAGCTGATGTTCCATCTTACCCAAACCTAGAATCACTGCCCAATACTTTAACTATCTTTAATTGTCTCCTCTACCCTTGTGCTCAATCTGATAATAAGTTGTAAATGAGGTGCCGGATTTCCTATTTAAAAAATAGCACTAGGGTTGTACAAAGGCAATTTCTTACCTTTCTCTTCCTGAATAGAAAACCCAATAATGTGTAAAGGAGATATGGTAGTGCAAAAAACTACTTTATTTTTGTGAGCTAACATCGGAGGTCCCCATGTTAACAGCTGCAAAGGCAGTCACATGCTTCACAGAGCAAAGAGCCCTACAAAGGAAGAAGTTAACTTTAACTTTGAAAATCCTTTTATCCTCCACGATTTTGATGGCTTTAAATTTGTCACCTGAATGCGATATTAACATAATCATCTGCATTCCAGCTAATGAATGCACCTGCTCCAAAGACTTTATTTTAGGGTCTTTTTAATGAGCTCTTCAAAAGAGTTTTCCTGGACTTACTGCACTGCTAGAGAAATAGCAGCTGTAAGCAGCTAACAGAACATTCAGTATTTGAATCGAGCGTTGTGAAGTTGTTAAACTTGAGAAGGAGTATCCATCCATCTGTCTGGGATAAGAGAAAGGAAGCTGAGATGTAGGCGTGGCATTTGGAAAGAGTGCTAGGGTAAGTGGGGCTGGCTAAAGAATGTTATTCTCTGTGTGGCAAATGTACGGATCCCAGGCAGTTGACGTAAACTCTCTACATCCTAGTTCCTCATCTATATAATGATGGTACACATCTTATAAGCTTGTGGTAAGGATTAAGCACCTCACCTGTTGTAAATACTTCATAACATTAAATTTCATACTTATACCAAGTCTAGCCCTTTCAATAAATCATTGCAAGTCCTCAAAAAATTTTTTTATTATAATTATATTTATTATTTTAAAAGATGTGATTTTAGATGAATTAAGCAAATTCTATTTTATTGGCTGTAGGTTGTAAAATGGTTTTTAGGTGAATAATTGCTTAACGAGACTTATAGTAAGAAAATGATCAAATTGATTACTTTTATGTAAGTAATCAGGAAGTCTATTTCAATCCTTAACCCCGCAGTGAAGAATTTTTTTCAGAGAAGACATCAACCAATCTCTGTAAGTGCTAATCCTGTTAGCCATTTAGAATTTTTAAATATCATGTACATGTTATGATATTAAGATAATTATTTAGTTTTAATATTATTTTAATGCTTTTTATTATATTAAAATTTTACTTCATGCTTGTTACACTCTAATTTCTATACATTTTGATGCTCCTCTCTATAGTTTAAATTGAAAAGTAAGTGGTAATAACCCATCTAAAACTCAACTGAATGGAAAGCAAAAAATAGGACAAATATTACTTTAAAGATGCATAACGCAGATACATTACAGATCAACTGGAGGTAACACCATGGAATAAAGATACCACAGGTTGGCCCTGGCTGGTTGGCACAGTGGATAGAGTGTTGGCCCAGCGGGTGTACGTCTCAGGTTTGATTCCCAGTCAGGGAACACATGAGAAGTGACCATCTGCTTCTCTTCCCCTTCCACTCCCCCTTCTCTATCTCTCTTCCCCTCTCATAGCCAGTGGTTCGATTGGTCTGAGCCTTGGCCTCAGGCACTGAGGATAGCTTGGTTGATTGGAGCATCAGCCACAGATGGGGTTTGCTGGGTAGATCCTGGTCAGGGGCACATGCAGGAGTCTATTTTCTCTCTCCTCTCACTTAAAAAAGAAAAGATACTACAGATGTTGATTATCTCTCTCTCAGTAAAATAGGTAGCACAAAGGTGAGATAGCTGTTAAGAAAATGGAAAATTCTCCCAGTCCGTTTTTATTTCAATAAAAATGACATAGCTACCCTGGCTGGAAGTAATTTATTTGCCTTCTCCCCTTTACACCATTCTGGCCAATGGTGTTCCCATGATAATTGGAGCCACTTCATTGGTGTTTCACCCCACATGCCACAAAAGTGGGCAGTCCCCTGGAGAGAGGGTTAGCTAGCTTGGGAATCTCCACCAGCTCATTAGAAGGGTTTCTCTGCACAGACATGGTGTTCTAGAAGCAACCAATTTGACTTTGCTGGAGCAGGCAGGCGTCTGGTCACTGCCCACGTTTCAAAAATCCACTTCACTTGCGTGGAGCATCTTTCCAGAAGACATTCAGTTCCTCCCTCCAACTTCAGCTTTGTAACCTGAGAAAACAACCCCAAGGAAGCTCTCCACTGGCTGCCCTCCGACTGTGTTTTGCTGTTAAAGGCAAGCTGACCTCATCGTGTGGAGGGCCTGTTGCTTCTGACCTGGCTACTTACACTGTGGTCCTCAGCAGGGCAGCATCAGCATCACCTGGGAGCCAGTCAGAAACAGAGTCTCAGCCACTTCCTCCACCCCAGACCTACAGAATCAGAATCTACATCTTAATGAGATGCCCAGGTGTCCCCTGTGCATGGGTAAGTTTAAGATGCAGTGGTGTTAGGACTCTGGCTGAGATGGCATTTCCCAGCAACAGAGCTCACCATCTCCTGTTATCCCTCCACTTTCCGCTTCTCACTACACCACTGATTTCCCTACGGTGCTCCAGGGTAAACTATCCCTATTTTTGGATGAGTTCCCAGCCCATGGGTCTTGTAGTGATCGGCATGTCTACAGTTCAGGTGGTCAGACATGTATATGGTACAGGCCCCCACTAGCCAAACCATACCCCTTCGCCTCCAAGTCATATTGCCCCCCTTCTTCCCATAGCTGTAGTGTTACCATCTTCATAAATTATTGTTAAAGAAAAAAAATCACCAAAAGAAAAAAAAATAGTCTTGATAAACCTGCATAGTTTAGAGCTAAAGAATATGTTAAAATTTTCCATCGTGGAAATTTCCCAGCTCCTGGGCTCTTCAGATTTTTTTTTTTTTTTTTCAGAGCTACAAGCAAAGAATGGAAATTTCCAATTGCAGCATCAAGGGCTGCCGTTCTGCTGACTGTCTTGCTCAGCCAGGGTCATCTGCTTCTCTAAGACATCAAGGAATGCCAAGGTAGGTCTTAGAGTACACACTCACTTCCTCTGCAGGAAGGCAAGGATGCCTTTGAGCGGCCTCCAAGCTGTGATGAGGAGAGCCCTGCCACACCCACCTGAGTGGGGATCTTGCTGATCGTCACTATGATCAGCAGCTTATCCTAGTTGACATTTTTCCAGTGGCAGCTGGCTGGCAGGTCTTTTTTTTTTTTTTTTTTTTTAAGAAAGCCCTAAAATGGGTAAGAGATGGAGAGAGGGGAGAGGAACCAACATTTGTTGAAGTCTACCCTTCCAAGGACTTGACCGGGAATTTTATATCTATCATTTAACCTTTATGTGACCTGCTGAAAGGATAACTTCTGATTTTCTGCACCTGAATTTTGGGAGCTTCCTTTGTTCTGTGGGACACAGCCCTGTCTCCCCTGACCCTCCCAGAACCGTGTCATCTGCAAACATCCTGAACATGTGTCTATACCTCTTCAATTGTATCAACAGCTCTGTCCTTTTTCACTGTACCTAAGTTGAGGCCTGTTTTCATTAACAGCTAGTCCTGATGTTTGAATCAATGGATGTCTAATAGTTTCAGTTCCCTAAATTCTATCCTGTTCATTCCCATACACTACTGCTGGCACTACAGAAAAGTCTGATGGTGGCAGCCCCATGGAAGGCCTCCCATAAAAGTATCAGCTTCTTGCAAACAAATCCAAGCACCCTGCCTGGCTCTAGGCCAGAGAGAATGTCCTCAAACCTAGGTTGTGTGGCTTGAGTGGTTTGGGAGTTTTGTTTCCATTTTTAGTGTTTTGATTTTTTTTTTTTAATTTTGGGAATTCTGAATGACTCTAAGGCTTGAGGGCTACCGGTGATTATTTTCTCTTTCTGCTGATGGCCCATGGTACTGGGAAAAAAGTAGTTAAGGAAGATTTCTGAAACCACTCTTGCTATTTATGCTTAAAATCATTTATTGAGGCAAGGTTGTTAATAAGGAAGATATTCTAGCAATACATTTTTTAAAAAATCATCATATGGCAAGTGAGTCTTAAAATGACTATTGGCTCAGTGGTAGAGCATTGTCCTGGCGTGTATTTGTCCCAGGTTTGATTGCCGGTCAGGGCACATAGGACCAGCTACCCATGGGATTCTCCACCCCTCCCCCTCTCGCTTTTCTCTCTTTTTCTCTCCTCTTCTCCCCTCCTGCAGCCAATGCTTGATTAGAGTGAGCTGGCTCCTAGCACTGAGGAAGGCTCCATGGCTTCCACGTAGGTGCTAAAATATGGCTCTGGTTGCTGAGCAATGGAGCAGCGGCCCCAGATGGGCAGAGCATCGCCCCCAATGGGCTTCCCGGGTAGATCCTGGTCAGGGTGCATGCAGGAGTCTGTCCCTGCCTCCTCTCCTCTCAATAAAAAAAATTAAAAAAACAAACAATTTATTCTGTCTTTTCAATCATATCCATATTCATAGATAGCAGTGTCGTCTTTGAATAATAGTGACCAATTTCAATGCCACCAGATATTGGGGTGGAGAGGAGTAGGAATGATCTACAAGAATATTGTAAGTCTGTCTGTTTAGGCTTTAGTCTCAAAGGCTAACATTTATTTAGTCATTGGTAAGTCCTATGATAACGATTTTCCTTAATCTTTAATCCATTAAAACTGAGTCTAGCCCTGTCTGGGGAGCTCAGTTGGTCAGAGCATTGTCCTGATATGCCAAAGTTTTTGGTTCAATCTCTGGTCAGGGCACATATAAGAAACAACCAATGAATGCATAAATAAGTGGAACAACAAATCAGTGTTTCTCTCTCTCTCTGTTCCTCTCTCTCTAAACTCATTAAGTGAAAAAGACATTAAATAAGAATTATCTAAAAAACAAACAAAAACTGAGTCTGATTCTGTGCTGAAATTCATCAAGATGGCATTTTAATATGGCTCTGGGTCTCAAATGATATGTCACATTTCCGACAGGATTCTTTCCATTCTTCCTCCTGCCTGTCATTAACTAGAGAGCCATTGGTCCTCTTTGCTGAAGACAGTGATGATTCATATCTGTGGGTGGGGCTGAATGGACATATGATGACTATTCCTTTGCACTTGAGACCACAGAGATGACTTTTTATGGAAAATTTATGGTTGGAATCCATGCTGTTTTAGATGCCGATGGATCGATTTTGATCATGGCCCCAATTCTCTCCTGCCTGTTGCCCTGCCCCTTGCAACATGACTTTGAAGCTCCTCCCAGAGTTGAAGTCTATTTCCCCAATTAGGCTACTGAATCTAGGCTGGCTTTTGACTTGCTTTGGCCACTGGAATGCAACAGAAAGAACAGTGGGCCAGTTCCAAGCCTCAGCCTCAAGTGTACTCTTCTACTTTATTTCTTGGAACCTACATGGCTACATGAAGAAGCCCCTGTGGAGCAGAGGTGAGCCATTCTAGCTGAGGCCATTCCAGATCAGCCAGCCCAGAGCTGTCACACCAGCCAACAACAAATGCACGAGCAAGCCCACCAAGATCAGCTGGGCCCAGCCCAGATTAACAGAACCACTCAGCCAACTCACCGTCTCATGAGAAATAGTAAATGGTAGCTATTTAAGACACTGACTTGGAAGGTGGTTTATGATGAAGCAATAGCTACCTAATACAGATGAGCAATTCCCCACTGCCCCACCCTCCCTTTTCCTAGTGACAGGAAGCTCAGAGTCAAATTTGAAGACAGTTCACACACTCTGTGTTCATTCATTACTCATGTTTATTGCACCCTTTCTGGCAAACATATTTGCAACCTTCTCGCTCCTTAGTAGTGAATTTTTAATAATTTAATAACTTATTGTTTGCCACGTTGGTTCTAAACCAAACCAATCTCCTGTCTTAAATATTTAGGGTGTTTACTGGTCATCAGATTAGACGAGATGACTAGAGCAAGATTGTCAAGCATTTTCTGTAAGGAACCAGCTGGTACATATCAGGCTCTGCAAGCCATACAGTCTCTCACAACTACTCACCTCTGTGGTAGTGATAAAGCAGTGCTAGACCACCTGTTAACAAATGGGTGTGGCTGTATTCCAAAACACTTAATTATTAAAATAGGCACAGGCTAGGATTTGGACCTCAGGCCATAGTTTGCTAACTAATTTTATTTATTTATTTTTATTAAGTGAGAGGTGTGCGGGCGGAGAGGTAGAGAGACAAGCTCCCACATGAGCACCAACCAGAATCTACCTGGCTAGGCCCCTACAGGGTGATGTTTTGCCCATCTGGGGCCACTGCTCCATTGTTTGGCAACTGAGCTATTTCAGCACCTGAGGCAAGTCCATGGAGCCATCCTCAGCACCCAGGGTCAACTTGCTTGAACCATTGAGCCATGGCTTCAGGGAAAGAGAGAGAGAAAAAAAGAAGGGGTCAGGGATGGGTGGAAAAGCAGATGGTGGTTTTTCCTCTGTGCCCTGACCAGGAATTGAACCCAGGACTTCCACATGCTGGGCCAATAATCTACCGACTGGCCAGGGTCTGCTAATTTATTTTTTTTTGACAGAGACAGAGAGAGAGAGAGAGTCAGAGGGAGGAACAGATAGGGACAGACAGACAGGAAGGAAGGAAGAGAAATGAGAAGCATCAATTCTTTATTGCAGCTCCTTAGTTGTTCATTGATTGTGTTCTCACGTGTGCCTTGACCAGGGGCTATAGCAGAGCAAATGATTTCTTGCTCAAGCCAGTGACCTTGGGCTCAAGCCAGCGAGCTTGGGCTTTAAGTCAGTGACCTTTAGGCTCAAACCAGCGACCATGGGGTTATGTCTATGATCCCACTCTCAAGCCAGTGACCCTGGGCTCAAGCTGGTGAGCCCACGCTCAAACCAAATGAGCCCGCACTCAAGTTGGCAACCTTGGTTTCGAACCTGTGTCCTCCGTGTGCCAGTCTGATGCTCTATCCACTGCGCCACTGCCTGGTCAGGCAGGCCTGCTAATTGTTGATCTAGAGAAATCTATGTTACTATGCAAAAAACATCTTCATCTAGTCCATGATCCCTTCAACTTTATTATAATTCCTCTCAATTATTTAGAAAAAAAAAACACCTGGTAAATTAACTGACTTTACTTCCACTATCAGAAAACCAGAAGGGGTTGACCTCCAGGCAACTAACAGCATTTATACGGGACAACTACTGTACTGAACAATTTAGAACTCCCTAAGGATTTAGCCCATGATTGGTTACTTAGTTAATGCTAAAAGCCTGTGGGACGCAAGCAATGTCTCCCTTGTTTTGTTTCATTCCGCAGCCTCTAATCTCAAGTACGCTGCATGTCACAATGAGGATGGAACTTCGGTTGTACTTGCCTACTCTGAGCTCCCTGAATGTATTGTGCTATTTCACGCCTCCCTAGCTCTGCACACAATGTTCCTTCCTCCTGGAACACACTTAGCCCTCTTCTCTTACTGGCTGACACCCACTCACTGATCAAAACGAAGTTGAATGATACTGCCTCTTGGAAGACGTCCCCGAGGGCACCTCCACTTCTTCACCCTCAACTTCCAGTCTGAACACTCAGTCTCTGCATTTATTCTACTAAATTAATAATTTAAAAAGCTAATAGTGCTAAGACGGTGCCAGGCACCTACTGTGTGCCAGGCATTGTTAACTATATAATTTTAACTGAAAGTATTGGTATATTTGTTCATTTCCTTAGTTCGATCATGCATTCAAAAGCAGTTATTGAATACCTCCCGTGTGGTAGGCAAAAAAGATACACACCTCGAAAATAGAGTGTAAGCCCCCTGTGGATACACACTGTGTCTTAGTTGTCTTTATTTCTCAATACCTAGCAGTCCAGAACAGAGATTTTTAAGTCAACATTAGATGAATGAGTAAATGAATGAATGAAAATAGCTAGCACTTATACAATACATAATATGTGCCAAACAATGTCCTGAACTCTTCATATATGTTAAAAAGAAACAATAGACCCAAAATGGAGTCACTTGTGGTAAGTTCCACCAAGACCTAATACCTAACCTAACTGAGGTTGTGGCTTCACCCACAAATGGAATTTTAAAGCAATCAATCTAGGATTTTCCAGATAGCACTAGTGAGGTAATCTTCTTGATAAGACCCCTGCCTTCTCTTAAAGGAAGGTGTCCTTGTCTTCTTTTAATTTTCTTGCCCTGTCCCATTTCTGCCTATAAAAGCCATTCATTTTGTCCAGTACATTGGAACATCTTTCTCTTTACTAGATGGGATGCAACCTGATTCATAAATCATTCAACAAAGTCAATTAGGTCTTGACATTTACTTGGTTATATTTTTGTTCTTTAACATATGGCTACACTCATTTACTCCACTTAACAACTGGTAGAAGTATCCCTGTTTCACATTTGGGGAATCAGACTAGGAGAATTTTTATGTAACTTGCTTATTGTCACAGATAGTACTGACAGAACTGGTTCAAGAGTCCATTGGGCTTCTAATTACTGGATGAAAGGAAAGCCGAGTGACTCATCAGAAATCCATTGCCAATCCTGGGAAAGTAATTCAAAGGACGCATCTTTGAAGACATGGGTGATCTGGTGGTACTGGTTATGTGTTTGGGTTTAGGAGTCCAGAATTGTGTTCACATTTGTACTCAGGTGTTCAGTGTAAGTGATCCGTGGTGGCGGTGGTGGGTTTGACAGTGCTTCCTAAGGGCACCCTCACATTTACTCAGAGCACAGTTTGGTTGCATTCTGAACTCCAAGCTGATTTCTCCCACCACCCTCTCCCCTTCTCGGGTGGGCATGCATTGATGCTTGAGGTGTGACTCCAGCACAACGGCCAGCAGGACTGCTGTTGGGACCCTTCTCTGGTGGCCAGCAGGATTATACAGTAGCTCCATCCATATTGACCCATTCCAATGGACACTTCAGTAAATTAGCATTTTTAAGAAGCTGACATAGGAATGTCCATAATGCTGGTGAACCTGGCCAGTATTGAGCGTTTTTTTTTTTTTAAGGATTGCTGCCAGTCACTCCCTGATGGCTTTGGAGTCCCCAGGGGGCCTCCCAGGCAATATGCCACTCAGTAGGAAGGACACAGACAGGAAGAGACAGTGACTGGCCTTCAGCTGTCTCTGAGGGCAGGCCTGCTCTGCTGAAAAAGAAAGAACAGATATTTCCAATAGAGTTTTGCTTCCGAAACAAAGAGGGGTTTGGAAAGTTTTCGGTTTGAGCGTTAGGACATCAGAAAATACAAGTGATCACCAAGTCACTGCAGACCCTTTAAGTCATGGTTCCTCTAAGTGTAGAACAAATGGGCACATTATCCTGTCTCCAGGCAGTGTTCAAAAATCTGGACTGGACTTTCACAGGGATGTCAAGTATAGCATAGGAAGTAGAATCGATAATATTATAATAACTGTGTATGATGTCAGATGGGTTCAAGACTTATTGGGGCAATCACTTTGTAAGTTTTACAAAGGTCCAATCATTATGCTGTACACCTACAACTACTATAACATTGTGTGCCAACTGTGATAGAAAAATAAAGAAAAATTTTAACTGGAACTTCACCCTTTACTCCTTTTGCAATTAGGTAAATAGAAAAATACAAAGAGGAGCTTTGCTTGGTGGCCTCCACAGAAGACCTAAAGGACAAAACAGAGTTGGGCCAGAGCTAGGACTAGTTGCCACCAGGTTCCTGTTCTCAGTCTGAGGCACAACTGAGTCCAATATGAATTTGACGATTCAAGAATCTGTTCTTGCAAGCAATCGTGCGTCGCTGCAGAGCTGTGAGAGATTGTACCTGCAAGTGCATGATGAGGTACAAGAAGTTACTGTTTTGCCCTTTCTCCTCTGCAGGCTTTCCTCCTGATCAGTAATTAATCCTGGACCTTCTCCAGGAGAACACTGGTCGCCTGGCTGGAAGATTTGAGAAACATCCAGTTGACCAGTATTCTTGGGTACTGACAAACATTTGTCAGGGCTTGGGTAGAATTTATACCACCTTATTTGCCAAGTAATCAAAATGTTATTGTATTTATAGCCCATGTCATACAGTTTAACACTTACTAATTCTCTGCTTGTTTCTATTACATAAAACTTGCATTTTTCTCATCTAGATCATAAACTCACTGGGAAGGAATGATGTCTTTTTTTCTTTTTAATCCACAGACTAAGCAGAATGGAGGAGCACAGTACTAGGTGGCAGAAAGGAAATGACCACAGGACAGTGTCTGAAGACCTGGGTAGTTTCTGAGCCCCCTGCCCACTGCAGCTGGGAGTAAGGCTATCAGGAAGCATGTAAGTTTCTGAGATGCAATTTTTCTCATTTTCAGTTTGCCCTATTTACCTCACTGGTTTGTTGGAAGGATCAAATAAGATAACACATGTAAAAGTATTTTGTAAACCAATATTTGCAAACTACCTAAATGTAAGACATCTTTAGCAGAGGCGCTTAGTAAGTATCTGATTGATTTTTTTTTTTTTTTAAACAGGGACAGAGAGAGAGAGTCAGAGAGAGGGATAGATAGGGACAGACAGACAGGAACGGAGAGAGATGAGAAGCATCAATCATTAGTTTTTTGTTGCCATTACGACACCTTAGTTGTTCATTGATTGCTTTCTCACAAGTGCCTTGACCGCAGGCCTTCAGCAGACCGAGCCACCCCTTGCTGGAGCCAGTGACCTTGGGTCCAAGCTGGTGAGCTTTTTGCTCAAGCCAGATGGGCCAGCGCTCAAGATGGAGACCTCGGGGTCTTGAACCGGGGTTTTCTGCATCCCAGTCCGATGCTCTATCCACTGCACCACCGCCTGGTCAGGCTGATTGATTTTTTAATGATAAATGATTGTATTCCCCTTTCTCTTTCATATTCAGGTCCTTTCAGAGTTCGGTTTCTCAGGATTTAATTTTATCTGAGTGGCACAGCCACTCCACATCTTCCTGACACTGTGTGACATGTTCCGTAGTGCATTTTACCCCATAGTACTTTAAAATTAGGTTGAAATCTGAGCAAACCAAACAAAAGTCATAAAGCGTGCCATGGTCACATCTTTCACGCAAGGACTCCTTGAGATCAATGCACTGTCATCCACTAGAGTTTCAGGGTCTTTCCTCTGCTACATCAACCCACTGCAATGGTACTGTAGGCAGGGATTAAGCATATTTCTAAATTCTCGCACGTTATACACATGAGTGGTACATCATTGCTCTTAGCCCAGGCCAGCCGGGAAGAAATGAGATGTGGCACTCTATGTGGGAAATTTTACAAAGAAATGACCCTATGAAACAGATTTTAAAAATGATTCATCTGTTTATAGTCCTAATATTCTATTTGGGCTTAACAAAGAAAACTGTTTCCCTGTAGTAACAGAATTCTGTCTGATACTTTGGAAAACTCTTTCAAACGTGGTCGTTCCTCAAAATGCTTCTGGAAGATACTGAGTTTAGTCTCAGGGTTTTTTGTTTTTTTTCTCATTTAACTAGAGAGAAAAAGTGGAGACACTACAAGATAAAATAAATTGCATATTTTAGAGATTGGCTTATATAGATTTCTGATTCCCCATCTCATACTCTGAGCCCAAATAACATGAAAGTAACAATAAGTAGAGATCTGATAACTCATTTCTGGTAAGTATCGTCATCTCTGGCTGAGATTTTTCAATTTTAGTATTTTCAGTGAATTCATGAAAACTATGTGATTCTATTTTTTTTCCTCCTGAGTTCAATCATAGAGTGTCAACTGCAGGACTCCCATACAGGGCTGAAGCATTTTGTCAACATAGTGAGGCCAGCCCAGAGTTGAACTCTATTGATGAAGATATTAATGATGCTGTTTTTATGGGGCATAAGAAGAGGAATTTCTTTTCCAGAATTAAGCAATACAGAATAACTTTCTGAAACCTCATTTATTTTATTTTTCAAACTTTGTATGATGGAAAGGTTCAAACATATACCCAAAGACAAAGAGCTCAATAAAAATAAACCCAACTTTCATCTTAATGAACCCATCATCCAGATTCAACATAAGGCCAATCTTATAAAGCCTCATTTTAGTAGCCAGTAAATATTAAATGCATACTACATGCCAATACCTTTTAATGTTCAAACCTGATTACATGCTTTTTCATATATTTTTTCCTAAAATGATTTGATTCATGAGACACTTCTTTCTCACTCTCAAACCTCCCTCACTTCTCTTGGGGCGGAAGTGAGGCCAGCCCCTTTCAGAGTCGACATTAGAGAGAAAATACCTAAGAAAGGAAAAGTGATAGATTTAAATTTTATTAATGATTCTCTTCTTATGAAACCATGCCTTGCTCTCTCTACTTAAGACATTTCAAGAAAACATTGGTAATGGGAAGGGAGGCACTCCCGACAAAAGAACTGATTCTTTGTCTCTGCCCCCATAATGTATGGCGAGTGGCAGATACTGGGAAGGATCACTCTATACTTGATGTTAAAGGGAGAGAGAGCCCAAGGGACAAATATGACAACCCAAAAGTTTCAAGGGATAGAGTTTCTTGAATGTAATAGGTTCTTTATTTGATTTGTTTTATATACATATAAAACAAATCAAATAAATATATGAGGCAGAGACAGACTCCCACATGTGCCTCAACCAGGATCCACCCAGAATGCCCACTAGGGGGCGATGTTCTGCTCATCTAGGGTGTTGCTCCACTGCTCAGCAACTGAGCTCTTCTTAGCGCCTGAGGCAGAGGCCATGGAGCCATCCTCAGCACCTGGGGCCAACTCACTCCAATCAAGCCATAGCTGCAGGAGGGGAAGAGAGAGATAGATATATAGAGAGAAGTGAGAGGGGGAGGAGTAGAGAAGTAGATGGGCACTTCTCCTGTTTGCTCTGACTGGGAGTCAAACCCAGGACATCCACACAGCGGGCCAACGCTCTACCACTGAGTCAATATTTTACATATATTAATAAAGAAATCTGTGAAGTACAAATAGTATGAATTATGGAATTATTATTCAAAGATTCATCAAAATGGATTATCAAATTGTAATTAAATCATACCCATAGGAAATCTAAAATAATAATTAAATTTTTTAAAAAGAAGGACATTAAAATGATGGAGTGGGGCAGAAGTTATATAGCTTTAATATAGCTTTGGTTTCTTCTTTATATTGTTCCCCATTGGAAAAAAACCCAGAATCCTTACCTACATGGTAACCCTTGTGCCACTCATTTAATTGTAAGAGTCTTAATTGCCCCTGGGAATAAGTCTACTGCTGTGGCATGTAGTGGAAGGTTTAATTTGAAGACAGACAAGAGATAAAAGGTTTCTTTCAGAAGTAATATAATCATGTACATGTAAAAGAATTTTAAAAAAGCTTAATAATTTCACCAAGTAATCTACAGCTAAATTTTACATGCGAGTTCCTTACTGAACTATACCAAACTTTGTAGAACTCAAGCCTCCCATGGAAAAAAGGTTTTAAAACTTATTTTAAAACAAATGCAATGGGGATAACAAGCCACATACTGCATATTGTTACCTGCTTCATCACCTCTGGTAACTTGGTTTGCATTCAGTAGAGACTTAGAGAATGAAAACTTATCATAACCCATTCCCATGTGGATTTTTATAAAACTTGATTTCAGAGAGAGAGGAAGGGAGGGAGAGAGAGGAACATTGATTTGTTGTTCCATTTATTTATACATTCATTGGTTGATTCTTGTATATGCCTTGACCAGGAATTGAACCCACAACCATACCTATTGGGACGATGCTCTAACCAACTGAGCTACCGGGCCAGGGCCCCCATGTGGACGTTTAGAATCTAGGAAAATAGCTTCGCTTTTTATCTTTAATAGTTAGATTCAGAAGGGAATCAGGGAGTGGCTGCACGGATAATTGGTGCTTGGTCAAACCTGGGCTCATGTCCAGCTCTGCTTAGGAGTATGTTGCTGCCTATGTGTGATATTGAAAGAAGTGAGGAATACAAACTTCCTTATTATGTGGTATCAATGATGTTACTTCACCACTGAAGGACTATATTGCCCTTCTTCCTCAGCACATTCCCAATGAATCTCTGAGATCCAGGTTACTCGAGTCAGAAAAGGATCACTGACTTATTTAAAAGACGTAAGCACTTCATAGGAAAACTTCAACTTAACAGAGTGAAAAATAACTTTTTAAAAAGGACCAAGCCAGTAAACTTAAGGAAAGAAGGGGAAAAGGAAATAACAATGAAATATAAAAAGCAGTAAAAAATAAAATGGAATATAATAGCAATAAATATATCAGTTATTATTATAAGTTTGAATGAATTGAATTTCCCTTTCAAAAGACAAACTTTCAGATTGGGCTAAAAAAAACAAAATTAAGCTATGTATAAGAAATTCACCTCAAATAAAGTGACAAAGTTTAAAAAGAAATGATTGAGCAGGTCCGTGTCAGGCAAATACAAAAGCAGGAAAGGCAATGTTAATACCAAATTCACAGCCAAAAGTAGTAAATAAGAACAGGAAGATGGAATACTTAAAGGCACTGTGACAGAAATTGCTAGATGACTATGCAATGCCCATTCCTCTTTGTCCTTGCTAACAAAAACTCAATTTAATTTGGCACAGCAATGTGTCCAAATAAAAAAAATTAATTATTTTATCCTCTTTTATAACTAGGGACAGAGTAAGTTGTAAGCAGTGTAGTGGCCAGGGCTTGCTGAAGTCTAATGCAGCTGGAAACTGCTTCTTTTTGCCTTCCTTTTTTTATCCTTTATGACTGGAATGTGTATGTGATGGCTGGTGCTGCAGAAGCCACATTGCAACCATAACTCAGAGAATGTACACCACTCAGAAAAAGAGGCAGAACAGAAGGCAAATGGAGTTTGCATTCCAGATGACCACTCTACCGGCCCTGAACTTCTTACCAGTACATATATCTTATGTTTGGAAACAAAAGGCATTTCTATTTATATAAGCCACTGTTACTTGAGTGTCATTTTATATATACCCAGCTCAGTTTCCTATGATACAGGTACAAACATGAAAAAAATACAGTTGTCAGCTATTATGCACTAAAAAAAGAAGACATACCAAAAAATCAAAACCACTAGAAAAACAAACAGAATTAGATGAAATGATAACCATAGTATTAGATTTTAATATACCTCTTTTAGAATTTGCTAAAATATAAAGGCAAAAACAAGCAAGAATATAGAAAACTAGGATAATATAAACTGTAAGCCTGTTATTATACATGTAGGTATATATAAGTATATATGTGTGATTAGTATACAATATAAAACCCATAAATTTATACCTCACAAAAAGAGAATATGAGGTCTTTTTATTTTTCTTTTCTTTTTTTTAGAGAGAAGGACAGACAGGGACAGACAGGAAGGAATAGAGATGAGAAGCATCAACTCATAGTTGTGGCACCTTAGTTGATCATCGATTGCTTTCTCATATGTGCCTTGATTGGGGGGGGTGCTCCAGCTGAGCCAGTGATCCTTTGCTCAAGCCAGTGACCTTGAGCTTCAAGCCCGTGACCTTTGGCCTCAAGCCAGCAACTATGGTCAAGACATAACCATGGGCTCATATCTATGATTACATGCTCAAGCCAGAGACCTTGCACTCAAACTGGTGAGCCTGCACTCAAGCCAGATGAGCCCGTGCTCAAGACAGTGACCTTGGGATTTTGAATCTGGATCCTTAGCATCCTAGGACAACACTCTATCCACTATGCAACAGCCTGGTCAGGTTATGCAATCTTTTTATATGTGTATGGAAGATTTACAAAATCAATGATATACTTGGCCATAACAGATGAAAGCATATTGTAGTATAGGGTACAGAAAAATAGTGATGGAACCAGACAGTCTGTTCTACAGATTGCTGGCACAGTGACTTTGGGCAAGTTACTTAATCTTCTTGGGCTTTGTTTCTTTACAGAGTAGAAATTGTAACAGCTAGAATTTCTTTTATAATTATTATTATCCCTCCCAGTCTAGCATTTTCCAGATGGATATCCATCTACCTACATAAAGCTGCTCATACCACATGTAGTTAACTCCAGGTGGAGGGGCCAGGCCATCAGATGGCTGTCACTGTTTTACAGTCAGAGGTGAACATTGCTCCAATTGGCCTCAACTGAACAGTCAACACAACACTGTCCAGCACAGGATTCAAGAGTACCAAAAGAATGTTAAATGGATGAATTGTTACTTGCAGGAAACGAAACAGGAACCATGTTTCCAATTATTCTTCACTGCAGACAACAACGGGCTGTTCCCGTTGGCTGGCACAGTGGCTGAATGGGGAATGCTACTGAGTAAACTCGGCTGCAAAAGGATGAACGTGGGCCAGCGAAATTTTTTGACACAGTCCCAGCTTTATTTTTGCTTATTGCTGGCCAGCTACAACAAGGGACATCAGGAAACAATTGACAAAAACTTTGTATAGAAGGCTCAAAGAACAAGAAGTCTCTATATTCCTCCTCCCACAAATATAAACTTCTTGTACCAATGAGAATCATCTGTGACACAGATAGAACCTCAAATTTAGCTGTTGGTTAGAAAAAGAAAAAAACATAAATCTTTTTTTTTAAAGCTCATAAATAAAGCATTTTTAATATCACAAAAGCAAAATATTGAAGTAATTATTTGAAAGTAAAGGATAGTATTTTTATGATGAAGTTCTTTAATTATATAAATATGTGACAAGAATACTATTAATTTTATATTTTAATAAATTATTTCACAGAGATTATAAATACATAGGCTATGTTATAACTTAAACATATTCATGTTTATATTTTAATAAAGTTAAATTTAATACAACTGTTAGATATATAAAAAACTTCAAAAGTTTTACCCCTGAACTTAGAAGGGAAGCAGAACTGAAAGGAAGATAGTAAATTTCCCAACTCA
Organism: Rhynchonycteris naso; assembly: GCA_037038555.1. Classification (NCBI taxonomy): domain Eukaryota; kingdom Metazoa; phylum Chordata; class Mammalia; order Chiroptera; family Emballonuridae; genus Rhynchonycteris; species Rhynchonycteris naso. Next base: position 55,701,211 of record CM072995.1, read on the forward strand.
TTTTAGGTCACAAACTATTGATAAACTAACTGATTTCCACAGGGAATGAATGCGGTGTTTGTTCCTGTGCTTTGGGGGATATTTATGTTTTTGCATATTTTTGTATGTTTCATCTCAAATATGTTGATGTACAAATAGATAAACCGAGGGTAGTTGTTATTTTTTTTGTGTCCAAAATATTTCATAACTCTCTAGATGTTCCTAATCTATCTTAGCTTTATCTTAGCATGTCCGTTCCCCACCAACCCTCTACTCCTTCCTCTCTTTTGTGCAATTGCAAAATCAAGTCCCACCCTTCTGCTTAGAATAACCTTCTCAGTAATTTCTGCACTCAGAAATATCTTTTCTCGGCCTTTGCGAAAGTTGTTGTTATCCGTAGAAGCTCCATCTTTTTTCTATGTGTATGGGAACATCAGACTCAAAAAGATTTTCCATCTGTGAGGTTTCAGACTTACTAGGTACAGTTCAAATAACGTATTGCTTCCCAAATAAAGATACATATGGGGTGCCCATCCATCAGAAAGGAAGACAGGCCAGGGAGGAAAGACAAAGCAAGCGAATAGAAAGAAAGGAAAGAGGCAGAGAACAGACTTCCCTTGTCTGAACTGTATTAAAAGCCAAGATGTTGTAATCCTGTTGATTAGCACAATGCTATCAGGACTGCATGATTTTTAAAAATTCAACTTGGCAGATAGTAGTACATATTTACTGAATTGAATTGATAAAACTGATTTGAAGAATTACATTAAAATGATTAGAATATTTTTTTTTGTTCTGGTATAGAAGATTTTTTAAAAGGATTTTTAAAAAGAATTATTATTCCAAAATTGTCTTGCTAAAATGTGTGAGCCTGTCTAATCGCGTAAGACACAGGATCATCTTTCATTCCTGCCTCTTCCCAACATGCAGAGGTCAGATGCCTTGAGCTGCCCTCATTCCCGTGATGGAAAGAGATGCCACAGAGCAATTTTAAAGGATAAAGAAGGATTAAGAAGAACAGAGAAGGCGTTCTGAGGCATATGCAACATATGAAATAGGGAATCATTTTTTTCCACATAATTTGTGAAGCTTTTTCAAATCTTTCCTGTCCCGGTATCTGTTTTCTCTTCCCTAGGCAGGAAAACTCAGCGTTGCCTATGAAGAATTTCATCTGCCCCACTGAGAAAAGGGCGACAGAGTGGGGGGAGGGCCGTCAAGGGGAAAAAGGGCTCGAAAGTCTTTAACGTTTGAAGAAGGAAAGTTAAAACTGCAAGCTAAATTTCATTGTCAGTTTCTTCTTTAAGCATCACTTCTGGTTACAAGATAATTTGCAGTAGATGATGATTGTGGGGGTTTGTTGTTTTTTCTTTTAATTTTACAAACCGAACTCAATTATCACTCTGGGACTCTGATGTGTCCCTCTTCCACTTTTTGGTCAATAAAAAAAATCCATCTCACCCAAAATCCAATAATTTAAAATGAGTCACAACGCATGACTCAAGATTCAACTAACTGCATTATTTTTCCTCACATTGGATTGTTCCTTCCGAGATTGGCTTGTAGGAGTGTTGCTTCCCCACTCCCTAGGTAGCTATAGATTTTTGTTACACTGTGTCTGTTGTATGAATATGTATGTGTTTATAAATAAAACATAATGTGTGTGTATATAATAGTTGAACAGTGCTATAATTCTAAACACAAATTTTTTAAAATTTCTTTTCATTTATTCATTTTAGAGAGGAGACACAGAGTGAGTAAGAGAGAGAGAAAGAGAGAGAGAGAGAGAGAAAGAGGGGAGGAGCTGGAAGCATCAACTCCCATATGTGCCTTGACTAGACCAGTGCACGGTTTTGAACTTGCGACCTCAGTGTTCCCAGGTCAACGCTTTATCCACTGCGCCACCACAGGTCAGGCTCTAAACACAAATTTAAAGATAATATCGACTCACCAGTTCACCCAAGGAAAGGCTAAATTAAATAAAACAAATCCTATAGTATAAAAAATGCATCTGATTTTTGTCTTTAAAATCAAGTAATTTTTACTCAAGTTTAACAAATTTGACTTAGTCATTTCTCTTATGCTAAGGATCAAAATCTCCCTCATGCATTTGAATTATTTATCATAGATGTCAAACATTACGCAAAGATTTATGGTGAAATTAATATTGTGGATCAAGTGTAAGCGGCTTCTCCCCTCTTGAATTTGACAGCATTTCTATCTTTCTGTGGTTACTGAATATTCTAGCAACAGGTTTGCATAGTCAGAGCCTTTCCTTTTTACAAAAAAAAAAAATTATTGATTGATTGATTTGAGAGAGAGAGAGAAACATCGATTTGTTTTTCCACTTATTGATGTATTCATTGGTTGTTTGTTTCTTGTGCCCTGACCAGGGATCGAACCCGCGACCTTGGCATATCAGAACAACACTCTAGCCATCTGTTACCCAGCCAGGGCCCCGAGCCTTTCTTGCTGCAGTTACTATAGGAGACATTTCCATGGGCTTTCTTGGTATGCCAGATAGGTAGACTTTAGTTCATATTATCTAACTTGAGTTTATCTTTGTGTATTGCTCACTAACAAATTAATCCTAGTGCAGCTAGATTAATCAACCCTGAACTAAATCTTCCAGTGGCTCATCAATGCTTCTGGTCACAGGTGAAGGGCTCACACTCCCTGGTCTTGAATGCATAGCCTTTCTCCAGCTGGCCCCATCGACATTCCTCCTCCATCCCTCCTATGCTGTACCCACGCTTTTGGCCACTCACTCCCGGTACCTTTCTGCCTTTGGGCATTGACTCCAGCTCTTCTCACCTGGAAAATCTTCTTCCTTTTGCTCTACAAACCCAAAACTACTTATCCTTTTTGTAAATTTTGTATTTTTTTAATTCTAAAAAACTATGCATGACTACTTAATGTTTGGAGAAACATTCAAACTCTATAGAAGTTTATAGACAGTAAAAACTGGAAGTCCCAATGCATTCTAGCCCTACCCTGCTCTCCCCCATCACCTGCTGACTGCATCGCCCTCCTCCCAATTTGCTAGCTATCCTTCCAGTTCTTTCCCTCTGCATTTAATATACATATACAGTTTTTGTTTACTTCATTTTAGGTAAGTGAGATTAACTATACACTCTGCTCTGTGACTAGCTTCCTCCTATTCAAGAGCGATATTAGATTTCCTTTCTCCCTGAAGGAGCCCCCAAAACTGCTTTAGAATCTAATGAAATGCTTCTTGGTCCTGGCCAGTGGCTCAGTGAATAGTGTCAGGCCCAGTGTATGGACGTCCTGGGTTCGATTCACAGAAGAAGCAACCATTTGCTTCTCCACCCTTCCTTCTCTCCCTTCTCTCCCTCTTCCTTTCCCGCAACCAGTGGCTTTATTGGTTCGAGCATGGCTCCAGGCACTGAGGATTGCTCCTTTGCACTAAAAATAGCTCAGTACTTGAGCATCAGCCCCAGATGGGGTTGTAGGGTGGAACCTGGTTGGGGCACATGCAGGAGTCTACCTCACTATCTACCCTTCTCTCACCTAAAATAAGTAAATAAATAATGAAATGCTTCCTCTCCCATTACCCTGTCTTGAACTTCTAACTCTTGGTATCCATGGTACCCTATTTGCTTCTAACCCATCTTTTCTATGGTATTGGATTGTTTAACGTTTTTTGTGTTAGTGTCTTATTACTGGAGTGTGAAGTCTTGGAGGGCAGGAACTTATCCTTCTCTTTAGTGGTGGTAAGAACTCAATTATGCACAAAGTAGGTATTTGCAACTATTTAACAGAGTGAAGTGAGCATCAGATTCCCCGTTTCCCAATCTAAGGTGGCAAAGCACTGCTTAAATGGAGAGAAAAATAAAAATGTACTACATGGAAGCACTTTAGAGTTTTCATAGTCTCTCCTAAGCATGCTTCCAATTTGTTTTACCTGGTGGATAAGCAGGTTTCTATACATCAACTGAGAAGTGCAGCAATTTTGTGCAAAGTCACAGACTCCAGGCAAAAACTCTTCTCGGACCTCTCAGACCAAGGACAGCTCCACCAGCAAAACAGCCCACAGAGATGAAAGCATGCTAATACAGTAAAGGGAAGTTTATAGTGCAGGGTGATGGAGGAAAGGGTTGTGAGGGAATTACAGTCTATTCATGGAAAACACACCCTTTCAGAATTTTTAGATCTAAAGTCTCAACTCTCACTGAACTACTTTTCCAGTGGAATTAATCATTGGCCTAACAGCCACAGAAATTCAGAAAGCCTTTCAGTTTCCTTTTAACATAAAAGCTGTATAGTTGAACTTGACATTCATTTTTTTTAAATGTTATTTCCTCAGATCACAGAGAAGACAAAACAACCAATATAACAAGTTGTATTGAACAAGTTACTTAATACGTGCTTCAGTTTCTTTATCCATAAAATAGGTATACAGTAGCGCCTACTCTACTGGGTTCTGATCATTAAAATGGGATAATCAGGTGCAGTCTATAGCAAAGTCTGGCTCACAGTAAGTTCTCAAAATGTTAGCTGTGATGAGGGTGATTGTGTCATGGCTTCTCACATCTGTGTCAAGAGCTGAAAGGGTTTTCTACATGGGACTTCAGTCAAAGAAGGCAGACAAGAAAGTGTACTGCTGAGCTGTGATAATGGTGATAATGTTAGGATTGACACTGTGATACTATGATAATGGTTAGGATTGATACTTCTTAGAAAAATGTATTTAATTCCTTCAATCACATTGCAACAAATTTACTTAGAATCTTTACTAAACTGACTATTGCTTGAAATAAATGGGCTGTTATATGGAAAATCTCTTTTCATTAGATATTTCCTCTGAAATAGTGTTACTCATAACTGGGTTTTACATTCCTTTTGACATTTTACATGTCTTCTATTAATAGTCTCAGTACAAATAACCCATTGAAAGAATCTAATTTTATATTTAATAACTAAGGGTTTTATTTTATCAAAAAGTTGCTGTTGGTCCCAAAAGAGTTAAGTCCTTCAACTGAGGCTACTAATCAAAACAAATAAAATTATTTTAGTTAAGGACTAAATATTTAGAATGCTACAGATAACCAAGATAGTTTAAATACTTCAAATTGCTAATTTTAGAATCTCAAATGGTTACTTTAAAAATGTTTTATTTATTGACTGTAGGGAGAGAGAGAGAGAGAGAGAAATTTCGATATTTTTTGTTCCACTTATTTATGCATTTATTGGTTGGTTCTTATAAGTGCCCTGACCAAGAATTGAACCCACAACCTTGGCATCCCAGGACAATGCTCTAAGCAGCTGAGCTACTGGGCCAGGGCCTTCAATAGTTATTAAGACACTGTGGACACACAGAGAGAAAACCTGAAACAATTAACTGGTTAATTCAGACACAAAGACACTTGACATTAACTGGTTGAGAGTTTCAGGTTGAATTATTCAGTTATTCCATTGTTTGCTTTTCCTGGGCAATGTCTGTACAGAGGTGGGCAAAAGTCAGTTTACAGTTCTAATAAAAATAAATAATACAATAATTAATAAAATCACAGGAATAAACTCTGTGTTTCACATACAACTGTAAGCCTACTTTTGCCCATGCCTGTATAATAAATTAGCTTCAGCTACTTTGATAGTGAATGTTTGCTCATTACATACAGGCTAAGGGCATAGGAGCTGAAGTCAGAAGATGAAAGTTTAAATTCCAATTTGGTAACTTGGACAAATTGTTTGACCTCTCCAAGCCCTGGTTTCCTCATCCTTCAAATGTGAGCATCACATATTTTGCTGGCTTGTAAGGATAGAATGAGGTAATATACCTATAAAGAGAGCTTACCTGACAGTAAGCTAATACAGTGAAGGGAAGTTTTGGGTAGATGTTGAATTATTTATTTTGTATTTTTTTAACCATTCAGTTTTAAATCCTTGATAATAAACAAGCATATATATCAGACAATGATAAACAGCGTGGAGAAGAGCATAGTGGGAGCCCTGAATGTCTGCCCACATGGGGAGGGGCAGCTAACACAAGGACAACTGGATACAGAAACAGGGATGAGGTGGCTCAGCCTCAGTCCAGATGTGTCAACATTGTCAAGACACAAAGGCAAGCTGTGCGCTCTCAGCCTTTATTGTTCCGTGATTATGACCATCTTAATCAGGAGGACACAGCTCAAAATTATAGCAGCACGAGAAGAAGTCAGGGATGAGGCAGTGGGGGGCCTATGACTTGAGGGACTTGGGGTGGTAGGGTCACCAGTGTTGGTGGTCTTCAGACCTAACTGTGGGTTCCATTGGCCTAGAAACCCACTCTTCTCATTGATAGGTGACAATGCAATCCAGAGGGCAACTTAAGTTTTAGCAGCAGTTTCTTCTGATTGTTACAATATATATATTATTTAATTTTTTAAAAATTTATTGATTTTTAGAGAAGGGAGAGAGGGAGGGAGTAAGGACGGGGCAAGGAAGCATCAACTCCCAGTTATGTCTTGACCAGGGAAGCCCAGGGTTTCGAACCAGCTACCTTGGCGTTCCAAGTCAACACTTTATCCACTGTGCCACCACAGGTCAGGCCAAAAAAATAAATATATTATTTAAACAAATAAAATAACCACATGACAGAAAGAATATAACCTAAATATAGAAAATCTAAACAATTTAGAAAAAAATAAACTACCTATGATCCTATTAGCCTAATATATTTAATATCAGCATTTGGGTTAAATTTCCTCCTAGTCTTTTTTATTTATTTATTTATTTATTTTACAGGGACAGAGAGAGAGTCAGAGAGAGGGATAGATAGGGACAGACAGACAGGAACGGAGAGAGGTGAGAAGCATCAATCATTAGTTTTTTGTTGCCGTTGCGACACCATAGTTGTTCATTGATTGCTTTCTCACAAGTGCCTTGACCACGGGCCTTCAGCAGACTGAGCCACCACTTGCTGGAGCCAGCGACCTTGGGTCCAAGCTGGCGAGCTTTTTTTTGCTCAAGCCTGATGGGCCCGCGCTCAAGCTGGCGAGCTCGGGGTCTCGAACCTGGGTCTTCCGCATCCCAGTCCGACGCTCTATCCACTGCGCCACCGCCTGGTCAGGCCCTCCTAGTCTTTTGTAATAGATATATTTAAAGATAACGGAAATTATACTATATACAATTCTGGATCCTGTGCTTTTAAATGTAACACCTCATAAGCATTTTCCCTGTTGCTAACCAGTTTTTCATAACTACCATTTCAACAATGAATAACATATTATTAAGTAAATGAACAGTAATTTGCTTAATTTAACTATCTCCTTTATATTGCTAGTTGTTTAGAATTCTTCTAATTTCTTAATATTGAAAATACTGTATTAATATACATTTTCCTGTATATTTTCTTTACCATAGTTTAGATTATCTTCTCAGGATGGATTTTCAAAACATAAAAATGTTTCAGGACATCAACATTTCATGTCTCTTTGTATTTAGTGCCAAATTGCTTTTCAAAGGCATTATATCAATGTACGGTCCCAATAATGGTGTGCTGGAGTAGCAAACCTCATTGTACCCTTGAAAACATCAAATGATTCCATTATTAAGCTACAGTTTCTAGACCATGATAATAAACGGTGAATACATTGCATGTCAGATAGTGATAAGCACAATGGTGAACAGTATATGGGGGAGGGGAAAGTGGCCGAGGGGGAGAGGGGTGGTGACTGCTGCTTTATGTAGTATGATCAGAAAAGGCCCTTCTAGAAAGGCGGCATTTGAGTAAGAGCTGAAAAAAAGTAATGGTGTAAGGAACGAGAATTATATTTAAAAAGAGGGCTTCAGGTAGAGAATTCACCAAGAGAGGGATTAAGGCAGAACTACGCTGGGCAGTCTCTTGGAGGGGCAGCATGAGGACCAGGTGGTTTCTGCCCATTGAGTGGGACACAAAGAAGGAGATGAGATTCAAGGGAAAGAGCAGCCAGGACATGGAAGGCTTTATCTGCCACTGGAACGATTTTTCTTTTATTTTGATAGGAATGGGAAGGCATTAAAAGGTTTTGGAAAAAGAGGAGTTAGGAATATGACTTGTGTTTAATAAGATGGGCTGATATGTTCTGAATAAGCTAATATGCCCCAAATCAAACTCAGCATCTTTCTGGTAAAAACCTTCTACATTCTCAGCATCTCCATTCTCTGACTTATCAATGCTCAAAACCTCAGTTGCCCCCAAGCCCTGTCAATTCTCCCTCCAGAATGTCTCTGTGTTGGCCTTCTCTATCCATCCCCATTGCCAGAACCCCACCGTACAGGTTCTAATTGACCTCCATCCCCCTGTCTTTCTGCTCACCCCTCGTATCTCTCAGAGCTGTTGGCGATCAGCCTAGCAAAGCTGCTCATTCATGGGTCTGCCCTTTAATTCTGCTGCACTCCCCTTTCCACCAACACAAGGTCCAAATTCCTCAGAAAGAAATTCAAGCTCTACCACAATCTGATTCCAATCTAGGGGTCAAAACTTATCACCTATCATTATTCAGAATCAACTGTGACTTCCTGTCTAACAAGTTTCCTAAACCAGCTCTGCACTTTCTTGACTTACACCTTTGCTTACATCATCTCCTCTTCCCTGTCTCTTTCCTTCTAGCCCCACCCAAAGACGCTACCCGTACTGCTAGGGCCACCCCAAGCATCTCCTTCTTCACAACGTCATCCTCCATCGCCCCGGCTAGAACTATGCTTATCTCCTTCTGTGCTCGCATGAGTGCTATCCTATCACCCACACGTTTTGTGCCATATGATACCGCAGTTTTGTGAACAGGCTTCCTTTCCTTCTGAGTGATAAATTCCTTGAGGATCGCCATGTGATCTTAGAGCACTTACTATACTGCCTTGAACATCATCAGAATCCTCTAAATATTTGTGTAACTTACATTCCCCAGGCAGGGCCTCGTTGCTAATTCGTTGTGGAAGTGCAATTAGAGTTCCGGGCATCTGAATCCCAGCGCCATCTACTTTTCCCAACACCATTCTGTCTTTCCGACTTCTTTCCACTGTCATCTCTCATCTGCAGCACGTTTGGAACCGCTAAGGAATGTTAAGGAAAGATGACTAAGCAAGAAACGAATGCTGCAGGTTTTGTTTTTCACGTGGCTTTTTAAACCAACGTGAAACTCACTGAGGGGCACTGAGATTTTGCCTCTGAATTTAAAAATAAAAATAGATAAGCATAGCACATACACATCTAGAAACTTTGTAGCTTCCTAGAGTTTGATTTTTGAGCTACACTTGAACTTTTGGGAGTCAAGTTGCCATATTTCCTGGTAGTCTGTACATTTGTTGTCAGGAGAAAAAGAAAAAATAAACCCCAGTAAATATTGTGTGTGTGATTTTGCCTAACAGCTGTCAGCAACATTTCTAACCTCTAAGACTAGGAGAAGGCTTAAACATTTGGGATGAGGCCTTGAGGTCAAAATTCCCAATGATTCCTATTTGAAAAAAATAGCACAAGGAATTAGTGTTCTAAACTGGGCTTCTTGTTTAGTATTTGAAATTAAATTATACTCATGATACATGTTACACATAAGTATAGGTAAAATGAGAATAAGATTAAGTTATAATATTTAAAATATAATAGCATTAATATGCACATGTGACAAGTTCTTTGTGAGTGATGATACTGACATGACTGTGTTAAAATATATATTTTTAAATTTATTTATTTGAGAGAGAGAGAGAAAGAGAGAGAGAGAGAGAGATTGATTTGTTCTTCCACTTATCTATGCAATCAATCATTGGTTGATACTTATACGTGTCCTGACCGGGATTGAGTCAGCAAACTTGGCACGTTTGGATGACGCTCTAACCAACTGAGTTACCCAGCCAGGCCTAAAGCATATATTTGGGAGAATGGTTTGAGGTAGTGGGGGAAGAAAGGCAATGGAAAGATTCTTAATCTCCTATACAGTTTTGCCTTCTCTCCATTACAACTTTGACGAGGGCAGCATTGCTATGAAGAATGTCCTGTTGAGGCTTTTCACAAATTCATGTGAAATTGGATGAAATTAAAGCCTTACCTTTTACAGGATAAAATAAAGGACAAAACTGAAGCACTAATTCATCTCACTCTACTCTGTCTAACTCTTGAGTGGTACAGCAGCGACTGACCTGTGCATCTGACATGAATTGTAATACAGGATCAGAGAAATGAAAGTAACCTCTGAAGCTGTTTCATCGAACTTCTATCCTTGGCGAGTAAGCCCATAGACCGTTACAAAGAGTTAGTATTTAAGAAACTTTCCCCATAGGCAATTCCTTCCCAACTACAGCCTAAATTCTCCCTTACAGAATGACATGGTCGATTTTTCTTGTTCTCTACAATGGAGACATGTAAACAGCTTTTAGCCATCGCTAATGACCATAACCGTTTCTCTATCACAGGGTTGTATTTCTGGACTGTGGGGAGACAGCACAGAATAATGGGTAAGAATCCAGGCTTGGAGACAGACGGATTTGTGCTTAAGCCACAGATGTATGATCATGGGCAATTTATTTAAGCTCTCTAAGCCTCAGTTTCCTCACCCATAATGTGGGGATGATAATATCGTCCAGCTGATCAAATTATTGTGAAGAATAGCCTAGAACAAGTGCTGTCCAATAGAAATATATAATGTGGCCCTGGTCGGTGGCTCAGTGGTAGAGTGTTAACTTGCTGTGTGGAAGTCCTGTGTTTGATTTCTGGTCAGGGCACACAGAAAAAGAACCCATCTGCTTCTCCTCTCTTCCTCCTCTCAAAATCACTTCGACTCAATGTTGGAAATATTTCTTGCATGAAGTCAGAAATCCACATGCTACGGGCTGACCTGAGGCAGACCTGCCCCAAACCCAGTCCCTGTCTGATGGTAGTAACAGTGCCCGGGCTTATTGAAAGGACTAAATAGGTAACACATAGAAAGTGCTCAGAAGACTGTTTTGCCTATAGTAGGCACTTTGTAAGTGTTTTATAAACAAAAATAAATCAATAATTAAAACACCCCCCCCCCAGGATGCCAGCTTGACTTGAACATGCTTTCCTTCTTTCTAGAACATTCTCTCTTTATGATAGCTCTGCTTTCCCCCTTCAGTACTTTGTTTAATTACCAGCTCATCAATCCTGGTTATCCTACCCCTTCCCACCCCTTCGTTGCTTATTGCTATCTAGATCATTTATCACTTTTTTTTTTTAACAGAGACAGAGAAAGAGAGAGAAGGATAGATAGGGACAGACAGACAGGAATGGAGAAAGATGAGAAGCATCAGTCATCAGTTTTCCTTTGCAACACCTTAGTTGTTCATTGATTGATTTCTTATATGTGCCTTGACCACGGGCCTTCAGCAGACCGAGTAATCCCTTGCTTGAGCCAGCGACCTTGGGTTCTGGCTGGTGAGCTTTGCTCAAGCCAGATAGGCCCGTGCTCAAGCTGGCGACCTCAGGGTCTCGAACCTGGGTCTTCCGTATCCCAGTCCGATGCTCTATTCACTACGCCACCATCTTGTTAGGCTCATTTATCACTTTTTAATATTTTAGGTGATTATTTGTTTGTGTAAATGGTTTGTGACCCATCAATTCCCACCAGAAGGCAGTGATCTTATCTGTCTGTTTGCTACTCAACCCTAAGCACCTAGGACAGTGGCTGTCACAGAGAAGGCATCCCACTATGTTTTCTGAATAGACAGACAGTGGTTACTTCTGAGACCCAGTGGCCATGGGGATAGGAATGGGAGAGAGATGTACCTTTCACTTAATACTTTTTTGCACGATTTTATATTTTACCATGTCCTTAAGTTCTTTTCCCAACAAGGAAAAGTGAGAAACAAAATGATGGGATACGTGGACCTGTGTGTGAAGCTGGTAGCATAAAACAGTAAGCCAACAGGAATCTGTGACCAGAGGAGGAGTTGGAAAGAAAGGCCACTGTTAGACCTAATCCCTGAGAAAAAGTGGAATGACCCCTCAGAGATGGCACACAGCCCTAGTCCTGAAGCACAGCGTGTACACAGGTTAGCAAGAAGTCTTAATAAGGCTTCTTTTGTATTGTGCAATTTGTGTCCTGTGCCTATGGGTACAATGAGAAATTTTTCCATGGCAAAAAGCCTATTTCCAGGCACAGTAAACAGAAGTGTTTGCGTAGGACTCTTTGCCCACTACTACCACTGCAGCATGGATGGGCAGGTGGCCTCGGTGCCTGGGAGTCCTTGGGCAAGAACAGATGATCTGTGTCCACAGCAATCCTGGACGCAAGAGGCCTTTCTCATTCCCTAACACTCTGGACATCTGATAAAAAGGACAGGATCCCACAGTAGAGCACTGGACTGCACATGAATTGTTCTGTAAACTTATCCCAACTAGTTTGGAGGAAAACTCTGCTCTAAGTTGTCTTTGGGGTCCTCCGCCTTTCTTTTCTTTTTTTTTTTTTTTTTTTTTTAATTCTTTTTATTTATTCATTTTAGAGAGGAGACACAGAGTGAGAGAGAGAGAGAGAAAGAAAGAGAGAAAGGGGGGAGGAGCTGGAAGCATCAACTCCCATATGTGCCTTGACCAGACCAGTGCAGAGTTTTGAACTGGCGACCTCAGTGTTCCCAGGTCGACGCTTTATCCACTGCGCCACCACAGGTCAGGCTGCCTTTCTTTTCAATATCCACCTTTCCTTCCCCTCTGCTCTCTCCTATCAGAAGAACAGCTGATGAGTCACCAGCCCCCTGGATAATGTATTACCCCTTCTACAAGTTTTGCCTTTAAAAAATAGCCAACAGGAAATAAATAATGATGATGATGTTGTTGATAATGATAATAATGATGATGACAACCATAGCTGATGATAGCAGTTATTATTTACTGAATTGACTGTGTGTCGGATATTCTATTAAACATGGATACGATTTATGTTACGCAATCTTCCAATAATTTAATGAGGTAGATATTTTCAGACTCATGTTATAGATGAGGAATGAAAAGCCACATAGCAAACAGCAGATGAGGGGTTTCCAAGAACTACCTCTAAAAGTTTTTGCTCTAGAGAATTGTATCATATTATTCAAATGAATGAACTTATAATATGGAAACTTTGACCATGTAGAAAGGGAGTGTGGGAAAGGCAATCACAGCAACCCTCAGTAGCCATGAAATTGGCCACCGAGGCTTGAAACTTCAAAACAAACCACTGTGTCAATGACTGCCTAAGTTCAATCCTGATTGACACTCGTGACATTACCTGAGGCAAGTCACATAACCTCTGTATGTTTGAGATTATTGCTGAATTCAATAAGATAATGCCAATCAAATATTTGCAATCATGTGTGTGTGTGACATTCAGATGCTGTACATTTTAATTGCTATAAGAGCAATTTATTTCTAGCTTCCAAATAACAGAAGTGCTCTTTCACCAGATTTTATAATGTGGTTGTTGATTCAATTTCTACAGGTTTTCATTAGATAACATAATAGAATAACATAATAGAATTTCAAAGGAAAACACCCCCACATCCCATTTCCCTAACAACAATTATTTTTACTTTTGCATATTGCCATCAAGTTGTGTTTATTCTGGGAAGTTACACAAAGAGGACACTATACTGAATCATTTTGGATTTTTATGTTGCTCTGTCACAGATCAGCTCTACGACCTCAGGGGAGTCAACTGTCACCTTAGTTTTCCAAAGGCTAAAATGAAGAAGCCAGACCAGATGATCTTGAAGATCTTTCTAGTCTAACAATCCATGATCTTCTATCCATAATCTACTTTCTTTTTATTTGCTTTTGTGATATTTAAAGTGCATGTTAAAAATATTTGCAAAGTTACTTACTATTCTACAGTGTATCTAGGAAATAAAGTTTCATATAATGAGTTCTGCAACTGTAAGGTGATAATTAAACCCCCCAAGGAATTTTAAAAGTAGCCATGAAATTACCAAAAAGCTATGAAAGTTAATATCTTAATACATTTGTGGTATGTACATTTGCAACAAACATCTTAGCAATTCCACACATTAATTATAAGCAATGCATTTAGTTTGACAGGTCATTCTAATCTCTTTTGATACAGAGTTATTAATTCAGAACATAAATACAGAAATGTTACTTCAGTGTCCTTTGTCTGTGTGGTTTTCTCAATATTTAAAGTTTTTCTACAAGAATATCAGGGATGGGGGGAAACAAAGAAAAGAAAAAGGAGCGGCTCTACCTGACTTAGTTCATATTGGCAGAAACGTCTCAATGTATATGTCTAAGAAGTCCATAACAAATAATGGGACAAAGCAGTCACTCTCCCGCACCGCCGCTTGGTGTGTAATCTGTTAAAACCTTTCTAGAAGCAATATGACAATACTTATCAAGAACTTGCATATGTTCCCAACCTCTCGCCGCGTAATTTCACTAACAGGAATTTGTACTAGGGAGATAATAAGTGCGCAAATGCTTTGTTGCACTATTACATATAACTGCAAAGATTTGGAAGTAATCCAAATGTCCAGAAATAGAAGAATGGATAAGTAACTGATGTTGCACATGGCATAGTAAATATGTGTGCATATGAATGTATACACATTTATGATGTATATGTGTGTGGATATTTTTCCTGCCTCAGCCAGATTACTGTATAGGTACCAATGATACTTATTGCTACTGGCTTAATCACTGTTTCTAGGTCCTTTTTAGTGAACAGAGGAGCTAGGAAACATATCTATACATATACATACACATCATAAGTTTGTATCACTGACTTCTAAGACAAATTCAGAACTACGGAGTTTTCCCCTAACCTCTTCTCATCTATATTTTCTTCCCCCCACTCTGAGAATCCGGATTCTCAAGGTCACCGAGCATGATAAAATGAGAATATCCTATAGTTAACATGGCTTATGCCATATCCCCCAGAATAGCAATAGCAACACTACCACCAACAACATGATTACCAAAGACTGTTAAAAAGTGTTTCGCAGAAGGAGCAGGATGGCGACGGAGTAGGCGGACGTACCAACTTCCAACTCCCAGAACCAAAGTGGATTACAACTCAATTTTAAGAACCATCACCTGGACAAACCAACTTTGAACAAAACTAAGTGGACTCTTCAACCAAGGAACACAGAAGAAGCCACATTGAGACTGGCCGGAGAAACCGCGCTTGGCCAGTACACGTGCGCGAGCGGGCTCCGAACGCGGGGGCGGGGTAGAGTCCCGGACGAGCGGAAGTACGCAGCTAAGCGGAAGCCAGCAAACACGCCCGCCCCAATAAACCTTGGTTTCCGACCCTGCGCAAAGGGCCCTGGCCTCGAGGGTGGGGCTAAAGCTCCGGACAGGCAAAGGCTTACAGCTGAGAGCACGTCAAAAGCCCCGCCTAACCCGCGGAACTGTAGCAAGCAGGCTCCGACTGCTGGTTCTGGGCGGAAGTCCGGAAATAGGCTGGGTCCGCAGCTGAGGAAAGGTGCTCACCTCTACCCTTGGTGCTAATCTTGTGGCTTCAGTGACAGCCCCTCCCACGGAGGAGAGGCAGAAATCACAGCAAAAGCCACAGTGGGCCGGCGCTGGCAACGCTCATACCCAACCACCCTAGGCACCGGCAGAGGGGGTGGGGGGCCTGCAGATAGACCACACCTAGAGAACACAACGGCAACACCTACTGGACTCCAGTGGCCACAACTTGCTTATACACAGAAAAAATGGGCAGGCAGAGGAATGCAAACCAAATGAATCAAGAGAAATCCCCAGAGAAGGACCTGAATGAACCAGATATAACCAAATTACCAGAAGCATAATTTAGAATAATGATAGTTAGGATGTTCAAAGAAATTAGAGCAACAATGGATAGTCATTATGAACACCTAAATAAAGAGATAACAAGTATAAAAAATGAAATTGAAATAATAAAAAAGAATCAGACAGAAATGACAAATACAGTATCAGAACTGAAGACCACAATGGAAGGAATTAAAAGCAGGATGGATGACGCTGAGGATCGAATAAGCGAGTTAGAGGACACAATAAACAAAGGCACAGAAGCAGAGAAGAAAAAGGAAAAGAGACTTAAAAAATGTGAGGAAACTCTAAGGGAGCTTTGTGACAACATGAAGAGAAACAACATTCGCATCATAGGGGTGCCTGAAGAAGAGGAGAGAGGACAGGAAATGGAAACTTTGTTCAATCAAATCATAGCAGAAAACTTTCCTAAATTAAGGCTGGGAAACACTCCACACATTCAAGAAGCACACAGAACTCCATTAAAAAGAAACCCAAAAAGATCTACACCAAGACACATCATAGTTAAAATACCAAAGCTAATGGATAAAGAAAAAATTTTAAAAGCTGCTAGAGAAAAAAAGGCTATCACCTACAAAGGAGCCCCCATAAGGATGACATCGGACTTCTCAACAGAAACACTTGAGGCCAGAAGAGAATGGCAAGAAATAATCAAAGTAATGCAGAACAAGAACCTACAACCAAGACTACTTTATCCAGCAAGGCTAACGTTTAAAATTGAAGGAGAAATAAAGAGCTTCCCAGAAAAAGAAAGCCTCAAGGAATTCATAAAAACCAAACCAATTCTGCAAGAGATACTAAGGGGCCTCTTGTGAACACTTTAAAGGGAGGAATGAATAGAGCAAAAGAAGAATACAGCTTTAAAGAATAAAATGGCAATAAACAACTACATATCAATAATAACCTTAAATGTAAATGGATTAAATGATCCAATCAAAAGACATAGGGTAGCTGCATGGATAAAGAAACAGGACCCATACATATGCTGTCTACAAGAGACACACCTTAAAACAAAAGATGCTCATAGACTGAAGGTAAAAGGATGGAAAAAAATATTTCATGCAAATGGAAATGAAAAAAAAGCAGGGGTAGCAATACTTATATCAGACAAAATGGACTTTAAAACAAAGGCTGTAGTAAGAGATAAAGGAGGACACTACATAATCATAAAGGGAACAATTCAACAGGAAGTTATAACTATTGTAAATATCTATGCACCAAATATAGGAGCCCCGACATACATAAAGCAGACTTTGATGGATATAAAGGGCGAGATTAACAGCAATACTATCATAGTAGGGGATTTCAATACCCCTCTAACAACACTGGATAGATCCTCAAGAAAGAAAATTAATAAAGAAACAGCAGACTTAAAGGATACACTAGATCAACTTGATTTAATAGATATCTTCAGAACTTTTCACCCTAAAGCGGTAGAAAATACATTCTTCTCAAGCGCTCATGGTACGTTTTCTAGGATAGACCACATGTTAGGACACAAAAATGGTCTCAATAAATTTAAGAAGATTGAAATCATATCAACCATTTTCTCTGATCACAATGCCATGAAACTAGAAATTAACCACAAAAGAAAAACTGAAAAATACTCAAACACTTGGAAACTAAATAGCATGTTATTAAATAATGAATGGATTAACAATGAGATCAAAGAAGAAATAAAAAAGTTTCTAGAAACAAATGATAATGAGCATACATCAACTCAAAATTTATGGGACACAGCAAAAGCAGTTCTGAGAGGGAAGTTTATTGCACTACAGGCATATCATAAGAAGCTAGAAAAAGCTCAAATAAGCAACCTGACCCTGCATCTAAAAGAACTAGAAAAACAACAACAAATAAAACCCAAGACAAGTAGAAGGAAGGAAATAATAAAGGTCAGAGCAGAAATAAATGACATAGAGGCGAAGGAAACAATACAGAGGATCAATGAAACAAGAAGCTGGTTCTTTGAAAAGGTAAACAAGATTGATGAACCTTTAACTAGAATCACCAAGAAAAAAAGAGAGAGGACTCAAATAAATAAAATTAGAAAGGACAGTGGAGAAATAACAACTGACACAACAGAAATACAAAGCATTGTAAGAAAATACTATGAAGAACTATATGCCAAAAAATTAGACAATCTTGGTGAAATGGACAAATTTCTTGAATCATATAACCTTCCAAAAATCAATCTGGAAGAATCAGAACACCTAAACAGACCAATTACAGCAAATGAGATAGAAACAGTTATCAAAAACCTCCCAAAAAAGAAAAGTCCTGGGCCTGATGGCTTCACAAGTGAATTCTATCAAAAATTCAAAGAAGAACTAACTCCTATTCTCCTCAAGCTATTTCAAAAAATTCAAGAGGAAGGAAGACTTCCAAACTCCTTTTATGAGGCGAGCATAATTCTGATCCCAAAACCGGGCAAAGACAACACAAAGAAAGAAAATTATAGGCCAATATCCCTGATGAATTTAGACGCTAAAATTCTCAACAAAATATTAGCCAACCGGATCCAGCAATATATGAAAAAAATCATACACCATGATCAAGTGGGATTTATTCTGGAGAGGCAAGGCTGGTTCAATATTCGCAAATCAATCAATGTGATTCACCACATAAACAAAAGGAAGGACAAAAATCACATGATAATTTCAATAGATGCAGAAAAGGCATTTGATAAAATCCAGCACCCATTCATGCTCAAAACTCTCAGTAAAGTGGGAATACAGGGATCATTCCTTAACATGATAAAGGCCATCTACGATAAACCGACAGCAAACATCATACTAAATGGACAAAGATTAAAAGCAATCCCCTTAAGATCAGGAACCAGGCAGGGTTGCCCACTTTCACCACTCTTATTCAACATAGTTCTGGAAGTCCTAGCTATAGCAATCAGACAAGAAGAAGAAATAAAAGGCATACAAATTGGAAAAGAAGAAGTAAAACTGTCATTATTTGCAGATGATATGATATTGTATATTGAAAACCCTAAAGTCTCAGTCAAAAAACTACTGGACCTTATAAATGATTTCAGCAAGGTGGCAGGATATAAAATTAATACTCAGAAATCAGAGGCATTTCTATACACCAACAATGAAATATCAGCAAAAGAAATTAAGGAAACAATCCCCTTCACTATTGCAGCCAAATAAATAAAGTACCTAGGAGTAAATTTAACCAAGGAGGTTAAGGACTTGTACTCGGAAAATTATAGAACATTGATAAAAGAAATCAAGGAAGATACAAACAGGTGGAAGCATATACCGTGCTCATGGCTAGGAAGAATAAACATCATTAAAATGTCTATATTACCCAAAGCAATTTATAAATTCAATGCAATACCAATTAAAATACCAATGACATACTTCAAAGATATAGAACACATATTCCAAAAATTTATATGGAACCAAAAAAGAACACGAATAGCCTCAGCAATCTTAAAAAGAAAAAATAAAGCAGGAGGTATCACGCTTCCTGATATCAAGGTTTACTATAAGGCCATTATACTCAAGACAGCCTGGTACTGGCATAAGAACAGGCACATAGATCAATGGAACAGAACAGAGAACCCAGAAATAAACCCACAGCTTTATGGACAACTGATATTTTACAAAGGAGGAAAGAACATACAATGGAGTAAAGACAGCCTCTTTAACAAATGGTGTTGGGAAAATTGGACATCTACCTGCAAAAAAATGAAACTAGACCATCAACTTACACCATTCACAAAAACAAACTCAAAATGGATAAAAGACTTAAATGTAAGCCATGAAACCATAAGCATCTTAGAAGAAAACATAGGCAGCAAGCTCTCCGACATCTGTAGCAGCGGTATATTTGCCGATTTATCTCCACGGGCAACTGAAATAAAAGGCAAGATAAACAAATGGGACTATATCAAACTAAAAAGTTTTTGCACAGCTAAAGACAATAGGAACAGAATAGAAAGACAAACCACACAATGGGAGAACATATTCGACAGCACATCTGATAAGGGGTTAATAACTAAAATTTATAAAGAACTTATAAAACGCAACACCAGGAAGACAAACAACCCAATCAAAAAATGGGCAAAAGAAATGAATAGAAATTTCTCCAAAGAGGACATACAGATGGCCAATAGGCATATGAAAAAATGCTCAACATCACTAATCATTAGAGAAATGCAAATTAAAACCACAATGAGATATCACCTCACACCAGTCAGAATGGCACTTATCAGCAAAACAACACAGAATAAGTGCTGGCGAGGATGTGGAGAAAAGGGAACCCTTCTGCACTGCTGGTGGGAATGCAGACTGGTGCAGCCACTGTGGAAAACAGTTTGGAGATTCCTCAAAAAATTAAAAATTGAACTGCCTTTTGACCCAGCTATCCCACTTTTAGGAATATACCCTAAGAACACCATAGCACTGTTCGAAAAGAAGAAATGCGCCCCCATGTTCGTGGCAGCATTGTTCACAATAGCGAAGATCTGGAACCAGCCCAAGTGTCCGTCAGAAGACGAGTGGATTAAAAAGCTATGGTACATATATACTATGGAATACTACTCAGCCATAAGAAACGATGACATCGGATCATTTATAACAAAATGGATGTACCTTGATAACATTATACGGAGTGAAATAAGTAAATCAGAAAAAAAGAAAAACTGAGAACAGCACGATTACATACATAGGTGGGACATGAAAGTGAGGGTATGAGACATGGACAAGAGAGTGTTGGTTATGGGATGGGGGGAGGGAGGGAAGAGTGGGATAGGGAGGAGGGGAGGGACACAGGGAAAACCAGATTGAAGGTGACAGAGGACAATTTGACTTTTGGTGATGGGTATGCAACACAATTGAATGATAAGATAACCTGGAGATGTTTTCATTGTACATATGTACCCTGATTTATTGGTGTCACCCCATTAGAATTAATAATAATAAAATATATATTAAAAAAAAAAAAGTGTTTCGCAGTTCTTTTTGTTTTTAGGGTATGTCCCACCACAGATATGTAGTCTAATTGATGTTTCTTAAAATTATTCAAAATAATTCTCTGTATGCCACTAACCAGAAATACAATTAGGCTTTTTCTTTTAAAGTTAAAAATTGCATTTTTAAGTTAATATTATTTACAATTATGTAAAATATTTAAATGATGCCAAGGTCAAGTCAATAAAACAAGGTGAATTGAAATAAGTCTAGTTTCTATCACTGTTCTTTCCACTTTTCTCCTTCCCACCTCTTATAGGTAACTATTACTTTGTGATGTATATATCCTCCCACTGTTTGTTCTTTAATATAAGCAAATGTACAGTGTGTCCATAAAGTCACGGTGCACTTTTGACCGTTCAAAAGTCAAAAGTGCACCATGACTTTACGGACACACTGTATATACATGTATATGTGTGTATGTATGTCTGAATATGTGTGTATATATTAAATGTGTATAAATATATATTTATATCCATTTTTAGATAAATGATAGCATCTTAGACTACTTTTCTCCCCATTGCTTTTTTACTTACAATATATCCTAGAGATCAACCCATATAAGTATGTCTAAAGATTCTGGTTTTTCAAATTTTTATTTATTGATTGATTTAAGAGAGCAATGAAGGAGAAAGAGAGAAAGGAAGAAAAACATTGATTTGCTGTTCCACTTATTTATGCATTCACTGGTTGACTCTTTTATGTGCCCTGATTGAACCTGCAACCTTGGTGTATCAGGATGACGCTTTAACCAATTGAGATGCCTGACCAGGGGGATCTAAAGAGTCCTATTTCCATTTTAACTGCATAGAACTCCACTGTGTGGCTGTACCATACTTTGTCAACCAGTCCTTTATTAATAGGTATGTGGTTGTTTCCAGTCTTTTGCTATTATAGTTTCTGTCCTATGGTTTTTCCTTAAATATCAATGGACTTTTAGTATGTGGAATTATACAAAATGAGCCTAGACCATCTTATCATACCAAATAAGAGGGAGTTATCAAAAATTACTAGGATCATGTCAAAAGAATTCAGGAGTACATTTGAGGATACTACCTACCACAGGCCAATTAGGGATAACTTTAACATTAATAAGAATAATAAATAAAATGTATTGAATTACAGTGTTTCAATTAGTGAGTTCAAAGGAAAATTAAAAAACAAAAACAAATAACAAAACACCTATTTGGCTACCATGGGCACATGCCAGAAAATCAACTCAAGAAATAATAGATTTAAAATATCACTATTTTGCAAAATCCTCAATAGACAGATGATCTAGGCAACATCATAAAAGAAGAGATTGTTACACATTATGTACTTCCCAATGGCAAAACACACAACTAACTGTGAAACAGTCTTGCAAAAAATAAAGTCTGAATCTGATAGTCAGTAGATAGTTTTAAGAAACAAAGGAGACAGAAAAACATGTTGAACTATACACCCTGGGGATGTCAGGAGTAAAATCCAGGCCGTGAGAAGTTCTGTTGGGCAAACACCTTGATTCCTTCAACAAATAAATTGAATATATATATTACATTACAGTGGAAAAAATATATATTACAGTGGAAACCCATATATATTTTAAAAGATTTTACAGACAAAGCAACTAAGCTTAGCTCTGCATGTGAACTTTTTTTGGGTACTACTTCAAACTATAAAAATAAATGATAAAAAAATAATAAATGATAACATTTATGAGATAATTGAAAATCTGAACATTGAATATTTTATATCATTAAAATATTACTATTAATTAGTTTAGATGTGATGATAGTTATGTTTTTAAAAGTCTTTATCTTTTAGAGATTCATAGTGAAATATTTATTTCAATGATGAGATGATAAAATCTCTGGAATTTGCTTTAAAATAATATAAGTGGGGACAAGGAAGAGGTATTCATGGGTTGGCTATCATGGGTTGATGAGTACATGGGGCTCATCATGCTCCTTGCCTACTTTTGTCTATGTTTTAAATTTCCTTTAATAAAATATAAATATGCATTTATACATAATGAACATTTGTGTGTGTGTGTGTGTATAAACACCCACTATAAAGAAATACGATAAAATGTTAGTGGCAATTATCTCTGGATGATAGAATGATGGATTATTTGGTGAATTTTATTTTTTGTTTTTACTGTACTATATATTCTATATTTTTTAATTTAAAAGAACTTTTATCCTCATCCCCTTGTCCCCTCCCTATTGGCAACCATCAGCTGGTTCTCTATATCTAATGGGTCTGTTTCTGTTCTATTCTGTTTACTCATTATTATTTCTTTTTTAGATTCTATCTATAAGTGAGATCATATTTTTTTATAATCTGAGAAATTATTTAAAAAGAAAAATCTTTTAGCTGTTCAACACTACCATTTTCACAATTCAACTAGAATTCCCTTCTGACACAGTGAATAAAATGACCTTACATCCTTTAAATACAGTTGGGCAAAGCAAAATTACTTAATATTTAATTATATTTTGTTTTGAGTAGATACAGATACTATTTTATGCAAATGTAACTCGAAAGCAACATTTGAGGTTTATAAATTCTGTCATTTAGGGTAACAGAATAATCTTAAAATTATAGCTTGGGAGTAAACAGTTAATCGTTTTTTTTTTCTCCTTCTTACATAACACAAAAACAACTGCTCCAGTTTGGCATAAACTTTCTCCTCCAAAGTCACCTTTGTGCTGAAATTTAGCACCTCAGATTTCAGTCCAATCATTTGCAGATGAGACCAGGTTTCTTAACACAATTTTCTTGTAATTTTACTATACTGTTAGTTCCTGGCAGCTGGGGAAGAGTCCTTTTTTCATAGTGAAGTGGGTTGGGTGAATGCTTCTGTCTTCTGCTTTCTAATATGCAGCGAGAACAAGGAGTCTAAATAACTCCTTTTGTGTCACTGAAATAAAAGTAAGGCCATGACAGTAGATGCAATTTAAGAAGAAGATTGTTAATGGGTATTTTTAGTGTATTAATAGTTAATAGTGGTACTGTAGGGTTTGTCATTCAATTCTGAGAAAATTAGTCCTTTAAGATCAGTAAAACTTTAAACCAAGTCATAAAAACAAGTATATTTTAAGTCACATATAGAGATAATTATATCATCATCTAAATCTTCTTTAATCAGATAACAGTCCCTTTTTCATTTATTTTGAAAGAAAGACATTTCATTTATCCAATTTTCCTTCTTTGTTCACATGTAATTTTCTTCTAAAGAAACCATAGTCAGCTCCTCTTATTAAATATATGAGCAGATGATTATTATTAAAGTAACATTTGGGTCTGAATGTAGACTTTAAAAACAAAATCATTGATACATGTAGTTATTCATTTGGAAGGGAAATTTTCTGATTTTAAAAAATGGCTAAAGGTCTCTGGCGTGTGGCTCAGTGGATAGAACATTGTCCCTGTATGCTGAGTTTACGAGTTCAATCCCTGGGAAGGGCACATATGAGAAGCAACCAATGAGTGCCTAAATGGAACAAGTAAATGGAACCACAAGTTGATGCTTCTAGCTCTGTCTTTCCTTCCCCCCACACCTCTCTTCTTCTTCCTCTCTCTCTCTCTCAAATCAATGGAGAAAAAATTAACATAAAAAATTTAAAGTGAGTAAAGGCAGAGAATGTTGATTTGTGCCCATTTGTCCATTTGAGGTTCCATGGGTTGTTGTATGCTTCACAGAAATTCAATCTGCATTTGCACCTATGTGCCAGGCTTTTGGCTAAGTATTTTCATACATGATCACAATGATTTATTGTAAACAAGAACCCTGTGAGTTTTTTGTTCAAGGTCACAAACTAATCTAGTTGATTGCAAATCTGTGTCACCACTTTCAAGTTCATGAGCAATGGTGACTGAGATCATTTGTAGCAGTTCTTGGTGCCTAACAAGCTTTGCACTAGGAAGTACATGAAGTCAGTTTGAAGGCTGATTATCATCTATCTCATTCTAAAATCAGGGTTCCCTGCCTCCCTTACATGCTGGAAGGTATACAGGAAGTGCAATGCTTCATATCGTAGCAAAGATGGTGCCTGCTGAAATGGAACCTCTCTCATGAAGAAACCAACCAACACACATCAAGGGGAAGGAACAGGGCATCTGGTCTCCAAAGCAGCAAAGCAGAGCTTTGATCTGCCTTGATCTTTTAACAAATCTAAGAGGATGCAGACATCTGTAAGCCTCGGAATCAACAGTTTTGATTTGGTGACCAGCGAACTGAAAGTCAACCTGAAAAAGTTGATTCTTGACATATTTCCATCAAGGGTCACTTGTTTCATCCCAATGGACTCAAGGCTAAGAATTAAAAAACCCCAACTTTGGTAAATTATATGTTTGAAAGACTGAGAGCTCTAATTAGATGTGCATCCCAAATGCCAGTAGGCCCACTCTATTCATTTACTCATAACTTCATGAAAAACTGTTTGTTTGGCATGTGGTTTTTAAAAAAGAAATTTACCTTCAGGCTGAGTTGAAGAACGGAACATGTGAGAAAATAATTTTCCAGCTTTTGTTGACTCAGTAATGAAAAGGGAAAAAGTATGTTTATAAGAATTTGGCTGCTTGGTAACTCAAAAAATAATTGGTCTAAGAAACTTGAAATTTCACATGTTAAATACTAAGTCCCATTATAAATTTTAAACAGAATTTTCCAATGCATATCCTTGTTCTAGCTTCTAATGCTACAGAATGGTGCTGGTGGGCAAAAACTAGGCATCAAATTATTAACCTTTTCTATAAAGTTCTGCTAGAAGTTACTACTGGAATATTTTATTTGTGGAGACATTAAGACAGTTACACAATACCTTGGAAGTAGACTTGAACTAAAGGATCTTAAAAATAAATAGGAACAACAAAAATAAAGCATGACTAACTCTCCTGCCACCATCGAAACAAATGTTTCCAAGGACCTGAAGCCAAGAAAACAGAAATCCATAAACACAAAGGCCGAGATAATCAGTTGAATATACTAGGTCTCTATATATGACTAAACAGAACTCTAAAAACCAAACAAAACCAAACACCCCACCTGCTTTGAAGGAGAGAATGCCAGAGAACATTGACCCTTTCTGCTTCCCCGCCTACCACAGAAACCCCAGCTGGCAGTTGATTTTAAAATTACCGAATCTCCCAACAATTATGGGGAGATGGATGTCTTAAAAATGCAGTAGGGTTGATTGCATACTTCATGTTATTGCATGCACATTACTGAGGGCAGGGTAATCTAGTTCATTCATCTTAATAACCAATTCTTTCTAGATTTGCCACAGAGCCAACTCAACTTGATCCTTAAGGCACAACCTTAAGGCTAGAGTGAACTACTAAACTTTCAGTATGAGAGTTTTTATTATGGAGAGAACCCTGGGACAATTTAAGCAATTATGTGCTTTGTTTTTGCTTTTCTTTATCTCTGTTCTTGCTTATATTTTAGGTATTGCTATAATTTATTTCATTTTTCTTCATTTTATTGATTGATTCTAGAGAGAGAGGAAAGGAGAGAAAGACAGAGACTGAGTGAGAGAGAAGCATTCATTTGTTGTTCCACTTAGTTGTGCATTCATAGCTTGCTTCCCAAATATGCCCTGACTGGAGATCAAACCCACAACCTTGGTGTTTCAGGGCAGCACTCTAACTGACTGAGCCAATCAACTGCAGCTAACTTGTTTCATTCTTAATGCTTTACATTATTATTAATGTAACATTTTGTTCTGAATGTAGACTTTAAAACAAAATCATTGATACATGTAGTTATTCATTTGGAAGTGAAATTTTCTTATTTTAAAAAATGGCTAAAGGGCCCTGGCCATGTGGCTCAGTGGATAGAACATTGGCGCTGCGTGCTGAGTGTACAAGTTCAATCCCTGGGCAGGGCACATCTGAGAAGCAACCAATGAATGCACAACTAAATGGAACAAGTAAATGCAACCACGAGTTGATGCTTCTAGCTCTGTCTTTCCTTTCCCCCACCCCTCTCTTCTCTCTCTCTCTCAAATCATCTGGCCACTTTTTTTTCTCTCTCTCAAATCAATGGGGGAAAAGTTAATGTAAAATAATTTAAAATGACTAAAGGTAGATAATGTTGATTTGGCCCATTTGTCCATTTGAGGTTCCATGGGTTGTTGTGCACTTCACAAAAATCCAATCTGCATTTGCATCTATGTGCCAGGCTTTGGGCTAAGTATTTTCATACATGATCTCAATGATTTAGAAAAATTCAAGCTAGATTTTAAAAGATGGCAGGGTAAGTGTTGGGTGGCTTGTCCACATGAGTAACAAATCTTCGTCCCTAAAACCCAGACTGCTGATCTGGAGAACAAAAGGCCGTATTTGGCTGCCATGAACAATCCTGCAGACACAGCTAATGCTCACTCTAGAGATTATACTGTATCTATCCCAAACACTTCTGTGATGCCTGCCCTATGCAACCTCTCCTTGTATCCATGCACACACCAACCATTTCTTTCCATTCGGATGCGATATTGCTGAAGAGCAAGGTCATTTGCAAGGAAGCTGAACTTGAAGTCAGAATCCAAATGTGAGACCCAGCTCTTCAGGGCACCAGTTAAAGGTAATTTAGTGCAGTGGGTCTGTGCCTACTAATGCCACTTCCTAGCTATGTTACTCTAGGCAATGTATTTAAACCTGTGCCTCGGTGTTCTCATTTTAAAACGGCAAGAATATCAACTACGACCTTAGAGAACTGTCGTGAAGATGAAAAGTCTCATTAGGGATTAGAACAGAGTCTCAGGTATCCTCAGCACTCAATAAATGTCAGTGATCAATACCACTAGCCGCATGGCATTGGGTAATTCACCTACTCTGCAAGGCTCCATTTCTTCTTTTGTACAAAAAGGGAAAACAGCTGTGTTAGGCTTGCTCGCTGGTTTACCAGCTGCAAGCACTTTGCCTGATTAGTGAGTGAGCACATGGCAGCACCACATGTGTACAGTCTATGTAAGGCTCTGAGTGCTTTCCCTCAGGGGTGATTCTCCCAGATTGCCTTCCTGCCACTGTGAGGTGCAGTTTTCCTGATCCCTTGCCCTTCACTACGAAAAGCAGGTTTTCCTTTGTTTATTTGCTCAATTCTCTTTGTGATCCTTGGATAAACGAATATGGCCCGATGCTTTCCAGCTCCACAGTTCCTCTACAACATGCCCAAATTCAATGTGAACTTGCCTGGCCTCAACCACCAGCATTACAGATTACAACTTCACATGCTCTTTATGAAGACCAAATAAACTCATACAACATATGGGCAGTCATTTTAAGAACATGACCAAATATAAGACAACTGTTTCAAAAAACTAGAATTAGTTCTTTTCTGCTTTGTCTTCGATATACTTAAAACATACACATGCACAGGTAGCATGTGCGTGTGCGTGCACGCGTACACAGGCACACACACACATACACAAGCATGCACCTGTTGTAGCACTCATCACACTGTATCATAAGAATTTGCTTACCTGTCCATCTCCTCCTCTAACAGCACATCCTCTGATTCACCTCTGCACCCTCGGCATGTTGGACATACCTGGTACAGGACAGGTACTCAATAAATATCTGTTTAAATGAGTGTTGTCCAAACGACTGAGCAGGCATTTACAAGGTTTTTTCCATGAATGATGGATTATCACTTTCTGCCAAGTGTCCTCAGTAGACCACCCAAAAATGTGTTTGTTCTTCTTCAGCCACAATATATCAAGATTCTGTCATTTCTAATGCAGCTTGTATGGCTGGATCCACTTGTTCCTTTTACTTAATACATAATTGTGGAGCATGCATTTTGTGCCAGGTCCTATGCTGGGCTCCCTATAGTGGACCACAGGTGGCAAGTGCCTACGCTAATTTGATTCCCTCAAATTGTATTGGAAGGACCTATTTACCATAGAATCATTTACACTGGAAATAATAAGCTCCTTGGTTTTATTACTTCAAACATAGTCTTACGGTGGGAACAAAATGAATTTTTAGAAGTGGGAACCCTTATAGAATAATCAAGGTCAAAGATCTAAGTTCAAATTCTTGCTCTGTTTTGGACAAAGTATGAGACCTTGGACAAGTTACTTAACCCCTTTAAGCCTCACTTATTTCATCCGTAGGATGGAGCTAGGAAGATTGATGTAGTAAAAACGACAACCCTCATTAAATGCTTCTTATAGTACCTACCTAATAGTAAGCACTCATCCGTGCTTGCTGTTGTGATTAACCCAATCCAATACCCCAGTGTTTGATCTTCCATTGCAAATGTATTCAGCAAGTGGGGCGTGAACGCCCAGCTTCTACAACCTCTAGCAGCTGTCCACTTGATTGCTGGGAAAATTGAATTGTTGGAAATTCCAGTAGGTTGTAATATACATGCTTGCATCTTTCACTCACGGGTCCTTAATCTGTCATTTGGGATTCCCCTGAAGAAATCTAATCTCTTCTCTGCAGAGGAGCTCTAGCCATCACCCTCCTCCTCAGACACCCACACACAGCCTTCGCTCCTTTAATCATTTTTGATATAACACTGATTACCCGATCCTTTATTATCCTTTTTACTCTTCTTGAAAAATCTTTTATTAATGTCTCTCTTAAAGGCTAAAGATCAGAATTCATAAAACAGCACAAATGTGGCCTGATCAACCAGTGGATGCTAGAGAACTACTTTTCCACTTGAACACTATTGTTCTATTAATACAACAAAAGATTGATTTTTTTTTTTTTAGAAGCTACATCTCTCAGTGTCAATTCATCATCTACTCATAATTGACAGGAGATAAAATCTTCCTATGTGAGCAATTGTGGGTCATCTCGCCCTCTACCCATACTTGAACAATTGAATTTGGGGACCTTTGAGTGCTTAATATTTGTACCCATCATCGACTTATATTGTCAAATGTAATTCATGATTGCATTTTGTCAGGATTTGCATGGGAAGGGAATCTTGTCTTTATCATCCAACTTACTAGCGATTCTTTCTAGTTTTGTGTCATCCTTAGATTTGTTCAGTATGCCATCAATGTTATCATCTTCATCGTCAATAAAACATTGGTAGGGGGCAAGGCTGCAAACCAGACTTGCATAGATCCCTAGAAATCTAGATGAGCATCAACCTCTTTAAAAATTTTTAAGACATCATTTATTTAATCAACAACTAATTATTGAATACCTACCATGTATCACGTGTTAAGCATATATATAGTAGTAAAAAGAAAAGAAAACAAAACCAAAAACCAAAATCCCTGCCCTCATAAAGCTTACATTCTAGTAGAGGGGATAAAACATAAACAAATAAGGAGATAAATACACAATGTTAAGCTTTTTTTAAATGAAAAACTACAGCAGGTAAGGGGCGAGAGAGGATTAAATGTGGGGATGGAGTGAGGGTTGTCCAATAGGTGGTATGAATAACGCAGAGTTGTTTTGAAGTGTGGTTGCCTTGCTCACATCCTGCATTCTCACTGTCTGTCTGGCCCAAAAGGTGTCCTGGAGTGGGCAGCAAGTCTTTGTGAGTTCTCAAAACTCACTTTTCTCTATGTGTAGTTAGATTAGGGGGGCCGGAATCAAGAGATTAGCAGTGAAGAATTTAAATAATTATGAAATTTAAAAGAAGTTGAAATGACATAATTCCTTAAGAGACTTCACAACATTTTTTCACATGCATAGGATATTCAAACATTGTGAGACCCCCTAAGCTAGGAAGGACGCCAGTCACACCACCCAATGAAGACTCCAGAGAAAGAATTTTAAAATTATTGCTCTACAAGTATATGGTTGAAGACCAAATAATAGAGGAAGAAACAGAAAAGCTAACTCTTACCTTATTCCATTCCCCATGTTCTCAAGTATGGAGCGGGTTTTAAATCCAGTCGTTTATGGAAAGTCAGAAGGATGGAACACTCGGGTGACCCCAAACACAGCCCAGAGAATCTGGATATTGAA
Source organism: Rhynchonycteris naso (assembly GCA_037038555.1). Lineage (NCBI taxonomy): Eukaryota > Metazoa > Chordata > Mammalia > Chiroptera > Emballonuridae > Rhynchonycteris > Rhynchonycteris naso. The sequence goes on from CM072995.1 coordinate 55,731,847, forward strand.
CTCTGGAAAAGAAGGCCATAAGGGATAGATTTGAAATCAACCACTATTATCTACTCTTTGTTCATGATTCTAATGTTAATAAATCCTTCTAAATAGTTTTAGATAATCTTTGAATCCCTTTTATATTAGAGGAACTTGATAAACCTTTGTTTAGTAAAATCTTAATTGTACCCTCTGGTTGGAAATTTATTTTATATGCTCACAATGAGACTTCTTTCAATTATAGTTCATACTAAATATTATTTTATATTATTTTCAGGTGTACCACATTGCTAGTGATTAAATATTTATATAGTTTACAAAGTGATTCACCCCAATAGGTCTAGTGCCCACCCGGCACCCTGCCTAGTTATTCCAATATTATTGACTATGTTCCCTGTGCTGTACTTTACATACCTGTGACTATTTTGTAACTACTAATTTGCACTTCTTGGCCTTACCTTTCTCGTCCAGCCCCACCCAACCCATCTCCCATCTGGCTACCATCAGTTTGTTCTCTGCGTCTACAAGTCTGTTTCTGTTTTGTTTGTTCATTTATCTTGGTTTTTAGATTCCACATATAAGTGCAATCATAAGGCATTTGTCTTTCTCTGTCTGACTCCTTTCCCTTAGCATCACACTCTCTAGGTCCATCCATGTTGTCGCAGATGGTGAGATTCCGTTCTTTTTATCAGCTGAGTAATATCCCAGTAGATAGGTACTGCATCTTCGTTATCCAGTCATCTATTGATGGGCACTTAGGTTGTGTCCATATCCTGACATTTTGACATTTCTATTCATTCATTCCTTCACTGGGCATCTGTTTTGTACCAAATATTTTGTTGGTGCTTGGAATGCAAAGGTTAATGGGATAAATATGGCCCCTGCTTACAGAGAGCTTACAGTAGAAGACTAGATAGAAACAGAAAAGGCAGCTCTGTGACAGCTGTGTGTCACGAAGAGGAAAGTACCCAGAGCTCGAAGAGGGTCATGTGACTCAGACTATGGGAGGATTGGAAGTTAGCGACTGCTACGCGAACACGTACAGGGTGTGGAGGAGCCCATCTTATAACGAGGTGAGGCAGGTCTCCATCAGCGGATGCGCGTTTTGGAGGTGGTGGAAATGGTGGTGCATGCGGTGCAGCTGAGCACCGAAAACTGTTCCGCACAGTGGAGGCAGGGTGGTCAGACATGCTCCTGGAAGGTGCGTGGGACCCAGTTATTCACGACTGCACGTGCCATGGGTGGAAAGGGATAACTCCATGGAAATTTGTGATTGCTTGAATGTTTGCATTTTAAAGGGAGAACGTCAAGGCTGCTGCTGAGATTTTTGACACAAACAGCTGTGTGGACAATGCTATTGCTCAATGAGGCAGTAAAAATACAGAATAGAGGAGATCTGGGGGAGAAGAGGACAGGTTCAGCCTTGGTGGTGTTTGGTTTGGTTCCTGGGAAACGTTTGCAGGGCAGCAGTGGGGGTTTGATCGAGAAGTCTGAGGATACAAGTTGAGAAAACATCAGTACATGACAGACAACAACAGAATCCACAGGGGTGGAAGAGAAACCCTGGGTGAATGTCAAGGAAGAGAAATGGGCCCAGGAAAGAATCCAGGGGAACCCCAAAGCTTATAGAATGGGCAGAGAAAGGATCCCAAAAGGAGAGAGTGAGAAGGCTCAGTCAGAGGGATAGGAGGGAAACAGGAAGAGTAAAGTGTTACAGAGGACAAGGGACAAGCACGTTTCAAGTAGACCGTGGTCAACAAAGGCGGATGCGATCAAGAAATCAAGAAAACAAACAAACTGAGAAGTACCTGTGGGGTGAAACCCAAGAAGATACTTAGCCTGTTGGGCAAATGTAGGGTCAGTGGAGGCAGGAGCCAGGTCACAGCGATTTGAACAAATGGAACCAGTGAATGTAGACAACTGTTTGTTTTTCTTTTTAATCTTATTTAAAAATTTTTCTTTCATTGATTGAGAGAGAGAGAGAGTAGCATCAGCACGTTGTTCCACTTAGTTGTTTCATTTAGTTATATACTTATTGATTGCTTCTCCTATGTGCCCTGATCAGGAATCTAACCTGTGACCTTGGTGCGCAGGAATGATGCTTTATCCATGGAGTCACCCAGCCAGGGCCTGCTTTTAAAAGTTTGCCTTAAAAGTGAAAGCCATAATCCTTGGATTTTTTGCCCAATGATAGGAAATTGGGGCCACCATGAAGACTCCCTCACCACCTTGACATCAGCTTGAGTAGATGGCAATGCTCTTGGTAAGTATGGCTTGTGTGTTGGACAATTGTCCCCCGACCAGTGCTGAATGTGACTAAAACTGTAGAGTAAACCAGATCTGCCTTCTGTGTTGTCCTCCCAAGTCTTCTTCTGCACTCACTCCTTCACTAGGTCTCCCAGGCCACACAGGCTTCCTGGACCCAAGGTCCACGTGGTGCATGAAGATTCACCTGAGCAACCCACCTCTCTGAGCAGCCCACCAATGAAGTGATCTTCACCGGTAAACATCTGGTCAGAAACAATTGTCACCATTGATCACCGATTGCCATAGTTCATAGTTCATGTATTGGGACAGTTAGAGCAGGAGCATGGTCACCTTGGAGTCTGAAGCAGGCAGCTGGCCCCACATCTGGCCAGGCAACTATTCAGGCAAGAGTCCTCTCTGACAGCAGAATCCAGACGCCAAAATAAATGGGTCAGGTGGAAAACAGATGACCACGACTGAAAGCAAGGCTGAAGGTTAGTCCTAAGGAGTGAAGGTGAGCCAAGACATAATGGATGGACACAGTAAGGGGTTTAGAGGAGGTAGAGAAGCAGTAGTGGTCCAAGAATAGGGTTCAAGAACTAGAAATGGGCTGAACCTGTTATGCATACAGAGAAGACAGGTGCAATTATGTTGGACAAGTGTGTACACCCCCACCTGCTCCGTTATCCTGAATCCTTCAATTGTGATTCATGTCTCCATGAGACAAAGGAAAGTTTCTGACATTCACAACTATTCTCCAAAACCTTATTTTTACAACCCCTGTCCTGTCATTGGAATCCTGTATTCCAAGAAGGCAGGAAAGCTCTGACTTGTGTAGTGCTAGCTGGAGGCACAGAAGCACTGGCAGTAACTAATTCAAAAGGTTGCAGTGATAGCAATCCCAAGCCTCAGGACCAGAACTTGAAGCATTTAGGCCCTAAATCGATAACAAAACTCACTGCACGGCTTGATTAGTTGAAACGTTATTTCTACCATGTAATCATTCCAAGATATTTATGTCCTCCAAAGTGCACACAGTGACTGAACTGAAAGGATTACCCATCTTCACTCTGTGATTTGAGCACAAGGAGGAATAAAAGGATAGTGGTAAACATCACAAATAAATACAATAATTTTGCCTTGTGCATAGACTAACTAGGCTGCACAAACTGAGCTTACAGCGGAAGATTTTTTTTCATCTCACACAAGTCAATAATTATTTACCCACTGGATAGTGCTTAAAGTGGAGTTTTCATCTAATTCTCATTTAACGAGATAGAAAAGGAAAAACTTAATAATAACACCTCATTTGTGTATAGTGCTTGTCTTTCAAAGAAGACATCATAACCCATTTTATACCATCTAATTTACAGTAACAACACTTTTATAATGTAAATATTGGCAAGGGCTATTATCATTTTACAAATTATGCATGAAAGAAACCAAGGCACGTGGGAATAAAATAACTGGTTCGAAGTAACTTCCATTTTAAAGGTATAATTGCTGTTTATTTATTTAATTTTTACAATGAAGCCATGCCTTCGATAAACATGTCTATTAAGGTGTATCTCACTCTTAAATTCAAAATAATAAAACAAAAACAAACCTTGCTTAAGAGAAATCACTAAAACCAAAATATTCATGTGTTCAAAAGATAAAAATCTCTCTCCCAAATCTAGATCAAAAGCAATCCATTCCTACCACTTGACTCTGATTTTAATCAGCCATTCTCACCATCTTGTGCCACACATAGCACCAGTCAATGGTGTGTGTCACTCCCCTCTTCACATGCCTTATGCTGCCACGATCTTGCCATCATGATTGGATTTTGAAAGTACCATTATGAGCGTAAATTCTGCGTGTACCTAGAGTCATTGACACTTTTATGTTTGTATTAGCTTCCATTTGGGGGTGAACATTTTTCTGATTCTTTCATGTATTCATTCATTGATCCACTCACTCACTCATTCATTCATTCATTCACAGTCTCAAGCATTCATACATCCATTTAACAAGCATCACTTGCATGACTCAAATGCATAAACACTATTCTAGATGCAAAAGATAAAAACAGGAAGAAGACAAAATCACTGACTTCAGGAAACTCGCAGCTCATTGGAGGGAGCCAGAAGAATAGACAACCCTAGTTCAGTGTGGTGGGTATAGGGGTGAAACTGCACATGAAAATGGTTTGGGGGTGCAGAGAGGGGATCTGTCACTGTCTGAGAGGGCAAGGAAGACCTTCCAGAGAAGGCACTCCTAGATCTGAGCTGGCCAGGAAGGAGGGAGGTTGTGTATTCTGGGCACCCATTTGCCTTTTAAAACCCTATTTGAAGAATATCCCATGGAAGACAGCACAAAATCAAAGGTGAATCTCGTCTACCCAAGGTCTCTATTCTTTATTACAATTATATTCTAGGGAGTGCCAGATAGGAACAGCCGCCTAACTAGTTATCAAATATATACAGTAGGTGATCATTTAGCCCATCTGTATTGTTATTTCAGTATGAACATTTTATATAGAAATACTTCCAAACACAGTATTTTCAAATGCATTGTGATAGATGGGTCAGATTTTTCCTGTTTACCTCTTCCCAACCATTCAGACTTGGTGATGCCCAGATTCAAAGTAATGAGAGCCAGTCTTATGGGTTTCTTAGCACCCCCACATTAGCAAGAGATGTCTGGAAACAGGCTCTGAAAATCCTCCACCCAAGTTCTAGAAGGAACAACTCTTCTCTGAAGCCCCTGAGAAGTCCTGCATGAAGGCCTTCATGAACTGGGTCACAGAATAAAACGCAACCACTAGAGAATTCATACAGAATCTTCCCCCAGGGCCTAGACTAACCCGACTGCCTCAGGAATCCTACTTTGAATTCCCTTATCTCTTGAGAAAAGCTTTGTGACACCAAATCACATCTTGTTTTCTATCTGGAAAATTGTCAAGAGTTCAAAATAACTCATCTATTTTGATTCCTGACCAATTACAGAATCCTCTCTAAAACATCACCTTTTTAAATTATCCAATACTTCATCCATTCAACAAGCATCAACTTTCTCATTTCTGATTCTCTTGATGCCAACCCAATCAACATTGTGTCCCACATTACTTCAATGAAAAGACAACTGTGAAGGTTGCAATGACCTTGGTGTTGTCAAATCCAATGGCCAACTGTCCATCCTCATCTTACTGTCCTCTCAGCAGTTTCTTGTCACCAATGATCATTCCCTTCCTGTTGAAACATTTTCTTCACTTGGCGTCTTCATCCCCACACTGGCTTTTCTCCTCTCTCATTGTTTGTTCCTTGTAAGTCTCTTTTGTTGGGTCCTTCTGAATTTGGCGGAGGGGGTGGGTGCTGTGGGATATGGTCATCTATTGTACAATTGCCCATCCAGTCCATTGCTTTAAGTATGCTCTCTCTTGCCCTGCAGCCTGACTTGGAAACTGATGAGGGTTCTTTAACTGGAGCACAGACATTTGGATTGGGCACTGAAGGAGGAGATGAATTGGCCAAGGAGAGAGAAGATTCTTAGGGCAATAAGATGAGAAAAGGCACGGAGGTGTGCAAAGGTCAACTCTGTTCAAAGAAAAGAGACAAAACATGGCTCGGGCTAGCATCGACAGACAAGGTAAGTTGTAACCCTTTCGCAAAGAACCTCAATTTACTGCTAAGGAATTTGGACTTTATACTGAAGACAGTAAGTAATGATAAAAGATTCTTCACTAGAAGAGAGAGTGGAGTATCATTCATATATAAAAAAACTTTTGCAGCAGGGTGAAGGCTGAACTTGAGTAAGGGGAGACTCAAGCCAGGAAAGCCAATCAGAAGGCTGCTGTTGTAGTCTAAGCAAGGGATCAAGGGATGAAAAGTCGTGACAAGTCCATGGGAGATTCAGAGGTGGCACTGATGACAGTTATGGATTAGATAAGGGTTAGAGGGGAGGGGAGAGAGGTGAGGCTAGAGCATAATGACATTAACTAAGATAAGCAGGGGAAAAAGAGCAAGCGTGGAGGGGACAACGAGCAGCCAGCAGCCTGTGAAGCCTGCAGTGATTGGCGGATAGCTGGTGGTGAACGGAAGACAGGACTGCAGGGCAGGAGGGAAGTCTGGACTGAATAGATTGGTTCGGAAGTCAGTGCCCAATAGTAGCGAAGCCCTCAGAATGAATGGGATATCCTGAGAGAGGCAAACAGTGAGAAGAATGCCAAGAACAGGACCCTGAAAAAAAAAGCATGCAGGCAGCTGTCAGAGGAGAAGTTGGAGTCAGGAGGTGGGGGGTGGCGTGGGGGTGGGGTGGGGTGAGGTGTGGGGCTTGTGGGAGAGACCAGGCAGGAGCAGTCAGAGAGCTAGCATGAGAAAGGGACAAAGTGGAATCTACATGTGAAAGCAGAAGAGACCTTCAAAGAAGAAGTGACCAACACTTCTCCCTGGGGTAGGATGAGTGGTAAGGTTAAGTTGGGGAATTAAATCCAAAGGGCACAGTTTCTAGAGTTAGAAGTCAGGCTGGAATGGATTGAGTGAAGACTTCTTATTGGAGTTTCGCTGTGAGGGACAAAGGTAATGGCTTGGGAGAAAGTGGAGTTGGCCAAAGTGTTGGGTATTTTTTTTTAATGGGATGGTAGTGTTTAGTACAATACCTAGCTTCTGCTCAAACATCTCTCAGGAGCTTACTACCCCATGAGACAACCACATTGCATTTTTTTGAGTAAAAACTGAACATCTAATTCAGTTTGACATGTATTTGTTGAGTACCTGCTACATCTGAAGCATTTGGCCTTCAGTGCCTAAAAAGATATGCAAGCCATTTATATTTTGTTTTTCTATTTATTGGCCAAACTCTGCCTCTCTAACCAGAGTTCTCTGTTCTCTGGAGCCACAGCCAATGTAAGACTTTCTTGTTTCTAGCAGCCCTTCAGCTAATGGTAATTTTCAGTTGCCTCTTGTTTTGTTTTTTTTTTAACGTTTGTGTACCTGCGTGTCTGGATGTGTGTACTTTGCCATCAGCTGGCCACTATCCTCTAGAGATCCGCAGCCTAGTCTGTCCCTTTTAAAATGTGGGACTCAGAGTTCCTTGCCACCCTCTTCCTCTTGTACAAGTACCGCACACATCGGCAGGAGCCTTCTCGCCCTTTTCCGGTACGTGGCTCTTCTGTGAATGCCATCTGAGACTGTCTGAGTGTTCTGACAGGAATACGACTGACTCATGCTACTTCACCATCAACCCAAATCCTGAGACCATTTTCACTTGAAATGTTGACTATATCTCCCAGTTCTCATATTTATACCATTGGCTTTTTAAAGCCAACTGCAGGGTTTTGCATTCCACCTTCACCCTGCACTAAATACTATATTTTTACATTTGATTTTATTAGCCAATAGTAAAAAAAATAATAATAAAGTCTTGGAAGTCAGACAGGTGTAAATACAAATTCTGATGTTATCATGCATTTCCAGTGATCTTGGACATGTCATGATCTCTGTCTCAACTTGCTTATCAGTGAAAATAGGGATTATCCTACTTACATTACAAAGTAGTTCGGAGGTTCGAAGGAAGGTGGAACAGAACCTAATATGTTAGAAGAGCTCAATTAATGTTGGTTTTACTGCCTTCCTTTTCTTCTGTTCTCTGAGCTTTGTATTCTTAGCAAAAATATGCAGGATTAATAAATCTTCCTTTTAATGAAAAAGAAAAATGTTGAGCAGAACAGGAGTCAAAGACCAAAAGAACACACTTTAGTTCCTGGCTGGTTAGTTCAGCTTGTTAAAGTGTCGTACAGAAATGCCAAGGTTGCAGGTTTCATCCCTGGTCAGGGCACATACAGGAAATGACCAATGAATGCACAACTAAGTGGAACAACAAATGAATGATATTCTCTCTCTCTCTGTTTCCTCTCTCTCTCTAAAGTCAACCAACAACAAGAACAACATCAAAAAAACACTTTAGTATAATGGTTGAGCATAGGGGCTTTTAAACAGATTTTCTGTGACAAGTCTCAGCTTGTCTACTTACTCGCTGTCTAATCAGAAGCAAGTGCATTAATTAACCATCGTGAGTCTCGGTCTCCTCACCTACATAGCAGGGATGGTGACAGTGCCTGTTTCTGCCAGGGAAGATGAACTGAAGTGATAGAAGGAACTGTTGCACAGAACTTTGCTTATAATGGGTACTCAATAAGTGGCTAAGGATTATTATTACCACTAGAAACCTCCAGGTAAACAATGTTTTCCTTCTTCTTTTTTTAAAAAAATTGATTTTAGAGAGGAAGAAAAAGATAGACAGAAGCATTCCACTTAGTTGTGCATTCATTAGTCACTTCCTGTATGTACCCTGACCAGGGGATTGAACCCGCAACCTTGGTGTATCAGGGCGATGCTCTGACTGAGCTCACAGGCCAGGGCCAGCAATGACTTTTTAATCCACCCTTTTGGATATATTCATTTCATCTTTTAAAAATACTGTGTAATAAATATCCTGTTCTGTGTTCCATTATACTGTATGTGAGGATTCCATTGGAAACCTCAGTCCAATGTCAGGAATGACCAATAGTCTGTAGTCTTTTAGACTAACCATAGTATCTTGTACGAGTCACTTGATAGCTCTGGCCTCAGGCTCAACCTCTGTGTGATGGGAATAATAATAACAGAAGTCTGGGATGAGGATTACGTGATGGCAAGCATATGGGGGGACAAGGAAAATGAGCGTGTTTGGAAGGACTTTGTGTGAACACGTGCTGCCTCCTGTTGATACCAGCTTTCTTTTCCTAAGTAAATTAAACTTAGTGTAGGTTCTGGGATCCACCTTTCCCTTTTCTAAAAATTGGTATATTTGTCTAATTCCAGGCTTACAGTACTTCTCCTATCCTCAATGGTTCCTTGTTGCATTCTATGATAATATCTGGAAGTTCTTTTTGTATCCTGGGATATAGTTTATATGGATCAGAAGACTTGAATCTTGTTGAAAAATGTGAAGTTTTCTCTTATGCTCTCATTATTCACCTTGGGTTCCCTTCTCATATTAAATTTCTTTTTTATCCTGACTGAAAGAGCAATCCATATTTATTGAGGTTAATTTAAAATATTAAAAACTTACCAGGAAGAAAATGAATTGTAATTCCATTGCCAAGATAACACCATTATTAATATTTTTCTGTGTAACTGTCCAGTCTTTCTTTCTGAGCAAATATACTTAATAATCAATGACCAGCATTTTCTGATGTCAGGACATTTTCCATAATCTGCTTTTTACTGGATGCATAAATTTCATCATAGGTATATATTATAATTTATGCAATACTTCACATTGGACACTTAGGTTATCTCCAAGTGTTCATTCAATATTATAAAGAATGCTATACTCAGTATTCTTCTACAATAAATTTTGTGAGTGATTCAAGTTCATTTTCTTAAGATAAAGCCTTAAAAATTAAATTACTGTGTTAAGTGACTTGCATGTGTTAAAGTGTTGTTGTTTTTTATACTCAATGACAAATTGCTCCTCAGTATGCTTAAACTGTTTCAAATGCCAAATATTGTATGAGGGTGCTTTCTCCCAATATCTTTACCCATGCAAGATATTGTTTCAAATTTCTTGAGAATTTGGGAGGCATAGAGACATCTGGTTTTATGTTAATTTGTATTACTTTACTTACAAACAAGACTGGACCCTTTTCATTTTAATTGGCCAATAGAATCCCTTTGTCTTTTTTTTGCCTTTTCATGTTTTCCACCCATTCTTTTTTTTGAGATATTGTCTTTTTCTTATTAGTTTGTAAGAGCTCTTTGTATATTAAGGACACAAACATACCTATTTTTTATTATCTAGAAGCTCTCATTTATCTTTTTAAGGTAAGAAGAGGGGAGATAGTGAGGCATATCCCTGCATGCACCCCAACCAAGATCCATCTGGCACCCCATCTGGGGCCAATATCTGAGTACCAAGCTATTTTTAGTGCCTGAGACTGGTGCGCTCAGAAAAACCGAGTTACCCTCAGTTCCCTGGGGTCATGCTGAAACCAATCGAGCCACTGGCTGGAGGAATGAAAGAGGGACAGAAGGAGGGGGATGAGAGGAAAGCAGATGGTCACTTCTCCTGTGTGCCCTGACCAGGAATCAAACCTGGGATGTCCAAATGCTGGGCTGATGCTCTATCCACTGAGCAACTGGCCAGGACTTCATTTATCTTTTCATTTTGTTTATGGTACTGATTCACTGATAGGCTCAGCCTGGACCACATGCCCCACCTCCTGAGATAAAGGAGGAGACTACTTTCCCAGAGCCACATGACTATTCCAAAGGAAGGAGCAGCTGGGGAAGGGGACCTATATGAGGAGACAACTAAGGTACGGACTATAGCTTTAAATATCAAGATAATTGCTTTTAATATAAAATGACAAATACTCTTCCATTTGAAAACTTATTTGTCTCACCACTATTAACACGGTAAAAAGTAGAGTTAAAAATCATGAAAAGACATAGCCCCTCCTTAAGGTACTAAACTCTTTACATTCAAATTGCCTTGGGGCTTCCTGGGTGTAGTTTCTAAAATTCTAATCAAACATGTTGGAATACTTTTCTCCATGGTCAACTGATCTGTAGGTTCTCTGAATTATTTCTTTAATATAGGTTTCATAGACTCAGTAGACTTAGACCAAAGCTTCTACTCTCCCCTGAATTTATTCTGGTAAAGTCTCTATCTCTTGGTTACTTTGTTCTCTAGTTACTTATTTGAACCATTCCTTGACTTTTTTTTTTTTTTTAACTCAGGGTCTGACTTATACCATTTTGGCAAAATACCTTTCCTGGTTTGTGACCCCAGACCTTTATATGATTTAAACATGGTCTCAGAGAAGCCCTCCATGGATCAACTGGAGCTAACCAAGTTGGACCCAGGAGAACACGGGCTTTAAGTCAATCACACCAGTGATTCAGGAGGCAGGACACAGCAGCATCTACATACTACATCCCAGTCATAGTTCAAAATGTTCTGCACAGCACAAGCCATTATCTATTTGATTCCATCTTAAATATTGTTCCTGAGTATCTTCACAGCAGTTCTTGTATCTCTTCCTGCATATTGGCCATGGCCGATCTTTTCAACACACATCTTCTCTTTCCATCTGTTATTTACTGAATGTTTGCCCTCAAGGCCCACGTCCATATATTGAAACCCTAATCCTAATATAATGATATTTGGAAGTGGGACTTTGGTGATTTAATTAGGTCAAGAGGGTGGAGCCCCCATGAATGGGATTAGTGCCCTTTCTGGATAAGAGACACCAGACAGATGATCTCTGTCTTCATGTATGGATCCAGCAAGACGGTAGCTATCTGCAAACCTGGAAGCAGGCTCTCACCAGACACCAGATCTGCTGGCATCTTAGTGGTGAACTTTCTAGCCTCCAGAACTGTGAGACATAAGTGTTTTTGTGTAAGGCACCTAGTCCGTGGTATTTGTTATGGCAGCACCATCAGACTAAGCCACCTTCCCTTTGCTTTCTATGACAGTGACTTGGCTTCTGTGGGTCAGCAGCAGTCTCTTTTTATCCCTTCCTGGAGGTTCTGAGCACAGTAGTTCTCTCCTGCTTCAGTCCTGTCTCTAGTATTTTCAACTCTTTGCTTCTTTAGTAGTGATCTCCATCCTTCCCTGCTCCCTCCGTGAATATCACCCTTCTGACTGTGGCCTCCAAATTCCTTTCTACTCTTTTCTACCTTTGGTGGCCACTGGCAAGACTGCCATTTTTAGGACACAAAGTGGACCCCTCACCTGCTGAATGAGATTAATACTAGAAGAGCCAAGTGAAAAATTCCACATTTCCTCTGTTCTAAGACCAATTTATTATAGGATACACCACTATTTAACCACTGTTTTTAGATACCTCCTTCCCACAGATACTACCACATATCTATTAAACATATCGGCTGAAGATACTTTATGATTTTAGAAAAATCAGAAATGTGAGGGGGGAAGCTTGTTCCTTAGAATCTAGGAATTGCTACAGATGAGTGGCTCTGATTTTCACTTAAGTATTAACATTAAGTATGCCCCATTCAATAGCCCTACCCCATCTTCAGAATATTCTTACCACAACTATCCAGAATCTTACTAAAACAGGATCACAAACAAACAAAAACCCATTAATTGTCTTCAGTATGTTCCACAGACCCTTGTTGTCTTGGGATGCTATCCCTCTGAAATTCTTTTCACAGGACTGAGCCCTTCCTCTGAATGAGGTCTTATTATATACCCTAACTCCTACCTTTTGACTGTGACCTTTAAAAATAAGAGCTTATCTGAACACTTCTTGAATAGCCACAGTGACCTTTACCAGCTACTCCTTCTTCTTCATGGAAATCACTGGTATTATGAGAATTTAAGTTTTAAGTTCGTTTACTCCTTTTGAGCATTCTTTTATCATTCCTTGCCAGACACAGTGTCATGTCCATAATTTGTGTTAAGTCTTCCTTGGGTCGGATTAGAAAGCACAGAATTGCCTTCTCTGGCTGTTGCACACTCAAGGGTGCCATAGTCACTTATTTAAGTTGTTGGTCACTTTCACTTCACTCATACATTCTTCTTAGCTGGTCAGAATCAAGCACAAAATAGCAACCCTTCAATAAGCAATTAGTTTAAATTTAAGTCATGCCAACTTTATTTGATGCTCACTTTCCCGCAGAATGAGTCTGTCAGCAGAGGTAAGAGCTCTCCATTACCTCTCCATTGTGCCCCTGTGCCAATAATTCTGTCATTTGTATGGGGAAAGCATTATTGATGTTGCCATAACAGGATCACAAGGCTGGCCAGAACTAGTTGACAACACATGGCCAGTGGGTTGAGAGCATGAGCCAGGACCGGGGTGGGAGCACTCCCGAGTCCTGCGCTGTGAATACAGAAGCTTCTTTGTATTAGGGGAGCTGAGTGGTGCAGGACTTGATGTCTCACACCAAGATAAAGCTCAGGAAATCTTTAATACTAAGCAGCCCAGTATGAAGAGTAAGTCACATGGGTACCATAGCTTACAGAAATCACAACAGGGGTGTAGGCAGCAGAATACAGCCACTTGGGGAAGAGGACTAGTCAGAGATAAGCTGAACAAGACATCAGAGTCATGATAAAGTAGGCCAGGGTTCAGGACAGGATCCCAAATCTATAAGGAGTCTGGTATACAAGGCAGAATGACCAGAGGCTAAAGAGTGGAGGTCAAGGTGGAAGCCCAGAATCAGACACACGGGAGTGGGAGGCATAATAGGAGGGAGCTACAGTTGTCCGAGGCTCACTGCTGAGCTGACTGGAAGGAAGCGAGATGCTGTGGACTATACATCATGATAACACACCTCCCCAGTTGGAATTGGCAGTGATGTCTTGAGGAGGCTGGAGAGCTAGACCTGGAGGTGAAGTAGCTTAGACAACCCAGCAGCTGACTACCAAGGCAGCAAAGGCAAGATGACTGTCCAGCTGACTTATGTGTGCTCCTGTGACAGTGTCACTTCTGCTTTTAAAAGGACAGGTGCTTCTTTTGAACAGATTGGATACTTTCATGTTGGTGTACTACAACAAAAGCTCCTGTTCACTGACGACTTTCTGTGTCCCACAGTCCACGCTGGATGATTGACATGCACTGTGCTACTTAACTCCCACAACTTCCTCGAGAGGTAGGTATTTTTATCCGCATTCTAAAAAGAGGAAACTGAAGCTTCTATGGTCACACATCTGGGAGACAAAAGAGCTCAGATTTAAACTTAAGTTTTGTCTAACTACTTATCTGTTGTTTAAATGACTCTATTTATACTGTGACTGTAATACGTCCAAACAATTCTCACTGGCACTTAATAGCTACTAGATTTTCATCCATATATAATCTATCTATATGTCTGTCTACCTACCTACCTTCCTACCTATCTGTCCTCTTTTATCTCCAACTTCTTAATATTCAGTACTGCATTATGAAAGAAGTGGGTCTTTACCAAAGGTATTTTTTTTTAATTTATTTTTTACAGGAACAGAGAGAGAGTCAGATAGAGGGATAGATAAGGACAGACAGACAGGAACGGAGAGAGATGAGAAGCATCAATTATTAGTTTTTCGTTGCCGTTGCGACACCTTAGTTGTTCATTGATTGCTTTCTCACATGTGCCTTGACCGTGGGCCTTCAGCAGACCTAGCAACCCCTTGCTGGAGCCAGCGATCTTGGGTCCAAGCTTGCGAGCTTTTGCTCAAGCCAGATGGGCCCGAGCTCAAGCTGGCGACCTCGTGGACTCAAACCTGGGTCTTCTGCATCCCAGTCCGATGCTCTATTCACTGTGCCACCGCCTGGTCAGGCGAAAGAAGTGGGTCTTTAATAAGTACTTATTGAATGAATTTAATGCAGTTAAAAAGTGTGACTAGAACTACTATATCCTCTTTTGATTTGGGTATTTATAAAGTAGTAAGAATTCTTCAGTTTGCTCTGTAAAAATACTACATTCATTAACTACAAGGAAAAGAAGTGGCAAAGTGTTCAATGAATACTGAACTGAGGAGATATACTTTATTTTCAAATAAGTCAGAGGTAGGCAAATGTTTTTTATGTGTTCAAATAAACTTGAGAACTTAAAGGGGTCTACAGGAATGGGCAAAGTAGGCTTACAGCTATTTGTATGGAAAAAAGACAGGTTATAATTATTACAATAGCTTTATTAACTGTGTTTTGCATTCTCATAACTGTAAACCCCCTTTTGTCCACTCCTGTATACAGATTGTTTTCTTCACAAGTCTGAATCTGAACCTCTTTTTCATGACACAATCTTCACGTTGACCTAACTCAGACGTTGCCACACTGCTGGCCACCAGCCAGATCCAACCCACCCCATATTTTTGAATGGCTTATGAGCCAAGAAAGGTTTTCAGATTTTTTAAGTAGCTGTAAAAGATCATAAGAAGAATAATGTTTCATGACACGTGAAAGTTACACAAAATGCAAATCTCAGTGTCTATTAAGTTTAATTGGAACACAACCGTGTTCATTCATTTGCTTATTGTCTATGACTGCTTTCTCACCGCATAGCAGAGTTGAGTAGCAGGGACAGAAGCTGTATGGCCCACAAAGCCCAAAATATTTCTCACCTGACCCTCTCCAGAAAAATTTTGCTAACCCTTCGTCTAACTAAATAATACAGGATGTCATCACATTTTAAATACTGTTGAAACACATCTATTCTTTTCGTTTCTAATTCAAGAGCACTGCACCAAAGGGTCATGACATCTCTTTTGCTATGTAAGTTTCCATGTTCCCAGGAAAAAGTCAAAAGCCCTTTCTCCTTTGGTATTCTCTACATTCTCTCCTACTAGCACCTTTCTTCATAAACAGTGACAGATTGAGGAGCTGGAGGTTTCTCTAAGACAGGAGTCCCCGAAGTTTTTACACAGGGGGCCAGTTCACTGTCCCTCAGACCTTTGGAGGGCCGGACTATCAAAACAACTATGAACAAATTCCTATGCACACTGCACATATCTTAGTTTAAAGTAAAAAAAAAAAAGAACAAAACGGGAACAAATACAATATTTAAAATAAAGAACAAGTAAATTTAAATCAACAAACTGACCAGTATTTCAATGGGAACTATGGGTGCGGATGCATCCTGTGCTCCTCTCACTGACCACCAATGAAAGAGGTGCCCCTTCCGGAAGTGCAGCGGGGCGGATAAACGGCCACAGGGGGCCGCATGTGGAGGGCTGTAGTTTGGGGACCCCTGCTCTAAGAGGTGATACATCTCTTCCTGCCAAGAGTCAGCATGATTTTTGTTGGGAAACTAGGGCTGGGCATCCTTGGCAGTGGTGACAGTGCCTTACCGAACTGCAGTGGGTTCTCCAGACTCCATCAACTGATGCAAGATAGAGTCAGATAGACGAGGAAAAGCAAATTGCTCTTTTTGTCATCAACCAGGACCTACATAAAGACAAAATGGACTCAGGATGACCAGACACAGGTGAGGGTTACCTATCAAAATGTTTTTGGCACTCACAACATGGCACTGTGAAAGCTCAATCAATGTGTTAATTCAAGAGTAAAATCAAGGGAGCAGAACCTCCTTATTTTTTCCAAGATCAGGTTTGGTGGACAGTGAAGTTCAAGGGAATCTGTCTTATCTATTTATTTTTTTGAGACCCAGGATTCTATCATCTTTCTGTATCTTTGCCTATTGGTCTATCTGTCTCTCTTTTTAACAACATTTTAGTGACTACTGATTACATATGAGACACAAGGCAAGCACTGAAAACACAAAAATAAATAAAATAATCCCAACTCTCAAGGAACTTTTAGGGTTTAGGAGAGCAATGAGTTATAATGACTTTCTGGTGACATTTAACATGATCCTCTTAAACATATTCTTCTCGTGGTTTTTTTGGCCCTGTAATCTCCTGGGTTTATTTTTTTCTGGTTTCTGACTCTCAGTCTCCATTGCCAGCTCTTTCTCTCTTTATCCTATCTCTAAATGACCAGCACTTAGCCCTGAGCCTGTTCTTCCTTTGATTCTATCTACCTCCTTTAATCAGTCTTCTTCCATATTTATAAATCCAGTGCCACAGCTCTCTGACTTAAGGCCTATATCATATGTCTGCAGTAGACATCACCACTCTTTTGTTTATAACCTTCTCCAGAATTCTGTTCCTGTCCCAGGGTTCTCTGTCTTGGTGACTGACACCTGTACTCACGCATCTGATCTTGGACGAGTGCTCAAGTCAGCCATGATACTCCCTCCCACTCCACAACTCACCATTTCCATTCATCCTCAAGTTCTTCAGAATCACTTCACTCTGAGCATTCCCTTCC
Organism: Rhynchonycteris naso; assembly: GCA_037038555.1. Lineage (NCBI taxonomy): Eukaryota > Metazoa > Chordata > Mammalia > Chiroptera > Emballonuridae > Rhynchonycteris > Rhynchonycteris naso. The sequence continues at coordinate 55,748,885 of CM072995.1, forward strand.
TGTATACCTGCTACCACCCTAGTCCGAGAAACCATCACCCCTGATTTGAATCCCTGAAAAACCTTAACATCTGTTCTTGCCCCACTCTATTTTCTCTTCTCACAGATGTTTTTCAGACCAAAAAAAAAAGGTTAATAGTCTTTAAAAAAAGCACAGTGCTAGAAAAATACATGTTGTCTTTCATCTTTTTTTTAAATGTAGCAATGTCCTATGAAGATCACTTCACATCAGTATACCTAAAACTGCCTCAATTTTGTAAACAGCTGCCTATCTTTCACTTGTTTAACTGTGCCATCATTTACTTAACCACTTCTCTAACAATGGACATATAGGTAGTTTTCAGTCTTTCACTAGCATAAGTAAAGCTTCAGTGAAGATCCTGAAAGAGTTGTCCTTCAATACACGAGGGAATGTATCTTATTGGATAAATACATAAAAGTGCAATTGCTAGGTCAAAGGCTTTGTACATTTAAAACTTTGATAAATACTGCAACATTGCCCTTCACAGAGGCTGTGCCCGCTTTTCTTCCTACTGACAACGTTTGCCCTTTTCCCAGACGATCAAAGCATGCTATTAAACTTCTTCATTTGTGCCAACCTGGTATGTAAAACAATAGATCTCACTGCATTGCAATTTGCATATCTTGTTATGAGAAAGGGTGAGCATTTTTTAAAACATTTTAAAGATCCATTTGTATTTCTTTAACTTCAGTCTATCATACTCTTTGCCCAATCTCCTAGGATTTTTGAGGCTTCTCTTATTGATTTACAGGAGTGCTTTGATTTCTTCTTAAATAATCTAATATCCAAGTCCTTTCAGGTATCTTAGTACTTCTTAAAAGTTACAATTTAGCCATTTTTACCCAAAAAATACTTAATCATCAAATGTCAACTCCATTACAGGGGAGCCCACATGAAGAATTCACATGTAGAGGTTATAAATTGATTTACAGAAGTCCCAACTTCCTGTTAATAGCTTGACAAGACTACCTTATACCTGTAACTAGACCATTTTATTTAATTTTCCTAATAGCCCTGGGAGGTATAAGTTATGATCAATGACAAAGTGAACCTCAGAGAATATGAATGCCCAATATCACACAGCTAGTAACTCTTCGCTTCTGGAACCTCAAAAGACTAGTCATTCGCCATCATTTGCCATTCCTCCACCACACCAGACTCTGATGCTGGCTGCCTCTAATTTCTAACATACATTTCTCCTCTCTTTTTCCTTGTATACACGAATCCAATGAACATTTTTAAGTGCCTGCTATGTACCAGGAATCTTTATAGGGTTTAAACTTCGGTGGGGCTCTCAACCATAAACCATAAAATAAATAGTAGTACGGTTTTACCACTATAAAAAGATACACGGGATGGTTGGGAAGGTGGACAGAGAAAGATACAATAGTTAGGGTGGTCAGGAAAGGCATCTTTGAGAGGTGACATTTAAACAGAGAACTGAATGACCAAAAGAGTGTTCCAGGAAAAGGAAATGTCTGGGGTAAGTCCTTTAAGACAAGAACAAACTGCCTGACCTGTGGAGGCACAGCGGATCAAGGGTCAATCTTTATGCTGAGGTCACTGGTTTGAAACCCTGAACTTGTTCGGTCAAGGCACATATTGGAGTTGATGCTTCCTGCTCCTCTCCCCCCACCCCTTCTCTCTCTCACTTTTTAAATTTTTTATTACTTGAGCAGTTGCTGGATGGCGATGCCATTTAATTTGAAGGAGAAGTCTTTAAAGAATAAAAAAAATGTATTACTGTATTATTTTCTTCTTTCCCTATGCAGCCTTAGCAGACCATGATTTCACTCTCTTTCTAATACCTTTATTTTCCCCTCCTACTTGCCCTTTAGTCCTTCTTATCCAAAAGAACTTCCTCTAACTACCTCGTCAACTCCTCAATCCACAGCAGTCTGGTTCCTACCCCAATAAACTCCTTCTTGCCAAACACAACAATGACCTCCTTGTTGCTAAGTCCGAGAGCTTTCACCTCATTTTTCTTGACCTTTCTCTAGCATTTACTACTGTTGACAATCCCTCCCTTGGCTTCCTTGAAACTTCTTGTTCCTGGTCCTGCCACCTCACTAGATGTTCTGCCTCTGTTTGTTTGCCTCCTCACCTTTTAGATGTTGGCATTTCCATAAGGTCCCAGAGTAGGTCCTTGCCTCTTATGCTAGACCTTTTCTGTTGGGGATTTTATCTACGGCCAACAACCACCACATTCTGATGACCCCAGCACAGATCTCTCTTCTGAGTTCTAGACTCCATGTCCAATTAGGTAGAAGAAAGCTTCACTGTGACATCCCACGGACACTTCAAACTCAACATGTTTCACATTAAATAGATTACCTTTCCTCCTTGACCTATGTTCCCCCCACCCCCGAAGTCCCCATCTTGGCAAAGGGGACTACTATCCTCCTCTTTATCTAAGTCATACATCTCCTGCTATCCCAAATCCTGCAGATATAATCAGTTATAAAATTCTCAATCTTAAATATGTCTTGATCCTTCTCCCTCCATTTCCATTCTTGCTGCTTTAGTTTAGGTGTCCATCACTTCTTTCCTATATGCTAATCTCCTAACTAGTCTTCCTGCCTACAGTGCTTCTCACACCTGTACTAATAAATTCTGCAAATTGCAGTCATCATTCTAAAATGAACATGCTCCTTAAAATTTATCAGTGGCCTTCCAGCAGCCTTAGGATAAGTTGAAACTTCTTAGGAAGATATACAAGACCTTGCTGAATTTACTGGGTATATCCTTCAGAAGTTCTGCCATGCATTCATACAATGTATTTACTGAGAATCTACTGCCTTCCTGGACATTGTCCGTCCTCCTCAACGCTCAGTACACCTTTTTTTACCTCTAGGACTTTACACATAGTGCTTTCTTTGCCTGGCATACATTTCTCTTTAACTGGACCACTTGTCAGATGGCTTCTACTGATCTTTCAGAACTCCTCTCCAAATTCATCTTCTAGGGTTAGAGACCTTGACTATCTCCAGTCATGGTTGGGTACTCCTCCAATGAGCTCTCTTGTTGATATCACTTCTGTCATGTGTACTCGTCTGTCTCCTCATCATACTAGATGGTCCTTCAGAGCAGACTGTCTTATTCATCTTTGTATTCCCAGTGCTTAGCACAGTACCTGACACAGAGCAAGCACTCAATGAATAAATAAAGTGGTGGAGTTGGGTTTCAAAGTTATGTCTTTTCTCTCTGGCACACATCTCACATTTCTTCATGCTCCTTCTTTATATCTTGAATCCAAAAATTTCAAAAATCTGTGTTAGGTATATTTTTGTCTATCACTAATTAAAATACAGGTAAGTAGATCATAAGCACCACTAGGATTCAGTTGATTATTCTTTTTGTATAGGGCTTCCTCATTATTCTGCTGTCTTGCTCATCAAAGTATTTTGGGTTAACTAAATCTAAAATGACTGAAAGCCCTTTTTACACAAGTTTGTATCCTTTCTGTTGCTTCTACAACACAACCACACAAGCAGAGAGTAAGTACATTGAGAGTAAGGTCGATTTCATTTGATTGTCTGGCAACTGACACTAAAAAATGATGTATCAACAGCAAATCATTTCGCATTACCATTTCTTCCAAGGTCTCTATGGATAGGTATTAAAGTTTCAGTGTCAAAATTTGGCATTGCAAAATCCAGCTAAAATTGAACTTTTTATGTCATGAGTTCACTATAATCCCAGTATTCTATAAACGGAAGGAAACTCAGACATCGTTTAGTCCAGCACCGTTGTTAAGCTTCCAAGAAGAGAAGACCTGGACTGGCTTGCCCAAGGTTATCCGCTCTCTAGGACAAGTGAGAGGAAATTTCCTAACTTTCAGACCCTTCCTCCATGGCGTCTACACCCTATTATTTTCCACTTAAACAAAGTATGTCCATCAGAACCCACTGAACTGTTTACGTAATGCTTATCTTTATGATATTGTCTCTGTGATAGCCTTGTTATAAAGAGGAAGGAACTGGGGAAAAAAAATAAAGCAAGGGACATAGGGGATTGGTAAAAGAGATGATTGGTACACAAAGTGATGGGCTCCTATTTGGAATGCAGCCTCGTGATCACACTCTGTTCTCTGAGCACCCCAGTGCTAACCCAAGCTTATTTGTCTTGGGGCCTGGCTTCCATTCAATTCCATACCTTATTTGGTCTAAATGATTTCCCCAGCTTCTGCGTGTATTTTTTGAGCTCCATTTTAGAATGTCCTCCTTAAATCTACTCTACTTGAGTTTGTTTTCATCCTAACACAGAGGGACGAAGGTTCTGGGTCAAAAGAAACAAAACTGATGTTTTTTTCTAGGCTTTCCATTTCAAGAATGGTTTCCTCAAATGGCAACTGTCATGGTCCTTGATTCCTTCGATGATGACGTTTTCCATGGGAATCAGTATTTAATTGGGCTAATCTGTTTTCACGGAAAGCAGATTTCTTCCCAGGAGGATCAGTTTGATAATGTTTTACCAGCTACTGCTACGAGACCAAATATAAACCAGTTCTGAGAAACAGGAAGTGAACCTGACTGGTCTAGGCTGCGTGTCCCTGGCAGTGACGAAAATACAGAAATCAAATTAGGAAAACAAGATATGTGGGTGGGAGGCAGTTGATAATAACCCAGGATGCTACGACACAAGCAAGAACACTTTTAACTCAATGCCATTCATTTTAATAACACCCTGAGAAGTTTGACTTCCATGTACCATGCTGGTGATTAGAAAGCAGGATGAGCCCGAGTTCCCTAGCAACAGTATGTGCTTCTGAGACAGTCATTAGCCTTTCTGTTAATCCCGTCAACCCCTTACTTTTCTAAACATATGACTGACATTTAGGGGGGGAAAATGTTTCAGAAAGTGCTTTGAAATTTCCAGGAGTGAAATGGAAATGAATAATACTAATAAAAGATTTCCCTGAGAATTGCACTCAGGGGAAAGAAGTAATGATCCTATGTGCCCAGCCTGTCCCTGCATTCACTGCTCTTGGTTGTATATTTCTGAGTCCCCCATGGTAAAAGGCAGCAGAGGTGAAATTGTTCAGTTTAAGGCAGTCCCCTCCTCCAACAGGAACCACAGGTTGATAGTGTGTGAACAGTGGGGTCAGCACTCTCTGTTGGGGGCAGAAAGATGGGGATGTCAGGGGAGGGAATACAGAAACACATAGCTTTCTTTCTCCTTTAAGCAGAATAAATTACCCTGGTTAAAGGAGGTTGGTGAGGCAAATGAAACTCTTTTTCCTATTGATTGTTTAATTGCACCAGTGGCTGTTTATCTGAGGCCACTGGCCAGGAGCATTATTTTCGAGGCTAAAGTGAGGTTGGGTAGATTTCCATACCCTTCACTAGTTTCAAACAAGACAACTCTTAAAGCTCAGCTAGGCTACAGGAATGGGGAGTTTGTTGACTTTTGCTACTCATCTGTGCCCTAAAGAGCCAGAGCTGATGGGATGATGGGTCTCAAACCCTTAATGATCGCCTCTAGCTCTGTCCTGGGTTCGGGATGCACCACTCTTCTGTGTCCCCTGAATCTGCGGGCCGTTATTCGAATGGTAATTATCTCTGTGATTTTCTGGTCACCCTTATTATGGCCTGGGTCCCTTTCAGCTGGACACTGGGCTCCTTCAGTTTGGCCGGGATGACTCCTGGTTCTCCCCACCTCCCCACCTAACGCCCCTGCGCGCTCCCTTCCCAAGGCGACCACCTGCGCCGCCCTACTTACCATCTGCCCCGTGGGGAGGGCCCCCCGGGGTAGCGGAGCCCTCCCTGCTCCCGGGCGGCTCTGGGGGAGCTCGGTGTTTGCCTCCAGCCCTTCGCTACCGGAGAGATCAGGTTCCTCCCCTCCTCCCCCTCCAGCTCCGGCCGCCCTCCTTCTTGCATGACACAGCAGAACCGCAGCTGCTGCAGCGAGTCCCAACCATCCGCCCAGGAAGCGCCGCAACCCGGGTTCAGGCGGGGTGGAGGGGGACGAGGCGCGCAGGCGGGGGAGGGTGGGGACACAGACTAGCGGGGGTTTTTGCCCCCACTTTGCACCACACACTTCTTTGCCAGCTCAGGGGTACGGACACAAAATCTGGCTAGAGGACCAGGCCGAGCCGTTGAGGAATGCTGGGGTTTGGCGTCAGAAAGGATGGGACCAGAGAGAAGGGTGCGAAGGAGACCCCAGTACGGGCAGGGCATTGCAGGTAAAGAAGGGGAAAGAAGAGGCCAAGAAGTCAAGGGCCAGGCTGTGAAGGAGAATAAGGAGGTCAAAGAAAGGTAAGGAGGTAGAGTTGCTGAGAAGGGAGACCGAGCTGAAAAGGCGGTGGGAGGTGGGGGGTAGGGGGTGGGAGGAGTGGGGGTAGTTTGCAGGGGATGGTGGACTAGGAGGGAGTGTTTGGGGAGGCCTGAGCTAAGTACCCAGGCAGCATGAGGGGCTGAATTGGGAGGCAAGGGCAGAAAAAGGGAGAGGGATGGAAGAGTTACACATTAAATAGGAAGGTGAAAGTTGGGGACTTATTATGGAATTATTAGAAGGGATGTTGTGGAGCTCATTCATCATGGCTGATGAGGGAAACTGATCAGGTGAAGAGGGATACAGTCAAGGCAAAGCCAGAAGAAAGGAGGATCTTCCACCTCTCTCATCAGTGGAGAAGTTTTCCATAATTCTGCAAATACAAACAGAGTTTTTCTTATAAATGAACAAGCATGATCTAAGACATAGGAATAGCTATTTAGCTTAGATTTACAGGATAAAGACTCCATGGTCCACACAAACTTGAAGGCAGATTGGGGATTGGAGTCATCAGCCCCAAGAGGTTGTGATTCAGTAATACCCAAGGCACTTAAAACTGATGTTAGTGTCCACACTTCACTGGGTTTGAATAAGTCTTTCAAAGTGCTTGTTAGATGTTAGAAAATGACAAAATTATCCGTGCAAAATAGTATAAAAATGCACATGCTTTTCTCCCCCCATCCCGCACACCCATTCATCCTTATATTTTCTAGTGTGTAGCATGTAAAGTATGATTAAGGGGAAAAATGTGTTTTTCTGATTATGTTATTTCCCACCAACCACACTCTGTGCATTTCACAGCAGACCAGCTGCTTCTCACCATTTCAAAGAATGTGGTCAGAAAGTAATGCAAAAACTGCCGCTTTGGTTTTGTCTGTACCCTCCAGGTCATATCTTCGTACCTCACTTCCTGGCACAAACAAGTTTTCACTGTTGTCAGCAACAAAGCCCTAATATAGCTGCGGAAGAGAAAAACTGCATCGCATTTTGCCTCCTGCAAGCATCATCCACTGTTACCGGAGGAATGTAATTCCAGAAAGCTTTGAAAGCTGGTGGTGATGGTAATTATGTATCAAATGCCTGATGCTATTTCTGTTATTATTGTTTTGTCATATCTGTTCTACCCAAGAGCTGACTGAACTCGGGAGAGGTACAAATCCGGTTTTTCTTTTTGATTTGGTAAAATGTAATCAGACCTGATAGAGAACTCATTGCTCTTGGGGAAAATAAAGTAGGAGCCACGAAATGTCATTTGAACAGAGCGTGGGTTTTGTGACTGTAGGAAAGGATTTAAGGACGCTCCTTCTGTTTGGTTTTCTATGTAATGAGCAAAGGCTACATGCATGCACAGACGCCACAGCTCCTGGATGCTGTGACTCCCTTATCTGGGCTCCAGCAGCCCCAGAAACCCCTCCGGGATGCTGCGAAGGGCTCTCGGTGGGTGGTGGTACAAACGCTGTGTCCGCTGCCACCGGTCCTGCTGCTGTTGTTGCTGCTGCTGCTGCAGTCACGTGGGAACCCCTTTAAGTTTCCATAGAGAAGCCTCTCCGGTGTCACATGATGGACATGATATAATGAAACAACATTGTGGAGAGGAAAGCATTAGGGGAGCCCACGGCTACGAAAACAAGTGAGTGAGAAGAGGTGGGAGGAAGAGAAACTACGCCACCTCCCCTGCAGCCAAGCCGCACGCAGCGGCAAGCAGCCCGCGAGGAGAAGGGAGCGACACCAGGGGGGGCAGGGACGCTGGCTTCTCAGCCCTTGCCCGGGGACCCCCGCCACCCTCTGCGGAGAGAACAACTTTTAGCCGCCAGCCTCGGCCAGCACTACACCTGTCTCCGGAGCCTCCATCGCTCCCTGTGATGATCAAAGGGAAATTCTAGAAGAATATGCTCTACAAAAATATACATGCGCATCGTTTTCCCCCTTGCATCTTGCTCCGGAGGAAGGAAAGAGAAAGGGATCTAAGCTTCAGCGTGTGTTCAGCCACAAGGTAAGTTCTGGAGGGTGGGGAAAGCCGGCCCCACCGGCAGGACTTTGGGATGGGAATTTTGTTCTCCGTTTAGGTCTCTCCAGGGGAAAGAGGCATACCCTCGCTGCTGGCGAGGCGGATGGGTGCGATGGTCCAGCAGAAACGTTTCCACTGTGGACTCTGTTATTTCCTCTTTCACATGCCCCGCAGTCCCACCCTTGGGCTCCTCGGGGCGCCCTCCCTGCCCCCAGGAGGGGGGCACAGGTCAGGGCCGGGTTGTTCGGCAGCTGGGCAAGGGAAGGTAGGGGTCCCGGTGTTATTCGGCAATGCCGGGGCTATTTCGCCATGTTTGTGTTGCTAAGAGCACTTTCCCCCCCTTTAAGGTGGCTAGATGCCACATGGCTCCTCCGGAGCTGCTGCCGGTTTGAGAGTTTTTTTTTTTTTCAATGTCCGCATTCCAGCTAATGTTGCGCAGATAAAATTCAAACTTGAGGTAAACAGAAGAGGAGGAGGAGGAGGAGGGGAGGAGGGGAGGAGGGGAGGAGGGAGGCTGTTTCCATTTCGAGATCCCACCTCTTCACTCCGCGGAGACCAACATCCCGAACCTCGAGAGCACTCGCTCGTTTCTCCCACCTACTCCACCTTCGCTGTCTACCAGAAATAAGGCGGTGTGGTGCGGGGGCGGGGTGGGGGGGGTAGCTTATGGAGGACACAGCGCCCCGGGTTCTCCAAGGGGCCAGCACTCTGGACTCTGGCTACTCCCTCCTCTTGCCCGGAGGGACGTAAGATGCCGCGGTTTGCTCTGGAGCTAGGGGACGGGAGGCCAGCGCTCCCGGGAGGGGCGAGGGGATACCTGTCCCCTCTCACTGCTCTTACTTTAAGGAACTGGACGCTGTCACTCCCCCCGCCTCCACCCTGGGCAAGGGCTCCTGAAGTCGAGTTGGGTGGGTCTTCAGGTATCCAGAGGACAGGTGGAGTAGCAGGTGTGCGGTGGGCATTTCTATTCGTACGTAAGTTGCATTCAGTGGGAGGACGAGGGAAGTCGGAAGGCGAGTGGATGGGCAGAGTTGCGTCTTACTTGTTTGTTTGAAGAATTAGAAAATTCCATATGTTCCTACTCTCCCCCTATCCCCGGTTTAAAGATCTGATTCAGCTGGCAGCCAGGCTAAAGGGGTGAGGGGCACATTTAAGGGTAAGGGTGAGCTTCCTTACGGGAAAGTCAGGATTCTGACAGCTTGCGGGCATGCTCCCCCCCTATAACCCCGGGCTGTGAGAGGTGGGCTGGCTGGTCCGAAAGGGGTGACGTCCCACAAGGCGGGAGCTGACTCGGGTACCTAAGTGCGTGCAAGTCCAAAGCCCCTGTCTCGGGGATCGCGGGGGAGTGCCATGGAAGGGAGCGGCGGACACGTGAGAGGGGTCTGCGGAATCCTGGAGCTGAGCGAGGAGGGTGAAGTGCGTAGCACTGTGCACTAGTCGTGATGGGGGCTGACACAAAGCTGCCGTGGGCAGTGGGCAGAGGAGTAGCACAGACTTGTGCTGGCCCAACCCCAGAGCCGTGGCGACGGTTTTATTACGAGCCGCGTCCGGGCCCGGGTGGGTGCGCACTCCAAGGCCCTCTCCTGGGAGACCGTTTCCGGGCCGGTTCCCCGCCCCGAGCGAGGGCTGTAAACAGGGTGGCGCCCTCTGCCCTCGCGTCCTGGGTTTGCCGGGGCGCGTGGCCGCTAGCGCTCCGGGTGGCGGAGGCGCGGCCGAGGCGCTGGGCAGTGGCCACGGGGACGCGCGGGTGGCGGGGAGTGGGCGCGCCCCTGCCGCGGTGGCCGGGCCACCCGGTTCCTCTGTTTTTGTTTTGATGGAGCCCGCGTGCAGCTGGCGCGTGTGGAGTCACGTGGTGTTGTGGGCGGGAGGGGAGGGTGCAGTGACGCACGGGGCCCAAAGGCCGGGTGCCAGGGCTGGGCGCCGGGGCAGGGGCAGGGGCCAGGGGCGTGTGCTCCAGACAGATCCAGAGAGCGCGGGTGGGGGGTGTCAGGTCATGGGAATTGATCCTTGGTAAGCGGTGTTCAGACGTGGATGTTAAATCTCACTGCACAGAGTTCGTCGTCACAGTATCTAGGTGAGCCTAGTTTATCCGGGTTGTGGGGGGTAGAAGGGTTGAGTGACGATTCCCTCGGGAATTGAATCGAGTTGACTTTACCCGCGGGTGTATTTCTGGCCATATAGAGACCTATATGTGGTTCTTGATCCTGGCTGCGTGTTGCAAGCAGCTGGAGAGCTTTAGAAAGAACTCTGATGCCCGACCCAGTTCAGGACCAATTGAACCCACGTCCAAGTAGGGCTTGAACATCGTGTATTTTAAAAAAAGAAATCCTCTTTAAGTGCTTTGATGCATAGTGAGGAGTGACAACCTAGAGAGGCAAACCAGCTTGATGGAATAGTTGGGAAACCATCTTTAGGGATGAAATGGTAAAAATAGCTAAAATAATTATTACATTGAGCAGTCACTGTGTAGGCTTACTCTGCACTGGCGTTGTGGCTTCGCAGACGTGGTTATATGTACTGTGATGAAACATTGTTTCCCCATTTTACAGTTGGGGAAACTGAAGCTCCCGGAAGTTGAAATTGGTCAGTGATGATCCCTGACAACAGTTTCCAGGTAGGCTGACTCCAGAACCCATACCCAACCATTACATATGCTGCATTGTAAATATGTCTTTAGCTAAGGGCCACATGTTTGTGTGATGAGGGCTAGTAAAAATGTATGTCTGTGGGCCGGCGAGTCTATATATACATGTTTATGTATTATGTTTTTCTTTTTTTAATCTGGAAAGTTTTGCTTGTATTAAAGCGAGGAGAACCACTCAGTGAATCTTTTAAGGCCTATAGGCTACCAATATTACAAGGAGTTTATTGTGAAGAGTGAGGGGATCCCAGTAATTTGAAGAAAACACGTTCCATGGGAATGTTTTGTTTTGGTGAGACTTGAAGATACATGTAGAATGAAGGGAAGAGTCCAGAAGATGCAGCTATTTTCCAAGGGTTTACATTGCACGAGCAGCCACAGAAGTTCTTTCGGTTGTTGGGCAAGATACAGTTTTGGCGGTCACAGCTGGATGTAGCTGAAAGTATAGGCAGTGTACAGGGTAGCCTAAGTTCTGACATGGAAATTTTAGAGGAAGAAGACTGCTTTGATCTGGAATACAGAAGCATTGCTTCTACAGCCCCTTCTTCCTTTGCTTTATTTCTCTTATCTCCTGGTCAGATAAACTCTCAGTGGGAGTATTTAGATTGGGTGTGGGGGAGGGGATATAATCCATTTGTTTCAAAAATGTGTTCATTGATATATTTCCTAAGGATATGCCAAATAAAACTCACAGGAAACACAGGGGTTTTTTCCCCCTGAAAACAGAGACTTACAATTAAAATATTTTTGTATTAAATACGTTTTACTAATTGAAACTGTGTCATAAAGAAATGTCTTGATATTGCTGATTGCTTGCTAATGTTGTTAGCTGTATGGCAGGTGTAGGCATATTATCAAATCTTAGGATTGGTTTTCATGTCACTTGCAGTTAGGGTGAGGGAAGTTTACACACTTACCAAGGCAAGCTTGGCATAATCCTAAGTGATGTCATGTTAGGGTCTGGCATGGAAGTAACTCTCTAGTCCTGTGCCTCTTCCTCTGTTCTCATTGCCATCCCTGTTGGCCACCAAAGACACTTCTCCAGTGTTGCCAAACCCCCTGTGGTTCTTTTGCACAGCTCTGCCTAGGTTTCTCTTCTGCTGCTTGCGTACCTTCTTTAGGAAATTTCCCCTGGTTTCTTCTCAGAAAACACTGTAGAAATACCATCCCTGTGTCACCTCGATGCCTCACTGTGTTCATCACAACATACCAATTGTTTTGGCTTGCAAGTTAGACAGCCCTACTAAACTGAGCCTGTGAAGGGTGGGAACGATGACTTTACCTGTGTGTCATTGGCACACAGTAAGCACTTAAGTTGATTGCATCGATTGGAATTGAACTTGAGTTGAATTATTAGCATTGGTGTTTGCCTATGTCCACCACCTTCATTCTTAACTTTCCTCATCAGCTCTACTGCTAGTTGCTAGGCTAAAACATGGCCTTGGAGAGAGAATAGAAAATAACTACTAACTCATTCTAATAGAAGGAATAGGAAGAATAGGTGAAAATGTCATCAATTTTTACTTGTTTCCTAAATTCATTCTTGGTTGACCAGTTGGTCAGCGCAGGTTACTCATATACACTGGGGACGATGCTCAACATGATCCCTTTTCAGTTTATTTGGTAAGAAAGAAATTGCATGCTTTTTTGAAGGACTTAACTTTTATGGCCAGAGCCGGGTACAGGTGCTTCATCACGTATCATTACTCTAACTTTCATGTTTAGTATAATCAGAGGTATTTGTAGAGCAGCCCTGTCCAGTGGAGCTTTATAAGATGATAGGAGAATGGTTATAATGATACTTCTTTAACGACTTAGAGGTAATAGTCACTAGCCACTTGAGCCTGTTGAGCACTTTTAAGTTTGGCTAGTGTGACCTAGGAACTGGATTTCTAACTAGTTTAAATATAAATAGCCACAAGGGGCTAGTGGCTACTGTATTGGACAGTGCAGTTATAGAGGATTTGTTTGTGTTAAGTCCAGTATTTGACAGGTAAACATTTAGGCTCAGGTATTCTGCCTTTAAAGGAAAGTCTTGCATCATTTTGTGGGGCTTAACACTGTGCCTCCCATTCACAGATTATAACGTGTTGCTGGATGATATTTTTTACCTATGTGAGGCCTTCATATTATAGTCCATGTATCTGTGTGTCCTGTGAGCCTTTGATGTCATTCCCTTGGTCTCCCTCTTTTTAGGAGCAGCAGAGTGAAGTGATTATGAGTAATATTTACAGATTAAATGGATTTGAGCCCTTGGTGTATAAACTACATGGAAGTCTCATAAGCTACTCAATAATTTTGTACGATACAGAATTCCGTGAAGAGCAGCCACTCTGTGTCCTGTGGACCATTGTATTCCCTAGTGCCTTGTACAGTGTCTGACACATTGTGAGTGCTCATTAACATTTGTTGAGTCAATGAATATTGAAATAACCCCTCTGATATAGCTTTCAAGGACATGTTATGGAGCTGAAGAGGAGGCAAGGACCAAGAACTACACTGGATGTACAGTTCTTTAAAGGAATGCAGTCTCTCTAGGGGGTTTCTTGTTAACTCAGTGATGGATTTATCAGAAGATACACGGCAGGAACCATTAAACCTTTATTTGATGATGAATTGAAAGATAAAGGCACAAGAAGAGGTGCTCAGGTCAGACGGAAAGGATTGGAAATGTAAATCGAATCGAGCAGTTTTATCTGTTGCTTTGTGCAGTTGACTGTGATTCTTCTTCAGAGAAATAAAACCAGGCACTGAGCTATGCTCGTTAGAAGGTTTGTTTGGCTTGTAAAATCGAAGGTTAGTGGAGTCTGAAAAGAGGACCGGAAGTCTCGCTCGTGTGGCGCAGCAGCGAGACAACAGCCTCAGTATAGCAAACAGGACTGGCAACATTTCTTAAAGCTCTAAATCTCAGCCTGTGGTAATCCTAACACCCAAGTTATAAACTTCCCAAAGAGGATATTTGAAACGTAAATAGAAACAGATGTTTAGTTGCACAGATAGCTGCTACTATACTTTGAAATATTTATATAAAAAGGTACGAGATACATCACACATCTGTTTAGAGCAAGAGCCCTAAGGCTGCACGTTGCAGGTTTCATATCATGTGGTAGATGCTGTGTTGGTGGGTTAATGCCACGGTCCAGTGTGTGGTCCAGAGCACGCAGAGGGAGATGCACAGCCTTCTCTCCATGCTGGACATCAGACTTAACGTACATCGTCCCACGTGGCTGGACTACAGGCTTGTCCTTGTGCCTAGGACATAGGCTGGCTTCCTGTCATTCTGCCACTAGGCATTCCACGGATGAAAACTTTTTTTTTTAATGAAGTAGTGTTTATTATTATTATTATTATTTAGATTTTATTTATTTAAATATCCACTGCGCTACCACAGGTCAGGCTAGATTTTATTTATTTTTAGAGAGAGAGAAAGGGAGAGAGAAAGGGGGGGGAGGAGCAGGAAGCATCAACTCCCATGTGTGCCTTTACCAGGCAAGCCCAGGGTTTTGAACTGGTGACCTCAGCATTCCAGGTTGACACTTTATCCACTGCGCCACCACAGGTCAGGCTGAAAACTAATTTTATACTAGTGTAAGGTAAATATAAATGAGAATATAAATCTGGTGTTTTTTTAGAAACAAATTATACTATGTATTCCAAGATAATATGTGAATTGTCTTTTTGGGGAGGGCAGGTTGTTACTTTTTTTCTCTTTTAGCAATTTCTGGCATCTTCATCCTTTTTGATGACTCTTTAAATGCCTTTGATGTGAACCTTTTTTGGAGGGTGTGTGAAGCCCACAAACCAAAAACAAACTATCAACCATGTGTTCCATAAATTACTGCTCCTGCCCTCAAAACTGAACCAAAGCACAACCCTAACCAGACAAATCCCACCCCTGCTATCAGCAACAAGTTAACACAACCAGCTAAACAAAATAGCCTGTGAGGTTTGAGTTGTTTCTTTAGTGGAGAGGTCAGTAATTGAAGTCTTTTTTTAGTTAATAGTTATTAACTCATGACAGAACATTTTATATCTGCCTATCTACCTCTACAGCAGTGATACCAGAATTTCTACTTCAGTGTAGGTCAAGATCTATTTGGCCCAGAGGATCCTATCAGGCTACTTGGATTCTGGTGTCTAATTTAAGAATCATTTTGAAAGTTTTTTGAGAACTGTTTCTAGTGACCTTTGTTACTAAGTGGATGCAAGAATTGAAGGGGAAGGTAACTGGCTCTTAGCTTTTGCGTCAGCAGAGTGGCTGGATTGGATCAGTTCTCAAATTTTAGTGAGGATTAGAATCACGGAGGTCTTGTTGACATCCAGGTTGCTGGACCCCACTCCTGAGTTTCTGACATGGTATGTCTAGGGTAGGCCTAATTATCTGCATTTCTTACAAGTTTCCAGGTGATGCTGCTGTGGCTGGTCAGAGGACAACATTTTGAGGACCAGAGGACTAGATAATCAAGTTCTGGTTCTGTGCCTGTTTTTCCCCTTTTCAAGTTGCAGCACCTATTCTTTGATATTTGCAATGTTATGTCATTTAAAGACTGCTGTCCGGCAAACTGAGTTTTAAAGGTTTGAAATGGGTTACCGGTAATTTCATTTTGAGAGTTCTTGAGACTTTATATATTTTGTGAAAACTTTTGAGTCTCTTAAAACTCAGATTGAGTCTTCTTACCCAGTAGAAAGTAGATTTTCCAGTTAAAATATATTGAAGTATTTTTGATGTTAAACAATGGAACTATTTGCTGCTCCTTAAACTGAAACAGTGTAGCATCAAATTTAATCATATACCTTTTAATACACAGCTACAGGATATGATGGGGATGTATTACATATTTGTGAGCTTACTAAATTGTTTTTATGAGACATAGCTCTCTTCCTAGTTAAGACTCTCAGGGTTTGGGTCTGTAGTCGAGTTGGACAGAGTAGAGTAAAGCTGGCTGTCCTCTGAAGATAACTGCCTTATGGAAGTGTCATGGTTGTCGGAAGGAGGTGCCCACCCATTAGGGGGATGAAGACTAAGTCAGTGCACAGCCATGCCCTATTTTGAGGACTTTGGGGAACAGTGGAGACTCTGCCATTTCTCAATGAAGGGGCTCTGGGACCGGAATCCGGTAGAAAGGCGAAGATACCAGGAGATAATCTGAAAGGCAGACTGTTCATATCCTGAGTGTATGTTTCCGGGGGAGGGATAATGGAGATTTCAAGGCTTTCTAACAGGTGGTGCTCTAGAAGCACTCCAGTTTAAAGTAGACTCCCAAGTGTCAAGAGGCAGATGGATGCAAGGTTTGAGGTGAGTTGAGATGAGGTTTGATAATACATTCTAATGTGAGTAACTTTATTAGAGAAAAAAAGAATAAGATTTTTTTTGGGGGGGATATAATTTTATCTGAGAGATGAAAAATAAAGAAATGGGTGAGGAGAAGGGAATGAGAGGGTAAAAATGAAAGGTTTTAAGTTTTTAATTGTTCCAACACTTTTAATGTAAGTTAAGACTAGACAAGTTCTCCCTGGCTGGGTGGTTCAGTGAGTAAAGCATCGTCGTGGTGTGGAGGTCATAGGTTTGATCACAGTCGGGGCACGTATGAGAAGCAACCAGTGAGTACACAACTAAATGGAACAACTAAGTAGAACGAGTTGATGCTTTTCCTTTCTCTCTCTGTCTCTGTCTCTCACAAATTAGTTGAAAAATTAAAATAAAAGATGAGATTAGTTAACAGCAGAGATTTCTCTGTTACAAAATAAAGCAATGATTTTTCCTTTTCAGTTCTGCTGAGTACTTCAAAATATTACCAGATGCTCCAAAGTTATGCCCAGGATTCATGCACGTGCTTACTATTTTCGATTGCTTTATGTTTGTTCACTGGTTTAAATCAAATTCGTGGAAGGTGCACGTGATGACTACTACCGGGTGTGTTTTATGGATTAGGAAACAAATAATTTATGTAGCACAGGCCCCAGAACTGGGCTCAGGCCAAGGGATCTCACTGCTTTTTACATCTACTAGTTGTAAGTTTATCTTCAAGGTCTGTTTTCTCACTGCTTTTACAAAATGGTTGAACCTTACATTGTAGCATGGATTTAAAGTCCATATAATTGATTTTAAACTACATTTCAGGGACACAGCCTTGGATTTTGAGGTACTGTTTCTCTCTCTAAAAACCACTGCATGTGGTTTTGCTGCTCAAATGTGCAGTCACTTCTTAACTCAAGTATCTGTGACATAATCTTCATAACTAAATCTGTGAAACTGTTTTGGATTCCTCAGACGTGATGGTTTGAAGCTGAAGTTGGCAGTCTGTATGACAAGGGGTGCTTGGGACAGCCTGTGGGCCAGCTTTTCCCTGGCCAGCCAGCGGGAGGGAGGCTTGCTATGTGTTCTCCCATCTTTTCTTTCTTCTTTCAATTTATTTTTTAAAATGAATTTATTACAGTGACACTGGTTAACATAATCATACAGGTTTCAGGTACTCAATTCTCCAACCCATCTCTGCATACCATACTGTGTGTTCACCCCCTCAGGTCAAGTCTTAGTCCATCACCCTTTATCCCCCCCTTCCCTCTGCCACCTCCCCACCCTTGCAATCACCACACTGCTGCCCATGTCCATGGGTTTTTTTATTTCTTTTTGTCCCTTTTTGTCCAACCCTGCCCCACCATCTCTCTTGAAGGTTCTTCCCCACCCCTTCCTCAGGACCTTTTAAGAGCCTCCTGTGTTTGGAGAGTTGACACTTTTCTTGTGTATAATCACACTAGCGCTTGGCAATGTCTGTCCTTGCCCTCCCACATTCTGAGGATCCTTCCTTTCAACTTCTGACATTTCTGTTTCCCAGCCAGGCTTCTCTGGAAGGCCAGCCCTCCCGGTAGATTTCTTTTACGTCCTACGTCACATTTTCTTCTTCTTCTTCCTTTCCCTGTCTGGAGTGCTCTTTCTGTGCGTGGCGAAACCTGCTTAGAGTCCGGAGGTAGATAGTGTTTATAATAGTGATTGGTGGGCACCTGCCTCTGGATACTGTGCTGGTGCTTTATGCTCTTTCCACAGGGTTTGTTCCCACCAGCTGCTAAGTCGTGGGAGGGTGTCCCCGTCTGTGCCAGGGGCTGTTCACCTGTCAAGTGAGGGGTTAGTCAGTATCTGACCCCAAAGTGCTATGATGGAGCATATTCACATAATGGTCTGATTGTAAATCCTTGCCAGGACTATTTTTAGCTCTTTGAAAGGTACCTGTTAAACCAGACTGGGCTCAGTGTAGAGCGATGCTTGAACCCCAGGATCAGGAGGTCCAGGATTCCTTCAGTTAGAACACCTCTGACAGTGTGGCCGGCCTGCCTTTTCCTTCAGGAGTTAAGGATGGGTCCCAAGGGCACTCTTCTCCATACTTGTTCTGTCTACGTCAGATCTGAAAGTTGAATCTGAGTGCCCCCACCTTTGGAAAGTTTGTTGACCTGATATTTGGAGGTTTATGCTGCTTCTCATCTCCATGAAGCAAGAGCTGAGCCTCTGATACATCCTTTTGTTGATTTTTATTTTTTTACACAGCTAGGGGAGTTTCTGGGAACCTGCTTAATATGCCTGTTTATTCTTAAGCAACTCATCAAAAATGCTACCTCATCTTTCTCTTGAAGAATTGTACATGGCCTGTGACCTTGAGTGTTTATTTCCTTTTTCTAGGGGAGTTTTTATTAGTACTGAGTCTTTCTGTTATGCTCACAACTACACCAAGCTCCTTATCTGTTCATTGTCAAGGTCAGACGGTGGTTTTGCTTTCTTCGTTTATATCCACGTAACATGCTTTCACTGCACCTACTGTCAATTTTCTAAAAATCTATATTTACATTTTTGTTTCTTTATATTCTCCAGAGAGATGAAATATTTCATTTTATTATTTTTTTAGCTTTTCAAAATTGTATAATACCTACTTTTTATAGGCTCTATCCCAAAAGACGTGATGACTCTTCAGTTTTTTGGCAATTATTGTATGAGAATGGCAGGTACTTGATAGCCACAAGCGAAAAGTGTTTTTAAATAAAACACCATTCATAACCCCTCTTTGAATTTTACCTTTAAAATCTATTTTCTATTTTACACCTTTCAGTTTGTGGAAAGTTACTGTGCTTGCTGAGTTTGTAAGCCTCTCCTTTTTTCAAGGCAAAAGATATCAAAGTCCTCCTTTCCTTCCACTTGTAAAGGGTTTGGAATTGAGATTCCTTCTGCTACTAATCTGATTCTTCTGAAAAGGCACAGAGGGGAATGTGCTCTTTGTCATACATCTTTGTCAACTGGCTAGCAGTTTGGAAAAAGACCTTCATAGGGTTAATGAATCCACACCGTTTGTCATCTCTTGTTATCTGCAGAATGAGCATTGTTTGAGATTCCAAACAATAGAAGTATCCCGACAACAGATTGGCTTTAAAAAGACTTTAAAAATGATTATCTATATAATAGCTGATGAGCATTTGCTCTCATGTTGGAGACATGATGGCAGCATATCCTGGGCTCATTCTGTGTCCAATGGTCCTCACCCCTGGAAGGAGGAGGGGCCACATTGTTAAAGCAGCAGCGCCCTGCGAGTCAGACTTAGAAATGCCCCCCTCCTTGACTGTATTTTGTTGTTTTTGATAGAGCACCAGTTGTTTACAATTTTGTAAATAGCCTTATTATTATTATTTACAAAAACTTCTTTTTGGATCATTAGATCAGTGTGCTCTTCTGGAGTTAAGAGGTCCAAGTTCTGGGCAGATTACTCACCAGGAATTTGGTCACGTAAATTTGGACAGGCCAGGTAAACTGGAGTTTGGATCGTAGGTCTTCTGTGTTACTTTTCATGCATTGGAGTCCTAATTCTCAACATGGAGTCTAGGAACAGGCACAAGTAAATGCGTCCTATCTAGGCAAACGCTCTGTCTGATACTAAACAAAAGCTTTTAAATGAGTCTGGAGTCATCTAAACAGCTTGTGGGATGCTGGCCCGCTGTGGCCCTGGGATACTCACAAGCCATTTCTCTTCTGCTTGTTTATTCTCTTCTCTGTCCGAGTTCTTGACTCTCTTGGTTTCTTTCCTATTTTCTTTTTTGGGTTCTTTTCTGTGTCATCTTTTCTTCTTCCTGAGTCTTTTGCTTTTTTCCCCATTCCTGGTGTGGATAAACTTGTAACACCATACGGTTACCACAGGTGTCTTTTTAGCCTGACTAATGCCAGACCAGAGCTTAAAGACAAGTTTTACTCTGACATTTCAGGTTATTGTTGTCTGTAAAGTTCTGTGCTGGTGCAAACTATTTCTAAAGACTTGAATGTGTTTTTATAGCATATTTCATGCTGAATGGAAAAGAGATGTAACATGCAAAACTTCCCATGCTCTTTGCAAGATTTAAATAGGCATTCAAACACGTTTCACTTCGCAGTTTGAAGTTTAAAAAAAGGACATTGATTCTTTTCACTTACAAAATTTCTGCTAAACAGAGGTTGTTTGGGTTAAAATAATGTCTTTTAATTTACTTACAATGTAACAAAGTTTGGTATAAGAAAATGTGATGGTATCAATTTTGTTGTGATTGCCCAAGTATTACTTACGCTACTATTGAGGATCTGAGTATATTATAAGCTCCAAGAGGCTTCAGAACTAGTCTAATTCAATCTAAATTTATAGATGAAACTATTTACTTAATTTTACACACCTGGTTAGTGGCATAATTGACTACCCTATCTACTCTGCCTTTTTTTGGGACAAAAAGTTTAATTTTATACATTTAGAGGTAAAATGGGCAGAGAAGCATGAGAAAAAGTAAGTTCTAAACCTAGCTCTACTTTCATTGATTTGAGAGAGTGAGAGAAATAAAGAGAGAAGCATCAACTCATTCCACTTAATTGTGCCATTTTAGTTGTGTGCTCACTCATTGGTTGCCTTTTTTTTTTTATATATATATTTCTGTATTTTTCTGAAGTGAGAAGCAGGGAGGCAGAGACACAGACTACCGGATCCACCTGGCATGCCCACCAGGGGGCGATGCTCGGCCCATCTGAGACGTTGCTCCCTTGCAACAGGAGCCATTCCAGCGCCTGAGGTGGATGCCGTGGAGCCGTCCTCAGTGACCAGGCCAGCTTTGCTCCAGTGGAGCCTTGGCTGAGGGAGGGGAAGAGAGAGGTAGAGAGAAAAGAGAAGGGGAAGGGTAGAGAAGCAGATGGGTGCTTCTCCTGTGTGCCCTGACTGGGAATCGAACACAGGACTTTCACACTCTAGGCCAACGCTCTACCACTGAGCCAACTAGCCAAAGCCTCATTGGTTGCTTCTTGTATGTGCCCTGACCAGGTGTCGAACCTATTATGACCTCTGGCATCCAGGTCGACGCTTTATCCACTGAGCTGGGTTCAAATCCTAGCTTGACTTCATTAGTCAAGTCTGGATGAGAAGTTGGACTAGATGTTTAACCTTTCTGATCTGAGTTTTGGGAGGGTGTTGGGAAAATAGCTGTGTTAGGCTTGCTCACTTGTACTTTACCTGATTAACAGCACCACGTGTGAATAGTCTACGTAAGGCTATGGGGTTCTTGCCCACAGTGTGGTGGATTGTGGATTGCCTGCCCACCACTGTGAGGGGCAGTGTTACTGTTCACTTGCTGCCATGAGAAGCAGTTTTCCCCTGCCTGTTTGCTCATCCCCGTCGTGAGACTCTATTAAAGGGAATGTTCCAACGCTTTCCAGTTACACAGTTTCTCTACTGTCTCCCTGAATCCAATTTGAACCTCCCTGGCTTTGGTCATCGGCATTATAGAGGGTTACCTTTAAGGTTGACTCCAGATCTGTGACTTGTACTCAGGAGAGGAAATTGACGTAGATACAGACTTTTCCTATTGTACATTTGTGCAGTTTCAATTTGTGTCTTGTTTCAAGTAATTATTTCTGTCTTTTAGTAGATATCACTTGTATTTTCTGTTAGTGCATCAACTTTTCTGAAGTGAGTATTGTTAGACACAAGTTGTTGTCCACATGATTGTTGCTACCTTTGTGTTCAGATGTTTCTAGCTAACTGAAGTAAACACATTCCGAGGCAGGTGTCACCCAGCATCAAACTGCTAGCAGGGTACTATGAAGGAACATTCCATAGACAGGTAATTGAGAGGTGCTTTTTTTCTTTAAATGGCTTATTACAGTGTTAGAATGTGGTATAAATAAAATTTAAGAGAATTCGGCTATTCTAACTTCTGGAGTGTCTTTATTTGGGCTGTGAAACAGGTTTTTCCATTCTCAGGATAATCTGGAGCGAAGACAGCTGTGACAGTCTGGAGGGATAGGAACGATGTGGTGAGTGTCGAGTATAGAGCAGCAGCTGGCGAAACTGGAGGTGCTTTCCTGAGAAGACTGTCTCTGAGCTTTGGGACCTTCCCCTTTGCTCAGGAGTGGTTCCCATGGCCTTCTTTAACAAAGCCAATCCTTAAACAAAAATTTGTTTTGAACAGCTACTGTGTACATTGCATTTAGCTGGAAATCACAAAAGAGTTTTGCACATCAAGAGTTTCTTTTTGTCTGGGTATCCAGACAAAGATGTGGTAAATGTCTGGTGATCCCAAATAGTGGTCTAGACAGGAGAGGGAAGGGAGACGGACCGAAGCAGTAGGGGGAAGGCCCCAATGAGCCATGACATTTGAAGGACCAATAGTTGAGAATAAAGAACTCATTTTCTTTTTTCTTTGTATTTTTCTGAATGAGAAGCGGGGAGGCAGAGACAAGACTCCTACATGTGCCCGACTGGGATCCACCTGGCATTCCCACCAGGGTGTTGCTCCGTTGCAACGGAGCCATTCTAGCACTTGAGGCAGAGGTCATGGAGCTATCCTCTGAGCGTCTGGGCCAACTTTGCTCCAATGGAACCTTGGCTGCGGGAGGGGAAGGGAGAGATAGAAAGAAGAGGGGGAAGGATGGAGAAGCAGATGGGCACTTCTCCTGTGTGTCCTGGTTGGGAATCGAACCTGAGACATCTACACACTGGGCCAATGCTTTACCACTGAGCAAACCGGCCAGGGTCTAAGAACTCATTTTAATTTTGGGGGGGGACAGTGCATGCATGGGGTCCGGTTGATCTGTGTTAGGATATCAGCTTGGGAGTTGAGAAATGGCCATTGTATGTTTAAAGGGGCAAATCAGGGGACTCTGTGAAGTATCAGAGTCTTTTTATTCCATCTTTTTATTTGGAAAATTTCAAATCTTTAGAAAAATAGTGCTCTACCTATGTACCCTTCTTTTAGATTAATCAATTATTAACATTTTGCCATACTTGTCCACTTGCTCTGTGTATGTCTGTGTTGAATC
Organism: Rhynchonycteris naso; assembly: GCA_037038555.1. NCBI lineage: Eukaryota > Metazoa > Chordata > Mammalia > Chiroptera > Emballonuridae > Rhynchonycteris > Rhynchonycteris naso. The sequence goes on from CM072995.1 coordinate 55,772,132, forward strand.
AAATGTCATATGTTTATTTATATTACTTTCATGAACGATGACAGTTCACCTTTAAGTACCTGATAAAGAGGACTTCCTCAGTATGACCATAATACAATGATCACACCAAGAAGTTTGGCATCGGTATAATACCATGGTCAAATATATAGAAAACACTGAAATTCGAGAGTAGGGCGTGTATTTATTTTTCTAAAATCAGGCAAACTTGTCTGGCACAATGTGTATTGAATGAATAGGACAAGAGACTAGAGCACATATTTAAAAAGTTATACATAGCCATATATATAGAAAAAGAAAGCTTATTAAATTTCTGATATGGTATGTATTTTTTTTTTTTATATTTTTCTGAAGTGAGAAGTGGGAAGGCAGAGAGACAGACTCCTGCATGCACCCAACTGGGATCTACCCAGCATGCCCACCAGGGGGCAATGCTCTGCCCATCTGGGGCATTGCTCCTTGCAACTGAAGCCATTCCAGTGTGCCGCGGACCAGCGCCGCTAGTAATTCTGGGTCCTGAGGGAGAACAGTGCAGAATTAAGAAAATAAACTCACTGAGAAAAGAGTATGGGATCAGAAGGCCTCTTCAATGCTGATGTCAATATCAGAGAGAGTGAGTCCAAGGTCTTTCTTTGCTTTATTATATAGCCATATGCAAATAAGAAAGTCTTTGATACAAAGTCACACATCTAAGGCAAAAACAGGAACTCTCTTAAGGCATGAACAGGAATCCTCCCACCATGCATTAGTGAAATCAGCCAACATCTGAACAAATAAAGGGTGAGAGGAAGGGCATGTAAATTGTTTCCAGCAACTTAAGCAAATGAAGTGGAGCTATGGGATTAGTGCAAATACTCAGCTTCAATAGCCAATATGGAGGTGTGTGTGAGGGGGGAGAATTTAGCCTTTTGCTAGGCCTCAAATTTACAAAGGCTTTTTGCCACTTGCAGTCTATAATAGTAGTGCCTGAGGCAGAGGTCATGGAGCCATCCTCAGCGCCCAGGCCAACTTTGCTCCAATGGAGCCTTGGCTGTGGGAGAGGGAGAGAGAGAGAGAGAGAGATAGAAAGAAGAGGGGTAAGGGTGGAAAAGCAGATGGGTGCTTCTACTGTGTGCCCTGGCCGGGAATCAAACCCAGGACTTCGACATACCGGCTGATGCTCTACCGCTGAGCCAACCGGCCAAGGCTTAATATGCTATATTCTTAAAGATGCAATCTTAAGTAAGGACAAGGTATTAGAAGAAAGTAAAAAAGAGAATTTACAAACAGTTGTGTGAGAATTTATAAACAGTTGTGATATATAAATATATATCTGGAAGGATGAAAAATGAATTTTGTGCCTTTCAGTGAAGGAGTTAGGTACCTGGAGTATAGGAGACTTTCCCGCGAATACCCTTTTTTACCTTTTGAATTTTGAACTATGTGAACATATTACTTAATCAAAAATAAATGGTAAACAAGCAAGCATAGACTTGTGTTGATACTATTGTTAGCTTTGTAGCAGTAGAATACTACTTCTCTTTATGTCCTAAAGAAATTTGGAGAATGGGACCTAAAGCAGAAAAGTTGGAAGAAAGTACTTATTTCTTCAGTTTTGAAAGAAAATTTGCTTTTTGTGTCACTTAACTGAAAAAGGATGTTCATAATGTAAGATTTATTTTCAGGAGCTGCTGGTGTGGAGAGTGGGGACTTGATGGGGGTCTGATAGGAAGGCTGGGAATTTCACCAAGGAAAGCAGAAAGGAAGATGACATAGGAGATTGTCTATTCCTCTTGGAGTAAAGGATAATTTTTTTCTTCCTCTAAGACTTAGAAACAAGAGCAGAAGTTTGTAGTTTGTTTCAGTAAACATGTGCTGAAGATGGCAAGGAAACTTAGAATTTATATTTAGTATAGGTTCATATTACCTTTGATGATAAAAGCTGAAAAGTACGTTGACAACTGCTAAAAGTGGACATTTTCTGACTATTGATAGTTTTTTAAAAGACAGATTCTTGGGTGTTTTGTAAAATATTATATGAAAGTTTAAAATCTTAATTCTGTAAATATTCATAAATTATTTCCACTTGATTATTTTGTGCAGTTTTAATATAAATATATGTCGAACTTGAGATGTCTATCCTTGAAAAGGACTATTTCGTAGTGTTTTGAAATAGGTTGCAGGAAAGGTTAAAATTAATTTTGCAGTTAACTCAGCCACAGTTTCTGTTTTCATAGGATCAACAAAAGTTATTGATTGGTATTTAGTGCCTTTTCTCTTGAAGGCCAATGTTTATTAATCAGTGAGTGTTGAATGCTCCCCCTGTCCGTTAGGCATCTTGGGGTTAATGGAGACAGATGGCCTGCCCCTTGACAGATGCTTCTGGAAGGCGAACAGTTCAGCAGTGGCAGTTCAGTTCCCATCAGGGAGGGAAGCCCAGACCGCGCAGGCCGGCCTTCAAGCAGAGAGGAGCTCTGAGCTGTTGGATCGGGCGTCAGGGGCGAGACTTAGCAGGTGGAGAAATGTGATTTTATCGGTTCATTCAGAGTTGATGGGGACTGCGAGACCGCGGCTGAGCAAGCGTCCAGGAGATAGAATATCCCGGTGTGTTCATTTACAGTGGCAGGTGTGCCGTGGCCAGCTTGTTGAGAGGATAAACTGGAGGCAGTAACTTCACTTGGCGAATGTAGAAATAAGATGGGGAAGATAAGACTGTTTCAATTGATATTTCCATCGAGATACAGGAATTTGCTAGAGAACTTTTTTATCTGTGATACAAGGCAAATATTCTCTCCATTTTTGTGTATTGTCTTTTGTTAATGATGTTGTGTTTTGTTTGTTCTTCTTGCCATGTGAAAAATACTACTGAAAGTTTTTGTTTGTTTGGTTTTTTACAGGGACAGAGAGAGTCAGAGAGAGGGATAGATAGGGACAGACAGGAACGGAGAGAGATGAGAAGCAATAATCATCAGTCTTTCGTTACAACACCTTAGTTGTTCATTGATTGCTTTCTCATATGTGCCTTGACCGTGGGCCTTCAGCAGACCGAGCCACTCCTTGCTGGAGCCAGTGACCTTGGGCTCAAGCTGGTGAGCTTTCTTTGCTCAAGCCAGATGAGCCCCCACTCAAGCTGGTGACCTCGGGGTCTCGAACCTGGGTCCTCAGCATCCCAGTCTGACGCTCTATCCACTGCACCACCACCTGGTCAGGCTGAAAGTTTTATATAATCAAATTATCAGTGTTCTGTTTTTATTCTTCCTGATTTTGAGTCATAGTTAGCACACCTTTCCTTTTATCAAGGTCAGAGAAGACTCCCTATTTTTCCCTCTAGTACTTACGTGGTTTTCTTGTTTTCTGTTTAAATCATTTGACATCTATTCTTGTGTGTGGTCTAAAGTATGGGACTCATTTGGCTAACCAGTTATTTTAATTGTTTAATTAAAAAGTTAATTTTGCCCCAGTGATTTTTTAAAATAAATTCTTCCTTCATTATATACGTTCTAAAGTTCCATTTGTACTTGGGTCTGTTTTTGGAACTTTCTGTATGACTCCCCTGGTTTGTCTGTCTACTCATAGGCCAATACGCAGTTTTCATTATTGAGGCTTTGAAGTATAATTTAATGTCTGGAAGGGCTAGTCTTCCCCTCTAGCGTTCAGTGTTTTCCTGGCCGTTCGTGCACGTGTGTTTTCTGATAGGAGGATCCGTATCAGTTATCGGGTGTTATTAAAAAGAAATGCTGGTATATTTATCCATAGGAATTGTATTTATACTTTTTTTTATGTTGACTTTTTCTGTACCAAGATAAGAGCCATCTTTCTGTTTGTTAAAGTCTTCATTTGTGCCTTTTTGGGAATGTTTTTAAGTTTTTCTCAGGTGGGTTTTACACAGTTGTTAAATATTTTATTTTTTTGTGTGTGAAACTTTCTTTTTTTATTTATTATATCATGGAGATATGAACAGCTGAGTACATGCAGACCTATTTCATTTTTTAAAATGGATTCTTGGTAATCCGTTGCACCTTAATTTAATTTTTCCTCTGCTGCTGCACTTCATGTTGCTTCTGATTTATCCCTGTTATAAACAGGACTGTGGAGAGAGTATCCTTGTACCTATATATTTTGCTTATTTGTGTCACTATAGCTGTAAAATAGATTTCTTGAAATGGAACTGCTTAGTTATAGACTATGCATATATATATATATGTGTGTGTACATATATATATATTTATATATATAATATTTTAGTAATATAGTCTACCAAATTATCTTATCAAATTGTTTGACACTTTGAAAAGTTAAGTACACTTTGTTATATAAGTTCATTGTTAAAAGATATTCAAAACTTTTTTTGGAAGAAGTCTCATGGAAATTAATTCTAAACACCAAGTTTATATCTATTTGTCCATTAATATGGGGAATATAAAGATAGCAAAACCATGATCTGTACCTTACAACTTAAATATAGTTTTGGAAATCAGGCACATGTTCATGTCTATGCACTAAAAAGTAGAAAAGTTTCTTTGGTAAGTAGACTTTGAATGTAAGGTAGACTAAATAAAGCACAATTTTGAATTTGGTTCAGTGAAGAGAATCAAGAAGGACATTTCCTATGAGATTAGCATAGGCCAAGTCGAGGCAGAATCGTATCATGTCATGTGAGGTCAGTGGAATAACTGGGCTTAGACCCAAGCGATGTGTTTGTATTCAAAGATAAAGTAAGGGCAGTTAGTGGGAGACCTGAGTTCCTTACTCGTATGGATCTGATCCACTGAGCAGCAGAAAGCTCTTCTGAATTAGTACTCCATTGCCGTGTAACAAATCACCCCTGAATTCAGTGCTTAGAGCTCCACTCAACGATTATTATCTTGAACAGTTTTTCTGGGGCAGGGATTTGGTTGGGTGCAGGGATTCTGTTCCTTAGAAGCAAGCCAGTAAGTTCAGCCCACATCCAAGGGGAGGGGTAGGGTACTAGGTTCTTCCTTTTAAGGAGAGGAGTGTCAGAGAGTCTGGGAACATACTTTAAAACTACCCACCGCATTATTCGTGTTCTGAAGAAGAGGAGTGATGGTATGATTTTGAAAAGGGAAAAACCATGGTATCTAGCAGAAGATGAGTCCGGTAGCAGTGTCAAAGGTGAACTGATAAAGGGAGAGATGGGAAGTGGATCCCAGTTCAGTGACCCAGCAGTAAAAGAGTGATCGAGTTAGTCGAGAGAGATGAGAGAAGGCAGGTAGGACAGGTGAGGAATGCGGCAGAAAGAGACAGAGGAAAATGAGGGTAAAAAACTATCTCAAGTCTTCCAGATCTGAAGACTGATCCAGCATATAATAACTGGAAAGAGAAACCAGTTTTGTGGGGCTAAGGATGCTCGTTTGGTGTTAGACATTTAAGGGGAAGCTCCCAAGCAGTTGAACCTAGGACTCGGGTGAAACGTCTAGCTAGCCAACCAGGGAAAGTTCACATTTATCATCTAAAACTGATGGTTGAATTCTTCATGGGATGAGCATGCAGAGAGGCCAGAGCACAGACGACCCAGCTTTGGGGGGGAAGCCATGGTGTGGAGAATGATTAGGAGCCGGAGCTCGATCTGTATAGTCCTGGACAGAAAGAAGAGCCTGCTGTGTTCCTGTCAGGAATGGAGAGGGTGACTCCGAGAGCTTCAGATGTTGCCGAACCTGAAGAGAATGATGTCTGCAACAAAGGCATTTGCCTGTGAGATTATTAGAGGTGACAGCAGTTGAAGTGGAGTAGAACAATTTTGGAAATTGGATTATAACATTTAATTTGATGATTCACTTTCTAAAAAGTGCTCGAGGTGGGAGGATGAGTGGCTGGCACACCTTTCATCGCTGAGACTCGGAGCTCTTACCCCGTGCTACCTCCATCAAGCCCCAGCAAGCCTCCCCGGGATGGCATTGCCACTCAGTGCCTGGGTGGAGGGCGACACGGGATTTTGCCTCTTGTTCGCAGGAAATCTTTTAACTGTAAGTGGAATTAACTTACCGTTCTTTTTTTTTTTTTCCTTCACACGTTGCTTTTAACTACTCTTATCTATGTTCTTCCCCCTTTTTTTCTTTTCCTCCCTTCCCCTTCCCTCCCCTCCCCTTAGTATGATTTCAAGACCATATCCCAAATGATGGATCACCTATGTTTTCTCTCCCTTACCTTCCAATTTCAAGCACAATTCTGTTACTGAAATACTTTGTTAGTGGAACTTGTAAGGATACAATTTGTAGTAAATATTAAAGTAGTAACTGACAAATGTAAATACTAAATGGAGAGGTGATTTCGGATTTTATCTTATGTATCTGTACATGTAGTTAATCAGTTTTCAAATCAGTAAAAATAAGATGTAGCGAAAACATGGAAATATTTTAAAAATTACTTTATGTGACATAGTATATTTCAAGATTTCTATAAGGATTTGAGATTAAGTAGGCCACGGAATTACGTAAACACTGACAGAGCCAGAAATTAAATCTTGAGTTTTCTCTGCTACATGATATGATAATTATCTAATTATTGTTACTATTTTTGGCTAGGGTTATTTCTTACCAAAGATTTAAAGAGACTAAGAATAACCATAATAAGTGTGGTTTCAAATGGAAGGGTAGACTTTATGCTGCGAAGACAGGATTGCTGTTTAAGTTGTTTTTAGCACAAGAACATACGCTTGTTCTTGGTAATGTCATCTTGGAAGAAATAGGGGGCATTGGTTGATTTCGCCTGATTCTGCAGCATGCGTGGGAGGTGAGCATGGGAAGGGCTGAGAAGGGGCTGGGAGGTGGGAGGCATGTGGGAGGTCCAAGAGACCTGGGTGTGGATCGCACAGAAGCTGAGGGAAGGTGTTCTGGAAAGAGAAGCAGGGACTCGACACATGCCAGCACAGCCATGGAGCTTCTCACAGGTCATTTTCCTTACACGTGTTAAGCTTTTTCTTTGCCAGTGGGTCTCAGGGAGAGGAACAGGAAAAAAGGGAGTGAGAAGGGGTGTCTCAGGAGATGACGAATAGTGTCGTTTGTTTTCACAATTCAAGATCTGGAGGTATTTGCAAAGATTATATCTTGGCCTTTACTTCTTGTATGTTGGCATCTGATAAAACTTAAATGTGGTTAAAAATGGTATATTTTCCCTTTTCCTGTTTCCCACCCATCCTGTCCTGTGCCCTTTTCCTCATGTTCTCTGTCACTTCCCTTTGGGCGCCATCAGTGCCTGAAGCTGTATCCAGCGCCTCTTCTGGTCCCAGTGCCCACCACGCTTGCTGGGTTAATTGTCCTCCTCCATGCCTCCATCTCCAGCATGTCCTTGAAATAACTCTGTCACTGGGCTTCCACAACATATCACACGAACATCTGTCTACGAGCTTGTTTTCCCTACCAGACTGTGAACTCCTTAGTGGAAGGGGTCATGTCTTACTCATCTGGGTATCCCACATCTAATAAATGTTAGTTGAATAAACAGATGAGTGATTTTCCCCACGCCTTGTAGTAGGCACACCCACCCCAGTCCATCAGTGTGGCCGTGAAGTCACCGAGCTTTGATGGCTGGGAGAGCTGTGGCTACAGGACACGCCACGTGAGCCGTAACAGTCTGCGTAGACTGAGAAAGAGGGAGACGCAGATACTGGTCTTGGGGTGCCGCACTGCATAGGTTTCAGGGATGGCTTGGGAGCATGCGCCCAGTAAGTGTGATACTGTACAGTGAATGTCATAGCAGAGACCTCCTGTGCAGACTGCCTGGGAAGCGTGTTGCTGATTTGGCCAGGGGAGGGTTCTGGGAGGACTGGCGTTTGAGTTGAGACTTCAAGGGTACGTTGTTGCTCATCATGCAGGGAAGCAGGAGGAGCTGGTACCAGGCTGTTGTAGAGCTACGAAGATCTCCTTCTTGAGAAGTTGAGAAGGAGTTTGTGAAGTTCATGAGAGTTGAGGTGTGGGGAAATGAGGTCGAAAGGAGTCATGTGAGTCATGCTGGTGGCTGGTTTGTGTCCCGGTAGCTGTAGGACCCATTGGAGGTTTTGAAGTCAAGAGGTATTCACATTTTAGTAAGGTGCCTGGCAACAGTGTGACCGTTGAATCGGGAAGGGAAGAAACTAAAGAGAATAGTTAGAAGACAAGGGCACCAGTCCAGACACGTGAGCAGGAGGGCCTGACTGAGACAGGAACAGTGGGGACATGGAAGAGCAGACAGGTGTGAGGTGTGGTTTGGGAGGCAGAATGTGTGCCACTCGGTGACCAGCTGCCTAGAGCGCTTGTGAGAGAAATGGGAGAATAGAAAACGCAGTGGGTTTTTAACCCTCGCACTGCTGGGGGGAAAGCAGGGAGGAAGCATTGGGTTTGGTTTGGGCATTGGAGAGCGGAGCATCCAAATGGCAACACCGAGCCGACAGCCGGAAATGGGGCCGAAGTTGAGGAGAGAAAGACGCATGTGCGAGGGGCGAGGCTGCGAAAGGAGAGTGGCTGGTGGGGGGGGGGTGTGAAGGGGGCAGCGGAGGACCAGGCACTGCAGCGTGTGACGGGCATCCTCAGGAGAAGACCATCCAAGAACAGAGGCAGGAAGGGAAGTAGTCAGCATCAGATGCCCCCAAGAGGTCAAGTCGGAATGAGGAATAAAATGAGGCCTTTGGATCTGACTAGGTTGGAAGCTCTCACAGAATAATTGTAATGTAGTGGTACTGGAAACTTCATTTCAATGACCAAGTGCGGTGGACCTCAATGAGTGGAGACAGTGAGTATACAGATTATATTTTTTATAAAATGAATTTAAAGTATAGGTGTATCACAGATAAAGGGTAGAGGGAAGGCCTTTATCTTAGTATAAGGTGTCTAGTATAAGTTTGCTGCGATGGTCGGGATGTGTCCACTATGCTTTGGAATAGCCGTTATAGGAACTGAGAACGAACAGAGCAGGGCAGAGGTGTGAGCTGTCGCCTGGCAACAAGCGCCTGGCTGAGGGGGAAGGCAAGTTATTGTACCAAATGATTTTTTTCTCCTATAACTAACTCTGTCTAAGCCTAGGGGCTGGAACAGATAAACTGCAAGATGATTATTTTACTAAGTAATTATTTTTTCAAGATAACTTAGAATATATATATATATTTTAAATAACAAGTACTTTTAAGTATTCTTTTTCATGAGATAAAGCATACCTAACACAAGATTTACCATTCTGAGTCTTTCTAAGTGTAGCATTCTATGGCGTTAAGTACATTCACGTTGTTGTGCAGCCCTCACCAGCATCCATCTCCAGAACTGCTTCATCTTCCCCAGAGACTGAAACACTGTCCCCCTTAAACACTAACTCTGTTTCCCCCTCCCGCACCTCCTGGCAGTCATCATTATACTGAATACATCTGTGTGTTTGCGCTAGGAACCTGATGTAAGAGGAATCATACAGGATTGGCCCTTTTGTGACTGGCTTATTTCACTGAGCACAGTGTCTTCAAGCTTTATCATGTTTAGCATGTGTCAAAATTTCCTTTAGTATATTCTGAAGTATGATTTAAACACAGTTTTTTTTTTTTTTAAGAACACAGCTATTGCGCAACCATTGTTTAAGTCCTCAGCTCCTGCCACGTTAGTTTTACGCAGAGAAAGGGGAGGTGGAAGGAAGAATTCATGCTTATTACTACATCCCGTTTATGGAGGGTCAGGTGCTGCGTTAGTGCAAAGGTTTTCTTTGACTCATTTAGTCTTCACAGCCACTCGGAGGTGGACATTACTGGAGTCTCATTCTACAGCTGAAGACACTGACTTTCAGAGGCTTAAGCAGCTTGTGCAAGGTCACACAGCTCATACGCAGGTTGGCCGAGCCAGGATTCGCATCCTGCCATCCCCGATACCAGACTCCACATGCTTTTTGTGACCCTTCAGCTCTCCATGACCCTCCTGCTCTCCGAGTAGTCCTATCTCTGACTATATTATTCTAAAGGAGTCAACTCCCTTGGGTTGGAACTTTATGAGGATGTGCTTTTTCAGGCTTTCTTGGTGTTCAACAAATGTACAAATCTCCTCGTGACATTAAAACAGTTCCTATTTTGTGTTTAAGCTGCAGAACAGAATCAAATATTTGCCACAAGTGGAGAATTACTTGTGTGATTAACTGAACTCACGTAGTTATTTATTTAAGGTTGTCTGGTGTATTTGTCTAATTTAGAATTTATCTGAGGTAGCTTACACAACCAAGTTGCTATATTTATAGCATTGGTTTCTAAAGGAAAAAAACTTTTTTTGTCGGAATTTATGCTTTCCATCCTAATCACAAATAGGAAAGGAGGAAATTAAAAAAAAAAAGAAAAATAACCATTTTTAAGGATCTCATAAAGTAAAATAGTCGGATAATCTGACTGTAGTATTTGAAGCCAAAAGCCACAATCTAATATTGGCTTTGCTGAGGATTTTTTTTTAACCTATAAATTCTTCTCTGAAATTTTCAATCCTCTTATCCTGTGCCAGAGAGAGACACTTATCTTTAAAGATCTGAGCAATGACAATGACATATCGAGGTTGTTTCAGTGGATGATCTGGATAAAGTAAAAAAAAAAAAAAAAAGACATTTTATATAGCAGTTATTTCTAGAACTCGGGATCTTCACGCCAGTTGGCTGAGGTGGTGTTACGAAGCTGTGCTTACGTCTGCGTCTTTGTTCAGTGTTGTGCTTTGAGAGTACTACTGAGTTTCTTTTGAGTTTCATCCCCATTCTATGACCAATTGTTCGAGAGACCCAAAGTCTGAAGTTTGTGTTGACTTTGGAAAAGCCCTTCTGTGACGTCCGTTCCTGGAGTGAGTTTAAAGGAAGAAGAGCTACCAAAGCCAAGTTCGGTCTTATGGCGGCTGCTGGGAAAAGGATAAGTGGTTTTCCCGGATCCTTGGAGTGGATCGGGTTACCTGCTGAAGTAATGATGAAAACAAAGACGGAATCGGGGACTGGAAAGCACCTTCCAGTCTTCCTTTGGGCAAACCACATCACCAGTGATTGTTTCTCTCCACTTTATTTTTCTTGAAGATCGACAGAATTAGCAAATTTACACTGGTACGTTTAAGTGTGTTCCTATCCAGGTGGTTGGGAAGTGAGGAATCTCCCCTGCTTCATTTCAAGCCTCTGCTCTTATTCTGATTTTACAAACTTAAAAGCAACTAATTAACGTCTAGTGAAATTTTCCTCGTAAAAGTCATGGACAAAGGAGGCATTTGATTCTAAGAGTCAGGGACTTACGCTGTAATCAAGTGTTCAGGCCTTTCTGTTTCCTTCCAATGGGAAGGAGAGAACAATGCTCAAGATGCAGCGAAGGTATTTTTAAAGTATGCAATTTGTGTGAGTCTTGCTGAGTCAGGTGAGTGGGTGATGCTGGCAGGGTTGTAGAAAAAAACGACTGCTAGCAAGGAATGAGAACCCATGCCAAACAGAATGGGAGTGGAACCGAGGGTGTGCTCAGGGGGAAGGAAGGCTCCGCTTAGACGGTGGCTGGAGGATGAGTCCAAATGACCAGATCCGGCGCCTAGAGGAAAATGGGTATGCTCTCTGTACCTCAGACTGGACTGGAGAGAAGAGCTTTTGGGAGTGGAGGTAGAGGGGCTGGACACAAAGGACTGACTCCAGAGGGCAAATAAAACCCCAGAAGACCCAGGATAGTCCCGTAATGTTCTAGATCTACTGTGGAGTTACATGCTGTCCGATTATTGTGCTTGAAACGCAGTCCGAATGGCCAGCATTTATCTTCCCAAGGCGCACAGTGGTAAATGTCTTGGGCTATTTGAACAGACAGACTCTCAGACCGTTCCTCTTAAGGAGCGCCAAGTAGGGGATTCTTGCTAGCAGATGAGGGAGAGCAGGATAGCCATGATGTCTTCACAGGACAAAACTCAGATTCAGCGAAGGTGACAAAACCCAAGTGTGAAATCTCTGGGGCTGGGATAAAGGGGGTTGGCAGAAAATAACCCTTTTTACACAGCATTTGATTCTTAAAAGTTATTTTCTAATGGTCATCAGGACATGGCTGGATTTGGCCCATTTAACCACAATACGTTCAGGAGGGGCAGAGACCTGGAGTTTATTTATTCATTTCAGAAGAAAGCCCAGCAGAGTCCGTAGAATGTGGTGTTGAAGATATGATACTATTATGTGATTGTTTTGCAATGCAGTTGGAATCCTAAAGGCTAGGACAGACTTGAGGTATAGAGGGTTACGTGACTCTATTTTAATTACCCTTTGGTTTTTGGCTTCCCTGTCAACCCTGTTAAGTTTGATGAAATTTAGTATAGTGTTCTTTAGTTTAAATCGAAGCAAGAATTATTCTTTGATATCAGGCAATACCAATCCTAGCTTTCTCACTCAGAATATATTTAGTCAACAGGTAACTGTTGACATATATTAAATACAAGTGCATTACATGCTTTACACAGATACTAAGATGAATTGGAGGCAGACTATTTATTTCTCAAGTTGTCTGATCCAGTGGGAGAGAGGAGTATAGTCTTTCGAATGGTGGTTGGGCACTTGGGTTCTGTAGTCAGGTCCAGTCCAAGTTCAGATTGTGGTGTTGACATGTATGTACATATTAGATATATAACCATGGAAAAGCTACTTCGTCTTGCTAAGCCTTATTAGGTCATACATCTAGGACATGTCAACACCAGGATCTCTATAATAGTACGCATCTCATAGGAATGCAGGAGACCTAAGGAAATAATGGTTGTAAAGGACTTGGAATATAAGAATTCCATTGTAAATATTGACAACATGGACAGATAAAGGGAAAGCTGCCCTATGGGCTCACAGCATTATGTCTTTGCTGAAAGTTCAGTGTTTGAGCCACAATTTAGGGAGTTATCTTTATGGATGCTATCACCCACACTGGTTGATAAGTCCATATTTGTAGAAAAGAGCTGTGAACACACACTAAAGGGGTGTGAGGAAGAGCCAGAACCCAGCAGTGTCCGTATCTGTCACCATATCTCACCAAGAAGTAAATAAGGACTTCAGAGAGCAACAACTACTGCTCTAGTTCCTCCTTTACATTTCAAGTAAATTCCTCTTTTGGGCCAACTCTGACCTAACACCATTTATGGAAGGGAATTCTGGGAAATGTAGTTCCACCTTATTCAACTTACTACAGTACAAACCACCATGTGCTCCTGTACTTATTTGTTATACTGTAAACAAGAGAGCATTAAGAATTACTTCTTAGAAGATGATGGTTAGAAAAAGTAAAATTGAACCTGATTATAGGATTGTTTTCTTTTCCATTAATCCATGTCTTTATTTTTAAAGCCATGAAATAACTGAAAACAGGAGTAATATAATCTTACCTTCTTCAGTTGCAAGAAAGCATTGTTTTAATTTGCTAATAATAAGTTGGATCTTGTGCTAAAATAAATTCATTTTTGAAAAAAAATGATCGAGTGCAGTGCCATCTAGTGATAAGTAAGTTATTTCCTACTCATTGAAAATAGCTCACTACCATACCACATTTTACTTCTTGATAAAGCAAGTAAATCAAGAACTTGACTTTTAATTATGCCTGCATCATAAGACATAGGGGACTCTTTTTAAATAAATCAAATATTTGTAAATAAGTTTAAAAAAGAAAAGAAAAAAGGCTGGTAAATATATTTTTTTATCCTTAGATTCTGTGCTACTTCTACGTCTACATGGATAATAAGTCACTCTTTTGTTATTTGCTAGATACCATTTGGATTCAGGAGGAAAGTAAACTTTTTGTTTGAAAAAGAATAGGGTTATTTTAAAGATGTGATGTAGTGAAATAGGTATGGGCTTTGATATCAGGCAGGCATGGATTTGTCCTGTGGCCTTATTTTTCTTACGTTCCAGCGAGCACTGTTCCAAGAACTTTATATGAGCTGAATCATTACTATTCACAAAAACCCGACGAGGCATGTTACACACAAGGAGACTGAGGCTCACAGGATGGGTGTTAGGGAGCTACCTCACCACTTTTAGCTTATTTGTGCCTTTACCTGTTTCTGAAATACAGAGTGATCTTGGCAGGGAAGGTCTTACTCAATGTTTTCCCAGTGCCTAGAACAGGGCCATATGTCCCCAGTCCAGTTGGTGAGTACCTGAATCTTTTCTTTTTCGCTTCCATGAATAGCCACAGCCAAGAACCAAAAATTAAACTGCTTAGGTAAAATATCAGTGTTTTATCTATATTTTCTCTGAGTGAAAAGATACATAATTTTAAAAAGGTATTCTATAGTTAGAAACTCTACGTTCTAGTCTCTGATTGGTAACTTAATTGGATTTTAATCTCAGTTATGTATGCATAAAATTGCAAGAGTCCAGGGGTTGTATGAGGCTTGCTGTGAATCAGCCTCTCCCGTCTCACAACCCACCCCTGTCCCTGCTCTTGAGATTTCACCTCTGAGACTGGATTCCTAGTATTTCCTTCCAGATTTCTAGATCACCTATTGTCCTTTCCGCCCTTTCCAACCTTTAGGTTTTCAGTCTTAGGCTTTACTTTTGACTTCTCATGACAGATGAAGAGGATCTATCTTTCTTAGGCACCCTACCCTATGTGAAGGGCCCTTCTCCACTCATTATTATTACACTTTGAATAACAATCAGTGTTTGCATTAGTGTAACTGTAAAAATATTATTCACAATTTTTTTTGTTGTTTTCCCTGTTACTGTCTTGTTGGAAAGGACGGTCTTGTGTGTGTGCTTGGACTTTATGTATTTATTATTTATTCATCTCTAAGCTCCTCCTCAGATGTCTAAATACATCTAGGATATGTGACTTTGAGCCACTTTAGCTTTTCTGGTAGAATATTTTATCATTTTATGGATTGAAGGGTCCAGAAGACATACGAACACTTAGGCTATTTGTACCTCTAAAACTTTTTGGTTCCATGGAACCGTCAACTGGGTGTTATGCTGACCATGTCATTAGTGGACAGCATGGGCAGCCCTCACACAACTTTTCTCTCTGACCTGGTGGTCTCCTCTCCAGTTAGCTGGGCCATCTCTGCTGCTGTCCACAGGCTGGGGTCTCGGGGTCCAGCGGGATGTGGAGCCACACCTGTGTGTGACCAAGACCGCTTGTCAGCAAGAGCTCTGCCAGGTAATCTGCTCACGCATAATGAGCTGGAGCACCCCATCCAGTCCAGCCAGAAGATTGTAGAATTTTTGATGAGGGAGAAGTACTTCTCTTTTAGAGTGAATAGTCATGGAGAAGCAAAGTGGATAAGTTAAATTGCCCGCGGTAAAAGAAAGACTAAAATGGCATTTAAGATCGGAGCAAACAGTAATTAAAATCTTGTTGGAAACAAACAACAGTGAAACAGCAGGATCACTAGCAGGAGTTTGAGATTATTATAGGAAATACTGATGCTGGAGATGTAAGTGTGAATGAGCTAATGATCTTAGTTCTGTAGATATTTTGTTCACCTTCATCATCGCCTTAGTATGCTTGGTAATAGTGTCTGAGATGTTATTTGGGGGGACGTCATTATTATTTTATGTAAACATAGAAGAAAAACGAGGACAGAATGAGTCTGTATAGGCATACCTTGTACAGGTCCAGTTCCAGACCACTTAAGAAAGTGAGTATGGCAATGCAGTGAGTCACATGAGTTTTTTTTTTTTTGGTTCCCCGGTGCATATAAAAATCATGTTGATGCTATACTGCAGTCTGTGAAATATACTGTAGCATTATGTCTAGAAAAACAATGTATGCCTTCATTTAAAAACACTTTATTGCTTTAAAAAAATAGTAACTGGCCTGACCAGGCGGTGGCGCAGTGGATAGAGCGTCAGACTGGGACGCGGACGATCCAGGTTCGAGACCCCGAGGTCACTTGCTTGAGCGCAGGCCCATATGGCTTGAGCAAAAGATCCCCAGCTTGGACCCAAGGTCGCTGACTCTAGCAAGGGGTGGCTCCGTCTGCTGAAGCCCCGCGGTCAAGGCACATGTGAGAAAGCAATCAATGAACAACTAAGGTGTCGCAATGAGAAACTGATGATTGATGCTTCTCATCTCTCTCCGTTCCTGTCTGTCTGTCCCTATCTCTCCCTCTCTCTAACTCTCTCTCTGTCTCTGTAAAAAAAAAATAGTAACTGTTATCTGACCCTAAATTTAGCAAGTTGTAGCATTTTTGCTGGTGGAGGGTCTTCCCTTCAATGTTGTAGGAAACACAGGATCTGTGAAGTGCAGTAAAGCCAAGCGCGATAAAATGTGGTCTGCCTGTACCATTTTAAGAGGGAATTTGCGACAGAGGCTGTCATTCTAACCAACCAACACTAGGAGGCCACAGGGAGCACGATTCTGATGGACTCCGGGTTTCGTTGTGCATCTTTTTTGCTGGAGTTGAAAAGGAAACCCAGGGTAAAGAAAGCCCTGTTGAAGTACTGCAAAAACTTCTTCAAGTTCAGGACCACTTAGACTAAAGATTAATCATCCTGTTTTTCCTAAAAGCAGTAAGAAATGAATCTAAAATAGACAACGCTACTTCTTTGTATATGCTTGTGGCATTGTAAATAGGAGTGAAGCATGTATGTAGCCACCATGTTCACAACTTGTAATTCTGGGTTTTAAGTTCTTGAACGCCTGGATCCAGGCCCCCTAATTGCCTTATGCCTGGATGATTTTAGTACTTTTCCAATGGATTACACTTTTTGGATTGTTTTTCTCCAGTCCTTTCTTGTTAAAATACAAGAGTCTTTTAATCAGAAATGCAGTGTGTCCGTAAAGTCATGGCGCACTTTTGACCGTGTGACCGGTCAAAAGTGCGCCATGACTTTACGGACACACCATACTTTTGGCCATATATGTCCTCTGATTAGAAGCCTTGGGTAGTTTTTAGTCAGATATTATTCAGATCCCAGCCCGTTCATTCATTCATCAGATATGAATAAGTGTCTTTTATACAACAAGACAGAGACCTGCAGGCATCATATGTACCCCTGCATATTCCTCAGTGTTCTCCACAGTCCTCAGTGGCCATATGTGGCTGGTGGCTGCTGTATTGGACAGTATAGATACAGAACATTTTCATCATTGCAGAACATTCTGTTGGACACTTCCTGGTTATATTTTTACTGTATATGTTATATAGTCTAAGAACCTGCAGGATGAACCAATTGGGATACATCTCAGGGACAGTATTATAGACCCCAGTGTACTATTTACATAATAACCTGGCAGAAAAATAGTTCTCACATTGTCATACCAGAACAAATTCTGTTTCTTCTGAGATGGACCAGTTCGTCATGGCCGGTATGAATTTTATAATTGATTTTTTTTTTTCTCTTTTTGCTTTACCAACCAGATAGTGTAGGGGCAGATTTCCGGCTAAATTTAAGAAACCTTCAGGTTTACATAACTGTGTGTTGGGGTTTTTTTCCTCGTCTGAATTTGTGTGTTTATAAAGTGTAGTGTCTGAAGTGCTTTGTGAAAGGATGCAGGGTAATAAGTATAGTAACAAATAAATAAATACCTTCAAGACTTTGATGGCTACTTTCATTACTCATTACCTTAGTCCCTTATTGGGAGCCACTTTCTGCTAAACATCAATATCAGTGAGGAGCGAAAGAGCTAAGCACAGTGCTTGCTTGTTACGACAACGGCCATGCGTGGAGTCTGGGCTGCTCTCCAAATGAAGTGACTTAGAATGTATACCTGACATAGAACCTGACAGTTTATCAGTTTTCTTAAATGTTCTTAATTTTCAAAATGTTAGAAGAATTCTCTTACTAAAAGGCAGTTTTTAAAATTTTCTGGCATTTTAATATTGTTAGGGAAATTGAACCAAGAGTATGTTGAGTATTCAAGCTGGTGAACAAGGTTTATAGTAAGTCAGGGAGAATGCTGTTTTTGTTTCTTTTGGGCAGCAGGGAATTTAATTCTGGATGTTGATACCTCCTCAGTGTAAAAACACCACCATGCTTTTCTCTTTCGTTCTATTTTATTCTGGGACATTTAAGCATGTCAACATTATATATGTCTTACATTTTGTATTGTAGCTTTTCTTGGTTCTGCAAACACTTAGAGCAACTTCTACATTTCAGGCCAAAAGGGTAAAGTAAATTGATAAAGTAAAATAATTCTCATCTAAAAGCAAGCTGAAAGATTAAGTTACTCCCACTTATCGGTGCAGAGTAGATTTGGATCATTTGTTTGATTTTACGTTTTCTGCTTGCTCCAGTGAGGAAGAGAACCACAGAATTGTATCATGTTCATGCCCTGACAACCGGAAGCACATTAACATCTGCAGAAACCAAACATTTCCTGGAACTAAGCTCAAGCCGAACTTTATCACGTGAATCTTTGTTTAAAGAACCCAGTGAAAAATAACTTCAACCACAGTTATGTAAAGGGGCCAGGAGAGCTGTGCCTGTGGATGGGGCTCTCCAGGCCACGTGTAAGGAGTCCGCGGGATGGTGCACTCCGAGGTGGGTGTGCTTGGTGCTGGGCCCATGCAGGTGGCACCTGGAGCCCCAAACCCAGCTCCTCTGCTGGTTTGAAACCACACTTAGGAAAGGAGCGTAGAAGATCGTGGTGGTCAGTAGGAAGGACCATGCGATTGTTTTTTTCTCCTAAGAGTAGGTGTTGTCAGTGTGCATTTGGTACAGATGCCAATTTTGCTTGTGCATCTGACAAACACCTGCTGGTGTGGAGGTATTTTATTTTAGAGATGAATGTTGAAGCTTTTCAACCATGAAGGAAGCCAATAACACTTTTTGTGGCATTTTAAGGGCTGGGCTTCTGCTTTTGCCCATTCAGAAAGCCAGTTCCCTTCAGAGTGCAGGACCACAGTGGAATCTGTTTTTCCCCAAGGAGCTTGCCCTCATCAATACAGAATGTAATTTGAGACTTCACAACGTCTGTGACACGAGAGAGACAGTTGACAGATGGACACCTGAGTAAAGGCGTGCAGTAGGTGAAGAAGTGTGCCGTGCAAGTGTCTGTGAAGACGTCCGTTCTCCAGCGAGGGCACAGTGAGTGCGGAGCTCTGGTCTGAGTGTGCTTACAGCCTGGAGGAACAGCAGAGAGCAAGGGGCAAGGCTGGGCGGGGCCTGGCTATGGGATGGTTTAAGGTAGAAGTCATTGGAGCCTTTAGCAAGAGTAGTTTCAAAAACCTGATTGGAGTGGTGGGTTCAGGTGAAAATGGGAAGAGAGAAGGGCAGACAGCAGGTGTAGTCAGCTTCTTTTGAATGTGCCAGGAGAAAGGAGATGCTTATTTGTGGGAATGTGGGGTCAAGAGAAAGGTTCTATATCTATCAATCTATCAATCATCTATCAATCATCTAGCCAGATATCACTCTGGTGTTGGGAAAAAGCAAACAGTTTATATGTTGATGGGAGTCATCCTGTATAGAGGCAATATTGATGATGTACTTGGAATTAGGATTGCGAGGTATTTTGGCCATAGATAACAAGTTGACTGAAATAACTAGATTTGTCCTTCGTTTCCTTGCCCTGTTTTAGTTTTTCATTTGTTTAGCAGATGTTTGTTGAAGCTTCACAAGTTGCCAAGGACCGGACTAAGTTCTGGGTAGAGAGTGATGATTTAGGGCTGAATTTAAACAGGAGTGATTCTGTTCTCATGAAGCTTTATTGTCAGGTGGGGATAGGCTTTATAAAAACACAAATAAGAGCCTGACCTGAGGTGGCGCAGTGGATAAAGCGTTGACCTGGGAACACTGAGGTCGCCAGTTCAAAACCCTGCACTGGTCTGGTCAAGGCACATATGGGAGATGCTTCCAGCTCCTCCCCCCTTTCTCTCTCTCTCTCTCTCTCTCTCTCTATCACTCTGTGTCTCCTCTCTAAAATGAATAAAATAAAAAGAAATTTAAAAGAAAAAAAACACAAATAAGAAAGTACAGATTTTGATGAAAGCTTAGTAGGAAAAGTACAGAATACTTTGCAGAGAGAGAGAATGCCATGGTGTGATTTAGGCATTCTCATGGCAGCATGAGAAGCCCTCTTGGCTGTGAAAGGCGGCCATGACCGAGAGGGAGAGCATTCCAGGTAGAGGGAACAGAATGTGAAGAGACCCTGGCAGAGTGGAGAACTGGCTGTTGAGAGGATTTTAGAGGTGGCCAGTTTGGCCTAAGAGGTAGGAAGGAAACAGGTTGAGCAGAGCTTTGGTGGCCATGTTAAAATTTTGGATTACACATCAGGAGCAATGGGAAGCCATTGACAAGCTTTAATGTAGGAAGGAATAGGATTAGATTTGCATTGGGGAGGAAACTGTGCTGCAGTGTCGTGGTCAGTGGATTGGACGGGGCAACAGTGTGGGAAAAAGGAATACCAGTTTAGGCAAAAAGATGGTATCTGAAAGTATTTAGACTGAAATACTTAGAATCTTGCTATGAAAACAAGAGAATTGAGATTATCCTTCTTTTAGCAGAATTTTCTTGGAGTTCACCAGGTTTCTCAGCAGCTGTGAAAAGAGCAATTTCTGGTTGAAAATCATATCCATATAGAAGAATCAGATGATGATATCAGTGATTTCAGCTTTATTTAACAAAAACAAAACTTTCTAAAAAATTATGGTAACTGTGAAAAATTGGAAATAATAAGACTTAAATCAACTTTTTATTTTCCAGAAAAATTATCAGTGAGACAATATTAGATGTAGAATCTAATAAGAAAACAGTAAAATACATGAATATGTACTGAGAACAGTCTGTTTCTATTTTAAGTGTTCGTATAATACAAAGAAACCTTAAAGTTTTTGCTTCAGTGTAGTGGATGAACATTATTTTTATTTACATATTTTTTTTAGAATAAAGCTAACATAATAACAGTTTATTGATTAATGAATAAATATTTTGTAAGTTCCCTTTTTCACTTTGAAAAGTGTCTTAGTTTTTAAATCTTTTTTTTTTTTGTATTTTTCTGAAGTGAGAAGTGGAGAGGCAGAGAGACAGACTCCTGCATGTGCCCGACAGGGATCCACCCGGCATGCCCACCAGGGGGCGATGCTCTGCTCATTTGGGGCATTGCTCGGATGCAACCACAGCCATTCTAGTGCCTGAGGCAGAGGCCGTGGAGCCATCCTCAGTGCTCGGGCCAACTTTTGCTCCAATGGAGCCTTGGTTGAAGGAGGGGAAGAGAGAGACAGAGAGAAAGAAGAAGGGGAAGAGTAAAGAAGCAGATGGGTGCTTTTCTTCTGTGTGCCCTGACCAGGAATCAAACCCAGGACTTCCACAATCCTGGCGGATGCTCTAACGCTGAGCTAACCGGCGAGGACTGGGAAAGTGTCTTAGTTTATATGATGAATTTTATGGTTAGAGATCGAGGCTCTCTACCAGTCGAAGGGTCAGACTGGTCAAAATGTGATCAAATTTTTAGTACAGAATATGTATTTTGTGCCAATTGTGGCTTCTCCCCAGAGAAATTTCTTAGAAAGGCAGTTATAATACCAAGTATTGCTATCTCAGGTCACCCACAACTCCAGGGCCATGAATTAACTGTTCTGAGCCCTCACTTAAAAAAAGAGAGAGGGAGAGAAAAAGAAACTAAGACACAGAAGTTATTCCCTGTCTAGACTTTCTACTTGCAAGAGTTTTGTCTTGGTGGTGATCCCAGTTTTCTTTCTTCTACAGGCATTTTGTTCATGCTTTTTAGAATCAGAAGAACTGGGATACTTTACCATCTGGAGTTTCCCTGCCTGGCTTATCTAAGCTCAAACCTGCCTTTCTATGGGAGAGAATAGAGACCACGCCTTAAGACCACTCAGTAAGTAGGTGCTGCTATATGTTCTGTTGTATTGCTGGGGGAAAAAAAAACATTTTTATGACTTAAAGTTTTAGATAGTATAACTTTAAAGTTTTAAAATAGTATGCATTTTAATTGGGTTCTTTAAATTTCTTTGTTTCGTAACAAGGGCAGTTATAATTAAATAATATTTATAAATAATGAGATTCTGGAAGAAATTAACCCCCTAATGATTAAAAAATTAATGGAAATAATTTCATGCATAATACTTCAGCTATTAAGAAACATCGTGAGGATTTAAATGCATATATGAAAAATTTCGAAGTATTCTCTCCTTAGTACTTTACTTCACTTTTATATAGTGACATGCAAAATTATTGGGAGGGCAGCTGTTATGAATTTTTCAAATGCAACTCTATCTATACAAGCAATTGTCTTTTGAGACAGAATGTATTTTGATTAACTTGAAATACTGGCTTTTTTTTAAAGGAAATTGAATTTTAATAGTTCTTTCTGTTTGGCAATAATGATATTCTTCCCGCTAATATAGGTAAAAACACAGCACCTCTCTGATTTAACATTTTTTAATTGAAGACCCTAGGGCATTTACGCTTCCTAATCAAAACATTGGAATGAAATTTAAAGAATTGAACCATTTAACTTGATATAAATTGTTTCTCAGTATGGAAGTTATTATTATTCTTGTCATATTCATTGAAACTGGTTTTGACAAAACAAGGAAACCATGAGGTTGTACCAGGGGACCTGTTTTGGGAGTTTAAAACCGGTTAATAAACATAAAAGATGTTTCCCACAATTGCATTATTTAATTCTGGTCTTTGTGCTGTCCAAGATGGCAGTCATTGTCCACATGTAGCTGTTGATATTTGAGATTTGGCTGGTCCTAATTGAGATGTGCTATGTGTAAAATTCCACATTTTAAAGACTTAGTATATAAAAAACGACAAATAGTTTATTCATAATTTTTGTGTCACTTACATGTTGAAGTGATACATTCAAATTTTACTTTTTTCTTTTTTTTACTTCTTTATTTGACTGCTAGAAAACTTAAAATTACTTGAGGCGTACATTATATTTCTAATGGACAGACCGATCTGTATCATCATATACAATCATCATGCTTAGTCATCCATCACTCAGCATTCTGTAGGCCTTAAAGTGTCTAGTCTGTGTATGGATCAATTAATATAAATCTGTATTGTTTTAAGAATAGGGTTTGACTCATTAAATATCTTTTGAGTACCTACCATGTACCAGACAGTATTTTTATGCACTGAAATACAGTAGTGAACAAAATAAAACTCCCTGCCTTAATGGAGTTGACATTCTATCGGAGAGAGTAAACGTATGTAAGTATAATATGTAATCTATTAGGCAGTAAGTTCCTTGCAGAAAACGATAAGAGAGAGGTTCAGTTGTAAATGGGGTCTTCAGGGAAGGCCTCAGTGAAATAGGTGATATTTGAGCAAGGACCTGAGAAGGTGAGAGAAAGAGCCTTGTAGATGTTGGGGGGAGAGTGTTGCAGTCAGAGGAAAGAGCAAGTGCAAAGACTGTGAGGCGGGCTCGTGCCTGTCTCGTTGGATGGACCAGTGGGAGGAGGCTCGGGCATTGGTTGGAGGCGAGAGAGTGATGGGGAGAGCAGGAGATGGCAGTAGTGGATGATCCCACCATGTGA
The DNA here is from genome assembly GCA_037038555.1 of Rhynchonycteris naso. Lineage (NCBI taxonomy): Eukaryota > Metazoa > Chordata > Mammalia > Chiroptera > Emballonuridae > Rhynchonycteris > Rhynchonycteris naso. Next base: position 55,795,483 of record CM072995.1, read on the forward strand.
GCAGTGGTTACAGTAAGGCTTTTGGGTTTGAGTGAGATGGAAAGGAATTGGGCATAGAGAAGGAAGGGGGGTGGGTTTTCTGTGGAAGCTGCTGTGATTGAAACACTGAGGGGGGTGGTGGGAGATGGCAGGGTGAAGCAGAGAAACCCAGTTCAGGGCTACTGCAGGGACCTAGCGGAGAGGCGGGGGATCCTGGGAAGTGACAGAGTTCTAGTTAGACGTGGTTGTGAAATCACACGTGGAATGAGAGAGAAAGACTTGTCATCGGTATTGGCTCGGCTTTTGGCCTGAACAACTGAAGAAGGGAGTTACCTTTTATTGAATTGGGAAGGATTGTGGGAGGAATTCATTCGGGGCAGCACCAAGAGCTCCATTTTGGACACATTAAATTTGAGTTGCCTCTTCAGAATCTAAGTGGAAAGGTCATGGAGGGAGGCAGAGGCAGAGTCAAGGTCAGTGAGAGAGCAGTCAAAGGCATTAGCATTTAAAGCCCTGAAAGGGGTTGAGACCACCAAGGGAGTGAGAATTGCTAGAGAAAAGGAAAGCCAGAGACCACTGCAGCGTTGGGAGGTCGGGAGGGGAGATGGAGTCAGTGGAGGTGGCTGAGGATGGACCGTAAGGTGAGCATTGGGATATTCTAGTCACCAAGGAAGTGGAGCGTTTCAGGGAAGCAAGAGTAACCAGCCTTGTCCAATGCTGCTGGTGGGTTAGGCAAGATGCGAGCTGAAAAATGATCATTGGATTTCGCAATGAGGAGGTTGTTAGTGACCTTGACAAGAGCGTTCAGTAAGGTGCTGGAGGCAAAAGCCTGAGTAGAATATATCCAAGGGAGAACTAAAGGGAATGTGAACTGAAGAGGATGCTCTACAGACTCTCTTACTCTCTTTCAAGGAACTGTGGAGTTGAGGGGTCCAGGAACTTTTTGGTTTTTTTCAATGAGAGAAATTACCACATTTTCTCTCAATGCATATATTAGAAAGAATTTAAGATCTTCTGAAATGACCTACCAGGTTTGTGACGCTTCCACCTCTGTGTGTACACATAGAAAGGATTGGTGGTTCCCTCCTAGAAGGAGTTCATAGCATTGTGTCTTGTAAAGTGTGTGAGTATAAGAGAGGTTGGCACCGATTGTGCTAAAAGGTGGCTTTTGTAATTGTTATGAAATTTAGCTTCCTTCTTTCTTGCTCAGGGTCTGCATTCATATTCTGATAACTAAAGATTTTAAGGAAACACATGTTAAACTAGTTCACCTCAGCTGAAAGTGTTGAGAAAACTAGTGTTTGGGAACCATTTCTTTTCTTTACCTTAAAGGAAGTTGCCAAAAGCATTGGAGGCAGTTGGGGCAGAGACAGTCTCAAGGTCACAAGACGAAATATTGCCAGAATGACCGGACCTTTGATCTGATTGACAAGCGACGTAGAACACATAATCTTTCTGCACTTCAGTTCCAGCAGGTGTAAAGCGAGGATACTGTTTGCTCTACCTGCTACATGAGGCTTTTATGGGGTCAAGTGGGATGGTAGCAAAAGAGCTTCAACTATAAAGCATTCTACAGATGTTAATAGTGTTTGAAAGCAAGTTAGGCTTAAGGATTTTGTGACTGTAATAAGTGGAGAAAATGGAACATAGCAATGCCTGGGTTGAGAATAATCATAACACACAATAATACTAATAGGATCCTCAAGAATTTGCCTTTTGTGTATGTCAGACTTTGTTAATAACACCACAGGGTCCGGCCTATCTGGGCCATTATAGAGTTTTGTGGTCAAGAGCCATGACTGAGATCCAAGCAATCAATCAGTTTATCCCCTGAGAGCCTCATCATTACTGAACATCTGACTGTTTTGGCACATTCATGTTAGTTTGCTTCCTCAAACTATGTGGAAGAGCCTCTCTCTTCATGGAAAATATGCCATAGCTCTGCTGATAAATTTTCTCTCAGACTTGAGAGCATCTCTGTATTTGATGCTTGAAGTAGAATCACAGTCCTCTTTATTTTCATAAGAGATTGTGTTATGAGAAATTGAGACATCGAGAATGAGTAGCCAAGATCACTCCCATTAATGATGATGGGAAGATAATGAGTGGGTCCTTTTCTCATTAAAACGAGTATAAAACTGGACAGAATTGACAAAAACAGTCATTTCAGGGCCCTGGAAAGGCCGACAAATATGCCAGTGCTTTGGGTCAGAAGAGTGGGAGTTTGTGGCCTTCTTGCTTGGGCCCTTGTCTGTTGCTCCACCCCCATCTCAGTTGGTAAGAGTGGCAATTTTGTCAGCATAGCATTTTTATTTTTTATTATTTTTACTATTTTTTACCAGAAGTAAGGGACTTAGTTTTCAGAGGAGGCTGGGGTTGTGGATAAAGCCCCCAGGTTGACTGGCTCAGTTCATAACGGACAGGGGAAAATGGCCGTTTTGCTGTGTTAGTCCTGGTTTGCGGCCCCCTGGCAAAATTTACCAGGGAAAGCATGGAAATGACATGTGCAGAAGCACTGCCATCAGCTCTCTGCACACTTGTGGTGATTGCTGAACTTGCATATCCAGGGGGTAGAGGCTCAAGACAGTCACCCAGAAAGTAAGAGCCAACCAAGGCCCCTCGAAAACTTGGGTGCATCTTTGAATGCTCCTTGACCCACAAACAACTCCCATCAGTGGAGGGGGGAACCCTTATAGGTGCAGACTGTTGGGGCACAACCTCTGCCCAGATCTCTGGCTGACCTAACCTGGGCAGACACAGAGGTAACATCTAGGGAACCAGGGCACAAACTAGAAATAGGAGTTTTAAAAGCTCAGGAGAGTCATCACAGGCTACACTTCATGAAAGAGTCAGATGCTATAGTTTAAGTTCAAACAAATTGCTAAAAGAACTATCATCCCATAGGGTACTGAGGTTTGTCAGCTGATGAATAGAATGTGGTATATCCATGTAATGGAATACTATATGGCAATGAAAAGAATGGATGGACTTTGAAAACATCATGCTGAGTAAGACAATCATGAAATGCTGATTATATGATTTCATTGTTATGATGTGTCAGGAATAGATACTCATTCGTAGTAGCAAAAAGAACAGAATACTTAGGGATAAATTTAATAAGTGATGGGTAAGTCCTGTACATGGAAAATGATGACATTTTTCTGAGGGAAAGTAAAGTATACTAAATTAGTGGAACATACACAGTCTGTCAGTTGGAAGACTCACTATTGTTAATGTGGCCGCTCTCCCCAAAATGATCTAAGGATTCAACAAAGTCATCATCAAGATCTCAAAAAGGATTTTTGTAGAAGAATATTTATAGACATTGGCAAACATTCTAAAATGTATATGGAAAGGCAGAGAATCAAATATAGCTAAGTAACTTTGAAAAAGAAGGATAAAGTTAGAGGGCTTAAACCACTTGATTTTGAAACTTACCATAAAGCTACAGTGATTTTAAAAAAAGACAGTGTAGTATTTACATGCAGACAGACATCTAGATGGGTGGAACAGAATATCCAGAAATAGATACCTAAGTGGTCCGTTGCTTTTCAACAAGGGGCTAAAGTCATTGAATAGAAACAGCATTGTCTTTTCAACAAACAGCCCTACAACAATGAAAATTCATCATGGAAAGTAAAATGTACCTTAATTTTTACCTTACAGCACACACACACTCAAATGAACTTACCGTGGGTCGTCGACCAAAATGTGAAGAAGGCAACATAACAGGAAGTCCTCGTGTCATTGGGCTAGACAAAGATTTAGTAATAGGATGTAATAAGCGTGAAGTATCAAAGAAAAAAATGATAAATTGGGCTTAATCAAAAACAGCTTTGGTTTTCCGAAAACAATACCGTTAAGAAAGTGAAAAGTTAAGCCACCTACTAAGGGGCAATCTTTACAAAATATAAGTTTGATAAAAGAATTTTTATCTGGAAAAAATCATAAGACAGCAACCTCATTTAAATACGTGCAAAAGATTCAGATAGACATTTCACCAAAGAAAGATAAATGAATGGCAAATAAGCACATGGAAAGAGTTTCAACCTAATCAGTCATTAGGGAAATGCAAATTAAAGCCATGAATAAGATGTTACTTCACATTCAGTCTAATGGATAAAATTAAAAAGACCACAATCCATATGTTTGTTGGCAAGAATGTGGAAACATTATCATATAATATGATGTAGCCATGTTGAAAAGTCTTTGGCAGTTTCTTTAAAAGTTTAACATACATTTAAGCAATTCTATTCCTAGTTATGCTGTAAGGGAAAGTAATAGAGTATGTCCAAAGACTTGGATACAGCATTCACAGCAGCTTTATTTGTATATTGCACAGCAGTAAGAAGGAGTGGACTGTTGGTATATATACAACAACATGGATGAATTTCAAAATAATTATGCTGCATGAAAAACCCAGACCCCCACCCTCACCCCACATACCACAGTGCCTGGTTTCACTGAAGTGAAATTCTAGAAAATGCAAACTAATCTAGGGTGACAGAGAGATCAGTGGTTGCCTGAGGTTTGACTTGGGAGAGGAAGGAGACAAGGATTCCAAGGGGGTGGGGGCACAGTGATAACATCAGGGATGATGTATATATTTATTTTCTTGGTTATTCATGGTAGTTTCCTGGGTGTGTATACCTATGTCAAATTGTATACCTTAAAATGTATACTGTGAAACAGTTACATCATAGTAGGTTATTTTAAAAATCGTGCCCATTCAAAACCCAAGAAATGTTCACAGCAGCATTATTCACAACAGACAAAAACTGGAAGCAACCCAAATTCATCAACTACTGAATGAATAAAATAAAATGTTATCCACACAGTGGAATATTATTCAGCCTTGAAAAAGAATGAAGTCCTAATTCATCTTACTGATATATGCTACAATGTGCATGAACCTCAAAAACATTGTACCAAATGAAATCCAGAATTAAAGTATTATATACTATATGATACTATTTATGTGATATTTTAGAAAAGGAAAAACCATGATCAGATCAGTGGTTGCCTGGAACCAGAGGTGGGGGCATAGATGGGCTGTAACAGGTGCAAGGGAATTGTTGGTAACAGTTCTTGGTAATAGTTGTGCAGTTGTATAAATTTAAATTTACTAAAACTCACCTAAATGGTTGACTTTCATGGCACATAAATTATATCTCAATAAAGCTGTTAAAAATGGGTAGTCATTCAAATTTTATAATTCTCTTTAACGTAACCGTTTAAGAAATTGGACTCTACCCCGAGCTTGCCAGCTTGAGCGCGGGCCCATCTGGCTTGAGCAAAAGCTTGCTAGCTTGGACCCAAGGTCGCTGGCTCCAGCAAGGGGTTGCTCGGACTGCTGAAGGCCCGTGGTCAAGGCACATGTGAAAAAGCAATCAATGAACTATGGTGTCGCAAGGGAAACGAGAAACTAATGATTGATGCTTCTCACCTCTCTCCGTTCCTGTCTGTCCCTATCTATCCCTCTCTCTGACTCTCTCTCTATCCCTGTAAAAAAAAAAAAAAAGAAAAAGAAATTGGACTCTATTGCTGACTTCATTGTAATATATTTCCTTGGAATACTTCGGTGAGACTTAGTGAATTAATACTTTTTGGCAAATGCTCTTTGGATTTTTAAAAAATTGAATCTATTGTAGTGACACTAGTTGATAAAATTACAGAGGTTTCAAGTGTACAATTCTTTAACATCATCTGTATATTGCATTGTGTGTTTACCACCCAAGTCACATCTCCTCCTGTCACCATGTATTTGACCTCCTTGACTAACCTCCTGCCCTCCTTTTCCTCTGGTAACTACCATACTGGTGTCTATGAAATTTTGTTTGTCACGTTTGTTCATTTGTTCCTTTCAGTTTGATATCCCCAATAATAGTAAAAATGGAAATATTTATTGTCTTTATCAGAATTTTATGGCCAGTAACAGCTTCATTTTCCTGTACAGGAACATTGGTTTAGAATGACGGGTTTTATAGTTGCTAACTGTACGTATGTGAAGGGGTTCAAATGCATGGCGGTAGGTTGCCGTTGCCTTTCAGTTCTTCCGGAAAGAAGTTGATGAAATCTTTGTGTCCTTTAGATACAGAAAGGCACACCCTTCTAGGCCTAGGGCATCTACTCACTTGTCCCCAACCTCGTATTTGTGAAGACATCAGGGAATCTGGGCAGAAGACCCTTTAGGGGTGGGGGAACAGAGTGTAACCAAGAGAAAGACGCCCTTCCGGGGCATTTCCCAGCGGGTTGAGACCTGATGTGCCCCAGACTAGGACTCGGGATCTCTGGGGTCAGTGGTGTCATGCCTTTGCTCCTGCGTGTCCTCATGTATAGAATAGGAGATTGAATTTAACTTTCTTTGGTAAAAGTGAGTATCTTTAAGGTAGAAAATTGCGGAGTTTTAATGGAAAGTCAACACCCTTAGAATATCTTGCTCAGGATCCTCCTGCCCAAGTTCCTCCAAATAACAAAACATTTCGGAAACAACCAATTTCTTGACTGAAATGAATTAAGTCGTTTTCCCAAGTAAGGTACCAGCTATTTAAGCCAGTACTACTTTTCCCTCTTCCCGAAACAATTCCTTTATTCAACAAAGATTTCTGGGACACATATTTGCCACTCTGAAGATTCAACATTCCTGCAGGGATGAAAGAAGCACGGGATAGGACATAAGCATGACATGAACTTGGGTGTAAATGAAGGTAACAGTGTACTATTTGGGAAATTCCAGTTATTTCTGCCTTGTCCTTTTAAAAGAAGTACTATTGGTAACAAATAGATACATGATATACAAAATAATACCCTAGTTTTATAGTTTTTGAGCATGCTGAAAAATACTTTGGAAAATAACTCCTTTTATTAATTGATTGATTTTAGAGTGACACAGAGGAAGCAGATAAAAGAGAGAGAGAGAGAAGCATTCACTTGTTGTTCCACTTAGTTGTGTATTCATTGGTTGCTTCCCGTATGTGCCCCAACAGGGGCTTGAACTCCCAACCCTGGTGTTTCAGGACAGTGCTATAACTGACTGAGTTAACTGGTCAGGGTCATGACTCCTTTTTCTTATGAAAAGTTTTGCCTACTATTTACTTGGCTTTTTTGTTCATGACCATAATTGTATAAACCAAAAATACCACCTAAACTGTTGCTTTGAAACTACATCAAAACTGTAGAAGTTAAAAATAAGGCCTACGCACTGCTTCAGACTTACCTTTTCTTTTTATTATTGATTTAAATTTATTGTGTTTACATAGATTCAAGTGTCCCACTGAATACATCCCCCACCCCTCAACATCCCCTTTGCCCCCCTCCCCCTTAAAGCCCTCCCCCCTTTCCTCCAGGATTTGCTTTTCTGCTCTCTGTAATGCTGTGTTATGTATATATAGTTTCACCAATCTCTTTCCCTTCTGATTCCATTCTGTGATTCCCTTTCCCTCTGGTCCCTTTGATCCAGCCTCTGCCTCTATTCTGTTCCTCAGTTCACATTGTTCATTGGATTCCTCAAATGAGTGAGGTCATATGATATTTTTCTTTCTCTGCCTGGCTTATTTCACTTAACATAATAGTTTCCAGGTCCCTCCATGTTGTCGCAAAAGGTAAGATCTCCTTTTTCACGGTCCCATAGTATTTCACTGTGTATACGTACCACAGTTTTTTAATCCACTTGTTCACTGACAGACACTTGGGCTGTTTCCAGATCTTGGCTAATGTAAACAATGCTACAATGAACATGGGGGTGCATTTCTTCTTTTGAATCAGTGATTTGGTATTCATAGGATATATTCCTAAAAGTGGGATAGCTGGGTTAAATGGCAGTTTTGTTTTTAATTTTTTGAGGAATCTCCATACTGTTTTCCATAGTGGCTGCACCTTTCTGCATTCCCACCAGCAGGGCATGAAGGTTCTCTTTTCTCCACATTCTCACCAGCACTTATGTGTTGTTTTGTTAATGAGTGCTATTCTGACTGGTGTGAGGTGGTGTCTCATTGTGGTTTTAATTTGCATTTCTCTAATGATTAGTGATATTGAACATTCTTTTATCTGCCTTTTGGCCATCTATATGTCCTCTTTGGAGAAGGGTCTGTTCATTTCTTTTGCCCCTTTATTTTAAAATATATTTTATTATTATTAATTCTAATGGGGTGACACCAATAAATCAGGGTACATATGTACAATGAAAACATCTCCAGGTTATCTTATCATTCAATTGTGTTGCATACCCGTCACCAAAAGTCAAATTTTCCTCTGTCACCTTCTATCTGGTTTTCCCTGTGCCCCTCCCCTCCTCCCTATCCCACCCTCTCCTCCTTCCTCCCACCCCGTAACCACCACTCTCTTGTCCATGTCTCATATTCTCACTTTTATGTCCCACCTATGTGTGAAATAATGCTGTTCTCAGTTTTTCTTTTTTTCTGATTTACTTATTTCACTCCGTATAATGTTTTGCCCCTTTTTTGATTGGATTGTTTATCTTCCTGGTGTTGAGTTTTACAAGTTCTTTGTAAATTTTGTTTTTTAACCCCTTATCAGACATATTGTCGAATATGTTCTCCCAGTGTGTGGTTTGTCTTTTTATTTTGTTCATGTTGTCTAAGCATTTTAGTTTTAATATAGTCCCATTTGTTCATCCTGTCCTTTATTTCACTTGCCCATGGAGATAAATCAGCAAATATATTGCTGCGAGAGATGTCGGAAAGCTTACTGCCTATGTTTTCTTCTAAGATGATTATGGCTTCACGACTTATATTTAAGTCTTTTATCCATTTTGAGTTTATTTTTGTGAATGGCGTAAGTTGGTGGTCTAGTTTCATTTTTTTGTAGGTAGCTGTTCAATTTTCCCAACACCATTTGTTAAAGAGATTGTCTTTACTCCATTGTATGCTCTTACCTCCTATGTCAAATATCAGTTGTCCATAAAAGTGTGGGTTTATTTCTGGGTTCTCTGTTCTGTTCCATTGATCTATATGCCTGTTCTTACGCCAGTACCAAGCTGTTTTGAGTACGATGGCCTTATAGTATAACTTGATATCAGGAAGTGTGATATAACCCACTTTATTATTCTTTTTCAAGATTGCTGAGGCTATTCGTGTCCTTTTTTGGTTCCATATAAATTTTTGGAATATGTGTTCTATATCTTTGAAGTATGTCATTGGTATTTTAATTGGTATTGCATTGAATTTATAAATTGCTTTGGGTAATACAGACATTTTAATGATGTTTATTATTCCTATCCATGAAAAAAGTATGTGCTTGCACTTATTTGTATCTTCCTTGATTTCTTTTTTTTTAAAAGAATTTCTTTTATTTATTCATTTTAGAGAGGAGAGAGAGAGAAAGAGAGAGAGAGAGAGAGGGAGGGAGAGAAAGGGGGGAGGAGCAGGAAGCATCAACACCCATATGTGCCTTGACCAGACAAATGCAGGGTTTTGAACCGGCAACCTCAGCATTCCAGGTCGACGCTTTATCCACTGCGCCACCACAGGTCAGGCTTCCTTGATTTCTTTTATCGATGTTTTATAATTTCCTGAGTACAAGTCTTTAACCTCCTTGGTTAAATTAACTCCTAGGTACTTTATTTTTTTTGTTGCAATAGTGAAGGGGATTGTTTACTTAATTTCTTTTTCAGACAGTTCATTGTTGGTATATAAAAATGCCTACCATCTTGCTGAATTCATTTGTCAGGTCTAGTAGTTTTTTGACTGAAACTTCAGGGTTTTCTATGTACAGTATCATATCATCAGAAAATGATAGTTTTACTACTTCTTTTCCAATTTGGGTGCCTTTTATTTCTTCTTATCTGGTTGCTGTGGCTAGGACTTCCAGAACTATGTTGAATAAGAGTGGTGAAAGGGGGCACCCCTCCCTTGTTCCTGACGTTAAGCGGATTGCTTTTACGTTTTGCCCATTGAGTATGATGTTGGTTGTGGGTTTGTTATAGATGGCCTTTATCATGTTGAGGTATGTTCTCTGTATTTTTACTTTGCTGAGAGTTTTGATCATAAATGGGTGCTGGATTTTTTTTTTTTTTACAAGGACAGAGAGTGAGTCAGAGAGAGGGATAGATAGGGACAGACAGACAGGAACGGAGAGAGGTGAGAAGCATCAATCATTAGTTTTTCGTTGCCGTCACAACACCTTAGTTGTTCATTGATTGCTTTCTCACATGTGCCTTGACCGGGGGCCTTCAGCAGACCGAGCTACCCCTTGCTGGAGCCAGCGACCTTGGGTCCAAGCTGGGTAGCTTTTGCTCAAGCCAGATGGGCCCGCGCTCAAGCTGGCGAGCTCGGGTTCTCGAACCTGGGTCTTCCGCATCCCAGTCTGACGCTCTATCCACTGCGCCACCACCTGGTCAGGCGGGTGCTGGATTTTATCAAATGCTTTTTCTGCATTTATTGATATAATCATGTGATTTTTCTCCTTCCTTTTGTTTATGTGATGAATCATATTGATTGATTTGCAAATACTCTATCAGCCTTGCCTCCCCAGAATAAATCCCACTTGATCATGATGTATGGTTTTTTTTTTTATGTGATAGCTGGATCTGGTTTGCTAATATTTTGTTGAGAATTTTAGCAGCTAAATTCATCAGGGATATTGGCCTATAGTTTTCTTTATTTGTATTGTCTCTGGTTTTGGAATCAGAATTATGTTCACCTCATAATAGGAGCTTGGAAGTCTTCCCTCTTCTTGAATTTTTTGAAATAGTGTGAGAAGGATAGGAGTTAGTTCTTCTTTGAATATTCAGTAGAATTCATCTGTAATGCCATCTGGCCCAGGGCTTTTGTTTGTTGGGAGTTTTTTTTGATAACTGTTTCGATCTCATTTGTTGTTATCGGTCTGTTTAGGTTTTCTGATTCTTCCAGATTGATTTTTGAAAGATTATATGTTTCAAGGAATTTGTCCATTTCACCTACGTTGTCTAATTTTTTGGCATACAGTTCTTCATAGTATTTTCTTACAATCCTTTGTACTTCTGCTGTGTCAGTTGTTACTTCTCCAGTCTCATTTCTAATTTTATTTATTTGAGTCCTCTTTCTTTTTTTCTTGGTTAGTCTGGTTAAAGGTTCATCAATCTTGTTTACCTTTTCAAAGAACCAGCTCTTGGTTTCATTGACCCTCTGTATTGTTTTTGTTTTTTAGCCTCTATGACAGTGGTTCTTAATCTGGGTTCTATCGAACCCTAGGGGTTCAATGAGTCGGTCTCAGGGGTTCGGAGAAGCCTCTGCCACGGAGGCCAGAATAAAGTAATACCGTAATTAGTTGTGAGTTCACGCACTTCGTTGGTTTTGTTCTTTGAGCAAGGTGATGTTCATGCACGGCTCATTTTGTGCACCAGTAAAATAACATATACCTATGTCTTGAATTTTTTATTCAAGACATTAAATAAAAATTCATATTTTATTTATTACTAAAGAAGGGTTCGGTGAATGCACATATAAAACTGGTGGGTTCTGTACCTTCAAAAAGGTTAAGAACCACTGCTCTATGTCATTTATTTCCGCTCTGATTTTTATTATTTCCTTCCTTCTACTTCCTCTGAGCTTTACTTGCTGTTCTTTTTCTAGTTCTTTTACATGCAGGGTTAAATGGTTTATTTGAGCTTTTTCTAGCTTCTTAAGGTATGCTTGTAATGCTGAGAACTTCCCTCTCAAGACTGCTTTTGCTGTGTCCCATAAATTTTGAGTTGCTGTATATGTTTATTTGTTTCAAGGAAATTTTTTACTTCCTTGATCTCATTGTTAATCCATTTGATATTTAATAACATGCTATTTAGTTTCAAGTGTTTGAGTATTTTTTAGTTTTTCTATTGTAGTTGATTTCTAGTTTCATGCCATTGTGATCCGAGAAGATGCTTGATATGATTTCAATCTTCTTAAATTTGTTGTCTCATTTTGTGTCCTAAAGTAGTCTATCCTAGAGAATGTACCATGAGCACCTGAAAAGAATGTATATTCTGCTGCTTTAGGATGGAAGGTTCTGAAGATGTCTATTAAATCCAGTTGATCTAGTGTGTCCTTTAAGTCTGCTGTTTCTTTGTTAATTTTCTTTCTTGAGGATCTCTCCAGTGATGTCAGTGGGATATTGAAATTCCATACTATTATAGTATTGCTGTTGATCTCGCCCTTTATTTCCATCAAAATCTGTTTTATATATTTACATGTTACTGTATTAGGTGCATAGACATTTGTAATGGTTATATCTTTTGTTTGATTGCTCCCTTTATCATTATGTAGTGACCTTCTTTATCTCTTACTATAACCTTTGTTTTAAGGTCTATTTTGTCAGATATAAGTATTGCTACCCCAGTTATTTTTTCATTTCCATTTGGATGAAATATTTTTTTCCACGTCTTTTATCTATGTGTATCTTCTGTTTTGAGGTGGGTCTCTTGTAGACAGCATATGTACGGGTCCTGTTTTCTTATCCACGCAGCTACCCTATGTCTTTGGATTGGAGCATTTAATCCATTTATATGTAACATTATTATTGATATGCTGTTGTTTATTGCCATTTTATTCTTTAAGTCTATATTTCTCTTTTAGTAGATTTTCCCACCTTTGTTCTGTTTACAACAGGCCCCTTAACATTTCTTGGAGCATTGATTTGGTTGTAATGAATTCCTTGATTTATTTTTGGTCTGGGAAGCTTTTTATTTCTCCTTTAATTTTAAATGATAACCTTGCTGGATAAAGATGTCTTGGTTGATGGCTCTTATTCTGCATTACTTTGAATATTTCTTGCCATTACCTTCTGGTCTCAAGTGTTTCTGTTGAGAAATTGGATGTCATCCTTATGGGGACTCCTTTGTAGGTGATTGCTTTCTCTTGCAGCTTTAGTATTCTATTTTTATCTCTTAGCTTTGGTATTTTAATTATGATGTGTCCTGGTGTAGGTCTCTTTGGATTCCTCTTTAATGGGATTCTCTGTGCTTCTTAAACTTGTGTGACTTTTTCCTGAATCAATTTAGGGAATTTTTCTGCTATGATTTCTTCAATCAGGTTCTCTATCCCTTGTTCTTTCTCTTCTCCCTTCAGGAACCCCTATTACGTTGATGTTGTTTCCCTTCATGTCGTCATAGAGCTCTTTAAGCTAAGTTTCCTCAGACTTTTTTGATCCTCTTTCACTAATTCAATCCTCTGCTTCATTTAGCCTGCTTTTAATTCCTTCTAGTGTAGTCTTCATTTTTGATATTGTGTTTGTCATTTCTGATTCTTTTATAATTTCGGTGTCCTTTTTGATGCCAGCTATCTCTTTGTTTAGGTGCTCATTTTGTCCATCTATTGTTGCTCTAAGACCTTTGAGCATCCTAATAATCATTATTCTAAACTCTGCATCCGGTATTTTGGTTATTTCCATTTCATTCAGTTCTTTTCCTGGGGATTTCTCTTGTTGATTCATTTGAATTGTACTTCTCTGTCTTCCCATTTTGTCTCTGTATAGACTGTTCCTTTGGATGTGTTGTTTGTGTAGCTAGTTGAGTAGAGGGTTGGTATTGTCTGCCTCCGGCTCAGCTGTGTTGTTTCTAAATTTTCTTGGGTTGGCTTCAGCTGTTTGTAATCCACTGTTGTAATCCACTGTGGGCTACTTGTCTGCTGCTACTTATCTTTTTGCTGTTTGTGACAGTGTTTTCTATGCCTTAGCTGGGTCAGGTGTGAGGAGCCTTTCCTTAAGATACCACTCTAACTATGGTTGTTAAGTTTTGAACTGATGCTCTCTGTATCTGGCCGCTAGATGTACCCACCCTGCACCTCCCTGGCTGGAACTGGCACAGACCAGTGGAGGTCACTGCTTATATGACTGGCCCTTAGGAACCTTCTTGGAGCTACAGGCATCCAGAATTTGTGTCTGCCTCTGCTGGACCCTGATGCTATTGTAGCTATCAGCTGCACTCCTAGGCTGGCCTTTATCCACTCTTGGCTAGTGTGTGTGGCCTTTCTATTCCTGAAGTGAGTTCTCTCCTCTGGCACCTCTCTGCCTCTGCCTCCTCAGGCACTCAAGCACCAGCGCAGGCCTGCGGGCAGCTCAGGCTGCTTCATGGGCAGGGCGGACTCCTTGCCTCCCTGGGCTCCACCCCTCCATTGGCACACGGGCTGCCTCTCCAGGCTCCATCCCCACGGCGTGAGGGATGCCTCTTCAGGCTCCACCCCTGTCCTTTGCAGCGCAGGCCGCTGGGCTCTGCCCTTTGCAGGTACATGGGCTGCTTCTTCGGGCTCTGTCCCCTGCTGTCGCACACAGGCTTCTTGACTCTGCCCCCAGTGGGCACTCAGCACCCCTCGCCAGGCTCTACCCCCGCAGGTGTGCAGGATGCCTAACTCCTCTGGAGTCCGCTGTGCACTGGCACAGGGGATGCCTCACCCCACAGGGTTCTACTCCGCAGGCATGTGGGAGGCCGATCTAGGCGCTGCTCCCCACAGCTGCCACGCAGACTGCCTCACTGAGTTTTGTCCCTGTCTGCCGCACAGGTCAAGTGCCACGGCTGCAGCCAGGCCCTCCTGCCCTTCGGAGGGTACTCAGCAGGTGGGGGGGCATGTAGCCCAGACCTCAGCACTCAAATCCTGTGTCCCTGATATACCCCCTTCTTCTAAGAGTCTCTCTGCACTGACTGGAGCATGAGAGCCTCTGGTGGGCGGGGTAATTGCTTCCCTTTTCTGGGTCTGTTCTCCTGGGAAGAATGGGCACTTTAGGTTTGGGGAGTGACCAGTACAGGGGTCAGGGTGGCTGTTCCCCAGAGTCCCTCCCTCTGTTTACGAGACTACACTCTCCTCTCGCAACTCCAGTCCGCTCAGTGCTCCCCGCTCCCAGAGCCCAGGTAATTGGCTGTGAATGAGGTGTTCTGCGTGGTCCCTTTAAGATGTAGCCTGGGTCTGAGAGTTCTGTCTCCCTCTCGCAAGCAGTAACCCAGCTCTTCTTTCAGCTAACTACTGTCTGTACGCCTCCTCTAGTCTCTGGGGCTCCAGGCTGGGGTTCCGGTCCTGTGGCTGAGGGCTCACAACTCTCTGGTAAACCCATCCCGCCATCAGAGACTCTCCAGGCCGCCGCTCACTCCTGGGAGTGTGGTAGCCTTTCCACATCTCTGCCTTTCCTACCAGCTCAGTGTGGTTCCTTCGGTGATGCTTGGTTATAAATTCCTCTTAGTTTAGTCCAAAGTTGGTTTTTCAAGATGATTGTTCCTAAGTTAAGTTGTAATCCACTTTGGTTCTGGGAGGTGGGAGTTGTAATATCCGCCTATTCCTTCGCAATTTTCTCTTGTCCTCCAGACTTGTCTTTTGGTAATATGTGGTCAGGTCGTGCTTTAAGTGTGTTCTTTGAGAAGAACGTTGCTTGAAGGCAGTGCAGTACCAGCTCCAAAGCTGTGGAACTCTCGATCTGGGTTTGAGGACTAGTGACAGGCAATTTCCTTTTCTGCCACCAGAGGGAGTGCCTACATTGTTGCTAACCTGAATTCTGAGGTCTGAATTCCCTTCAGCACTGCACCTGAAAAGTTGGGATACAGTGAATTAATTGCTGGGGAAAATGTGAAAGAAAAAGATTTTTTTGACAGTCAAGGGAAAGAGGTATTCAAAACATAAGGATAAAAAAGAAGGGATTGTGACTGAATTCCTTTAAGATAGGAAAGCTTGTGCCGAACATAAATTATTACAGATTTCATTCCAGGTAAAACCACCTTTTTTTTTTTTAACCTGTATTTGAGAATTTTTATTTAAAATTTTTATTTTCTCCCTTCTTTGCAATTGTGCCTAAATCTTTTGAGTTTTTTATTTGCCCCTACCCTGCACTTTTATTTTCTTTTGTTTCAGCTCCTGAATTCTGTTACACAATGAGCTGCTGTCATCCACAGCTCAGAAGGCTGGGTGGGAACATGGAAAGGCACTGTTTTTGTGGACCAGCCCTAGGGACATGGAAGCAATTTACCATGCAGTGAAATTTTGAAATTTGAAACGAGCGGAGCTAAACAGAGTGAAGTTGGTAGTTGTGTAATTATTCTTTTTTTTTAATTTTATTCAGTGAGAAGAGGGCAGGTGGAGGAGACAGACTCCTGCATATGCCCCACCTAGGACCTACCAGCAGACCCACTAGGGGGCAGTGCTCTGCTCATCAGGGTGTTGCTCCATTGCTCAGCAACAGAGCTCTTCTTATTACCTGAGGGAGTGGCCATGGAGCCATCTTCAGTGCCCAGGGCCAACTTGCTCCAACTGAGCCATGGCTGCAGGAGAGGGAGAGAGAGAGAGGGAGGGAGGAGGAGAAAAGTGAGGGAGAGAGGGGTGGAGAAACAGATGGGTGCTTTTCCTGTGTGCCCTGAGTGAGAATTGAACCCAGGACATTTACATGTTGGGCTGATGCTCTACCACTGAACCAACTGGCCAGGGCAGGAATTATTCTAATAAAAGGAGGGAAATCGTTTTATCTCAGCTATGTAAATGATTCCTGTTGATATTTAATTTAAATTATCTAGGCCATCTCTTTATTTTGATAGCATTTGTATACAAAAGTCATGAGCACATTGTATTTTACATAATTATAATTATATCTTAGCATTTTTTTAATGGGAAAATGTTGGAATTTAGGAAGAACAGCCCCAGGCATTTCCTTTTACACTGAATCCTGCTTTTAGAAGTTTTCTCTGAAGCTTATTCCTGGTTCACAGTCAGGCTGCCTTGGTTCAAATTGTGATGTCACTATGTTTGAAACTTGACAGAAGCAAAGTATTCCCTATAATTTTACTCATTCTCTTGAAATCTGATAATACTTAAGCAGGAGAAAGAGGAATGGGATTACTACTGAAATTATACAAGATTTTATCTGTGTAGTAGCCAGTTTGAAATGATCGTTGCTGGTGCACTGTAAGGTATTACCAACTTGTAAAATACCTTTGAGATTGCAACATTACAAAACAAAAGACTGTGAAAGGGGAAAGAACTCTGTGGCCCATTTTCTTTGCATCCACCATGGAATTTCTTCTTACAGCTAGTGCTCGACTTACAACCACGATTGGTTCCAACAGACCGGTCGTAACACGATTTGGTCATAAGTTGAGTAGGCTATATGTATAGTACTGTGAAATGATGTTATAAAAATTTTTAAGTCATTTTATCATAATTTTCTTACATTATTGTTATATATCATAATTTTCTTTGTTCATTTTATGCCATTTGTATCATCTCTACACCATTTTGTTTCTTATTTCTACAATCGTCAGGTTTAAGTAAAACACTGCATTACCAGTACAACTGGTTTAATATTTGCAAAACATACAAAATTACAAAATGCAGGTGCGTACAAAAACTGCTCCAGATGCGGAGCAGTCGTGGCCATTGATTGTGGTTGTAAAGTTGAATGGTCGTAAGTTGCATAGGTCATAAGTCGATCAATGCCTGTATTTCAAAACATGGTGATGTCCATGGTAGTCCGTTGTCCACATGAATGCCACCGTCTTGTTCACTGAGGCAAAAAAGAAGGTAGA
Source organism: Rhynchonycteris naso (assembly GCA_037038555.1). Lineage (NCBI taxonomy): Eukaryota > Metazoa > Chordata > Mammalia > Chiroptera > Emballonuridae > Rhynchonycteris > Rhynchonycteris naso. The sequence goes on from CM072995.1 coordinate 55,812,929, forward strand.
GAGAATAAATGGGTACAGAGGCAAGCTGCGCCTTTAAAAGTTACTTTTTAAAATGGTGGAATATTTCAAACATAAGAAAACATGAGGACAATTATGGAATTAAAATGTTATGTGGTTATTAAAATATTATGTATATATAATTCATATACCACAGGACTGTCCCCACTTTTTGCTTTTAGTGAGGGGACTATCCTGAATTCCGGGTTTACCTTTCTCATGCATTCCTCCCCTTTTACTTAAAGATGTATTCCTAAATTTATGTAGAATGGTGGTACATGTTTTTTGCCTTCTTAAACTTCTGAGTGTAAAGTACATTACTGTTAACTGTAAGTACAAGATTGCACAGCAGATTTCTGGAACTCTCATCTCATGTGAATGAAACTTGATACACGCTGAACAGCAACTCCTCATTCCCCACTGACAACCATCATTCTCTTTTGGGCTTTTATGAGTATCTATGTTAGATACCTCATTTAAATGGAGATTGTGCTGTATTTGTCCTTCTGTGATGGGCTTAATTCACATGGCATAATATCCTCAAGGTCCATTCATGTTATCCATATGAAATTTTAAATCCTCTTTAATGCACCATTCAAGAAACTTATCCATTCGTTTGTGGGTAGACATCTAGGTTGTTTCTGCGTCTTGGCTAATGGGAATAATGCTAGAGCGAACACAGTGTACAAATATCTCTGAGAACCTGCTTTCAATTCTTTTGGCTTGCCTGTACCCAAAAGTAAAATTGCTTGATCATATAATAGTTCTATTTTTAATATTTTGAGGAATCTCCATATTATTTCCCATAGCAAGTGCACCATTTTACATTCCCACGCACAGTGCACGAGGGTTCTAATTTCTTCACATCCTTGCCAACACTTGCTGTTTATTTACTCATTTATTTTGGGTAATGGCCATACTAACAGATGAGATGATATCTCATTGTGGTTTTGATTTGCATTTCCCTGATGATTACTGACATTGAGCATTTTTTTTATATACCTTTTGGTTATTTGTATGTCTTTTTTTGAGAAATGTTTATTCAAGTCCTTTTCTCATTTTTAAGTCATTTTTACTTGTTTACTTACTAATTATTGAATTGTAGGGGTCTTTATGTATTGTGGTTATTAACTTATCCATAATATATCCATATGTAGTTTGCAAATATTTTCTCCCATTCTGTGGATTTTCTTTTCATTTGGTTGATTGTCTCCTTTGTTGTGCAAAAAGCATTTCATTTTTATGTAGTCCTTCTTGTCTGATTTTGCTCCTTTTGCAAGATCAATGTCATGAAGCTTCCCCTCTCTGGTTTCTGTTAGGAGTTTTATAGTTGCATCTGTTTAACCCATTTTGAGGTGACTTTTGTGTATGATACAAAATAAGGGATCAATAACATTTTTTAGCATGTGGAGATCCAGGTTTCCTAGCACCATTTATTGAAGGGAATGTCCTTACCCCTGTGTGTTATTGAAGCCCTTATGGAAGATCAGTTGACTGAATATGCATGGATTTATTTCTGGGCTCTCTATTCTATTCCATCAGTCTGCACACCTGTCCTTATGCCCGCACCAGTTAGAGAAGAGTAGCCTTGATACTTCTTTAAGTAGTTGATGGAATTCACCAGTGAAGTAATTCATTCTGGGCTTTTCTCTGTCGGGAAGTTTTTGATTACACATTCAACCTACTTAGTAGTTGTGGGTTTGTTCATGTTTCTTGTTTCTTGATGATTCAGTCTTAGCAGGTTCTATCTCTGTATCAGTCCATTTCTTCTAGGTTATCCAAGTTGTTGGTATATACTTGTTTATAATCCTTTTTATTTCCGTGGTGTCAGTCATTATGTCTCCTCTTGCATTACTGATTTTATTGAGTCCTCTCCGTTTTACTTAGTTGTCAGAGTTTGTCAACTTTGTTAATCTTTTCAAAACACCAACTCTTATTTTTGTTTATTTTTTTCTGTTGTTTTTCTTGTCTGCATTTCATTTATTTCTGCTCTCATTTATTATTTTCTTCCGTTAATTTGAGGTTAGTTTAGTTTCCTTTGCTAGTTAATTGAGGTGTAAAGTTAGTTTGTTTATTTGGGATCTATCTTTCTTTTCTCTCTCTCTCTTTATCTCTTTTCTTTCCTTTTTCCTCTTCTCTTCTTTCTTTATTGTAGGTGTTTACCACTAGGAACGTTTCTCTTAGTACCACTTTTGTTGCATTCCATGAACTTCGTTATGTTGTGTTTTTTGTTTTCATTTCCAGATATTTTCAGATTTCCTTTTTGATTTCTTCTGTGACCTGCTGGTAGCAGGGGAGGGTGTTGTTTACTTCCCACATGTTATGAATTTTCCAGCATTTCTTCTGCTAGTAATTCTAGTTCCATTCCATTGTGGTTGGCAAAGATAACTTGGTATGATTTTCATCGTCTTAAACTTGTGTGGAACATGTTTTCAGACAAGATTATAAATCATATCTGTTGAGAGTTTGTAAGTTCTGAAACTTTTGGGTTAGAGATCAATCCCAGATTTCCTTCCTTTTTATTTTTATTAAAATTTAAAGCAATTAAAGAATCCCATCCTACTGACGGACCCCAGCACACGTTTCTTCCGTAGACACAGCGTTTCCTCTCTGGAGTGGCAAGCACCTCAAAGGTTTTGCCTCCTCTCCACAAAGCATGGCTTGTGTGTACCGCACGTTCCCCGAGTGTGAGCAGATTCTTGAAAATAGTCGATAACATCTGTACGCTTGCTTTTTCTCTGATATTTTCTTTTCTTTATAGTAAGAAGTAGTCCACAAAGCCTGTCAGGTGTGTGAGGGGCATGTGGGTGACTCCTCACATCTGCTTGGGGGGGTCTGGCAAAGGTTTGCTGAGTGAAGGACCAATGCTGCTTGGTCACGTGTTCTCACAGAGCCCTGCCGGCTCCAGGCCAGCCCAGTTAGCCTTTGTCTGTTTTTTCGCATAAAACTGCCTATTTTTTCACTTCCAAGGAAAGTGTTAGACACTTCAGAGACGTTTGTTTTTGTCACATGCGTGCCATCTGTGGTCTCTTGGCATCTTGTGCAGGTTCCCAAATGGACCAATGTGTCTGTTGGTCAGTGTCCAGAGTGGTCAGGGTGCTGCCCTGTGTTTGTTGGTATAACCAGCACTGAGACACGTATGGGACATCCCAGGCCCCGGTGCTTTGGGCCCTGTTTTGAAAAGTTTAATTAGACCTTTTATTTAGAATAATGTTAGATTTGAAGAAAAGTTGCCAAGATAGTACGGAGAGTTCCCATATGTCCCTCACCCGGTTACCCCAATTACTGACTCTTACATTATTGTGTTAAATTTATCAAAATTAAGGAACAGACATTGTTACATGACTATTAAACAAAATCCACATGTGATTCCAGTTTCACTGGTTTTTCCTTAATGCCTTCTTTCTGTTCCAGGGTCCCCACCCCAGCATATCTGTCGCCTTATATTTTGTCATCTCTCTCCTTAATTTCCTGTGGTCTGTGGCAGTTTCTCAGACTTGCCTTGTTTTTTGATGACCTTGTCAGTTTTGAGGAATTCTGGTTAGATAATTTGTAGAATGTCTCTCAGTTTGGGTTTTAGAGGAAGAGCACAGAGGTGAAGTGGCATTCTTTTTTTTTTCTTTTTTTTGAGGGTGGGAGGAAGGACAGATAGGGACAAACAGACAGGAAGGGAGAGAGATAAGAAGCATCAACTCATAGTTGTGGCACATTAGTTATTCAGCACTTGCTTTCTCATATATATCTTAACCAGGGCGCTCCAGCTGAGCCAGTGACCCCTTGCTCAAGCTAGCGACCTTGGGCTCAAGCCTGCAGCCATGGGGCTTGAGCCCCTGCTCAAGCTGGCAATCTTGGGGTTTTGAACCTGGGTCCTCAGCGTCCCAGGCCAACGCTCTATCCATCACACCACTGCCTGGTCAGTCCTGAAGTGACGTTCTTATGCCATTGTAGAAAGGGAACATGAGACCAACATAGCTCATCCCTGATGGTGTGTCCTTGATCACCTGGCTGGAGTAGTGCCTGTCAGTTTTCTCCACTGTAAAGTTACACCCCCTACCCCTTCTGAACTCTACTCTTTGGAAATCAGCTAGGCACAGTGTAGATTCAATTTAAGAATGTTGTTAATTGTTCTTTCTGTATCCTGTTGTAATTGAACCATGGCTATAATTTTTTTTGTGCTCTGTATAGATTTTGCTTTAGCCTTGGGAATGACTAAAAATTGCCTTGGCCTAGAGGGATTTGATGTCGTCAGTAACTGTGTGGACTCTTTCCTCCAGTCCTCGTGTATTCAGTTCACAGGCTTTATTTTAGACTCGCTATATACTCTGCCCATGGCCTCCCTGTGCACCATGGGCCCCTCTATTCTGCTTGTGAGGCTGCACCGCTGGTACTGGATCCTTTGAGCACAAGGAAACCTCATCTTTCTTTTACTGTTGGGGAAGGAGGTTTAGCCTAAGAACATTTTGTCTAAACCAAAGCTTATATAATCAGCACATACTGAAATGTATTTGTTCTAATTAACCTAATGGAAATTTTTCTATGTATAAAGTTACCTTAAAGACTTTTGCGTTTTAATGCTCTCTGACGCATTTCAGCATCAGGACGTGTGAGCTGGCCCTGCGCATGCTCCAGCTACCTGCAGAGTGGCTGGGTCTGAGGGGTTCAGAGTATAGCTTGCATGTTGCTTCTGTGTTGTGTGTGAGGTGAAATGTCTCAATGAATTTGACTTTTCTTTGTCTGATTAGTCTTTTTTGCTCTATTCAAATGACTTTATTTACATTTCCACTTCAAGTCCATGTCTAAATAAGAAAGAGACAAGAATAAGTTATTGTTTCAGCATGTAATAGGAGTGTTCTTGAAATTATAGGTAGATAGATGGATAGATATCTATATATACATACTGTTTTTTGTTCATTGAATCATCATTTTACGTGCTCTTAGGTAACTATGTCAAAAACAAACAAACTAAAAGCCTTGTAATAAAGTCTGTGGTGCCTGAAACAACCATTTGAGCAAATCCACACTCGCAGACGTTTAATTTCACCCATAGTCACAAACATTTCAGGAGGTAGGCCAGTGAAAAGCTGTTTCCAGGATGTTAGAACCTCACGTTCCTTCTCGTCATTGTGAACTGATCTAGGAAATTGCTTTGCGTGTTAGAGAGTACTTTGTCCTGGCAGCCTTAGAATCCAGGCCTGGGGGGAAGTTCAACAAGTGCATGAAGTGGGCTTTTGCTCACTTCCTGGTCCGTCGGGAGGACAACTCAAAGACAGAGTAGTGCTTTTACTCAGCCGCAGGGGAACTCCTTTTTCTGGCCCCCAATTTTGCTTTCAGTCACTCAAAATATTCTTAAATTCATCCGGGGGGTTCCCACGTGTTCTATAATCAGTCTCCTTTAAAGGTTTCAAATGTGTGAAGGACATAGAGTGTTAGCACGACTCACGTTTGATTGCTCCATTGCACGAGGGCCGCTCCCCATACCGTTACTGTGTTTTAATATTACTCATTCTTTTTTTCTAAGTGTGGATGTTCAAGAATGAGAGAGGCTGTGCATTATGAAGTAAAGGAGAAAACAATTTGTTCTCAGGAAGGTGACAGGCCCGTGGAAGATGAGGTGTTTGGCTCTGTCCTGGCTCTTGTTTCTGCAGTAGGTAGAGAAAACTGTAGGGCGTTGGGTGCAGGAAGCCCGCCCCTGCTACCAGCCCCTGTTCTGAACCAGGCAGGCCCACCCCGCTGAGCTCTGGGCTCCCATGCTCTGGGCTCCGAGCCGGGTGTGTTTCTGCCACTCAGACCTGGCACGGGTGCTTCCTGCAATTACTGTTCAGGTCTGTGTCTTGAAGTGGTCTAAAAAAATGACACATGTTGAGCCATTTTGGGGGAAATATATAGGGATGAAAAGCCCTGTTGTGTCATGTGTAATTAGTATCCTATGTTAGAGTCGGTCAGTCAGAAACCACCTGTGAGGACCACCTGCGCAGTGCCTGTGCTTTCCTGAGCGGTGGGAGGAGGTGTGGCCTCCGTGAGGGTAAGGTTGTATTTACACACCTGTTTGCTCAGTTGCCCCGTCCTCCGGGTGCATGGGGAGAAACCTCAGTAGTGAACAGAGGCCTGCCATCCACCCACTCTACCACTCTGCAAGTGCACTTGCCAAATGGAAGTTTTCTTAAATGATGGGAAAACTGATAACTGGTATCCAGAAAGCAAAGTCCCTGGGCGTTGTCTGCCTTGTCTTCTTTCATTTTTGTTGTTCTTTTCCAAGTGAGAGGAGGGGAGGTAGACAGAGTGTCACATGCACCCCAAGAGGGATCCACCTGGCAACACCCGCCTGGGGCCAGTGCTTGCAACCGAGCTATTTTTGGTGCCTGAGTAGAGTTTCCATGGAGCCATCCTCAGTGTCTAGGGCCAATGCACTTGAACCAATTGATCCATGGCTGCAGGAGGAGAAGAGAAAGAAAGAGAGAAGGGGGAGAGGGAGAGGTAAGAAGCAGATGGTCACTTCTCCTGTGTGCCCTGACTGTGAATCAAACCCAGGACATCCACATGCTGGGCCGATGCTCTACCACTGAGCCAACTGGCCAGGGGCGCCTTGTCTTCTTCCAGCCTGAGGCCCAGTTTCAGTGGGGAGGTGTTCTTTAGGAGGGTTCCCTAGAAATATGACTGATCAGGGTTCCAGAGATATTAGGAACTATGGCTGTATTTTCCCTACGGCATTGAGAAGTCCTCCAACCACCATCCAAAGCCAACAGATGTCGTCCAGGTTCACCTCTCAGGCCTTTACATCCCAAACACTTCCCTGACATTTTCATGAGAAATAATTTCTATGTTCTTTTAATGCCAAGATGACTCAGCTTTGTAAGGATGCTTTAAAATTGGTATCTATCTTTTAGTTTCTGCCTTTAAATTTTTGACTTCTTCTCTAAAATCCCCTGTGTTTTTCCTCTGGTTGTAAAATTTCCAGAGGTTTTACATTTCAACCACCGCCTGTGTGCCTATCTGTGCATTTCGGTGGACTCGAGTCCATCCTCTAGTCCTCGCCCTGTGCCGGGTTTGGGGGAGAGCACTACGTGGTCGGCCACTTGGAATCCAGTCCGCCCCAGCCCAGCGGAAGGATTGTTTCTCTCTGCACAGCAATGACCTCTTTTAGAACATTTTTCCTAGCTTTGTCTCTCTCCGATACCAAGATTCGGAAAGCACAGCCTTCGTATCAAGTTATTCCATCTGACTTTGGCTTGGTCCAAACTCAGAGCAACTAGAAGTGAGGTTGACTCCTGCCCTAATCTCACACTCATTCACTCAGCAAACACTTATGATGTGCTTGCTCGCTTTGAGCCAGGCAGAACACAAAGGCCCGCGCTCTCGTCAGTAAGCATCTAGTCTAGTGATATGCAAAACGTGTGGAAGCAGCTGGGAGGGCTTGCAGCCCAGAGACGTGGGGCCAGTCATTCTAGAGGGATGACACAGGACCTGGGCTGGGAAGATAGGCCCCAAGTCAGTTTAGAGAAGAGGGGATTGTGCCAAGTGGGGGGAGACCGCCAGGGGCAGTGACAGCTCTGAGGGTGCTCCTGGGGGAAGTCACTGCCTGTCCGGCGGCCTGTGCAGGCTCGGGACCGAGGAGCGTGCTGGAAACTGTGGGGTGTTGGGACCAACGAGAGGTTAGGGTTTGTTAGAGAAAACATCTCAGACAGTCTAGTTGTGTGCATGTGTCAACATTTTATTACGGTTTTGTACTGCGAGGGAAGAGGCCCCTGGTAAATTCAGTCTTGGTAGGGACGTGTTATAAGAGGAAAGAATGATTAAATCATTGAAAAGAAGGGCCAGTCAAAGATGCAGAGTCTAACTGATCATTGACAGTCCACCTGGGTGGATGGTAATGCGTCCTCCAGGACAAGCCTTAATCATCTTTAAGTTCATTAAGAAGAAAAGCACTTGATCTGGAGCACTGTTGATTTAACATTCCCACCGGGATGTTAGGAATTGTATAGCAGGCAACTTAGTTTTATTGCAGACCAGGTTTGGGGCAGTTTTTCTTTTCCAGGGTCCAGGTCACAGTGGAGTGCAGTCAGGTGCTTGGGAGTGTGGAGAGGAGCTCGGTAACCTAAGCTGAGGAGAGGCTGGATGATGGGGTGGACAGTGCACGAGCGGCTGTGTGGGGCTGGGGCAGAAGGGAGCAGCACTTTTAATTACCCCGGGAAAACCCAGGAGGGCTTTGAGGGCAGCCTCTCTCTTCTTTGACCCCCTCCTTCCCCAGGCCCTCCCTCTGGAGCAGCTCTGAGACAGCTGGGGAGTGGAGGAGCAGGGGTGGGGTGGGGGAGAATAGTGGTTGCTTATTCTCGAGAAGAGTTGATTTAATTTTTACAATGATGATGATGATTGTTCTTACCACAGTAAAAGAAAGACAATGATGTTAAGGTGATGATGAAAAGATTGTTAGAGGGAGCAGCCAGCCTGAGATAAGAGCTCAGAGAAAGGAGTCAAAGCCCTAGTGTGTGGGGGGGAGGCAGACTTTGTCTTCAGCCCTCCTACACCCTGTTGCCCCGCCCCCTCTTTCTCCAGCTGGTCCCACCTGTGTCCTGAGGTCCCCAAAGCAGCTTCAGAGAGCAGGTACTGGCTCAGAACCTGCTCAAAGCCGTTTTCTCCCCCATTCTACTCGTCTGAGTGGGCTCAGGGTGAGCCCGGATTCAACGGGGCAGACAAACGGACTTCACCTTTTGATGGGAGGACTGTCCCTGTCACGTTGCAAAGGAGTGTGGATACAGAGAAACATTAAAAAAAAAAAGAGGAAGAAGGAGTTTCAGAATCATGGTATCATCTGGCCTAGGCCTTGAGGCTGTTCTCAGTTATTCCTGCTCTAATTTGCTGTAATTACGTAAGATTCTGCCCTTCCTCAGAAACCTGTAGGCTTAATGTTCAGCCTCCTTCAGTGCATCTGCTGTAGTTGTAGTCAAAATACACCCTTCACAAAAATTAGGGGATATTTCAAAATGAATAGGAAGTGATAAGATATCCCTTATTTTCTGTGAGCAGTAGAACCTTCAGCAATGCCCTTGCCCCACATTGCACACCGGTTGGCACGTGGCGATTTTTGCTGTGTTTTCTTGTCACTGTTTGAAGATGTCAGAGTTGTAGCCAGGTTGCCAGAGAAGTGAGGGAGCCTGACCTCAGGGTGGGCGTGCAGTGGTTGGGGAAGTCACACCCCTCACCTCTCCTCTGGTGTTTCTGTGGTTTTAATTGTCCCAATGTCTTCTCTGTTCTTTTTTATTGTAACATTTAGTCACTGTCATGTCAACGTATTGCCATAAAAAATTACCACTCCATAATTACCTGATACTGATTATATGGGCATATTTGAGGATATGCATTTCTCTTCTGCACTTGATGTGAATGGAACATTACCCTTAACTTTTATTTCTCTTAGAAACCTATATTCAGGATGAATAATTGTTTCCATTTTGTTTTTATAATGTCATCCAGGTCACAGAAATGCCCGGCTCTGATAACTTGGGAGGATTTACTTGTGAGAGCAAAGGCAGTGAGTTGCACCTGCGAGCTTGGGAACGGGAGTCTGTGGAAGCCTCTGCATCCAGTCAGGAGGTTCCCTAGGCAACCATTCACGCAGTAATTAAAAGGTGAGGAACTGAGCAGTACGTACTTGGACAATTTTAATCCTCAGATGCAATCCCTGTCAGATTGAGACCTCCGTGTTTAACATTTCCGTTTACAATAAGTAAATAAAAAGCTTGCCACTTCATTGTAGGAAAACAGACTGTTGAGATGTGTGTGTGTGTGTGTGTGTTCTTCATCCTCACCGTTTTAATATGCTCTCTATGGTGGGGATGCTTGTGTACATTAATTCTGAAGAGACATTACTGCTTAAAGTGGTTTCATTTAGCTGTGAGGTTCTTTGGAAAAGCAGCGTCTTTTCAGACACCAGTCTCTCTCTGCCTTGGTCGGCGGCGGTGGGAGGTTGGGATGCGGAGTAGAGGAGTCGAGCACTCCCTTGCTGCTTCTTTCGGTGCTTGAGTTTGTGTTTATCTCACTGCTTCAGTTGTTCCACCCTACCTTCGACTCCTGGAGCATCCTGCTCTGTGGCCTGGGTGTGGGGTGGGACAACTGTCGGGCAGTCAGTCCAGGAGTAGGAATGAAGGACTCTTCCCGTCCAGCAAGCACAGCCCAGGTGTGCTGAGCTCTCTAACTTCTTCACGCTCATCCTCTTTAGATAAGTTTCTACTTCAATGTCAGCAAGGATGTGGTAAATGTTGCTATTCCTCTGTGAGACACCAACACTCCCAGACTTTACTTAGCATGGACTTGCCTGAACTTCCATTTTAATGATTAAGGTGGCTTTTGTTTTCATGCCCCAGGGAAAGAAGAAAGAGGAATTTTCTTTCGTGGGAGTTATGTGATAGACTCCATTTTTAGTGGTGTCGGAAATCATCTAAACAGAACCAGCATAGTGAACTATTAGCAGTGCCGAGTTTAAATAGGGTGGTGTTCTTGCCCTAGATTAGGTGTTCTGCAGAAATGTGAAACATGAGGTGAACTATGGAAAATGGCTGTTTTCGGCCCCAGCTGGTTAGTTCAATGGTAGAGCATCATCCTAGTGTGTGGCTGTTCTGGGTTTGATTCAAGGTCAGGGCACACAAGAGAGGAACCCATCTGCTTCTTCACCCCACCCCATCTCGCTCTCTTTCTCTCTCTCTCTCTTCCTTTCTGACAGCCATGGCTTGATTGGTTTGAGCACATGGGTCCCGGGTGCTAATGATGACTCTGTGGAGTCTCCACCTTAGGTGCTAAAAATAGCTCTGTTGTGAGCATTGGCCCCAGATGGACGACAGATCATCAGCCCCAGATGGGAGTTTCCAGATGGATCCCAGTCAGGGCACATGTGGGAGTCTGTCTCTCTATCTCCCCTCCTCTCACTTGGTAAAAGAAGAAAGAAAAAAAAATGCCTGTTTCTGCTGGAGCCCCAAAGAGCCAGTGGTCCACTCTGAGCACTTGTGGGCTCTAGGAGCATTTGGAGCTTGTAGCCACAGTCATTGGAATTTTCTTTCAGATGCTCCAGTAAATTCCCTTCTATGGCTGACAACTTTGAGACTCTTCCACTGCAGAGATGTGGCAGGTTAAGTCCGGTGGACTTTTATCACTATGGATTTTCCCTCCTCCCTAGGTCTGTGGAAGAAATTAAGATAGCAAATCGTGTTCTAGAGCCAGGACTCTGGACATTTTTTAAAATTTGCTATAGCAAAAGTGAAAAAATGTTTAATTCTCAGACTCAGAAGTGTATACAGACGTACTTAATTCTGAAGGAGGCTCTTTCACACTGACATTTTAGTGGTATTGATTGTGTAGTTGTTCTACCCTTAATTTTAACTTGCTTCATTGAATTACATCTTTGAAATGCAAGGCTATATAGTTCAGTGGTTCTTAACCTTTTTTGAGGTACCAAACCCATCAGTTTCATATGTGCATTCACCGAACCCTTCTTTAGTGGTAAATAAAATATGATTTTTTTTCCAAATTCAAGACATAGGTATATGTTTTTTTACTGGTGCACAAAATGAGCCGTGCATGAACATCACCTTGCTCAAAGAACAAAACCAACAAAGTGCATGAACTCACAATAAATGAGGGTATTCTGGCCTCCACGGCAGAGGCTTCTCTGAACCCCTGAGACCGACTCACTGAACCCCTAGGGTTCGATAGAACCCAGGTTAAGAACCACTGCTATAGTTTATGAGCTGCCTTAAATGATCTTTGAACAAAGGTAGATTATTAAGAAGATAATGCTTTGGCTTATCCTTTTTAATATATACATTTTCACATTTTTTGTGTGAGATAAAAACTGACATTGATTTGGGATGCAATCGCTCACTGAATTTCTTCTCTTTGCCAGTTACTAGGCACTGGGGATACAGAGATTAAGACCTTGACTCTATTTTGAGGGCACTGAGAAGTCCAGAAGGAGAGGCATTCAAATATATATTGTTAGAAGAAGAGCAAAAACTTGTGTGTGTAGTATTTACGGTATATGCCAGGCACCTGTTCAAAGTGCCTTTTTGGAGTTAACATTAATCTTGTGAATTGATACAGAAGCCCTAGTAGTTGTTACTGTTCTTTTCTCTATTTTTCACATGAATAAATTAAAGGACCAGGGAGGTTAAGTACTTGTCTGAGGTCATAAATCTCCTTGTGATTGATAGGCAGATGTATTAAGTTCATTAACAGGGCTGCTCATGGAGGACTCTGGCAGACTGGGGAGCATTCCAGCTGTGAACACAGGGACTAGAGGTGCAGACGTCAGTGACATTTTCCCGAAGGAGACCATACCTGAGCAAGTCTATTTAGAGAAACAGACAGGCCTTGAAATGCTTATTTAGTAACACAAAGTGCCGCGTCGTAAGTGGGTTCATAGGTTGAATCAGTGACCAAATTATCAGGAGGTGGGGAGATAGTAAAAGTAGGCCAGATTCCTGCATCTTTATTGTAACGGACAATGAAAATAGATTTCCAATTTGAAGGCCAACCTTTGTTTCCAGTTGGTATAAGGTATGGTAAAAACTTGGCACTTAGCCCTGGCCGGTTGGCTCATTGGTAGAGTGTCGGCCTGGCATGTGGAAGTCCTGGGTTCAATTCCCAGCCAGGGAAGACAGGAGAAATGGCCATCTGCTTGTCCACCCTTCCCTCTCTCCTTTCTCTCTATCTCTCTCTTCCCCTCCCATAGCCAAGGCTCCATTGGAGCAAAGCTGGCCTGGGCTCTGAGGATGGCTCCAGTTGCAATGGAGCAAAGCCCCAGATGGGCCGATTGTCGCCCCCTAGTGGATCCCAGTTGGGCGCATGCCGGAGTCTGTCTGTCTGCCTCCCTGTTTCTCACTTCAGCAAAATACAAAAAAAAAAAAAAAAAAAAAAAAGAAAGCTTGGAACTTAAAAATTCTAATAGCAGTTTTAATTTGGGTATGCCCTGTAAGCATGTGGGTAAGTGTGTGACTCCTTTTAGAGGTACTATGGTGAATTTCCCAACACCCGAAGACCTTATTTTAGGAAGACTGTAGCAGTCTATAGAAATAGTCTACTGGTATTTATTCTGCAAAATGCAGGGGTGAGATTGATCTACATCTTTCAGATTAAAAGTTGGCAGGAACTACTGATGAGGTAGATGAGCTTTATCATTACAGAGATACAGAATTAAAGAATTGGTGGTGCCCATCCTTGACCCTACCACGCTAGATTGTTGCTTCCCCCTCCTTCCTGTAACAAGAAAGGTGCTGTCTTGAGTGTTAGTCACATGTATAACCATCCTTTTGCCCCCCTGTCACCATGGCCTGCTGACTTTCTCATTACTCCCACTTGTTACTGATACCTGCTTTCCATCCTGGCCCTGCTTCACAGGATGAACCACCTGTTCCCTTGACTGCATGAGATTTGGGGCTCCTCTTTGCCTGTGATCTCCCCAGCTTCACCCAGCTCCGCACTCCCTAGACCAGAGGTCCCCAAACTACGGCCTGAGGGCCAAATTGCGGCCACCTGAGGCCATTTATCCGCCCCCACCGCACTTTCGGAAGGGGCACCTCTTTCATTGGTGGTCAGTGTATGGAGTACTGGATGTGGCGGCCCTCCAACAGTCTGAAGGACAGTGAACTGGTCCCCTGTGTAAAACGTTTGGGGACCCCTGCCCTAGACCTTGTCTGCTCATGCTGACATCAGTAAGTCAGACTGACCACGCCCTCCCCCTTCCATTTACCTTGTCCCATAGAGATACATTCCTCATCTCACTGAGACCTCGAGTCTCCTGACTCCTTGGCTCTGTACCTGTTTTTTCCGGTCTTCATGTTTCTCCTATTTACAGTCCATGGGTCAGGTATTCCATCACCCTCTTGACAGAGCCACACACTTCCTGACCATCTTGTTCTTTTGCTGGCCCCTGCCTGCTGAGCAGTGCTGAAGATGATCGTGCAGCTGGACAGATTGGTGCCTGTTCGCATAAATGCAGGGATCACCCAGCATGTGGCCGTGGTTGCACCATGGTATTCTGGTTGCTGTCATTCCAATAGTTCCTAGTGACCATTAGTAAGCTAATCCACTCTTCAAATGTGTGATGCTTCTCTTCCCCCTTACTCCTGTCAGTTGGTTCACTCCTGCAGCCGGGTCCCATCCCACCTGCCACCCAGCCTCTTCTGCTCCCTGGCATTCACGACCTGATGACCTCCTGGCTTTTCTTCTTCCTGTGCACGGTCTTAGTCATCTTTGCTGGTGTCACCTCTGTGAAACTGACCTCTCTCAAAAGGCAAGTACTGATGTCTGTTTCCTCTTTTAAGTGCAGTAAAACGTTCTTGTGTTTCTGTCCTTTGCCTTCTGCTGGGGGAAACTGGAATTGATCATAGAGTGGCAGGCCCCTGGTTCTCGTGTTGTGTGTGTGACCATGAGTGGGCCTCCCTCTGATCTTAGCTGCATGCCACGCCAAGCCATACGCAGTAACCATCCCCCTTTGCTGCTGATCCGTTTTGCACTCTGCAGAAACAGTCCCTGGTGGGGAAGGCTTGATCAGCAGCTTTCAGATTAGAAGTGGGCAGGAATTTCGCAGATAGATCAGTTTTGTTATCACAGCATTCTGAAGTGTTGTCTTCGGTGGGGCTCACTGGTGCCTTTGTGGATTGTGTTCTCTCCTCGCCTCCTGCCGAGTCGACCTCAACTCTGTTCTATTTGGGGCCTGGGGTGCAAATTCTTTGATTTGTTGTTGGAAACTCCTGTCCACTTCCCTGCTGCTCCTAGTAACCACTGACACGCCCACCCGCCGCCCCTGTGAGCTCCCTGTTCCTTTCATACCCCCCCTTTTTTCATCTTCTGTCACATTTCTTTGGTTGGCTTTCGCATAAAAATATGAACGTTTAGGAGACATTATTCATCACTGTGTTAACTCGTTGGTTCCAGAGATGGGCTCTTGGGGATGTAAAGATGGTGAGACTGACCCACGTCCTGGTGGTCACGAGGGAGAAACATCTAAATGTTAATGTAATTCAAACACACTATCATAAGGATGATGACAATCTTGCTGACCATTTTGTATACGTAACTTTATAGAATCTTTAAGTAATATTGTAAGGTTGCCGATTCCCTCCTATATGACGAGAGGAAACCAGGACTGAGACATGACGGCACTCGCTCATGAACCGTGGGGATACAGTCTGAGTGTGGGCTGCGAAGCTTATGCCCTTGACCACTCTGAACACTTCCTCTGCTCCTCCACGTTGCCTCTTTCAGAGGGCGGACCACAAATTGTAGAAAGCAAGATATTTAATAGACTATATAATATTGGGGATCGGCATGAGTGAGGAGCTGGATAACTAACCAGCTAAAAACCACATGTTGTGGTGTTTTTATTCCTCCATTGGTTTCGGTGTGGTTGTTGGAGGGCAGTCTCCTTATTCTGCCTGAAGATTATACTGTTCCTGGGACATTTGTTAGCACCGGGATTCCCACATGTGACCTGTGACCTCTTCTCACGGGATTATTTTATTTCTACTCTCTACCCTTGTTAAGCACCAGCTTCGAACTCACACCTGAAAACATTTCACCAGAGATTTGAAATATTAAGTGCCTTACATCTGAAAGAGGAAAAAGATAGGGTTATCTCTCACAGGCTGTGTGGGTGGTAGTTAATAGTCCAGTTGCTCTTGTGACTGCTGGGCAGACACAGGGCCTCTGTGTTTTCCTGAGGGACCCGGCCCACTTGTCCCTGGACCGGCCCAGCCCTGTATGTGGACTGGGCTCTCTCCTTTCCGGAGAGTTGCCGCTCCCTGTGCTCTGATCATCATGGTTCCAACCCTCTCTCCCACTTCATCTCCTTTCAATCCTATTGTCTTATTTTGGATACAGAAAATTCACAGATTGTTTTGAGAGACTCATTTTGAGGATTATTTATTTATTCAGTCCATATTTACTAAGCACGACTGCCAGCAGGCACCGTTCTGAGGGCTGGGGACACGGCAGGGAGCAGGCCATCATCTCTGCCCACTTTGAGCTATGGTTCTGGTGTGGGAGGCACCCAGCACACCAGCAAACAGGTGGTACGACGTCAGATGATAATAAATGCTGCTATTTCAGCTAAATCATCAGGTCTATCTGAGGAGGTGACATTTAACCAAAGATGGGAGTGTCTTGGTCAGTTTGGGCTATTGTAACAAAAATAGCAGCCTGGGAGGCTGAACAACAACAGACGTGTTTCTCACTGGAGGCTGGAAGTCTGAGATCAGGTGTCAGCACAGGCAGGTTCTTGGTGAGAGCCCTCTTCCTGGTCCAGGTGGCCGCCTTGTCATATCTTCACGTGGGGGAGAGCGAGGTCTCTGTGCCATGTCTCTTCATAAGGGCATGAATCCCCATAATGAGGGCTCTGCGCCCGTGACCCAGTCAACCCCCGAAGGCCCCACGTTCGAATATCATCACCTTGGGGGTTAGGGCTTTCGCATCTAAATTCTGGAAGAACACAAACGCTTGGTCCATGGCACTGAGTGAGGAAGAGCATCCAGGCATGGGAGCTGCAAGTTCCAAGGCCCTGGGAGGAGACTGTGCTCAGCACGGCAGAGGAACAGCTCCGTGGCACCAGCGTCACTGCTGAAACAAGTGGGTAACCAAAGAAAGAGCATTTGAAGAAGTGCAAGTTGGAGGGGTAGCACAGGGCCCAGTCCCTGTATGGCTCTACACTGGTGGCCAGTTTAGATCTGATCCCCAGGGCACAGGAGGCTTTTCTGAACAAGGGAAAAATGTGTTAGGAGTTGTGAATTTTAAAAAGTCACTTTGGATGCTGGGGTGGAGGGGGCAAGCCATGAAGCACAGGGTGGTCTAGGTGAGAGGAGGTGGTGGCTGAGACCGGTGGGTAGTGGTAGGTTGGAAGAGGTGGTTGGATTGGAGACTTGGAAGGCAGGGCTGGCACAGTTTGCTAGATCAGTTGTGGTGTATCAAGAAAAAAGACCCAGGGATAATTGCGAGGTTTCGAGACCAAGCGACTGGGTGGAGGAAGGCGCTGTGTACTGAGATGGGGAGAGTGAGGGATGAGTAAGGTTAGCTGGGGAGGATGTTGGGAGGTGTTCCGTGGAAAGGATTTTATAGTCACCTGTGTTTTGGAAATGTGGTCCCGGAGCATGACCAGGACAGCTGGAGTAGCTGTGACAGAATCAGGGGAGGGGAGGCAGGTGGAGGGCTAAAGAAAGCCATTGTTTGTCATGCCCCTGTGTTCATCCCCCAGAAAGAAAACTCTGCTCCAATTAGGAGGTCACTCTGTTTCCTTCTCCTCCTAGCCCTGGCCGACACATACCCCTTTTTTAAGGGGTGTGAGAAAGCAGCCTTGATTGTGGGTGAATTTTTATCTTAAGAGGTAGAAACACTCTCCATATTCCCTTCAGGGCTTCCTATCTGATGGTCACATACATTAGAAGAGTCAGCTTATTAATTTAGCCTAGCCGATTGTCAGTTTAGTCAGACAGTTGGTTTATCATTTTTCCTTTTTACCTATTTGTTTAATGAGTTATCCATGCCTGTTGTACTTAACTAAAAATTTACATCGGAACAATATAGTGGTGCATACAGTTTAAGGGAAACATTTTTTTCTTTTTCTCTCTAATTGTAATCCCTCTGAGGTACCTGTTTTAACAATTTGCGGTTTATTCTTCTAGACCTGTGCCATCTAATAAGGTAGCCATTTGCCACTTGTGGGCTATTTAAATTTAAATGAATTAAAATTACGAATACATTTTCAGTTCCTCAGCCACATGAGCCATATTGCAAGTGCTCAGTAAGTAGCCATGTGACTAGTTGCTATTACGTAGGACAATATAGATACAGAATGTTTCCATCATTGCAGAATGTGCTGAACAGCACTGATTTAGAATAATTCTATCCATGTACATATACGTACACGCATACACACAAACACACACACACATATGCACAATTAACATATTGTATATACTCTTCTGCAATTTGTTTTTTCCACCTAACAGAGTAACTGTTGATTTCGTGTGATCAACAGGCAGCATCATGCCAGGAAAGATTTTAAACAGCATGCATAATCAAACAGCTTTTAGGAAATTAAACCTTTAATTTCAGGTTTTAGAGCTAATTGCAACATGTCTTGAATGCTTGTTCCAACTTTAAACAAATTATTTTTGGAAATGATCCTCTCAACCTTGAGAAAGAAAGAAGATTGTTAAGAAAGACATGTTAAGAAAGAAGATTCAGGAGCCCTTGAGCTTAATTTACTATGCTTTTCCCGCCCATATTTATACATGCACATTTTGAAAGTTGTTTTTCTGTTTTATAACGGGGCTCATCGTCTCCTGCCGACCTGTTCTTTAGTAGAGCAGCACTGGCAGCCACTAGGCACATGTGGTTATTTCAATTAAAATGAAGCTGCATTTAAAATTCGGTTCCTCGATTGTACTAGCCAGTTTCAAGTGCTCACGAGCTACACATGGCAGGTGGATGGGGTGTCGGATGGTGTGGATACGGAATGTGACATTTTGTAGAGGGTCCTTTTGGGCAGCACTGTGCCGGAAGCTTTCTTCAAATACAGTGTGTCTGTAAAGTCACGGTGCACTTTCGACTGGTCACAGGAAAGCAACAAAAGATGATAGAAATGTGAAATCTGCACCAAATAAAAGGAAAACCCTCCCAGTTTCATATCTATTCAATGCAGTTCGATGTGGGCTCCTTTTGTTGCCTTACACACATCCAAATGATAGTGAAGTTCTTGCCACACACAGGTAAGGACGTCTGGTGTAACAGAGTGAATAATGTCTGTGATTCTCTGTTTTAAGTGATTAATGTCATTGATACGTTCAATGCACACATGTTGCTTCACATAACCCCAAAAGTAAAAGTCTTAAGGGCGTCAGATCCGGGGATCGTCGTGGCCATGGCTTGACAGAACCCCTGCCTATCCACCGCTGGGAAAATGTTTTATCCAGAAACTCACGAACAATGGTGGCATAGTGTGGAGGAGCACCGTCCTGTTGAAAGATGACACCTTCTGGAAATTGTGGCACTGCATACAATTCCAACATGTCAAGATATGCAAAAATCTTGCATCATTGTCGATCTCATGAAGCATATCTGTAGCAAATGCACATCGTGTGGGTCTATCTGCCGGTTTGATAGCGTGCAACAGCTGCAATTTGTACCCCGTAAAACACAGATGTTTCTTTAACACCTTATGAACTGTAGTCTTGCTTAGGTGTAATTGTTGAGCACACGCATGCACAGATTTTTTAGGGCTCCTTAGGTAGCTATCCTATATTAGCCTCTACAGACTCGTCACTGACTGATGGCCTACCAGAATGGGGTTTCTCCACCAAACTGCTGGTTTCCTTCAACTGCTTATCCCACCGAGTGATGTTATTCCTATGTGGTGGCGCTTCGTTATAAACGTGCCAATATTCACGTTGCACTTTGGTCACGGATTTGAATTTAGCGAGCCACAGAACACATTGAACTTTCCTCTGTACCATCTACATCTCGACTGGCATGGCCGTGGGCTGCTCCGCTGTATACACAGTGTTACGTCATCATCTGCACATGTGCACATGCTGCCACATCATCCTACAAAAACTGGGAGGGTTTTCCTTTTATTTGATGCAGATTTCACATTTTTATCATCTTTTGTTGCTTTCCTGTGACTGGTCAAAAGTGCACCATGACTTTACGGACACACTGTATATTCTTAGTATGTGGCATGCCTTTCCCACTGTTGAGGGGCAGGGATTTGGCCAGGGAGGACATGCTGGAATTTCTGGTAGTGGGCACAGAGCTGGCTCGCTCATGCCCTCCCCACCCAAGATTCCGGTCCTACCCTCACAAGACGCATGTGTGCTGTAGAGAGTTAGTATTCCACAAGAAGCTAATCGTGGGAGAGAACATTGGTTCTGATAGCTTGTCAAGGTTAGAATATCACTTTAAGTAATAGTTGGTGATGCACAAGTACTGTTGAACGGTACCTGTCTATAACAGTTGATGTTACCCTTCAGTGTAGACTAGAAAGCATTTATTAACTGTAAAGCCAGTAGCCATGGCCACCATCACAGCTGTCTGGCCTGTGCAGGTTCAGGTTTGATTCGGACAGACGGTAATGAAACAACCGAGCCAAGAACTGATGGGCCATTAGCTTTAATCCTAGCTTGCACCTGGCGGGCAAGAAATACACACAGTGGGAAAACATTTCCCTTTCCATTCAGGGCTCCCAACCATTTAGGGCTCCCAAAGCCACTGACTTATCCAAGTTTCTTAGAATCAGTTTTGTACCTCACCAGCCTTATTCACCTCTCTTCCCCATACCCTTCTCTCTGCACAAACTCTGCACAAACTGGCTTCTCCTTCAGCACTCTGCCATCTTGGCTGCTTCTCCTCCCCTCCACGTGGCCTTTCTCTGCTCTCTTCTAGCATGGCGCCTCTGCCCATTTTATAGTGTAGAAATCAAAATCTTTAATCCAATATACAAACAAGGAAGTCTCTGCCTGACCAGGTGGTGGCACAGTGGATAGAGTGTCGGACTGGGATGTGGAAGACCCGGGTTCAAAACTCCGAGGTCACTAGCTTGAGCGCGGGCCCATCTGGCTTAAGCAAAAAAAAGCTCTCCAGCTTGGACCCAAGGTTGCTGGCTCCAGCAGGGGGTTGCTTGGTCTGCTGAAGGCCCGCAGTCAAGGCACATGTGATAAAGCAATCAATGAACAACTGTGGTGTCACAACAGCAACGAAAAACTAATGATTGATGCTTCTCAACTCTCTCCGTTCCTGTCTGTTCCTATCTATCCCTCTCTCTCACTCTCTGTCCCTGGAAACAAAACAAAACAAAACCAACAAGGAAGTCTCTGATACAAAGTCATTTAGGATAGGAAGGGTTTATCTTAAAACTAAGCCTTAGGCTATAATGACCCTGCCTGCTTACAGCCTGACTCCCACACCCAATGCAAACTATAAGCAAGCAAATATATATATCATATTTACAAACTTATTTGACCAACAGTAACACTAGTTACAATGCGTGCTGACAAAGTAAAATGACAATATAACAATATTAGAAATGCATCCTTTTGTGCAAAACAGGATGTATTTATGTCACCATTTACGTTAGAAAATACATAATCTGAACAATTTATAAGAAACAGCAGTAGTTTGTCTGGAAGGGGAATATTGTAAAAGGGAGACAGGTAGAACAGACGGGGATAGCCTTTTCTTTGTGTGCCCTATAACTATGTGCTTGTATTACTTCATAAAAATAATAAGGTAATGAAGGAAAAAATAGAACACATACTTAAAATGTGCAGGGTGCAGAAGAGATTGTTTAGGAGGTAAAGGTTGTTTAGGGCAGAAAGAATTAATTATACAGTAGACTAAGAGCCCAGGGCTAGCCAGAGGTTTCATGTGACCATCCGACAAACCCCCAGCAGGCCCCTAGCACGCCAGGACTGAGGTAAGCAACACCGTTTCTTATAGGCTGGTCATTTTGCGGCATTTGAAGCTATTTAAAACTCTTTTATTACATACAATTTAATACATTTTAGAAGACAAACTATCCCTAGTACTGAATTATTTTTTTCATGCATACTTTCCTAACACAGCTCAGGAAATTCCGATTTAAATCCCAGGATATAATTAAACCTCCCAGAGTGATGAGGTTGAAAAAAAATTGTTTTAGGTCTGGGACACCCTGCTTCCATTCTAGTCTTTTCAAAAAGCTGAATGCTGGTGTTGATTGAGTCTAATTTGCGTAGCAATACACCACAGCTTCTTCAGCCCGCATCACCCACATGTGAGTCTAGTAGGGCACCCAGTATGGACTTAATCGTCCACCCTGTTTCTTCTTCTCTCCCAGCCTTCGCTGATAACCACTATCCGTGACCAAGAGGTGGGAACACGCAGCAGTGTGGGGACTTGGGCTGTGAGGACAGAGCTGCTTTCTCCCACTGTTCAGTCTCTGTTTGTCAGCTTCCAGGGGACCACGCCATCAAGAACAGGAAGACTTAGTTGTTGAAGACAGAACCCTGTAATTTTGCAAAACTGGTGCTTTTCCCCCCATTAAAGCAAGTTACTGGGATCTGTACTCTTTCAGGAAAGAAAACAAAGGGGAAAAACTATGTTAAAACCCAATCAGAGGGAAATTCTGTCCTAAACTGTGCATGTTACAAAGTAAATTTTGATTGTTGTGGAAGTTGAAGACAGGAATTCCCAAAAGCGAGGATAATTTTCAAAATGTGTAACCACCAGTGCAGCGTAGGAGCCCGGATGTTCAGTGTAGGAGCCCGGATGTTCAGTGTGGATGCCAGCCTTCTTCTGTAACTAGCATGGCTGGACCTGTGGATACAGGCTGAGGGTCACTCCTGCAGAAAGGTAAAAGCCATTGGAGGTGGACAGTGAGCCATCTTTGGGTTTTGTGGTGGAGCCTGCGGTTTATTCCCCCAAATCCCCAACCCAGTTCTTTATCGAGTCACTGGACTGCCTACTTCATAGTGTGTGTGTGTGTGGGGGGGGAGCATTTGGCAGCTTTATGGCCATGTGACTAAATTTTGGTTAATGGGAGGTGTCGGGTGTCATGTGATCTTTTCCAGAACTTTCCTTTAAGGACAGTATGTCCTCTTTTGCCCTTTGTGTCTTTCCTGTTTTGCTTCTGGAATGTGGATGCCACCATCTTGGACCGTGAAGTTGAGGTCACCCAGAGTGGAACAAACAACAAAATAGATGGAGGTGACACCCGCCTTCCTGGACTTTTTCCTGAGAAAGAAAGAAACTTCTCTTGTTCAAGCCGCTGACGCTTTGGGGCTTCCTGTTGCTCTCAGACAGCCCTGATTCTAACCAGCACAGATCCCTGACCTGCTAGGTGGATTCAGTTTTATCTTACCGAGAAGTCGAACCTTTCTGTGAATGAGGTTCTAATTTAATGGAGTGTAGGACACTGAGGTTGAATAAAAGTTAGGCACTAAGTTGCCCGAATAGACCACGATAGAGCCAGCATTTGAATCTGAGTCGGGTCTTTCTGACTTCGTGTCGCCCAAAGCTCCGTCCTTGCTTTAGCCAGCGACATGAGACATGGAGAGGAGCACGGGCCTCATGGTTTTTTGTAACATTCACACTTTGGCAGAGTCCCAATTTTGTGGATTTTTTTGAAAAAAAAAAAGACGTTGGGTTTTTCAGAGAAATTCATTTGTGGCTTTTTTGAAAGTGGCAAACATGTTAACTGCTTTTTGGTCAATAATACTTATCAGAAGAACTTTTTTTAAATTTCAGAGAAGCCTGTGTTGTTCCTCTAATTTCTAGTATTTGCTTGTCATTTTTGCTGTTTGGGACATTTCTATGAAAAAAAAGAAAAGAGTAGCTCAAAGAGAGGTATTGTCGTTTGTTTTCTTCAGTGATACCTACATTGAGGAATATCTGGGATTTTTTAGAGTTCTCTGGACTATTCCACAGCTTCAGAACGTTGCCAGATTCAGTATGTGAAAATGTGGACATGAGGATGAAGTTTGTAAGTGATTGCTGTTGTCACTTGAGGGCAGCCTCTACCGCCAGCATTTCTGCAAATTGTAGATGTGTAGGACCCGATGGCTTAGTGCCCTGCTGCTTTGGGCTCGGGGAAGGGGCAGGTTGGCAGCTGGTGCGTGGGAGGTGGGTGGGGCCCCACAGGTCTAGGGAGGCTGGTCAGCTGAACACAGTGCAAACAAGTACTTAGCAGAACCGGAAGTAGAAACAGGCTTCTTGTCCGATGGCCAAGGTTCCTGATGGTGCCGTGGGTGATGCTTCGCGATCGTGCATTCTTGTCATCTTAGAGTGGATACTTGATTGAGTGTATGTATCCCTCTGATCACTGGGTCTGTAGGTTTTGCTGTGCTGTGTACAAAAAGGATTCCATGGCAAGTAAGTGTGGGAAAGTGCTGGGTTCTAGTTCTCCTCCTGGAAATTAGCATTGAAAAAGTTTCATATGATAAGAAATCTAACTTTATTTAGCCCAGTTTCTGGAACTTTCTTGAAAACAGAAACGAGCACCTTTAAACTGTAACCTCCTGCGGAACTGCTTTGTGATTCTTTGTATAAGCGGTTGCCAACGACCTTGGAAATGACTCTCTGAGTAGGTTGAGTTCCTGAGAAAATGTAATCTGTGAATTGTGTTAACCCGGGACTTTTTGGGGTCCCTGTGTGCCCTTATTTGCTAGGCCATGGTCTCTAAAGGTCAGTCCCTCTCTGTGTGTATTTCATGGAAGCAAAACTTGAATGTTGGGAAGACCCTTTGAGTTCACCTAATGCTGCATCCTCATTTGCTGGTGGAAGAAACTAAAATCTAGAAAGGTTAAGTGTCTCACGTGCCAAAGGCCAAGCAGTTAATGAGTCAGGATGCCTGGGCCAAGGTCTCTTAATATTCCTTTAACCAGTTCTTAGAAACTATTCTCACAAAAATTAAGGGATACTTTATTGCTTCATATTCATTTTGAAATATACCCTAATTTTTGTGAGCAGTGTAGTAAGGGTGAGAATATCAACTGTCGTAAATGTCTGTGAAGTCAATGCCTAGTAATTTCCTTATGAATTTATACAATACTGTCTACGGTCTTACAACGAAACCACACTGTTTTTGTTACAACCAGGGGTTTCCTTTTGTTTCCCCTTTGGGACGGTGCGTCATTCCGGATCAGAGCCATACATTTGACCTCAGAATGTAAGGGTGTTCGGTTTTCTTCCTGACAGCTAGGGAGAAGAGGGAAAGATATCATAAGGTTGTAGCATTGCCCTGTTTCCATGAAATGTGTCAGGAAAATTCCTAGAAGGCCAATCTGCGGCACTGTTTTCACGCCTCTCTTCTCTGTTGCAGCCTGTAACAGAGTTAAGAGAACAAGATTAGCCTCGGTTAGGACAGGAGCAGGCACTGCCTAGTAAAAATCTGAGAGTAAGTTCAAATTAAACCAAACATGCCAAAAACGACAAAATAAGCCTTATTTCTGAAAGAAGAGAATGTTTTGTTTTGTTTTTTTTTTTTTGTATTTTTCCAAAGTTAGAATCTGGGAGGCAGTCAGACAGACTCCCACATGCGCCCGACCAGGATCCATCTGCGGTCATGCCCAGCAGGGGGTGATGCTTCTGGGGCATTGCTCCTCTGCAGCTGGAGCCATTCTATCACCTGAGGTGAAAGCCATGGAGCCATCCTCAGCACCAGGGCCGCCTTGGCTGAGGGAGGGGAAGAGAGAGAGAGAAAGGAGAGGGGCAAGAGTAGAGAAGCAGATAAGCGCTTCTCCTGTGTGCCCTGACCAGGAATCAAACCCATGGCTTCCACACGCTGGGCTGATGCTCTTCCTCTGAGCCAACCGGCCAGGGCCGAGGGAGTGTTTTCCCTTTTAATAAGTAATAATGAATGCTTAGGACTTAAAATACATATATATATATATATATATATATATATATATATATATGAATTTATTTCTTAGAACAGTTGTAGATTCACAGCAAAATAGAGAAGAAAGGTGCAGAGATGTCTTATATACTCACCTCTCCCCCCCCCCCAGGTACAGCCTCCCCCATGTCCACACCCCTATCAGAAAGGTACTTTTGTTAGAGTTGATGAACTTGCACTGGCACATCATAATTACCCAGCAGTCTTGCTGTTGTACATCTTGTGGATTTGGACGAATGTATAGTGATGTATAAGCATCATTATAGCATCGTACAGAGTATTTGACTGTCCTGCACATCCTCTGGGCTCTATGTGTTCACCCCCACCCCCACACACACATACACACAATCCCCTTGCAACCTTGGCAACCACTGATCTTTCAACTGCATCCATGGTTTTGCCTTTTGCAGAAGGTCCATTGCTGGTATCATATGGTATGTAGCTGGTAACAGTATTTTTGGGTCATATCATTTTTCTCTTATTCATGCTACAAGGGCCCAGCATTTTATAGGCTTTTTCTAAGGCAGAAAACTCCTCTAATTTTTGTCAAGTCAGTGACTATTGTGAAGATGTTATACTTGGGAGAAAAGGGTAAATTTTGTGCACGTGACTGTTTGACTTGTGTTGAACGGAGCCGTGGAGAGAGGAACACACAACCCCTCTGCGTCTGCTCTTTCCCCCTGGTCCTGCCTTCTCCCCGGACACTGACCTCCTCTTAGGCATCTTTGAAAATCTTGTTTAGACAGTACCAGCTCGGTGAAACCTTACTTGGTTCTTTTCCCTACAGGCAGACCTTCCCCTAGAGTCTCTGTCCTCAGTTTACCGCACTTTTTGTTTTCCAGAGTAAGTGCTGACTTCCATGCCTGTGTTCCTCTCTAGACGGTGACTTCCTCTAGGGACAGGAAGTTGTCTTCATTTTGTGTTCCAGGTCAGGCTGAGCGCATGGTCTGGAACAGTGGTTGGCAAACCGCTGCTCGTGAGCCACATGCGGCTCTTTGGCCCCTTGAGTGTTTAGCAAAGGCCAGCTTAGGAGCACCCTAATTAAGTTAATAACAATATACCTACCTATATAGTTTAAGTTTATAAAATTTGGCTCTCAAAAGAAGTTTCAATCGTTGTATTGTTGATATTTGGCTCTGTTGACTAATGAGTTTGCTGACCACTGGTCTGGAATATAGTAGTAGATCTGCAGTAATTGTTTCTGGACCTGAGCTTTTCACATGGTAGACCTGTGTTTTAGATTTTTTTTCATTATAGCAAAGGCAATTTGGCTTTTTGAAATAGAATGAACTCACTATCAGAATTGGAGAAAGTCATGGTAGCATTCTTTTTTATTATTTGTTTTATTTTTTCTGAAGTGAGAAGGGAGAGAGGCAGACAGACTGACTCCTGCATGTGCCCGACCAGGATCCACCCAGCATGCCCACCAGAGGGTGATGCTTGGCCCCTCTGGGGCATTGCTCTGCTGCAATTGGAGTCATGCTAGCACTTGAGGCGAAGGCCATAGAGCTATCCTCAGCGCCTGAGCCAGCTTTGCTCTAATGGAGCCTTAGCTGTAGGAGCGGAAGAGAGAGATAGAGAGAAAGGAGAGGGGGAAGGGGGAAGAAGCAGATGGGTGCTTCTCCTGTGTGGCCTGGCCGGGAATCGAACGTGGGACTTCTACACACCGGGCTGACCCTCTACCGCTGAGCCAACCGGCCAGGGCCACGGTAGCATTTTTAGTCATTTATATGAGTCTGGTTACTTCTTAATCTTTACAAAAATACCACTGATATTTTATCTTTGTATTTTAATTGTCTGAATAGCTCCAGATTGTGTGTTGCTAGTTCTTTGGTAAAACTGAGCATCTTAAATTTATTGATTGGTGGACAATTTAAGAAGAAACTCAGACAGGAATCTTTGTGCTTTGTCAGTGTGTCTTAGGTCATCATGGTGGGAGGTGCTTTTTTAGACTGAGTTGTCCTGAGAAAAGCATAGGTACCAGTGTACATAGCTTCCTTGCTAGGGGAACACCTTGAATTAGGGAAGCACCAACAGTGTGTTAGCAAGTAAGTCTTTACTATAGCACTCGGAGCTCTGCTTTGCTGGGGACTCTGGAGCCAGAGTAAAGCATGTGCCTCAGCATGTCCAAAGCCAGTCAGAACCGGTCTGAGGGCTGTGGACGGTGCTGGGTCCCTGTCCTTGCACGTTCATAGCCATCCCATGTGGTGGTTATGGGCCTGGCAATGGAAAGTGGAGCATCCACTCAGAAGTGTGGCCGGAAGTGTGGGTGGGGCAGGTGGTGTCTGCTGCAGGCATAGCTGTGCGGTTGCTTGTGTGACAGTTCAGTCTCAGTCCTGTGAATCATGAAATAGCCACAGAGATATATATATATATTTTTTGCAACAGATTTAAAACTTAAAATGGGTCAGAAACCAGCAGGAATTGGAATTAAAAGTATATTCCAACACAAGAAGCTGTTCTGGGTGAGTGACGTAGGACTGAGGGTGTGCGGCAAGGTTTAATCTGAGCAGACCCTACATCCGGCCTTTTCCCTGCAGTTGTGTGTTCTAAGGAAACACTGGGACACGTGCACTTGAGGAGACCTTCAGGCCTCTCCCTTTGCAGAGGGTGGCGCTGAGAGGCGGCGATGAAAACCCAGGTTGCCAGTGATGGGACAGACCAAGGATCAGGTTTATCTGATGGCTGGTTTGGAACTCTACATCACACTTGTGTCCTCTCCTAAAGAAGGATCTTTTCTGTAAATTTAGGTCACTGATCCCATGGCCCCACTCTTCTAGGTACCATCCCTGAGAGCACTTTAGATGACTGGCGTGCTTTAAGGCATACATTTCTGTAGCATGGCAATTGCCTAGGTCACCAAGCTCTGTGAGCGCATTTTTCTCCTGTGAAAATTTGTAGGTTCTATTCACATTTCTCTTATCCTTACCAGATAATTTATAACTGGGCCCTGGCTTTATACGAATCATTTATTCCTGAAAAATGTTCGTAAGACTAAAATTTATCAATAGTAATTCTGATGGGGAAATTCTTATAGATCCTGAGCCCACAAACTGTGACCCCCACTTATACTAATACAGCACTACTGTGAGTTGGAAGTTTGACATAATTGCTTTGAGGAGTGGTAGAGTTACCATACCCTGACCTAAAAAGACATTACATTCTCTGTAACACACAGCTCTTGGTCCATGTTTTTGGAGCTTTTTTGTAGCTATGGCACACTGAGAGTTTAAGACTGAAATTAGACACAAAACATCATAGTTTGGTAACAAAATATCTATCTTTCTTAAATCCTGTCTAATGCAGAACAGTCAAATAAAAAATAAGAACTTCCATACAACCTGCGCCACCACGCAGCGTCCACACGGCGGCTGTGTCCTCTGGCGCATAGCTGCCCTTCAGGCACTCTGGCCACAAACAGCGTACACATATAATGAGATTTTTGTGCCTGTTTGTAGCATAGAATAAGTGATTGATAATTTGCTTGGCTACCTTGCTATCAGCGGTGAGTCCAGTATCCTATTTGTGGATAATAAAAGATCAAATTAATTTGGGACACAATTTTTTGAAGATCAAAAAAAGAAAAAGGCAAAATTTGGATTATAAAGGCTCATCCTTTAAAGTATTCTGTACTGTAGCCTTCTCGTGTCTCAAGTTTGTGTAAGATTGAGGTAACTGGTCTAGCCAGAAATCATGCTTAGCGGGCTCTGGGCGGATCAGCTGACATACATTCCTGGGATAGCGCTGTTTCATTCAGTGTCCTGCTACTCCAGTGCCCAAAGTAGCCTGCACTTGGGGGATGGGGGTCTTTATTACTTGATTTTGTAGTAAGAGTAATTTTCAGAATACGAAATACACAAAAGTAAAAAAAAAAAAAACTTGACTATTTCATAGGGATGAATGAAAAGCTGATTTGGAAGGGGTGCTCTCACATTTCTCCTTATTTCTCCCTTCTGTCAGCAGGTGGCGTCTGACTGTTTCGGCTTTCTTTGCCTTTTTATTCCTTTCTGCCCCTGAGCCCGTGGCAAACACCTGTCACGGGAATGGATGCTGTTATGAAAAAAAAGTCTCACTGTGACACGTTGTCTTTTCAAAAGGACAAGAAGGAAAAAGAGAAGTAGGGTGTGTGGCCTAAGGCACACCACAACTACTTCATTTTGTGTGCTGACACATTTATTAGAGGGACACTTGTCTTCCTGCAGGAGTGGATCTGATATTTACTGTTCCAGGAAAATTTGCCTTTATATTTCTAAGTAGATAGCTCCTCTTTTATCTTTTAGGTGGATGGTCACCTTTGGTTTATTTGACAGCTTCTTTTCCAAAGAAAAATTCTTTGATGTACAGATAAATATTTTGTACTTAATTTTGGGAGAAAAACTGGTATGACAGTGATTTGGGATTTGGGCTGTTCACTGTGAATGTGAAGTGCACATAAAGACATTTGGTAGAGAGCACAGAGGACTTTAGTGAAAGATTGTTAATGACCGGAAGGGGGGGGTTAATTAACACGTGTTATCAAACCAAACTGCTTGTGGAGCAGTGTGCTTGAGTTAAACATTCTAAAGAACACTACAGACCCCACAAACCCTTTTCCCTACCTTTTTCTTCTTATTTAAAAAGATTTTATTTATTGACTTAAGAGAGAAAAGAGAGTGATAGAAAGGAGGGGGAGCAGGAAGTATCAACTTGTAGTTGCTTCTCGTGTGTGCCTTGACTGGGCAAGCTCGGAGTTTCGAACCAGTGACCTCAGCATTCCAAATGGACACGTTATCCACTGCACCACCACGGTCAGGCACATATTCTTTGTCAGTAAATATTTCTTGAGTGTTTCCAGAATTAACATAATATTAAAAAAACCAAGTACATGAATTAGTGCCATCAAGGATATGATCTTATTTAATGTAATTTGTTAGTTCTCTTTTCTGCTTTAGGATGAATAGTTGAATCTTTAACATACTATGACCCCTTATCGCCTTTTCCAAATTCAAGTTGCAGCTCAGAGCCATCTTTTTTCAAGATTATCTTAATTCTCCCACCCTCTCCACTTCCCCACCCACCTCCAAAAGGTGATCTCATACTTCTCTGAACATCCTTAGCATTAAGACAACCTCTTTTCTGGAACTTGTCACACTCTCCTTTATAGAGTTACTTACAGTTGTTGAATTCAAAGCGTTTGATTGCCAGTCGTTCTCAGCACAGGACTGGTATAGAATTGCTATCCACTAAATGATTTATTGAATACTTATTGGATATGGACTTGATAAGTGCCCTGACCCTCAGAATCAGTCAGACCTGGCTTTGAAATTCAGCTCCGCTGTTGACTCGCTCTGTGAGTTTGGCCACACCATCACTCCTCTGAATTTTAGTTTTCTAACCTGCAAAATGGGATCAATACTTGATAGAGATGTTGTAAAGATGAAAAGCAGTCGTGGAGGTCAAACACAGTGCCTGGGGCACAGTGAGTGCTCAGTAAATCTTGGTGTGTATCCACAGACACCCCCAGGACACACACATATACACACACGTTGTGCTTGTAAGATGCTAGGCCCTAGAACAAAGACAAAACCGCACAGGTGCTGTGCCCACTCTGGTTAAAGAAGAAATAAAACCCTGCAAGACAGAGAAGGATGATATTGTTGGGGCACTAGGGATGGAGCACCATGGGAGTTCACGTCCTTCTCCTGGAGGAAGAATTGATATGGTTCATGGGACGTTTTAATGCAAAAGGCAGCTGTTGTGCAGAATGCAGAAGAATGGATAAGACTTGAATGCATGGAGCCCGGAGGATAGAGAGACAGATAAATATATTTCAAGATTTGTGTGTCTTTTTAAAGACACCTTATTGTACAATAGGACTTTCTGATCAGAGACTGCAATTGGAAATGGATATTTCTACTGATCTGCCACAAGTTTTTATTTTTCCAGAAACTTGCCAAGTGCCTACATATATTCTCAGGTGGCTTCACCTTGGTCCAAGCCTGGTGGTTGCCACCAGGGAAGCTTGGCAGCAACTTTACCACTACACCAGCTGCATTGCTTGTAGCATCGTATTGGGTAGCATGGGCATGGAGGAAAGGGGAAATTAACTTGGTAACTGTCCCTAAAGATATGTCTGCAAGAAAGAAGCTTTTCAGCTTAATGGTAAAATAATGAAATACAATACGGAAATATCCTTTCTGTACCTAGGTTTTTCTGAGTGCTTTGAAGTAGACAGGTAATAAGAGAAGCAAGTAAGACTAGACCCTTCTAAAAAATGTTTTATGCTTGTTGGGTGTTGTACCCTACCCTCCCAAGTTCACGTGTGGACTTGAATCTCCAGCCTGCAGTCTGTAAGGTTCACAATGCTGATCCCAATCAGCACAAAGATCTAGGCCAGACTAGTAAATTAATAACTAAATTAATAAGTAATGGAATAAGGTATATACTCCACTTGTAGGTTGGAAATCTTCACAGTGAGGAAAGCCATTAAACCCATGATCAGTAATATACAGTGTGTCTGTAAATTTATGGTGCACTTTTGACCGGTCACACGGTCAAAAGTGCACCATGACTTTACGGACACACTGTACATATATATTTGAGTCTTTCAGGGAAATTTTAAGAGTTGTCTGAGCACAGTTCAGTTGTCCCCCCCCCCCCCCCAATCACACTTGAGCCCTGCTGCTCCAAGGAGGACCTGCAGAAGCTGCCTAGGGGCACAGGGAGGATGCCCAGCCTGTCTATGCTAGAGCTTTAAATAGATGACAAATTCTGTATAGATGTAGATTTCACAGAAATCGCATTCCAGGTTAGGAACTTGGGAATTGGTGGGTGTCTGGTATCTCTTACATGAATAAGGTTCCAATGACCGCATTCCCGGCCACTCACCTTTCTTTCCTCCACTTCTGTGTACCTCCCATTTTTTGCATCATTTAAATAGGAAGTGGAAGGAGAATTTATTTTTCCTCTGGCTCAGCAGTCCTGTTTCAGTTGTAAGGCAAAGTCAACGACAAGAGTTTAGGGTGGGACCTCTGAAGACCTTGGTTGCTGGTCCTGTCAGTCGCTAATTTGTGATCTTGGATAACTCAGTTTCTGCGTACACAACATTGTATTTACAAACAGCAGTGAAATTAGGCTAACAATGCCTGTTTTATCAGACAGCATAGATTCTTAATGTGGAATTCATAGGTAGTCTTCCTTAAACTTATATATGTGGTTCTGTGTTTCTCGGGTTCTTACCTTTTTTGTGGGGGTAATTCTTAGAGGGGATCTATGAACCTTCTTTCAGATTAAGAATCTCTGCCTAAGACGTTATTGTGAGTTTGATAAAAGATAATACAAACTGATTTAATAATGTGAAAGATGGTGTTATTTCAAGAAGATTATAATCATTCCCTCCTTAGACCACTTAATTCATATTTCTGCTCTTTTGGAACTCCCTGGTAAACACATTCCTGTTTTTGCAGTCTCTCCCTCCCCTCTTCATTCTTCCATCTCTTCCTTCTTGTCAGTTGCAGATCTTGAATAGAAACCTGTGTCCAATTTTCTGGGCTTCAGTAGTTATCAAACCTATGGCTCGGTCCCAGGGTAACTCCCTGGTTGTCCTATGTTTCTAGCATCTAAGCTTTAGATGCTATATATAGCATTTGACACTGACTGTAGCGGCTTTGATTTTCATGATATTCTTCTGGTTGCTTTTGTCTCTGTGCTATTTCATCCCCACCTTTATAGAGAAAAGATTAATTTTTATCAGTAAGACTGTTTATCCAATCCTTTGAAAGGGACACTTCAGTTCCCTGTCTGAACTTAACAAGATGTTGCTTTAGATGTGAGTTTATCTCTTTGTAATTCAGTGACCCCAAAGCAGGAAATTAAAGCCTCTTGCATTGTAAACGAGGTATTAGTTCTGAGTTCTTTTAGTTGCCTATGAATGCAAAACATACCATCTGAAAACTTACTGGATGAACACAGCTATCCTTTTATTTGCTCATGAGTCTGTGAGTTGGCCAGGGCTCAGCAGGGTGGTCCTCCTGCTGGTTGTCCAATTATCTAGAGTGTTTGCAGCAAGATGGTGGCTGGGGCTGGAATAAGCAAGACAGCTTCACACATATGCTTCTCACCTTGATGGAGGCAGCAGGGAGGTTTTGATCTCTCTTTATACCTGGCTTGCCTGGTCTTCCATATATGGTGGCTGAGTATCAGCAGATACTCGGAGAGGAAAGCCCCGGCCTGCAAGTGCTTACCGAGCTTCTGCTTGCTCACATCCCATTGGTCCAGCCCAGAGTTGGTGTGGGAGGGCATGACACAGGATGTGACTACCGGAAGGCATGGTTCATCGGGGACCACTAAAATAACATGCATGCTAGCATATAGGAGTAGCTCAAATATTATTTTATCGAATTGGTGATTTAAGCTTTTAATGCAGAATAGTTCACTACTCTTCTCTGATATTAACTACTTTTAAAGGTTTAATTTGCATTCAGGTGATCCACTTACTTTGTTTTATTTATTTACATATTTATTTTGATAATTCAGTTTTTTTCTGGACCTCTCAGTCTGTACACATTGAACATAATTTACAATTTGGTTTAAACTTAGAAGCATAAAATTTCCCTGTAATTCAGCCTTTCTTTTGTTTTGATAAGCTGTCCTGATGATTTTTTTGCAAATATCTCTATGTGAGTATTACCTAAATGGTCAACTGTGTTATTCCCCTTTGCTTGTAGCCTCTCTGAGTATGTGACACCAGAGAAAATAAAACATTCCCCCTGCTCTTGAGGAAGACCAGGCTTAGGAGTCTAAATTAAACAATAGAGGAATTGAAGCTGGAGACAAATGAATAGAGGATGTGATTTTGTTATAAAAGTAGTTTCTGTTTTGCAAATTGTGTTCATCTATAACTTCCTTTTAATATGTCTTTAAGAATTAATTAACACTCTGTTACTGCCTTGCTATAGAAGAAGAAGGGGTGGTAAAAGAAAAGGCAAAAAGAAATTAAAAAAAATTTTTTTTAAGTTGAGGCGGTCTTTTAAAGTTCTAGGAGTTGCTGTCATTTGAGGGCAATTAGAAACAAAAATGAAAACCAAGCATCTCTATGGTATTGTCAGGAAAAACATTTGATGTGGAACACTCATGTAGAGTCAGGACACTTTCCCAAGGAGAGTCATAGCCTTTCTCTTCCTGTGAAAGAGTTAAGGAACATTGTAATTTAGGAGAAAAGATCTGACAGATGATGACAGTTCCGGAACCAAAAACTGGACTTAAGTGTGTGGTCTTCTGGTGGTGCTTCAGTAAGGTACCTTGGTGTAGCACTTCCCGAACTGGACTGTGCAGGCACATTTGGGGATCTTATTAAAATGCAGATTCTGACTCAGTAGTTCTGGGATGGAGCCCAGGGCTCTTCTTCGCTGACAGGCTCCAGGTGATGGACCATGCTCATCTACCAACAAGATGATAGTGAATTTAACCCTTCTCTACTCTCCGTCCCAGCCCGGTTTCCGAGATAACCCTGCTTGATTCCCGCACACGTTGGTACATGGCTTTTTACTTTTGTCATTGACCCCCAGCAGGACAAATAGAAGTCCTTTCGGCATCTTTTCGCACATGCCCCGGCCATCTGTTTCCCAATGAGGAAATACGTGTTAATTTAAATGTACCTTTGGTACGTGGCATTATGTCACTTGTATAAATCTGGCCTTTGTTAGTAGCTGTGTTAGGTAAGACAAGGGTTTTGAGGGCTGGGCCTTTCTTACAAAATGCTGTTCTTGCTACCTGTTAAAATGTAGCATAGTATTTTGGCAGACCAGCTGTAAATAGGATAAGCTTGCCGGGAACCCAGCCTGGTAAGTTTAGCCAACTGCAAAGAAGGAATCCATGTGTAACCCAAATAGTGTACATTAGCAGTGGCTGAGAGAGTTTAGATACGAGTCCCTGTCTCCTGTGCTTGATGGGAGTCAGTGAGACTACCTCTCAACAACCACATCTTGTTTTCTAATAGAGCAGCACTCCAAGCGGCGAACTTCTTGAGCTCAGTGACAGTAGACTTGAGAACCAGAGCTATTTGGTTTAAGTAAAATTCATTAGTCCTACAGATTTCTTATCAAAACCCTCATATCTGGCTATCTAACAAGACTTCTGCTTATATCAGATTCTTCTTCAAAGCCAAGGTTTAGAGAGGGCCAGACACTCTGGCCTGTCAGCTTTTTTGCTGAGCGCTGGTGGGAATGGAATCGGGCGTTTTTACCAGCATCACTGACAGGCTGGGCGGCCTGAGTCGCCCCCAGGGCTTCATCTGAACCAGGGCAGCTTTCTTACTCTGCTGCATTCATTTCTCCCCGATTTAGCTTCTCACATGGGCTTACCCCTATCTCTAGGAATCCAGCCTGCATTGTTTTTTTAATGCAGATTTTTCACATTATAATCTGTTTTGTGATCTTCCTCTTTGCAGAGGGAAGCACAGTAAATGCAACCCCATAGATCTAGGTCATCCAGGTAGTCCTACCAAAAAATTTTTTCAGTTGGAAAATAGTTTTCATTGGAGAATTATGTCCTAATTTCCATCTAAGAAGTCAAAACCAGTGGAACTCATGCTTTGAACAAAGGTAGCGTGGGTAATAGGAGTGAGGGCTTTGGAATCAGACCTGGATTTCTATCCGAGTTCAGCCGTTACTAGCTGTGTGATCTGAGGCTGAACCTGCTCTAAATAATTTTTTCTTTTTTATTGAGAGGTGGGGAGGCAGAGAGACAGATTCCACCATTTGCCCTGACTGGGATTCACCCAGCAAGCCCTCTACCTGGGCAATGCTCTGCCCATCTGGCACCGCTATTCCGTTGCTCAGCAGCAGAGCTATTTTAGCACCTGAGGTGAGGCCATGGAGCCATCTTCAGCACCCAGCGCTAACTTTGCTGGAACCATTCGAACCATGGCTGGGGGTGGGGGGGGGGGAGAAGGAGGGATGGAGAAGCAGATGGTCACTTTTTCTGTGTGCCCTGACCGGGAATCAAGCCCAGAACTTCCACACCGACCCTGGGCTGACCCTCTACCGCTGAGCCAACTGGCCAGGACTAAATATAAATAATTTTTCTAAGTCAACTTAAATCTGGTGAGGATTCCCACTTTGCAGTGGGAAATTTACTTTTTGTTATTGTCGGGACTCCTCACCTCCCAGAAGGAAAGAAGGACTTCCGGTCTCATCCAGTCACTGCTGCTGCTGCTTGGTCCAGTGCCCTGTGATCCACTCTAAGGGTGTCTGTTAGTGCCTCTGCCCGCTCTATGGCCACCTCACTAAAGGGGTCTTTGCAGAATTCCCCAAAACCATGTGTTCACTAGCATACCCACAAGATCCCTGCCCAAGCCATGTTCATTGGAAATCCCAACTCCAGCATGTGTGTGAATGGGTCAGGGATTTGACTTAATGGGAAACTCCACTTTCCCAGTTTGGGGAACATCAGATCCAGGGGTTGAGTAACTCCTTTTTTCAAGTCCACAAGCCCACAACCTTCATACCTGTAACTCTGAAGGATGCCAGCACCTTAATTCCTTTGGTCTCCACCTTTAACACTCTGAGGTCTCCAGGTTAGTCCACCCCATACCTGGAGAATTCTCTTTGCTCTAAAGCACCAACAAAACAAACAGAAAAACAAAACCCAGAACACACACACATACAAAGCTATTTACCATTATTGATAACATTTATTGCATGTGTACTTGGAGTCAGATACTGGAAGATGGTTAAGTATCTTCATTATAATTTACATAACAGTCATGGATGGTATTATTTCCATTTTTACATATATGGAATTTGCCAAGAGCCTATAGCTGGTGAGTTGAAGAATCTGAATGTGTGTGAACTTAGACATCTTTGTAACTAAACCTGGAAATGTGGTTGTCGAGCTCTGACTCTGCTAATGACTATACCACCTTGAGGATGTTTCTTTGGTGCCTTTCCCTTAACTGAAAAAATCCACATAGAGTTACTGCATTCTACCTTCCATGTCAAAAATCTGTGATTCTGCTCAACTGCTGTTTTACGTCCATTTTTTGTTTGTTTGTTTGTTTATTAAGTGCAAGGCAGAGAGGCAGACTGACAGACTCCCGCATGTGCCCTGACTGGGATCCACCCAGCAAGCCCCCTACTGGTGATGCTCTGCCCATCTGATGCCAGTGCTCCATTGCTTGGCAACCAAACTATTTTAACACCTGAGGCGTGGCCATGGAGCCATCCTCAGCACCTGGGGCCAACTTGCTTGGACCCTTTGAGTCATGGCTGCAGGAGGGAAAAGAGAAAGAGAGAGGAGAGGGAGGGGTGGAAAAGCAGATGGTCACCTCTCCTGTGTGCCTTGACCAGAAATCAAACCTGGAACTTCCAGCCAGCCCAGGGCCACGTCCAATCTTTTAAAGCAGAGAACCTAATTTTTTTTAATGGATAAGAGTACAGAACTGCAGCCATTCCCTGGGAAGTGTAGCTGAGCGAGGGGGAGATGTCCAGTGACTGCTGGTATAAAAGAAGGGTCCTGTAGCACTCTAGTTTGCTGAAAGAGCTTGCAGATGATCTCCAAAGCCTGCAGTGTTGACCCGCTTTGAAAAATTCTGCAGAACTGAAAAGAGGTCGAATACAGGAGAAAAACAGTCTTTGTCCAAATTTTAAATAAAGCAAGAAATTCTGGAAGACAAATGGGCACTCTCTGGCTGTTGGATCAGGAGTGAAACAGAATTCAATAGATGATTTGTCTACTTTTATGAGTTCACTAAAGGACAAAATAATGTAAAACTGTTTCCTTTTATGACAGTTCATATATGAAGGGTATGTTGTTGATAGATTTTGTCTTGATTTTATCAGAACATTTGACAAGAACTCTATGAAGATGGCGATCTGTTGATTAGATCAGTGGTTTCCTTTTTGTTTTTGTCCCCCCCTACTCCCCAAGACTGTGTTCTCCCCTCCATTCCGTATCTGCTCTGAAGGAAGTGTTGAGAAAAGGGTCCAGGAACCCCCAGGTTAGAACAAACGTACCTGGTTCTCCAGCTGCTGGTCCCTAGAATGGTATTTGTGAACTGTAGACTGGTTTTCAGACTTTTGGGAGACAGGAAATAATTTCATCAAATGAAATCTTATATGAAACTCTACCATATAAAACAGATAAACTAATGTTTTACTAGTATACGTTTTTGAAGTTTACACTTATAATGTTTACTGCAGAATAAGAACGAGAGAATATATTGAAAAATAAAAACCTCAAGTCAGGTGTTGATAATGACTGTATATATAATAGCTCTATTCATGTTACCAGCTTCTGTGTTTAATAAAATGATACACTTTGCTTTAAATGCCTCATAATTTACAAACCTATTTTTATAATTACCTGGAAATCGTAATAAGGGGTTTTAGTTTGTTTTTTTATTGTTTAAATTTTTTTCTCTTAAGCAAGATATGTTTTATTATTTTTAAAAATTTCAAAATCTATTTCAAAAAACCCTCCCATACCCCCCCACCCCACTCCCCACAATCACTACATTGTTGTCCATGTTCATGAGCTTTTTTGTTTTTATATCTTGGTCCTGTTTTATTCCATCCATAGTTTTAATTTTGTTTTTAAATGTCTTGCCTTGGGATCCCAGGGTAAGGAAGGGATATTTGTTTCAAAAACGGTAACCCTGTAACTAAACTTATGGAAACAATTGCTCACATTCCTTATCATAGATCTAAAGCCACACAGGAAATATCTAATTCTTAAAATAAATATTTACCCTCTCTCAAGTAGGCTATTATCATAAAGGGCTTTTCACAAGGATGAAAGCAAGGTCACGCAGATGCCCCCAAGCCTTGTCAGGGCACTTAGTGGAAGCTCCTAATGCATGTGCTTGCTTGAGCCAGCCCAGCAGTGCAGGCTATGCACACCAGTGTGCTGTGCAGGCTGAGGCAGAGCTTTGCTTTCCCTGCCCAGTGTCACACTTACAAGAGGTCCACGTGGCACAGAGAGGCAGCCGAGGAGCCTACCGTGGGGACTGCCTAGACCACCCAGACTGCCTCGTTGGCACGGGGCACACAGGTTTATCTCCAGTGGGTGACCAGTTTGCACATGAGCCATGTTGGCATCATTTTAAAAAGAATTGATAGTTTATAAAAAATATCTGAAATATATTTAAATATTAGAAACAGGTAGTGGTGGTGTACTTGGAGCACGTCCATACGAGTCTTTTTTAAAACATTAGTTCAGTATTGACGGGCTGCTTGATTCATGTTAGGAAAATGTTTGGTTTCCTGTGGAAGACAGATAAATTTGGGGACAGCTGTTTAATGTAGATGAGGAAAATACTACAATTCAGAAAGTGAGTGCATGTGCCCAAAGAACAGACTACTTTTAAATGCGACGGGAGAGTGACCTCTTCTGGACTAAAAATCAGGGAGGGCTTCCTAGAAGGGGAGACATGTGGGGAGATCCTGAGGACAGAGACTTTGATATGAGAATTTAAGGGTGAAGAGGGCACTTTACCTTTTGGGAGAGTCTAGTTTTAGGGGAAAATAGTGTAGATAGCACTAATTTCTTAAACAGATTACCTTCTTCATTAACAGATCAGCTCTATATGCATTTTAAAATATCCGTTAATCTCCAAAAGGGACCATTTTCATATATTTGAACATTCTTAAGGTTCCCCGCACAAAGTTATTATGATCAGACAGTGATTCACTTGTTCAGAGTTAAGCCTTTCCAGTGATATTTTGCTCAATTTGGCTGCCCCTTTAATACCTACATGCACCATAATTTTGCCCTGAACCTGGCCTCTGTTAGCATTCTTGGTCGTCGATTCCTCCATTCCTCCATTTGTTCGCCCATGCTGGTATATTGAGCACTTATTTACACGCCAGGTCCGTGAGAGCTCTAGGCACCCATCAGGGAAGTTGGAACTGGACAGGTGAATTGGATACCTGGAAACCACCTGAAGTTCTTATCATCAAACTGTATTTTAGAAAAGATAACAATGTAACTGATAACAACATAAAATGTACACCTTCTAGAGCTTTTAGATTTTAACGGGGATCAAAGCTTTGCCTAGACCTGCTTTTTAATCAGGCAGTATGTGAGGGGAATTGCGGTTTGAGCCTTGGGATTTTTCCAGCTTATATGGCTTTTTAAGCAGCAGGGTTGGGACTGTCCTATCTGTACTTTGTCGTGGGGACTGACTCTGATAATATTCTTCCCAGGGAAGGAGCTCAAAGAAAACTCTGCTGCACAGGAGAAGTCAGTTGGGTACACCATAGAGAAAGGAGTTCTTGTTACAATTTTACCTTTGTGCTGGGCAGGAAAGCAGAGCACAGGTAGGGTGTGCCGCATAGTGCAGCTACAGACTGCTGTTAAGTCATTGGGCAAGTCACCTAACCTTTCTGTGCTTCTGTAAATAATGATAATGGTGCCTACATCAAAGGCTTGTTGAGGGTCAAATTAGTTAATATAATAATAATACAGAGTAGTTAGAATTGTGTCTGCCAGAGAGTAAGCATTAGATTAAAATTAGCTGTTGTTTTTTTAGCTGTACGTTTTTTCCAGTGTCTCAGTTTTTCTGAGACTATGTAGTGGATACATAAAGAGTAGGTAAGAAGCTAGATCAAAAATTGCTTTTGTCTCTCCTCATACTCACCACCCTGCCACCCCACACACCCCAACCTCATTTATTTTATAAGACTACAATATCATATTTGAATATATGACCTTGGAAATTTCTGATTAAGTAGTGCTGGGCAAAGCTTTAGTAGTTGGAAAATCAATCAGGCCTCCCACACATACCTGCTCAGCCAAGAATGTGTTTGCCCCAGGACTGTGGGTGACGGGGATGGAAGCGAGGACACACCCAGGCTTATGTGAACTCTCTGTTCCTACCCGAGGCTCCCGTGTCACTGGTGCCTTCTGGTCATTCTTTTCATTCTCAAACCAATCTTAATTTTCAAAAAAAATGCTTTTCCTCTCTCCTTTCCTCAACTCCAGGGGAGCTCTCCCCCTCTCCCCATTTGTTTGCTTGTTTCTCAAGTTTGGCTTTTCATCCTTTGGTATTGCACGTGGGCAAACTCCAAGCCCAGGGTGGCAACGCTCAGTGCACGACAATGAGCCACAAGGTTCCCTGCGTGGGTCCTGTTCCAAAGTCGATGGCAAGACCCTGTGGGAATGTCCTGGAATTTTCTGTTGGTTCTTGTAGTGCGGATGAGACCCCCTGCGCACCCCTCACCTCTGCACAGGGCTATGTTGCTGCTCTCTGTGTCCTGGGAGTGGGTGAGGGTGGCTCAGTACAGCCCTGTAGACAGGGGCTTATTTTCCTATTTCTATGGAACGTGCCCCATCGGGACATGTGGTTCAAGTGACCTTCAGTTACTGGTTCCGGGATTATTACCGGATTTTTGTTTTTCCAGCCTATTTAACGTTTACTTCATGGCCCTAGTCCAGTCCTCCCAGGAGAGCAGGTGTGTTCTCTTTCTGAGAGTGAGAACAGGCGTGTGGCGGGTCCTGTCCTGTAGGAGGTGGCCCGGGACAGGGCGGAAAGACGGCTTCCCAGCCCAGGGACTGGTCCTCGGCCAGAGCTAAGCTTGGAAAGCCCCTTGACCTCTGTGAGCCCTGTGAAATCACACCTCCATATCTTAAGGCTGTTTTTTAAGGTCTTATGAAGTGAAATAAAGACCTCCATAAACTCCTGGACTCGAATGGGCTTGTTATTTAGGAGATCCACTATGCTTCCCTCTGTCATAAGGAAAGGGGATGGTAGTTCATATGCACATGGCCATGCCACCCTGTCCAGAGGCTGCAGCCTCTTTGTCCGGCCTTTCCCCTGGGTTGGCAGTAGCACCTGTAGGGCCCAGAAGCCACCCTGCTGCCACCGAGGGCAGGGAAAGAAAGTGGGATGGAAGGTAGCAGGAGGCTGTTGGGGGGTGAGGGTAGGAAGGTGTTATAATCGTCCAAGTCAGGGGGAGCGGATGCAACTCGGGGGCCCGTGCTGATGCAGAGCCTGACTCTGTGGGACAGTCATCCGGCCTCAGGTGTGGGCTCACCTGTTGTCTTCAGTCCTTCGGGAAAGGACCTGGTATGGTTGACAGAAATCTTTCCAGGTGGTAATTATTGTTATTAGCAGTGGTCTGTAGTTCTTAGATGTCTTCACCTGTCTGTCACTCCATTGCAAGTCCCAATCAGAATGGTCCTGCATATGAGTGACCACAGAGCACATATTTGGCATGTTTGGAAAATTGCCTGTGGTGGGCTAACAAGCAGATTACCCTGGGTGTAGATTCTTAGGAAAACAAAAACAGACTGTAAAATAAACTTGACTTTGTTTGTTCTAATTAGTAATCAGGGTAAATAAAGGTTGGCGTGAATTAGGGAGGGTTGGAAGACACAGTTCACTCTCTGGTATGCAAAGCTGTAACATAAAGAGGCCCCTGCACTTGCTTT
This sequence comes from Rhynchonycteris naso, assembly GCA_037038555.1. Lineage (NCBI taxonomy): Eukaryota > Metazoa > Chordata > Mammalia > Chiroptera > Emballonuridae > Rhynchonycteris > Rhynchonycteris naso. The sequence continues at coordinate 55,855,746 of CM072995.1, forward strand.
AATGATATTCCAAACTTCAGGGAAATGCCATAGGCACACTTCCTGCATGCTTCCCAGGAACTATGAAATACTGTTTTGCACATGCAAACTTGTAAAGGAAATTACATTGTTAAAGAACATGTACATATATGTGTGCATTGATATACATACATAAAGCAAAACATTGGGACTACTTCTAAACAGCTGCTAATAATAGAGTAAAACATACATAAATGATAAACCATAATGCACACCACAGTGATTCATGTCTTTTTACATAGAAATAGGTTCATTCGGACCAGCTTCCTTCCAAGTATCAGAATTCCTTCTACCATATAAATAGCAGATGATAACTTAGGCTCTATCTTCTTTCTCTTCACTTCCTTCCTCTCCTGTGCCTTTAATTTTTATTGCATGCATGCTGCGTCCAGGTCACTGTGGGCACTGGAGGTGAACAGGTAAATACCTCGTGGTCCTGCCCTCATAGGCCTCCCAGTCCAAGAGTATATTCAGCAGAGTGAGATGGTGCAGGGAAGAGGAGGTGACCAGGACAATGTGAGGTTACCAGGACGAGGAACAGGCTTTCAACCTGCTCAGGACAGAGACAGCACAGGGTTCACAGAGGAGCATTCCAGACACAGTACCTGGGGTGCAGAGGGCTGTGATACCATCTCCGGGGAATGGCATGCAGCCTGGGGTAGCTGCCACGTACCGATGCCGGGGAGGGGCAGGGTGGCACAATGAGACTATCTCAGCAGTGATGGGAGTTCACTACTTTTGCCAAAAAATAAAAAATAAAATCGTTGTGTGGCTGAGAAGTGTGTTTTGTGAGAAAGTTCTTACATTATGCCAAGTCTTTCTCCTTTTCTATTTTACCTTTGTGTATACCTTTATCCTCCTTTACAGACATCAGTTTGGTAGTTTGTTTCCTTCACAATGATAAGTCCAGCTGGTCTTCACAGAGGCTGCAAACCGTTGATTGTGGTCTCCTAGGCTGACTTAGTAGATCTCCAAAGCAGTATTGCCACCGTACCCCCTTGTCCATTGGCTTCTTTCCTGCTGCGTTCCTCCTCTGGCTTTACAGGGTCCCCGAGACGGCAGCAGTCTGGGGTTAGTCCCGCCTGCTGGTGGTCGTCTCAGGGCTCTAGAGAAAGGGAAGGAAGGCCTTTCTCACACATGCCCTGGAGAGTCTTGTCCTGGGAAATAGTGTTTTTTTCTTTTACAATCACAATCCCACCACTATTACCTTATATTTTAGAAGCAAACCAAGAAAGAAATCCATACTTGTGAACTGTTAATAAGAAATGAATTGGGATGTGCTAAGATGGCTCACAAGTTGAGGGTCGAGAGGGAAATGTTACATAACTCAGCTTCCATTTTCACACGGATTATCTGTGATGCTGGTTATATTCTGCAGGAGTGACTGGGCCTCATGGGTGTGGTATAAGCCCCCTCTTCCTGAAAGTGGTGGGACTGGGCTATTTGTTCTAGAAGCAGGTACCTGCAAGCACTCATTGATAACAGTTCTGTCCATCCCCAGGCAAGTCAGGGTTGCCTGGGGATTAGCCTCTTTACAGACAAGGTTGAGATGGAAAATGTTCAATAATTGTGGAATTACTTACCTAACTTAGAAGCTGGGAGCTTACCTGTTAGCAATGGTCCTTTGGCGGGACTTCTGCTTACGTGGGAGTGGAGGAGTGAGGAAAGGGAGAAAAGAAAGAGAATGTTATGAGGTTGGACAAGTAGACGTTTCCAATCTAATCAGTTAGCTAAGGACACCCCAGGAAAGACTAGACTGTTTGCTGATTGATTGCTGTGATTTAATTACCCAACTGTGGAGGGCAAAGTCTTGTTTTTAGTATGAAACTTCTTAAATGCAGTTGTCTCGGTCTCTGTCGGTGGTCCTTACTAGGGAATGGGGGGGGCACATATTCTATCATTGGTTCTTTAGCCGTGGTCCGTGGGCCCACCATGTCAACACCCCGGAGAGCCTACTAGGATTGCAGTCTCAGGCCTGAGCCAGAGCCACTGAATCAGAACCTGCATGTCAGCAGGACTCCCACCCCGGCCATTCCTGTGCACATTGAAGTTTGAAAAGCACCACACTAGTGGTGATGACAGTACCTGATTCACACGGGGGATTTACCTGTCTGGACACACTTGGAGGAAAGCTGAACAAATAAGGCCTATCAGCTCTAAGTATTAAATGTCAAGCATCCGAGTTTAATTTTGTTTGCAGCTAGAGACCAGGCCATCTGATTGTGTTTAATTAAACAGCAACGCTCTGTTAAGGGGGGGGGGGTTGGGGTTTGTTTACCACACCGTTGAGTTGCTTAGAGGCTTCATGATCCCGGGAAGAGCTGGTTCCCTGCCCCGGAGTGAATGGTTTCCATGATGACAGTTACAGGCGATGATCTCCCTGTATTTTAAAAAAACAAACCATTTTTTTCTTTCTACTTTTTCTATGCTCAGTTTGCTATGATTTTTATTTTATTTTTCAATGAAGATTGACGTACTGAATTGGTTTCAGGTGCTCAGCATAGTTGTCAGACAATCATACACTTCACAGAGTTATCCCCCTGATGGTTCAAGTCTGCACCTGGCCCCATGCAGTTATTACAATATTATTGACTGTATTCTCCATGCTGCACGTTACATCCCCGTGACTGTTTTGTGACTACCAATTTCTACTTCTTAATCCCTTCATTTCTTTCACCCAGCCCCCCAACCCTCGCCCATCTGGCAAACATCAGTTCGTTCTCTATATCTGAGTCTGTTTCTGTTTTGTTTTGTTCATTTTGTTGTTTAGATTCCACATATAAGTGAAATCATATGGTTTTGCCTGTCTCTGTCTCACTTATTTTTACTTAGCAAAATACCTTCTGGGTCTATCCATTACCCCCACTATTAACCAACAGAGCAGAGCATGAAAAGGGTACATTAGTTTCTTCCTTTCTTTTTTTTGACTTCCATCATGTCCCCTTTTTACTTGACATCATGTTGTCCTTGTGGGTTTTTCAGGGGAAAGGGTCTGAGCAGAAAGTGTGGTTTCCTTAGCCATGTGCCAGGTGTTACCCTGGGGCTAAGCTAAACCTGGCCCTGCTGATGAATGTCAGGACTAGACCATTGACCTAGACCTGGTTTTAATAAGAACAGCTCTGTTTGGGATTTAGCCTCTTGTACATCAGTAAATGTTCAAGTGGAAACCTTGTGTTAAATATAATCATTACCTGTCAGGCTCCCAGGTACCCAGTAATCTCCTTACCTGGGGAATCCTTTTATTTTTAGAGTAAACAAAAAATGCTACTTAGATTATAACAAGTACTTGACCATTCTAATGGTACTTGTATGTTCATTTCTTTCATAATGTGATGCAAAGATAATTTTATTTTTATTTTCCAAGTGAGAGGAGGGGAGATAGACTTTTGCATGTGCCTCAACCGGGATCCACCCGGGAACCCTGTCTGGGGCTGCTGCTCTGCCCATCTGGAGCCATGTTGGCAATGGAGCTATTTTTATCACCTGAAGTGGAGTCCCCGGGAGCCATCCTAAGCACCTGGGGCTGATGTGTTTGAACCAGTAGAGCTATGGCTACAGGAGGAGAAGAGACAGAGAGAGACAGAGGGATGAAGGAGGGGTGGAGAAGCAGATGGTGGCTTCTCCTGTGTGCCCTGACCAGGGATCAAATCCAGGACATCCAGATGCTGGGCTAATACTCTACCACTGAGCCAGCCGGCCAGGGCCACAAAGATATTTTTTGTCTGATCTTTTTCACAATCTATAATATTCATGTATTACTTCTATAGTAGATGAAAATTGACTTGTTTTCTTTGGTAAAAGAAACAGTTGAAACAAACAAAAAATAAAGTCTCTTTTAGTGGTAATAGGATTAAGACTTCAGGGCATTTCCTGTAAGTTCCACGAACAATTCATTGACTTTTTAGAAGCACTGCTGCATTCTTGTTCAAGCCACTGCAATCCCATGCCTGATTGTTCCAGTCTCCCAGTAATGGGTCTTGCTGCTTCCTCTCGTCTTCATATCAGTATGTTCTCACACAGCAGCCGGATTGTGTGTGACTCTGCCCAGAACATCTCTCGTTTGTACTCCATGGCTCTCGGAATAAAAGCCAAAGGCCTTATAGTGCCATACGAGCCCATTACTTACCTCTCTGATGCCAAATGCCACTACCATTTACCTTTCAAGCATGCCTCAGGTGGACAGACCACACTTCTGCCTCAGGGCCTTTGTACTTGCTGTGATCTATCAGTCCGGAAGTATCGGAAGATAATTTGCCTGCTCATCCCCAGTCTTCCTCTAGATCTTTGCTTCATATATCAGTTTCTCAGTGCGGCTTTCCTAGACCACCCTATTTAAAATTGAACACTATCCTCCACACACTCACCTGACATATCTTATACTTAATATATGTTCATTGTCTTCTCTAGGAATGTTACCTCTCTTAGAAGAGGGGGTTTTGTCTTGTTGGGTGTGTATCCACAGCCCCTGGAATAATGCCTGGCCTATTCAAGGGGCATATGATTTGTTGTATGGATGAGTGGGGCTGGCCCTTTCCAACCCTACGACTAGATAGGAATTCAGAGCCAGACAAAAGTGTTGTGGGACTTCTTCCTACCAGTTTTGTTCTTATCCTTATCACAGAAGAGGACTGAAGTGTTAGGACATCTTTAAAATACTAACCACAGTTGTGAGCCATCTAAAACATTCTACGTAGTAAGATAGAAAATGTCAACTGATTGTTGTCGTCAGGCACATGGGAGAACATGGTTGGTATACAGAGGGCTCCTGCATGCCGAGCATGCAGAGTCGGGCCCTGGGGACGGGAGGAGGTGCCGGTGGGGCCTCCTTCAGGGATCCTCACGCTTCCTTGCTGTCAGCTCCTTGGTTGTGGCAGCTCCCACCGTGCAGCTCGCCCTCTGAGGACTACTGCTGTGGGTGCGCCGCAGGCCTGCATACTTGTTTGTCAGTGTTGTCTCATCAAGGACTTCCTTTGGCTGCAGTTTCTGTTTTCCTTTTTGTTTATCGTGTCTCTTAGTAACCCAGGGCCACCAGTCCTCTTTGCAGAGTTGCTTTCCCAACAGTGTCTTGAACTTTGTCCTCTATTTCTCTTTTAGTATCTTAAGGTTCCTTTTGGCCATGGACACCTAGGAAGCAAAGGTTACAGAAGTGACTATAGGTGGTGCTCATCTAATCCCTGGCACCGCAGAGGTGGCAGGGCACACTGGGGAGGAGGGAGCCCACGCAGGGAAGCCATGCGGTCTCTGGCAGAGCTATACCTGTTGTGATGGATGCAGCAGATTCCAACAGTGACAAGCCATCACACATTCAGAAAATACCTCTCGAATGTCCATTCTGTGCACATGCTAATAGAGTGAGCACCACGTCCACCCGCAGGGAGCTTCTCATAGTCTCATGAGATATAGAGGTAGATTAAATAACCACAGGAACACGTGATAAGCATCGTAAAGGAGAAGATCAAGGTGATACGGGAGCTTCGTCCTAGTCTTGGAGTCATGTGACATTTGAGCTCAGATCTATAGGTTACTAGGCGGGTGTGTGCCTTGGAGGGAAGGGGCAGGGTGTGCATGTTCACGTCTGGGCAGAGGTGATGAGGAATCTTGTGCATTCAAGGGAGTGAAAGGAGGCCTTCATGGCTGAAGTGTGAGGGTGACCTCAGAGTGGTGCATGCAGGGGACTGGACAGGTGAGCAGGGCAGGTGAGCAGGACCCCAGGAAGTCCTAGAGCCCATCTGGTGTTTATCCTAGAACTAGTGCAGAACAATAAAAGGCTTTTGGTAGGGCAAAGCTGTGGTCTGCTTTCTGTCGTTAAATGTTTGCTCTGGACACCTTGTGGAGAATGGACCGGAAGGGAGGAAGAGTGGAAGCCAGGAAAACAGCTAGAAGTGTGTGCTGTGTCCAGGAAGATGGTGGCAGCTGGTTTGCAGAGAGGGTTGGAGGACGTTGGCATCTTGGTTGTGATTGCTCTGAAAGGCTCATTGAACAATCTTCAATTAATTTGGCTTGATCTTTTACCTGCCATTGAGGTGCTTGTACATGGGATATCAGCAGTGTTTGTTGACTGAAGAAATGTGAGTACATTAGTCAAACTGGGTGGAACAAGTATCTGGGCTGTCCGACAATTATATTTTTGCTTGTATATGAGTACACAGGCATTATGGCTTTATACAGGGGTGGGGCAGAAGTAGGTTTATAGTTGTTCATATGGGAAATACAGTAACACAATAGTTAATAAATAATAAAAGAATAAACTGTGTTTCATGTACTCACAACAGTAAACCTACTCTTGTGTCACCTTGTATATCAGTCTGTTGTGAGTTCTGTTTGCATGAGTCAGTATTGATAAACGTGGTCATTCCTGGAAGCTGAGTGATGCTTCCCAGATGTGCCCAGATCGGGATCAAACCCAAAGCCTTGGGGTTTTGGGATGACGCTCTAACCGACTGAGCTAACTGGCCAGGACGGTCTGTTTACTTTTTTTTTTTTACAGGGACAGAGAGAGTCAGAGAGAGGGATAGACAGGGACAGACAGACAGGAACGGAGAGAGATGAGAAGCATCAATCATTAGTTTTTTGTTACCATTGCGACACCATAGTTGTTCATTGATTGCTTTCTCACATGTGCCTTGACCACGGGCCTTCAGCAAACCGAACAACCCCATGCTGGAGCCAGCAACCTTGGGTCCAAGCTGGTGAGCTTGTTGCTCAAGCCAGATGGGCCCGCGCTCAAGCTGCCAACCTCGGGGTCTCGAACCTGGGTCCTCCGCATCCCAGTCCAATACTCTATCCACTACACCACCGCCTGGTCAGGCCGGTCTGTTTACTTTTAATGATGCTTCTCCATGATCATTTAAAAAAAATTTTAAGTAAATTGATAATAGTTAACATCCACAATTTTGTTTATTTTTAGAACAGCCATGATTTCACCCAGTGGGAAAAGGTGCTGCCCACCTAGAAAAAGAACTTCAGAGGGAGTGTGGGTTGGAAAGGCATAGTGAATGTAGAAGGATTCAAGAGTCAAGAAGACTCTTATTATAAATTGTTTCTCTGTGCAGCTCACATTTTATTGTGCATGTTGATTTCTTTACAAACCATGAGGTATTTGTTTTTCAAATTCCCTGTTATCTATGCATATAGTGATACTGTCTTAATGGCTGTTTTTAGGAACTGAGTCAAGTTAGGAAGCTAAAGTAATTGGCTGAAGTTTAATGAAGTCCTTTTGGTACTCTCAAGTTGCAGAGGATATCAAACAAGGATATAAAAGCTACATATGCATTTGTGACTACTCACTAACAATATTGTTTTCGTCTTTTGCAGGAGAAAACTGGAAGAAACAGAAACTTTTAACGGAACAGAATACACCACTGAACAGGTAACTGAAATTAGCATGGGTTATATAAACATTGGTTAAATTTGCATGAGTTAGTATTTGTGAAGTCCTTAGGAAATTTACCAGGCACATAGTAAAGATTATGTGTTTGCTATTAAGTTCTTTTAAATGTATCTGAGCCCCAAACAAACCAGCCATATAACCAAAAGCTATCCCACAAAAACAAACACTTCGCTCTTAAAGAAGGTGTGAGCACCGTAGGTACGTTGTGGCATGGTCTCTGCATGACCTATTACCGTGGCCTCAGAAACGTAATTTCTTAATATTTGAGCACCCCAGTATATGAACTCTCATTTACTTTTATCTTTGAGCACTCATTCATAATGACCTTTTAAGTGTCAGATCAGTTTCAATTTGGAACAAAACAAGCTTCTTTAAAATTCTTGAAGAGATAGTTCCTTATCATTTGGTGAAATGGCTCAGTTTATAGATAGCCACTGAAATGGCTGATGGATAGTGAAGATACAGAGGATGACATTAAGAAGTGTATATTAAATATGAATTTTTAAAAAGTCCATTTAGTTTTCACTAATTTCTTTGTTGAGATTCCACATATTCAATTTCTCAGAAACATAACTAATCAGATTGTCAGATAACACAACTTACGCCTTTACTGGTCCAACGATCGGTAATGGGAAAGTGGGGGAGGGGAGTCTTCTATACCTTGTCTTTTTGGTTGGTGTCATGGGCTGCAGAGAGACACCTGCTGGCCCAAATGTAGTGTTGCATTGTTTTTCTATCTTGAAGTCGATCATGCTGTCATTTTTAGGACCTTAGACTTTCATGATATACGGGTAAGCTTGTGCACATTGGAACGCGTTGAAATCACTCACCTAATCTCCTCAAGCATTCTAGGATTTTCAGCTCAATGTTTAATAAACTGACTTGTAGTCATACGTATCACTCCTTCGTATGACTTGTAGTTATACGAAGCTGATATCTAATGGGGGAAAAGAATTTTATGGTAAAATTTGATTTCTTTATCTTGTATGTTCTTAATGGGGTGACAAAAATGATCGTTTATAAAAGTACCCAACACACCAGGATCCATTTAAAAACCTTTGGAAGTGATAAATTACTCTTCCAAGATAATTAAGAATTTAAGTTTTAAATGGCATAGGTTTGCAGCTTGGTTTGTAATATGAGAGATACTTTGGTTCTATTGTAGTTATAAGTCCAGTGCTAGAGAAAACAAAAATCTATTGCCTATTTACTTTGAAGCCCTAATTAAAATATCACTGACTTCTGTACAATGCTTATTTTAACAGAATTCTCACTGATTTCAGACGAAAGTTTATTTTGAAAGGAAACGTAATCATTTACATCTTAAGATTACTCAATGTGTACAACAAATTATTTTGAAGATTATAATGTGCAAAATGTTTTTTTTAAACAAAACTAAACTAATATTTCTCACTTGTCTTTGAGGAATATTTCTAAGGTTTTATAGACAATAAATGGGGCATTGTGCTGCAGTTTTCTGTCCTTGTTTACTCCAGTACACACCTGGAAGCCAGGAGAAAAACATTAGTTGTGTGGTCGGTAGTCCCTCTAACCAACAGTTTCCAGAGTGTAACGGTGAGGTTGCTAAATCCCAGCCCCCTGCCTGGGTCCCACTCCTCAACCTTAGTCTCTCTCTCCCTCCATTTCAAAAGATAAACTGAGGATCACAGGACAAGATCCTCCCAGCTCCAAAGCTGAAAAGAATATTGTATGAATGGTTCAAGGGAGCCAATTATAGCGGAAGTCCAACCAGTATTTAGAACATAAAATACTGTTTGAGTTTAATAACCCCAAACAATAAAAACAACATGGTAAAAGTATCTCACACGTATCTGATTTTTGTGCCCACTTTCCTTTGTTCACTTTCTGAGAGAGGGATCTTAAGGGAAAGCAAACTATTATTCCTTTTATCGAGGCACCTCGATTGCTAATGCAAAGTGTGAGAAGTCACATCAGATAGCTAGGTACTCCTTTTAAAAGCATGAGTGGAAGAAAAAGGCAGTAAACAAGATTTGAAATGGTGCATTGTGGGTTCTGAGCTTCAGTGCTTAACAAGGCTATATAAAAGTCTGAGTTCAGTTGATACTGTCACGAAACAAGGTAAATGAAATGCCTGGTTCATTTTAAGCACTCAGTACATAGGAACTACTGTTGTAGCCGTGTTCAAAGATACCCAGTGGCACTTGTGGCAAATTATCCCAGTGTGTTTCTCAAAGTTTGGGATGGATTTAATTTCTATTTTTTTTTTTTGTGATAATTTGCATGGCAGAAAAAACAGGGATGGTAACAGCATTGATTGAGTGTATCCTTTGGTGCTGAGCGTTGGGTGAGGAACGGGAGGGTGGATGCTGCCATTATCCAGTTATACAGAATATGAACGGGACAGGGGGGCTCAGTGAGGTTAGCGTGTGAAGGAACTCGGTGGGAATCAGCGGTAACCATAGTCTCATCAGAACCACGTGCTGGTTTCCTCTGAAATGTGTTGCCACAACGTTTAAAGCTTAAAAAAACAAAAACCTTTGGTTTTACATTGTTGGTTTGTTGTGATTGCCACACAAGGAGATACCACTTACTAAAAGACAGGAGGTTTTAATGGAATGTTCTTAAAAACCTCAGATTTCCCTAAGTTTGGAGCATTGTTTTAATAACCCTGATGTTTAAGATTTGTAAGTAAATATTTTCAATTTACAGTTTACTGTTGAGTCCTCAGGGACCAAATATTGTGATTTATATTTAGGAAAACACATTGGGAATAGCATTCCCCTTTAAAATCTGTGTAACCGCCCTGGCCGGTTGGTTCAGCAATAGAGTGTCAGCCTGTCATGTGGAAGTCCCAGGTTCACTTCCTGGTCAGGGCACACAGAAGAAGTGACCATCTACTTCATTCCTCCCCCTTCTCTTTCTCTCTCCTTCTCTCTTCCTCTCCCGCAGCCATGGCTCAATTTGAGTGAGGTGGCTTCAGACTCTGAGGATGGCTCCATAGCCTCCGCCTCAGGTACTAAAATGGCTCTGTTGGCTCACCAGGTGGATTGCAGTTGGGGCACATGTGGGAGTCTGTCTCTGCCTCCCTGCCTCCCCACCTCCCACTTAGTTAAAAAAAAAAAAAAAAGAAAGAAAGAAAAATCTGTGTTATCAACATGAATATCTGAACATATTTCCTGAATATCTGGCGTTTTCAGTTGTACAGAATGTATCTTGCTATTTCAGTAGGAAATGGGCCTTTTAAGCAGATACGTAGATTCCAAAGGATTTTCAGTATTTTGGGTATGTCTACATCGATAATAGGAGAAAATCAATCTAGCACCTCTGATGGAAGATAAACAAATAAATATATATGTCATCAATTTTTGATTTGCCACCTTAATGGAAAGGAACTAATAGCATGGGTAATCTAAAGGTTTTTTTTATCCATAGTGACTTATTTTCTTGTTGAGTGTTGGCTTTGTGTTGTTTTCAGGCATGCACAGTGGCTTGCAGTGGATTTTGAAGGGGCTCAATATATTTGTGAAAGAGTAGCAGTTCTGAAATTTATTTAATAGATTAAGTTGCAAATATTGCCAAAAGTTAGAATGAATGGATACAGGCAATTTATTACATTTCCACTGTAGAGCCAAATTCGTTTGCCTGCTCTTAAAATGATTAATGTCCCTGGCTAAGCAGGCAGGTAATTCTTGAATCTGTCCTTACAAGTCTTGTCTCCCCTCCCCCTCAATGCCCTCCCCCCACTCTTTTAAAGTGAAATTAGTGTAGGTTAAGATCAAAAGTATTTGAAGGAGAAAATAAGTCACAATTTAAATTTCAGCATTTGAATTTGGAATTGAAAGGAAGGTTAGAGGACATTTAACCTTAACCTTTTCAGTTTGCAGGTAGGAAACTGAGTTTCTGAGAGCTGATGGGACTTACACAAGACCAGAGCTATTAAAAGACCAAACTGATACTAACAGGTTAGTAGTAGTACTTATTCAACCAGAGATTTCAATGGCTGTTTTCAGCTTTGTTGAGGTATAATTGATAAATAATACTTCAAGTGTGCATCATAATGGTTTGATACACGTTTTTGCATTGGGAAAGAGTTCTCCCTGTAATAATTTTCAGAAGTGAATATTAATCCTCAGGTTTTTTAGTCTTTTGTTTTTTTAACACACTACATGGAAAGTGTGTGTCTTAGCTCAGTGTTGTGGAAAGCAGAGCCTACTCATGCCTGGGGCGCTGTTTCTTTCCACCCCACTAGCTTGGGGGCAGCCTGACCTGTGCACAGACAGGAAAAAGAAACACAAAACACCTTTGCCTCAGTGCCAATGAAGGTTTTATGGGATGATTTCTAAACCTAAACCACTTCCTTTTCTAACAATAGTTGCTCCCTGAGAAGTTCCTGGTCTTTCTGGGCTGTGTATTCTGTTCAACCCAGGAAAGAGCACCCCTGATTCCTGTCTTTTGGAGAGGCTGCCTCAGGTAGATTGCCTCAATGAATAAAATGCCCTTGTTTATTGTTTAGGAGGTGTGTTTATTGGTAGAGAAACCTTTTTAATATTAGCCATTAACTTGTAATGTTAGTGCAGGGGGCTTGCTGAGGCCACAGTTTCACATTTGAATCCCCCCCCCCTTCCTGCCCTGTAAATCATTTAGCATCCTGATTTTTAAAAAATCTAATTCCCACAACTACGACCCTCATATGAATGTCTGTCTTGAAAACGAACGCTCTTGGTCTCTTGGTTCCAAGTATAGTTCATGAAACAGGGTAAATGAGACAGGAAAAAGAGCATCACGCACACACAAAAGCCCCAGGATGTAATATTAAAAGTACGAAGTGTCATATTTGTCAAGTGCAGACATTACTGTTCTTTCATTCAAAAGCTGTGTCTTTCTTAGAAGCTGACCAACTAGGTTGGTTCCTATCTGAATCATCTTTTTTTTTTTAACTGCCAAAAATGTACCCCCTGACCCATGTGAAAACTACTGGCTATAGAGAAAATGAATACTTGGTAGAAATAAATATTTAGTTTGATCTGACCTGGAAAAGAAGTATCCTGAATATACCTGAAGATAACCTAAAAAGTATTATAGTAATAAGTAGTAAAATTGTATTTCTGGCTTCTAGTATGCCATTAACCCTGGCATGTACACAGTGATTTTTCAATTACAATTTTATTTTGAGGGCACTCTCTCTACCTTGTATGTATTTTTAAAAGGTGTGTTAAACCATTGCTTTCCTTTTAGCAGACTCCTTGCAGAATGGATACACAAGCAGGCTGTGGTAAGGGGTTGTCACAATGTATACTTCAGCCTCAGATTTTGCCTGTTATCTGAGTATTTCATTGTGGTTGGAAAGATTCCTGAATTAGCCTAGTAACTTAATTTTCCACATGGAAATGCTTGGTTTCTTAAAAGTTTGAAAGATACTGTGTTTGTTGGGCCACGAGGTGATTTCCTGAGAAAAGTTCGAAATTATGTGGCCAAGTTGCAGTGCTTGTCAGGTGAAAACCTAAGTATTGTTTCCCTTTTGTTCCAGGATTCATGTGCAATGGCCATTTAAATTCAGATTATGTAAGAGGAGGAATAGGACTCCCTTCTCATTTGGGCATGTGGAAACAAAGTGTTCTCTCAGCGTTTAATAGCGCTGCATTAACCCCTTATGTGGCCTTGGCGGGGAACTGGGAAGGGTATCCTCGCTGCCCAGAGTGTTACTTTTATTTATTTTATTATTTGAGGTAGGCCCTGTCTACAGGGCTTACTATATAACCTGAGACCAATGGTGGGCAGAATAGAGGAAAAGGAAATCTTTGGCATATAATTCAGATTTTTCTGAAACACGATGTATATTTAAACACCGTGTATATTTAACCTGCGATGTGTTTGGGTCCTATTTCTAAACAATGAGGAGAGTAACACAAGTGGGTGCAGAAAAGGAGATCCCCCTGCAAGCTCTGTGTCTCCCAGACTGTCAGTAATCACTATGGCCCCAAGTGTCGCTGTTTTGTGGGGATAAGACACGGACATTGTGTCAGAAACAGTAGGCTAATATAAAAGTCTGAGTGCCAGCACCTGAGAATGAATATTTCCTCAACATTTTCTTTTTTTGCCATGAACAAGACTTTATTACCTAAGTTTACCTAAACAACATTTTTTTGGTTTATTTTTAAATTTCCCCTACCTACTGCCATCCTCCTCCCATTTGGCAACACCAGCTAGTTCTCTAAATTTATGGATCTGTTTGTTTTGTTCATTTGCCTTGTCTTTTTAGATTCCACATAAAAGAAATTACGTGGTATTTGTCTTTCTCCTACTTATTTTACTTAGCAAAGTACCCTCTCAGTCCATTCACGTTGTGGCAAATGGTAGGCTTTCATTCTTTTTTATTGCTGCATAGTATTCCATTTTGCTTCTCTACCACATCTTCTTTATCCATTTGTCTGTTGATGGAGAGAATAAGTAAAAAATAATAAAATAAGTCAACAAACAAAGAGATTCATTACAGAATAGTAGGCATGCACTCAGTCACACTTACATGTTTTCTAGGGAGGGAAGAAAGAGATGGAGTTTGGGCTGATTTTCTGGGAAGCATGTTCTTAGATTCTTCATCTATAAGACAGGGATAGTATTAGTATTTATCTTTATGGAGAGGATTGAGTGACTGACTGATGTGTAAAAGGCTTAGAACACCATCAGGCACACAATAAGCACTGAGTATTATTATTTTAATATATGACCCTATTTAATTTTTAAAAAATGTTATCCTCTCTTTGTAACTCCTGTGTTATAGACACTGAACTGGGTTAATGCATGAATAGTGACTTGCACATTATCTTTAGAATTGTCGATTAGTAATGTAAACACTCTTTCATTTTGTGAGTTCATTTCCAAGATAAGACCTTGAAGGCAGAGCGCCAAGTGAATTCAGTCCCCACGTGGCCTTCCCGCCTTGCTTCACACGTGATCTTTAATCTGTTTTCTGAATAAACTATTTTCTTTTCTGGGATTCACAGGAAGGAGTGTGTTTTACATCATGGAAAAGTACACCAACGCACACACTGCAATGAAACTGTAACAGTTTTAGGAAACAATAGTAGCACTAAGCATGAGGAGCTCTTACTTTGCATCTATACTCTTGCTTTTTTGTAAAAATGTGGCTTGCAACACATAACATTTGTTATACAGATCGTTAATGGATAGTACTGAAGTTTGAAAAACACTACCTTAGACCACTTTGACTTGTCCAGAAGCAAAAGGGATTGCCTTGGAATATAACCAACATTCCTGACAGTGGAGTGGACCAGCTTAAGCCAGAGGCCCCCCCTCCCCCCCATACACATACACACTGTCTTGCCACCAGCCTGTTGAGTGAGGCCAAAGTTTGCATCGTTATTAAAAAGGACTTTAATTTTCACTTACTTCATGTTCACTTTTAGCACTTTGGGACAGTTGGAAATGCATGAAGCTCTTATCACTCCAAGGTAGGCTCCAGCCATCATTTTCAGGAAATACTTTTGGGTTAGGTATGGTGATGGTAACAGATTTTTCAGACCGTGATATCTAATTTCTACCATGCTCACCCCTCCCCACTTAAATAAGGAATTAAGAGTGTCGTGCAGAAAAACCATGGGTTGCTTAGAACAGAGCTCTAGAGAACTGTTGCTTTATCCTGTGCTGCCTATAGGCTTTGGTTTGTAACTTCTGTGGCCAGCACTGTGCATTTGGGAGCTGACTGCTTCAAGCTGCTTGTGCTCAGTGACCACACAGAGCACACACCACCACCCTATGCCGACTCCTAGGTCCATTCTCATCCACTGAGTCACCAGCCACACCAATAACTACTTCTTTGAAAGATCAACAGCCAGATTCTTACCAAGTTTACCACTCAAGGCCTTTCTAGGTTATACACCCCGGCCTTGTACACTTTCTGTCACACACGTGACCAGTCACACGTTGCCTGGGCTAGCCTCCCATCCCCCACTGGACAAAGCCACCAAGCTGCCCTGGGGCAGGTGGAATGTCTAACGCGATACCTTCTCCCACTGACGTGGGACTCTGAATATTACAGTCTCTTCTTCTCCCATTCCCCTTTCACGTGCTAAACCAGTTCCTTCCGTACATATGTCTATGTTGTACTTCCTCTAGGTTTCACGTAAATCTCTTACCTTAGCTTTTTTCTTTCTTCCCTCTTGATTCGATTTTGGGGAATCCCCAGTGGTGCTGGTCATAGTTGATAAACTCAGGAGTAGAGATATACTCATTATCAAGATAAAAGAATATAGTATATTTGGATGTAAAATATGAATTATAACTAGCATCATGTTGTTCTGATTAAACCTTCTTACAAGTCACATACAGAAAAATGAAAATTATTCTTAGTTTATTTTATTCCTTATATAATTATTAGTTTTACGACACAGCTATAATGAACATTTGATTTCACATATGGAGTATTACATTATGAGTAAGATAAGTTTTGTGAAATGACCAGGGTTCCCACAGCACTGTTCTTAAGGGAAAAATGGTTCCAGTCCTCCGTCACCAACATAGATACATTTTAGGAACATTCCAGGTATTTGAGGACTACTTAATGTCATCATTTCTCTTGAAGAGAGGGGTTGACTATTTAAAAATCATGTAAGTGTTACTAGTGTGCTTCCACCATCAGATTCCGTAATGAATTGGGATGGAAATCATAGGAGAGTTTGGAGGATTCTAAAAATAAGCATATGGTCAAGCATGGATTTTAAAATGAAAAATCACTTTTTCCTTCCACATATCTGAGGGTTTCTGACACTCTCTGTTGGAGGTGAAGTTTGCTACTTTTCAACACTGAGTATATTCTGAGGAGCAGAGCAGTTGATTACGGAACACTGGGGCTTTTCCCTGATCAGTTGTTGTTCCTAGGTGACCCAGGACAGACCCTGCCCTCGGGCCATTTTCTCACGTGTCCATTGGAAATGTGATGGCTTTGCCCTATGAGACATGTTATCTTTTTTTAAAAAACTGGGGGTAGAGGGAGTTAGAAAAGTGTTTAAAAACATTACATTTTCTGTTAGCAGAATTATTAAAGTATCAGCTCTCTCTGAGGGCACTTCTGTTTCTGTTCTGTGTGCTGGACTGGGCATTGTCCTCTTTTCGATAATTATTAATTGGCTGCATTTTAAATTCATTCATCATTTTAAATCTTGGAGCGTACCTTTTGGTTAGTGTTTAGAATATAATCTGAAACATACTGCACTACGTGCAGCCAGCTAATGGCCACTGATGAAAGTGAGATCGGGGCAGGAGGATCTATGAATGGTGATGACTATAAACACTGTCATTTAAAATGTGTTATTTTGCAAATATGGTAAGCGTACTATTGCCAAAGAGGTACAAGTAGAGATAATATTTATGTTAGGGTCCATCCAAGCCAAATGTGTCACGGAACCTCCTCAACTTAAATGCATTCCTTGGCATTGGAAACGGGACTCGACGTGGCTTTTCAACAACAGAAAAGGTGTCCAACTTTGAGACACAAAGGCACGCACAGAACAAAATGATTAAGCACGCGTCTTGAGACCATCAGGGTCTGAGATGAGACAAGGCAGAGCTCTTGGGTTTTGCCAGGGCTGCCCCAGTGGCCACCCGGGGGTGAGATGAGTAAGCAGGCCCAATGAGGAGGCACTGCATCCGCTGGTTCACCACATCAACGAGGGCTGCTCTGTTTTTATCTGGTACCTATGACTGGGCTTCCAC
Organism: Rhynchonycteris naso; assembly: GCA_037038555.1. Taxonomy (NCBI): domain Eukaryota; kingdom Metazoa; phylum Chordata; class Mammalia; order Chiroptera; family Emballonuridae; genus Rhynchonycteris; species Rhynchonycteris naso. Next base: position 55,872,865 of record CM072995.1, read on the forward strand.
CAAAGACTGCATTTAGGGAGATGAAAGGGGCCCCGATGCTCCTGTAGTTTGAGAACCCCTGCCCTGACAGACCCAGATTCTATCTAGTGGGCCAGACACTAGGGACGCCAGCTCCACCGGGGCCGCTCACAGTAACAAGTTAAAGGGCTAACGTCAGCTCCCTGCAGTCCTGGCATGTCCAAGCACACCAGCGTCCTGAAACATGGAGGGAGCGGTTAGAAGAGGTTGTTTGTAAGTATGCTGCTAAGTCGGGCGCCCCTAATCCAGAAAGAGTTTCCTTAGAAACTTCATGCATGTTGGAGAAATAAAGAGAAACCCTTCTTATTAAAATGAAATATAATTTTCATACTTGGTAATGTTCAAATAACTTCCTCTTTATAAGATAATAATTGAGGTCAACCCAGCCGCCAGGACTTTGGACTGAAGTGAATGGAGTGATTAAAATGCAGAACAGATCATGGGAAATGAGTCAGAAATTTCTGAAGATTTGCACACGCTGAGGTTGAATAAAGAGGAAGCAGGGACAAGAAATATGGCAAGATATGTCATAGTAAATACATTTCTGATGCTCTTTCTCAATTGCCTTTTTCTTAATCTTTTTGTAGGATAATGGGGTTGGAGGTGTGTGTTCGTAGGATAATGGGATTGGAAGTGGGCGCTGAGAGCCAGTCCAGAGTCTTGCTTAGAGAATGTATGGGCCGGCGTGCCGCTGCTGTTAGTTGCAGACACCTGAGTTTATGTGTTCGTAGACTTCTGAAGAAGTTCATTTAGGGTGAGACTACTTTTGGAGCCTGGATCCTAGTGGGCAGTCAGTGATCGTCAGTGCCCTGCTCTCCCGCATTTTCTTCCTCTTGCTTTTAGCAACGTATTGGGTATTGTCTAGATGTAGAGTCTTCTGACATAATGTTTATGCTCAACCTCATGTATTGCATTTTTCAGCTTCTGAAGCTAAGCTTTTGCTCTTTTAGTGGACACATAGAGGTGGCTGGGGAGGAAGGTCAGACAAACCCAAATAGCTCTCCTTTCTCTGGAGTGACAGCCCCAAACTATCCTAAGGAGGTATTAGTGTCCTTACTGCTTCTGACTCCAGCCATAACCAAAGACAAAATAGTTGAACAGTAAAGGAAGGTGGCAGTAGCTATAATCAGCTGTGAAGCTCCATTTACAGAAAATGTAGTTCTCAAACTATACACAGTGTATAGAATGCTAGTTAACCTAGAATGCTAGTTAACATGTCCATGCCTGGGTTCCACCCCAGAGATTCTGAGTCCAGTCTTAGGTCATTCCAATGCACATGGTCCAAAGGACCACATGTTGCAAACCTCTAATTCTAGAAAGACCAGTTGCACCATTGCTTCGTTATTCTTGGTTTTAACTTCTTGGTTGGTCATCAGTGTAGCACCGACATTAAATTTCTTTTGAGAATTTTTACCACTCAGTAATTTTGAGCCCCCAAACTGTGGTTAAGAATTCTTGGCTTTAAAATGTGTGTCCCATGCTGTACTGATGTATAACTCATAGGCAGTCATAACACAACACAAAAGAACTTTGGCAGCGGTGTGAGAGTCATTTGTAAATTTCCAGTGTCGACATAATAATTCTTATTTCATTGACATTGCCTGGTGGAGGAATCAGATCTCACTGTGGTTTGTTCTCCTCATGGTTTCCATCGTGTTAGGAAGGATGCAACAGAAAAAAAAAACACAAAAAACGAACCTGTTTTCTAGTTTTGACTCATGCAGGAGTGGAGTGTCTTTCGTCTTTCAGAGATGGGATTATAAGAGGCATGCCCCGAAAGCAGCAAATCAGACTTCCCCACGCGTTGCCCTCACTGAGCCAATAGCTGGCTCAGAGCGTGTATATTACAATGTGCAGTTTCATTCATCAAGGGGAATTTCAGGCTCCCGCAGCAAACAGCCCTGAGTCTTGGGTGACGCCTGAGCTTTGGGCTTTGCATTGACTTCTTCATAGAGAAAAGGAGGCGCAGCTGCCTTAAGAAGAATTAATGGTAATCCAGGTAAGGACAGATTGGAAAAATTGTTCCTTTTTACCTTTTGGGTGGATTTTGAGATTTTTAGAAAAACTAGTCCTCTCTTTGAGAGGAGCCCAGAACTTTCTTATCCTAAGTTTTTCCCTCTGAATTGTTTTTTGCTGTATCCACGACATCATCCTTTTGATGGGAAAGACACCCTCTCCAAAACGTGGTTTCACTTTCAAACGTTAAAGTACAGGGTTCCATTTTTCTTTCTGTGCACGAACATTTTAAAGCGCAATACCTAGAGTTGCTAAGATACTCATTATGCTTAAGTTCCTGGTTTAAAACCAAAGTCTTACATTTTTAGGAAGTAGACTTTACCAGTTGGGCAGAGGAGAAATCGACCTGATATATGAAACCATGGTGTTACACGTATGTCAGACTATTCGCTGTGCTAAATTAGACCGACTTTTAAGACATACTGCTGAATCAATCTGACATGGGATCTCCCCCTCTGCCTCTCTCTCTCCATCTGTTTCCTCGGTGGGATCAGCTCTGCTGCTTCTCAGACATGTGGTTTATTCTGTGTATATTCAGCACAGTGGCATTTTTCATGAAGAAGTGACTAAGTCTTCTTGGACGAATTTTCTCTTTGAAAGAGGTGGTAGAATTGCATCAGAAAGACATTGACAGTAAATCGCTCCCCCCCCCCCTTCCTGTAATGACCACATGTGAAAGAATGCATTAATTCTTGTTTTAAGGAAATGAGAGTTGTACAGTTCTATGAAAAACTCCCTTCTTATCATTCATTAACCAGATTTGAATGTTAAAAGAAACAGGATCACTTTTTGCTTATCTAAATAAGTGTTACAGAGTCACTCCATAGTCAGTGTGAAATAACCAATTCTCTTGAATTCAAAAAGAGAAAATAGTGTTGAATATGGCTGTAGTTAATGCTATAAGCCTAAACTAATTTCTGCCTAGTAATTTTCATGTTAAAGTAATATGTTTCTTAGCTGTGTTGCGGATTTGTTCTTCAGGATTTGATTCCCTGCATGATAGATTATGAAGGCTAGAAGGAAAATCTCATAGGTCATCCAGCCAAGTTCCCACTGGAGACAGTACCGCCCCCTAGGGGACATATTGGTTCTACAATGAAGATGCATTTAGTGTGCCAGAGTCAAAGAAACTAGATTAGATGTCCCACAGAAGAAAAGACAGAAAGAACTGCCCTGTATCCCACATGACTTACAGCTTCCATGTCAGATTTTCAGGCAGTAAAACATTAGTTTATAGCTATCCGAGCATAGATGTAACTCCATTGTGCATAAAAACACAAGATAACTTTTCCATACTTCTAATATATACAGAATATACTCATTTTCATTCTGTTGTCCACCTATACCTCTGCTCTTTTTTTCCTTGTACTTTTCATATGGGAGGCTTCTGATTTGACCTCTTAAGAGTCCAAACTTACTCTTCATAAGTAAGTTATAAGCATCTATTTTGTTACGTAGTTAATTGGACCATAAACATTTTTACATATTGAAATACGTAGTTTTATTATAAATTGCTTTTTATAGTTTCTTTTTTATATTGCACTTCAGATATTGATATTTTTAAAATTATACCTCTATGAGTTAATATTCATTAATGAATTTTCTTTCAGAATAGTAAATAGGGCATGACAGAATTTTTGGGTATAAAAAAAAGGGCTTTGGTGGGAATAGTAAGGTGTTGAACCAATGATTCAGTCCCTCTCTTTGCTTTCAGGAAGGACAGTATGCAAATCATCCAGATGGGAGGGATGTTTATCTCCTTTGTGAAGTTCTCACGGGATTTCACATGTTATCTCGTTAATATGTTTTATTGTCTTGACATCTTCACATAAAACCAGTTCTTCCTTATTAATACTTTCCAGGAGTCTTAGTTATATCCCTCGAAAAACACAAGCTTAGGTTTCTCCCTTCCTGTAGGAGGGGACAGACAGGTATTGAGAGAAGCTTACAGGCCCTCCTGAAAGCTAACAGAGCAGTTAAGACCAGACTCAGGCTTTCTTCAACAGTGGGCATTGTGTCATGGTCTCCATGCTGTGAACATGGTCTTCATGTGCCATTTTGAACTTCTGACAACACGATAAATGTAGCTCATCGTAGGTAAGGTGCAGTCCGTGTCGGAGAGTGAAATCCTCAGACTCCCAGCTGCGAGGACAGGGTACCAGGCATGTGCACAGAGTGTTCTAGACAATACTCGTTTGGAGCTCACGTTTTCAAGTTCACAAGCCCTTTTCTTGGATTGTTATTTCTTGTGGGGTTGCTTGTTCTTGTTATGTGGGTGTAATCATTGCTTTTCAGGTATTTCTAGGGACACTAACAAAAGTTGTTTTTTGAGTTCTTCATAGATATCTCTCTGCTCATCTGAATTTCCTGTTTCTTCTGGGGGCTTTTGTTGTTCACCTTGGTTTTCCACTTTCATGGTGCAGGTTTTCTTTAAGCGTGTATTGGTCCTCAGTTGATCATTCACACAGAGACGAGGTGGCATTAGGGCTGACTGTGGCCCTGAAAGTGTGGGTACCTCTCGCAGGCTTCCCTCTGATGGTGCAGAACCAGCCCTCGCGTTGGGGCACCGCCAAGTGTTAGAGTGGAGAGAGCTCGGCTTTGGGGTTCTCTGAGCCACAAGCGCTGTTTAGTCCTCACCAGACTTATTTTTTTTTAACTCTCTTTAGAGAATCATCTTCCTTTTAAATTTCTTAGTTTTTGCCTGGGGACCTATAACATTTATTGTTTCTTAAAAAGGCAGGAATTAGGCATGGAAGGAACAATTGTTGATCCTTAGGCTTTTCTATTAATCATCTCCTCTCTGCCCTCCTTGTCATTTCTGCCCCATGCTGTACTTGCTCTCCTGAGCCCAGAGCCCCTCTGGGGTTTCTCTGAGCAAGTCAGTTACCCACTGCCTCCACGGCAGCCCCTGCAGAGAGTCTGGGCTGTAAGCAGCCTCTGCTCAGCTTCAGTGGTCAGCACTTCATCATCTTCTGGCTTCCAGACATCTGTTGAAATCTCTTAGGCCCTTGATAGTCTTTTTATTGTGGTGGGTTTATGTGCATTTTTATAACGGCAGTGGGATCTTTCATGTGCCCCGACCACCATTTTGAAATGGTGTCTGAGTCAATTTAGGCTACTGTAACAAGGCACCACAGACAGGCCAGCTAATAAACAACAGGGGTTTATTCCTCACCGCTCTGGAGGCTGGTTCCTAGAAGGCCATCTTCCTGCTGTGTCCTCACATGGCAAAAGGGACCAGGGAGCTCTCTGAGGTCCCCTTCACAAGGGCACTAATCACCCTCACAACCTAATCACCTCCCCAAGGCCTCACCTCCTAATAAAATACTGTCACATTGGGGGTTAGGACTTCAACACACAAATTTTGGGGGCGGGGACACCCAAACTTTTCAGTTCATAACAAACGGAAGACCTTTCATTTCCTGCCTTGTCAGAAGTATATCTGAAGAATTAAATCAGGAATGCCCTTAGCCAGGGGAAAGTTTTGATGGGATCGCAGTAACTGTACTAGGTATTTGAGTCTGGGAAAACGAACCCTCAGAATAGCTTGGCTGGGCAGAGCTGACAAAATTCTATGAAGACACACTTTCCAGCCCCAGCAGCTGCACCATTAGGCGTGAAGCCCCCGCTAAGACGCTCTTCTGGCTTTGTTGCTAGGAGAAAGGACGCATCTCATAAAACGTCCAACTTAGTCATTAAAAAACAACCTGTAAGAGTAGCGGCGGTTGCTCCTCATCTTGGGCGCAAGTACAGACGTGGATATGCTTGCTTTGTGATCTCTTCTCTGCCCTTTGGTGTGGGAGTGGGTACAGGAGCCTCCATTTCTGTCACTTCTGTTCCCTGGGAAGACAGACCCTTGTGTTCACCTCCCCTCTCTGGTAAAAAGCATCTGATATTCTTCTTTCCTATTTTGTTTGTTTAAGAAAAAGTCTCCAAATTCTGATTGATCATCCCTTTTTCTCGTATTTATTGTGTAGTTCCTGAAAATGTAGAGTAGGTGCCATCAGGATGGGAAATATGAGATAACTACTTAGTCCTTTAACGAGTGGCATCCATTTGTGTCTCAGAAGAAACTCCAAATTGATGTTTCCAATCTTAGTGTTTCCTTATGTTACTTAGAAAAAAAACCCAGCTGTTTCCCTGGGAGAAACCACTCGGGATCTCTCCCGAAAGTCCACCACGGTTTAAGCCGGTTGCCCCGATCAACCCTAAAGCAGTGTCCTCTCAAGTGCCCATCAGGATCACTGGTATAGTTTTAGGAGCCCCAGACCTGTGCCTGGAATTTGCATGGGAGTACTGCTGGGTATTACTTAATCTTTGTGTAGTGGCTTAGAAGCTGCTGGAGAAAGTCAAGATCCTCTGATCTTTGACCTCCGTATTCCGTAAGTTACTTCCCAGCTGAGAGCATTTAAGACGTTCTAGATCAAAGGTACTTTGAGACTGTGCCCCTGGAAGCAGATACGGAAAGTAATGACATGTCCTGAGCTCCCAGGCAAGTGGAACGTGCTTGTAATGTCATTTGTGGCCAGAACAAACACCAGTCAGCCCCTCTTCCCAAATCTACTCTCTCCCCTAACTTGCTGGAGGCGAGGACTGTGTTGAACACAGGCCTAATAAATAGGATACCTGCTGTGGCGAGAATTTAGAATTCCAGGTGCTCTGGTTCTAGCTTCTGGAATATTGGCTGACTATTCCTGTTGGTCCCCCCAAAATGAGACAGCCATGATCGTCGTCAGACTGAAAGTCATTCAGAGATCTTCCCCATTGGATGAGGTCAAAAATGCAAATCAAATTCCGTTCTTCAGGAGGGAACTGAGGACGTGGAAACACGGAGGGAGCCTGCCAGCCCTCCTGTTTAATCAATGTTAAGTTTACGTGGGGTGCAGTGCCCTCATGTTAATACACCAGTACAACCAAACCCTGGGAATGGGTTCTCTCATGCCCCCAGCCAGACACTGCACCGACTGGCAAACGCCGTTTGATTCTCTCTGTGTAGAATGTCTTTCCTGTTCTTGAACTTCATATGAATGAAATCCCAGAGCAACTCCTCTTGCGTGTCTGGCTTCTTCCACACATGGTTCTGTGTCGTGCGCACCGGTCCTCATGCTTCCTGTTTGGTGTCTGCTGTGTGAATAGACCTAATTTATTGATCCGCTTTCTTACTGACAAACATGGATTGTTTTCACCTTTTTTGGCTGCTGTGGGCAAGTTCATTCTTACGCTTCTTTCTTTCTTTTTCTTTTTTTGGATTTAGGCTTCATCACTGGGGTAGTAAGTGTATGTTTATCTTTATTAGAACTTGCAAGCAGTTTTCCAAAGTGATCGTACTGTTTTAAATTCCAGCCAGCAGTGGATGAGGCGTTCCAGGTGCTCCAGTTCCTCCTCACGTTTGTATATATTGTAGGCGTTTTGAATGGCTATGATGTGGATTCTCTGTGTGATTTTTAATTTGCATTTCCTTATTGATTGACATGTTCTTATTGGCTATTTGTATATCTTCCTTTTATGAAGTAGCTCTTGGATTGCTCATTTTTAATTTTCTTCAGACATTTTAAAATTGGATTGCTTTTCTTACTGTTGCTGATTGGCAGAATGTGCATATATGTGTATGTATGTATATACTGGGTAAAATTCTTTTGTCAGAGATTTATATTGCAAATATGTTCTCCCAGGCAATGGTTCACCTTTCATTCTCATAAAAAGTCTTCTCATGAGCAGAAGGTTTTAATTTTCAAGTAAGATTAATTGATCCAGTTTCCCCCCTCCCCATATTATTAGTAGTTTTTGTTTCCTAAGTAATTTGCCTCTCTAAGGTCATGAAGCTATTCTACTGTGGGTCTATCCTCCACCTCAAATTAATGTTTTGTGTATTGGACAAAAGTGGTGGTATAGATTCATGTGTTAGCCTATGATTTCCCGGTCGTTCCAGCATGATTTGTTGAAAAGACCTATCTTTCCTCATCGAATTCCTTTGGCGCCTTTGTTGGAAACCAGTTGTCCATATATGTGTGTATCTGTTTCAGAGGAACCTAAAGAATGTTTGTACTGGCCACATGTGGCATGCACTTGAGTCCAGGAAGTAAAGTTCATACTGGTCGACCTTAATAAACCTCAAGTGGCTGGCAGTCTTGAACTTATACATCACGGAACATTTGCGTCAAAGATCACGACAGAACTGTGTGGGGACTATTTTCTTGCATGTTTTATAAAGCTCGCCCGGCTGAGGCTGCCAGCAATTCCAGCATTCCCACATTAAATGTCATGTTCTTATCTGCACAGAAATATACCGAAAGTCTGAGACCCAGCCTTTGCCTGCAGGCAACTTCAAAGAGAACCAAACATTTGAACTTCAGGGTTCTCATTTGAAAACTTGGATATGCATGGCTTCAAAATAACTAATTTGGAACTCATTATAATTAAGTGTGGGTCAGCCAAGAAATGCTACTTGGAAGAATGAACATATTCCTAAAGGAGCCTGTGAATAAAAATGGTTTTAATAACTTTTGCATCTTGTATGCAAAAACTGATCTGCTGACTTGAAACACGTCTTATCTGTGCGTAGAGTCTCTGCCTGGGAAGGTTTTTGTAAACAGTTTTACTTGACAGTAGTAAAAGAAACCATTTTAAAAGATTTTTTTTTTAATTTGAAAAGCGGAGGATGAGCAGCATAGGAAACACACCAAAATTATTGTCTTAGAGGGATGGAGTAAATGGTGGTGACCTCTCTGACACCTGCAGTTTCGGGATTCTTATTGTCGAGGTGTGGTGGCATTTAGTGGCATGGAAGAGGTCGAGCTCAGGACTGATGCTGGACTGCCCACTGAGGACACCAGCTCTGCTGGTCCCCACGACAGGGGAATTAGCCTCTCTGCGCTTCTCTCTAAAACCAAGAGAACAGCAGTGCCTGCCTCAAGTTTAAAGGAGGCAAAAAGAGCAGAGCTGTGCCTGGGTCATGGTGAGTATTGTAGAGTTGTTGGCCAGTCGTAATTATATTACTTTGACAAGACAGGCACCTGACAAGAGAAAAAAAATTCTTTTTAAGAAAAGAAACTAAAAAGCAAAAGTATATTCCACTTTCCTATGATTCTGCCATCTCACTGGTTCATTGTAGACTCAGCAGTTGGTTGAACTGGTCAGATGTTACTGTGAGTCCCCATTCGCTCCCTAAAGGGTGCAGCATGAAAGGGTTTTCCTTGAGCACCCAGGAGCCATATGACCTGAAAACACAGGAAGCGCTTCATATTACTGATTAGAGTTGTGTTGTCTCATCAGAAGATTTTACAAAGAAAGGTACACCTTAAGCTCCCATCTTCCTGTCCTCGAACTTTACTTAAAGAAAACACAGCGTCAACTCACTGGAAATGTCGCCTCCCCTTGCCTGTGTTTGAACTTGCATGGCTGTGCTCAGCTCCTGGCTCTGGTTTTGCTTTCTCTAGCAATTTCTTGGCCAGAGCAGGAACTGGAACCCAGTCAGGGTGAAGTGACCAATGACAGCCTTCTCTCCCACTGCTCCCCCATCTGCACAACTTTGGAAGGAGGGCCCTGTCTGATCCTCACCGGGATCTTGTGTGCACAGTTACCAGGGGTAACAATACCCTGAAAGCAGTATCCAGCTCAGAGCAAACATGAAGGCTGTTAATGCACCCTTAGCGATATCATTCCAGTTGAAATGTGGTATTCTGGTCACGCAGACAAACCAAGTCGCAGTATGGAAGGAAGCGTGAGCTTTCTACCATTTGTCACGAGATGGCCATCACATTGCATGCGAAACATTTGCCACTGTGCCTGATGTTAAATGTTCAGTAAGTGCCACAGATGCACAGAGCATAGGCATGTGGTCTCATGATTTGACGTAAAGGTGACATGCATTGGACAAGGTTACTGTCTACTCCGTGACAGATGCTCTCTGCCAGCCCAGCCCTCTCTCACCTCCCAGCAGCTCCTGCACACATTATGTTCTCATTTCTCCACCTCACTTCTCAGTCTCTGTAGCCGGCCACCCCTCCCCTGTCGCAGAGGAAATAGAAACCCAAGGACGCACTGACCCAGGGTGCTGCCCTACATCGCAACACTTTATTTGCGCCTGCCCCGGTGTCCTTGCCTCCTCTCTCAGTGCATGAGGAGTCCTCAGGCGCAAGGCTGGCTCCCCTTCTCTCTCACCTTCTCAGAGACTTTCTCTGACCTTCTAGCTGCTATTATTCACCATTGATTATTTTCCCAAGTGCATTTAAAACTACTCACGTCTTATCAATGAAAAACGAGTGCAGAAGTCTTCTCCATTGCTGGGAGCAGCTTTCTCAGGAGACGTGTATTTGCTGCCTCCATTTCCTTAGTCCTTTCCCCTTCCCTGGCTACTCCAGTTACTTTGCACCTATGATCCAATTGATACTGCTCTGGCCACGGCTGGTGGACACCTTCTTATCCTTCTGTTGCCACCTTTGTTAGATGTGTCTGGGCTCTTACTTTCCGAGACCTCTCAATGGTGACAGCGTTCGAGGCTCTCGCCTCCCTAGCCTCCAAAACCCTGCCCTCCCCTCTGGCTGCTTCTCCTCGTTGCCCTTTGCAGGTTCCTTCTCTCCACCTCTAAGCTCCAGGCTTAGTGTTCAGATGCCAACTGGACATCGCCACTTTGACATCTTGCTGGCACCTCATATCACACAGGTTCCAAAACTTGTCCATATGACACAAGTTTGAAACCTGTGACACATTGACCTTTTTCTCTCATCTTCTAGATCCACAACGAAACCAAATCTGGTCAGAATCCTATATATCAAGAGTTCTCAAATCCATCTTCTTGATCTTCAGGGTGTCCTTGGTGACCCTCACCTGTTACCTAAATGACTGCGCTAGCAACCCTTGCCCTGCTATTGGTGATCTTCCTGACTGCAGTCAGGTGCTTCTGAAAAGCATCCTTGTCATGGCACATCTCCACTTAGGCTCTTGCCCATTTCTGTAATATCCTGTACCCAACCTGACTGGGGCCTCTTCACATTATGTGTCCTCATCCTGTGCATAAAGGTGCTAAAGGTATCCTACACTCGAGTTCGTGGGGAGATGGAGAAGAGGGTTACTGCCCACTGTGCACAGTGGGACTGAATGAAAATCCCAACCGGACGTCAGTCACTCCTGTGCTCCGAAATTCCTGGCCGTGGGCTTCCTGTCTCTCCCAGCTGTTCCATCCTTCTCCACTCACCCATTGAGCTGTTCACGGGTCGAGCCCCAGGCCCCATATCTATAGTACTTACACTCTGTTTACCTCCCCGCTTTTCCTTATTCAGAGTAGCCCAACTTTTACCTGACTGTTTGGATCCCCAAATTTCATGCCTGTCACATCTTAGTTTGGCTTGCCCTCAAAGCAGAATCTGAACAAGGATGCTGTCTGTGCTGACCCCACTGGCTAAGAGCTGTGTGACCACTCTGTGCCTCACACAGAGGCACAGAGTTTAAAGTAGAATCTTTAAAATCCTACTATATGAGATTGGAGTGGAAATTAAAGTGTATGCATGGGAAATGTTTAACACTGCATGCTCCTTAGTAGCAATCAATAAAGCTGGCCACAATGATTCTAATAACTATTAAAAATGTTACTTCTTACGGGTTTCCTTCCTCATCCTATCTGGACACAATTAGAGCCCCCCCCCTTACTGAGCACCTCCTGTAAGTTTTCATTGCTAGTTTGACAAGGGCAGGGGTATGATAGCCTAATGAGTATCCAGTGCCTAGTTCCGTGCCTGGAATATGGGCTATAATATGTACTATGGACTCAATAACTATGTTACAAAAGTATTAATCAAATGACAAAAGCATTCCAATCTTTCCATGCTATTTCCCTATTTTAAAAATAAGCTGCCCAGTTAGAAAATAAAACATAGCAAACAACATATAACTGTGCCCCAGGGTTGTGCCTTTAAATCTAGCATTACAGAGTGAGCCCGGGCAAGTGCTCTCCTTGGCTCAGCTCAATGAAAGGCCTTTGTCCAGTCCCCCAATTCTTCAATTTTGTGATAATAGAGTGCAATAAGGATAGAGTTCATTTTTAGGACCCGCAGGGTTTCCCTCCTCATTCTGGGTTTGGCTGTTCTTTGTGTGTGTGTTTTCTCTTTCTTGTTAGCTAATGAGAAAATGTCATCACGCTGCTTGGACTTGCAGGTTCTTTCCTAGTGGTGGGGAATTTTTCAAGCTGGCTATAATGAGAAGGTCGCAAAAAACCACAAAGAGGTCTGGTATGTTCTCTGCAACTTAAACATAATGTTCCCGCTTGTTTTCACTTTTGGTCGTCTGTATTTCTGAGATGACTTCTATAATTACAGAATCAGGTATCAGAAGTCAGGTCTGTTTATCTTGATGCCTGCACCCTTGACAGTCTTTAAACTTTCTTTCATGCCAAATCAGAAGCCTTCTTTAGGACTTCCAATTCCTTTCCCTTTTTCCTCCATCCGTCTCTCCCTTCCCTATTGTGTACCATCTTCCCCTCCTTCCTTTCTTCCTTCATTTATTTCAGTATATATAAATTCTTTTTTGTTATGATTAGAAGTGGTGAGGCAGTCAGACTCCCGCATGTGCCTGACCGGGATCCACCGGGCATGCCTACCAGGGGGCGATGCTCTGCCCATCTGTGGCATTGCTCCTACTCAGCTGGAGCCATTTTAGCACCTGAGGTGGAGGCCATGGAGCCATCCTCAGTGCCCAGGCCAACTTTGCTCCAGTGGAGTTTTGGCTGCAGGAGAGGAAGAGAGAGAGAGAGAGAAAAGAAGGGGAAGGGTAGAGAAGCAGATGAGCACTTCTCCTGTGTATCCTGACCGGAAATTGAAGCCCGGACTTCCACACACCGGGCTGACGCTCTACCACTGAGCTTACTGGCCAGGGCTATATAAAATTTTTAATTGTGGTGAAATGCATACAGCATGAAATTTACTATCTTAACCATTTTCAAGTGCATGATTCAGTGGCATTAAGCACATTCACGTTATTGGATAGCCATCACTACCCTCCATCTCTATAACTCAGAAACTGGAACTTCTTACCCACTAAGCACTAACTCCATGTTCCTCCTTCTCCCCAGTCCTCAGCAACCACGACCCTACTTCCTATCTCTATGAATTTGACCGCTCTGGAGTACCATGTCCTCAAGGTCCATCCATGTTGTAGCATGTGTCAGAATTTTCTTCCTTCTTAAGGTTGAACAATGTGGTATTATATTTAGAGATCACACTTTTCTTGTATCCAGTCATTGTTGGTGGGCACTTTGGTTGCTTTTATCTGGCTGTTGTGAATAATGCTGCTATGAGCACAGGTATACAAATGTCTTTGAGACCCTCCTTTCAATTATTTTAGGTCTAATGAGTTGTTGAACCTTCTCTCTTCGTACTGCTTTTGTTGTCATGGACTCCTGCCTTCCCCTTTTATATATTTACTTCCCCACCCCACCAGCCTTCCCACCATTTTCCTGATAGTGCCCTACTGTTAAGATCTTCATGTTCACTGTGACCTTCACAGAGCTGCTCTGTGGAGAAAACCATTTGACAACTAAGAAATATGACTGGTCCCTGCCTCCTACATATCCACCAATGCCTGCTGGTTCTGAAGCCAGACCAGTAGTTTCTAAATAATAATAAAAACCCTTCATAATTGGTGAGGTTTTTATGTCTGTAGACATTCTGTATTTGGAAATTTAACTGTTAATAATAGCATCTCCTGGTGCACGAGTCCTTAATTGTGATACTAATATTTATTCTTTCTCACAAAAATAACATGACAATAGTAGAAAACTTGTAAGGTATATATAGCAAAAATATTACACACAATAACACCACCAAAAGGAAACCACTGTTAACATTTTGATGTGTATCCTTCCTGTCTTTTTAATGTGAATTTTTATATATTTAAGATCATATAGTTTTGCCCTTCCTACTTGCACTTAATAATAAAATATAGCCCTGGCTAAGTAGCTCAATTGGTTAGAGCATCGCCCTGTATACCAAGGTTGTGGGTTCGATCCCCAGTCAGAGCACATGCAAGAATCAACCAATGAATGCGTAAATAAGTGGAACAACAAATTGATGGTTTCCTCCCCCTCTCCCTTCCTCCCTCCCCTTTCCTCTATCCCCCCCAAAAAAAAACCCAATAAAAATTTTTTTAAAGTAAAAAACGTATAAGCATTGTCTCATTTAAACATTTTAATTGTTTTGCACGACCGAGAAATATTGATCGGCTATACATTAGTTTCAATAGCATTTTTCCAATTATAAAAATGGTTCTTATAGAGAATGTCAGGTATCTCAATAGTATAAAGAAGTAATGAAAAATCTAAATGCTCTACATGCCCCTTCTTAAGCTTAGTGTATTCTATTCCAGCCCCCTGTGGAGATCAGCTTCTCTTAACCTTCACCATTTTTACCCCCCAAATCCTAACTTTTATCTGACGATGTTGCACCTGACGTCGTAATAGGTGATTTGTTGTGTCACTAAGTGTTCTCCAAACACTGTTATCTAATTTATTGTAACTTATTGAATCACATGCTCCCCTCCACTTTTGAATGTTTACATTGCTCCCGTTACTGTGTTGTGAGGCTGTCCCAGTACCCTTATCTTCCTCTGGATCTGTGACAACTTGTCTCAGAAATACTTACAGATGTGTTATGAGTCAAAACAGCTTGAAGGCTGAGAAGAAGGTATCTCTGATCTCCTGAAACGATGGTCCCACCTGCCTTCACTAGCTTTACTCTTTGTTGTCTGCCCTTGTGAATTTGATTGGTGGGAACAAACCTTGGTGTTGGCTAGTGCAGTTCAGCACTTTTTCATGTTAACTGGCCTTTTATATTTTGGGGTGAAGAGTTTGTTGGTATCGTTTTACCTTTTACAATTCTAAATCATACAAAAGTATGTTATCCTGTTGTAAGTATTTTATTGTTTTATGTTTACTTTTCAGTTTTGCCTGCTGCTGTGGACATACCAAGGGTGGTTTTACATTTCAGTATAGTCAGATTGATTGAGGTTATCTTGCTCTTGGCTACTTTTTTCATTATTTTTTGTATAGCTAAGACTTCTTTTCCAACCTCTAATTCACAAATATTTTTTCTAATTGTTTTCTTCCTCCCACATCCCATACATTTGACTCTTGAATCTCCTCCCAATTAATTTTGGTAAAGATGATAAAGTAGGAGCTAATTTTATTTTATTTTCTAGAATAGTCTCTGGTTCTCATGTTTGTTCAGAATCTCAGTAAAGCCGTGACAGTAAACCAAAAAGTGCTTTTCCTTATTTTCGTGCCTTGCTCTTCCCAGTGGAGAAAAGGAGGGGGGTCTGACGTACCTGTGGAAGGGAGGAGCCAGGAAGAGGAGTGGGTGCATCTCAGAAGCTTTACCCCGCAGCCCAGAACTTGCCCTGTGTGAGAGACAGGTGGCAGCAGTACTATGGGGGGTCCGGAGTGAGCCTCTCTAGTTCTTGACCCTATTTCAGTTATCCTTGACTGAAGTAATCAACCAAGGCTGCCCTCATTGGAGACTCCCTAGAACCTCAGGTGATAGGGACAAGGCAGCATGTAGTGAAAAGGAGGCCTCACATGGCAAAGAAAGTAGGGAGCCTTGGGTGCACTTTCTACTAGTTTACAGCATTAGGCAGTTGAGATGTCCACTTTGAGATTTCTTCTCAATAAAGTATGGCCTAGGCAAGTGGCAGAGCGAGGTTGTGCTTTGAATCTGTTGGGGCTATTTCTTGGCAGCTAGTTCGAGTTCGTCTTTCCTTAGTTTTAACCGGTATGACACCAAGTTTAGTAAGATGATTACCATGTCACTGAATTCTTGACCTTGGAGGATTTGTGCTTCCACCTTTCCGAACTGTTCTTAAGCTGCTTTCAGCTTCCATTCTGAAAGACTTCTGTCTTTCCTAATAATTTCTGCCTTTGCCCAGCTAGCTCTTGTGTTTCAGAAGTAAAGAAAGGTGCGTCTAGTAATCAAGAAATACCCAGAACTGGTTCCTGCCCCTGCCCATGCCCTGCCACCTGCCCAGAGCTGTGGTATAAATTTTTTTTAAGGCTGAAATAAAAAATTAGAAAAAAGCATTTTGAAAAATGAGAAACACAAAAGTGATAAAAGCAGTAGCTCTAAGAAATGAAGACCTCTCAACCTGGTTGTTTATTATCCATATTAGTAAATGATTTATTAGCATATTAATGACAAATTGCATTGAGAAACAAAACAGCCACAGGCCAAACCTTTTGAGTTTCATATACGTTTATACTAACATCCTCTCTTTCAGAAAAGTGGTGCAGGGAATGTGTCCTAAGGTCGGTTTTGTTTTCGTTTTCTGTTTTGTTTTGTCTTTTTTTCTTTTCGATAATAAAGTCACCCATCAGTCAATCCATTATACTTATTAAAGTGTTTCAACATTCATCTCCTGCCTTCTGATTTTGATTGGCTGAGCCCGGTCGGTGGCATACCTCCATATAACTCACAGGGGTAATTCAGACACTGTTTACTGATGTCCCTGTTACAAGGTTACATGCCCCGGATGAAAATTCTGTGACACTGACATTTTCCTCTTGAGAACGTATTTTATTTGGTAGAAGAAAGTGCAGCGACCACTCAAAGTCTGTGGAACTTGGGTAGAGTCTGGGTAAACCGAAATAGTTTTTGTTCTTGGCCCCAGGAACACGCAGCCCACGTATTAAATAAAGTATACGTGTGTGTACAAAACTGCAACCAGTTTTGTTTGATTACACTTACATAGTGGCTCACCTTTCACTAACATTAAAAAATGGCCTTTAAAATAAACTTTGAATGAATACAACCTTCAGAGAAACGGTTCCTTTCCTAATTAAACTTTGATTTCTCACTGTGCACTGCTCTGAGCTCGTAATATTTTAAAAAATGTCCTGAGGGCTTATCTTCAAAGCTTCCAAACAAATGATCTCTCAAAAGTCGTAATCTATTCACGGCTCGATGAATCCCAGAGACAGTATTTTTTAATCCCTGTTAAATTTCTCTTCGTGTGGTAATCTGCTGCATAATTTTTTTTTTTTTTTTTTGCTGTGGGTCACATGATTCCTCCCGTCCATAATACACGCACTTAAAAATTTTTACTTCCTGATTGAGCCATCAAGATTATGTAAAATGTAAATCAGTCTAAATACCTAACAACGAGAATTTTCAAGGGAAAAACACTGTTTTCTTTTTCTGTCTCATTGCTGGTGCCTAAAAAAATCAGGAGTGAGTGTGTATTTGGAAACACGAGTCTGTTAGGGAAGTTTTTGTCCCTTCCCTTTCAGATTGAGTCAGACTTTGCTTTCATTATAAAAATAATGTACCAACGAGACCGTGGAAGCAGTGTGTGTTGCAGGACTGAAATTGTCAAAATGGTTCTGATGACAGAGAGGGCTGTTGATTTACTGGTTAGTCTTTTCATGATCTGAATGAAGAGTGCCAGCATCTCTCAAAAGGTGAACGATTTGATATTTTAGAATTGTAAATGACCACGTAGCCTCTCCGCTGCCTCATAAATTAGAGTAATTTCTAGCAGGCTGGATGACACTTGTTTTGTCATGGATCTTAAAATCTCTCACATTTTCTCAAAGCAGTTTTGAAGTTGTCATAGTAACAGCGTTATGTTTGGAGGATCTTTTTAGTAGTTCTTCAGCTAGAGTTAATTAACTTTATTACCTTTGGGTGCTTTTCTTCTTACTCCTCTCTGACAAACAAGGGCCATCATTGCTCAGATATGTATTTCATATTTCTTTTATTTATTTTTTATTTCTTGGTGACTATAGTGAAAGGACTTGGTATTTTTTGAGTTGTTGCAGGAAAGGAACAAGAACATTATCAGTTGATTTCAGGTTAAACTTAGGTTTCTGGTTACTTCTCTAAAGGATTGCCACTACCATTGTAAGACTAGAATGTAGTTTTATTTAAAGAGATGAGATATGGGAGTTGTTCCCCAAAATTTAATGGTTACTTACCTCCAAGTGTTACTTTTATCCTTTGCTCTGATTCTGATATATCTGGGATAAGAATTGAGGGACACAGGAAAGGTCATATGTCAGACTTACAGGAGAAAAAACACAACTTTAAAAATGCAGCACTCAGACAACACCACAAACAAGTTCCACCAAAAGGGGTAAAAAAAAAAAAAAAAGATAAATCTGACTTTATCCAAATTAAATTTTTTTTGAAACTAAAAAATATGCTACAGTAAATTATCCCCTAGGAGAGTTTGTGGGAATATTTTATTGGGAGAAAGTAGGTCAGAATCTGCTGTTAGTAAATGGCTGAGGCAGAAAATCTTGCCATTCTGGCCATCGGGTGTGAGAGGAAGCCTTCCCTTGGGCCAGGAGAGGGTCAGAAGAAAGAATGGTCTGCCCTAGGGCTGGACGCTGGGGGCTTTAAAAAGTGTCAGGTGGTTAATGCTTTTGGTTTCTTGGAAGAGTGATCTGGGCTAGGTGACACTTAACAAAAGGTAGCATGTGAGTTCCGTGGGTTGAACCCTAGCCTCCCGTTTCCTTTCTGTTCCCTGGCGTATTTGTTCGACCTGGGGCGACTCAAGACAGTTGGGGCAGCAGCATGTGCAGCCAAGAGCAGTAAAGGTGCTAATGCAGGACCAGTGATGTCAGGAGTTACGAGACAGCAGTTTCAAAACACTGCAGTAAACAAGGTCAAAGTGTCCCGTTTTGCTGGAGGAAGGTTTGTTTTTATGAGCTGGACAAGTACAGGGATGAAGTGTTTGCGAAACAAACATCCAGTTTATATGGTTGTGTGTGTTTTTTTGTTTTCTTTTATACTTCTTGGATTATAAAAAACTAACCAGATGAGATTTAGTAAGGGTTGCATTTTTTAAGCGTAATTATACTGGTTTTTTTTAATTTTTCTGTTGTTGTTTTTAATTGATTTTTCTAAAAAAAAAAAAAAATCTGGAGTTTTCACAGGAGAATGAAAATATTTCCGAACTTCAGCACAGTTTTAGGGAACAAGCTAGGACCCAGGGCACGGCAAAGGCTGATCACAGTCGCCGGTGAAACAGTCCTCCTCCTTTTACATCTTTTGCTCTTATTTAAATACGCATTTCAGTACGAGGAGGTTGATGGCGCAGAATCTTGCTGACTGTGTGGTTTTCGTCTTAATGCATTTTCCAACCTTGAACCTGAGAATGCCAGAGGCTCGCTCTCTGGACACTGCTCTGAGCAGCCATCTGCCGGTGGCCTGGCTCCTGAGGTAACAAGTGGGTGTCCCGGGCGTGTGTGGTAACAACAGCAGCGGTGCCACGTGGCACTCAGAGGTTGCCTCGATCTGTCCTGGGGGGGATCCCTGGTCCTCAGTGCTTCTGAGATGAACTGTGAACTTGGGGCATCCCGGGATATGCAGGCATCTCCCCCACGGCAAACCTGGAGAAGTGTGAGCCCGGCTATTAAAGTGAAAGCAGGCCTTGATAGGGAGCTCCCTTCACCTCGTTTCCGACCTGCTCACCCGGCTGGAAAACAAGGTGAGTTTTGTTTGTTTCTTTCTTAGTCACTCTTCCCTACATGTTTTTTCTTGCTAAACATGGTTAGACACCCAAACTCCGACAAATGCCAAGTGTTTTCCCCTTCATTGGGAAGGATAATAGGAAGTTTGTTAAACACCTAATTGCTGCTTTGATCTTTTCTTGTCTTCCTATAATCTAGCATTGCTGGCTTGCTTGTTAGAGATAGCAAGAGACTAAAATGTATGTATTATCAATGAGAAAACAAAAATTTCTTTTTTTCTTTAATGGTTTAAAACTTTTCCTTTAATTAAATGACAATGATGAAGATAAGACTTTCTCCGGGCCAGGAGTACATCTAGTAAAACAGACCCAGTTCACGGCCCTGATTCTGATGGGGAGCAGGAAGGGTGGGTACACGAGACAAATATAAACACAATGTCCCCGTATGGGAATTGCAGAAAGTAGGCAGGAATGGTTCCTGGACAAAAGGCTGTAATTTAAACACCAGGTTGGCAGTTACAAAATAGTCATGCGGAGGCCGAGTAGTACAGCATAGGGAATACAGTCAGTAATATTGTAATAACTTTGTACAGTGTCAGGTGGGTCCTAGACTTATTGGGGGATTACTTTGTAAAGTGTATAAATGTCTAACCACTACTGTTCACCTCAAACTAATAAAAAATAATATGGAATGTAAACTATAATTGAAAAATAACAAAAAATAAAAATAAAGAAGGAAATAACAAGCGAAAATAAAGAAATAAAAGCCTGTCAGAGAATGGAAAGGAGTTGAGGAATGCAAATTGTTTAATGATGTTAGAAGAAAAAAAATTTAATATAAAAATGGCATAAAATGTACAGAGTCCAACCTTGTCTACAGAAACTTAACTCTTCATGTTAGAATGTTTCATCCCTTGTGGATTCATAGAAATGGGTTTGGTACCTTTTAGAAAATAATTATTAAGAGGCTTCATCACCTGCACAGACTAATGTATGACTCCAGCCTAGTTCTAACACTCGTCCCCCCGCCCCGCCTTCCCTTGCTGTTTGTTTTTTATGCTGACCCTACCTCCAGAGATGTTGCGTGGCTTGATACATTTTTAATACCAAGTTCTGTGGTTTTGAAAATGCAAAACCAAATAGAAATGCAGAGCGGTTTGTGATCTGTAATTTAATTATCCTTCCTCATAAAAATGGACTGTTTTTGCTGTGGAGTTTTCTTGACTTGACTTACACAGTAACACTTTGACAGTGGATGGAGGCAGTGACAGCAGACCAGCCGAGGGTCTTCTATCTAAATCTTGGACTGAATGCTGTGTGAATTGAAGTTAGGACCTCTGGGCCGTGGGAATTCACTTTTATCTCAACGCAATGAGAGGACTTGGGGTGTTAGTATTTCATTTGAAACTCTCTAGGCTACTTACATAAATGAATGTGAATTAATTCAGCAAACATCTTTAAGTACCTTTGTTATATATAGCGTTGTGCTCAGAGATATAGTGTTCCACAGTTAAATTAACAGAGATTTGGTTGATAAATTAAAAGACTGAGAGCAGTTTGAAACAAGGGTGAGTGAGCAGAGCATTACCATCGAAACGATTTGTTAAGGATGGTGCTGAGTGAACAAGGCTGTCCCCTTCTGAGTTGCCCCTCCTAATTAAAGGGGAAGGTGGCTGCCATCTGTCTTCTTTCATTTAAGGCAGTAGGGAGCCTGGGATGGAAGGAAGCAACCCCCTCTCTTTATTTTTCTCCCACTCTTTTTTTATAGTCAGCTTTCTCCCTAGTCAGTGACCCAGAAGGTCATTGGTGATCTATCTCAGAATGAATAGTAACATAAGCATGCAAGGGACTCAAAAGAAAAATATATATATATATATATATGTATATGTATTTATGTATGTATGTATAAAACATAAAACATGCATGGATCCATTTAGAATTCTGCTTGGATTATGTCTGAGAGGATTGTGATCTCTGTGTTGGTGCCTTTGCCCCTTTGTTACCGAGGGCATTCCTGGCAGGAAAAGTGAGGAGAGGAATGTTACTTTTCTTGATTTTGCTTTTTCATGAAACAAACGTGTTTACACTCCACTGGGCATAATCAGAAGATGGCAGCATGTAGCTATCCCGTGGGATGTACAGGAATATCATCCTTATGAAAATCCAGCACACCTGTGAATTATGTTATATACATGTGATCTTGGGGGGAAATTATTGATGAGGTTGTTAACAGATGTCCATGTTGGTTTGCTGCTGCTTCTTGGACCAATTATTAAAATAATTCACATTGTTTATTCTTTAATTGAGCAATAATAAGCCCTTTAGCCCCTTTCTCATGACAATAGATTATGGGTGAATTTAGTCAGTTTGGGCTCTTGGTTTAATTGCTTTTGAAATGCAGAGTACTCTGACAAAATAACTGAGCTTTTCTTGCCTCAGTTTCTACCTCTTTAAATGAAAGAAATATGTGCAAGTTTTAGATATAATTAAGAAACTATGAAATCATGTTTTCTGTTTTTGATAAAAAAGAAAACTTCATAACAAATGGAAAATTCTAAAATATTTAGTTATTTTTGTTTCCAGTTTTTATATACTTAAGCTAAGTGTCACCAGTCATTTAAAAAGACTTGACCCTGGCCCTGGCCAGTTGGCTCAGTGGTAGAGTGTCAGCCTGGCGTGTGGAAGTACCAGGTTCGATCCCCGACCAGGGCACACAGTAGAAGTGCCAATCTGCTTCTCCCCTCTCCCCCTCCTCCTTTTTCTCTCTCTTCCCCTCCCGCAGCCAAGGCTCCATTGGAGCAAAGTTGGCTCAGGCACTGAGGATGGCTCCATGGCCTCTGCCTCAGGTGCTAGAATGGCCCTGGTTGCAGAGGAGTAATGCCCCAGATGGGCAGAGCATCGCCCCCTGGTGGGCATGCCGGGTGGATCCCAGTTGGGCACATGCAGTAGTCTGTCTGCTGGCCCCCACTTCACACTTCAGAAAAATACAAAAAAAAAAGACTTGACCCTTTAGTCACCCTCCCACCCACCCCCCAGAAGCAGATGTGGACTTCCCAGAATATGCGTTCAATTAGAATTCTTTATGACATGGAAATATGGTGTTTCTTAAACCCACTCAATATGTTTGGAAAGCCCAAAGGTAAGAGTCATGTCTGTAATTTTATTTAGTGTTTCTGTTTTTGTCCTCACTCGTGCTGAGCTTTCCTGGAAATAGAAACGAGCTGTGGGCTGCATCTGGGGAGCACAACGTGTGTGGAGAGGCTGATGTTACCTCATGTGATTGGATGGTCCAGAAACGTGGGTCTCTTCCTAACCACTGAAGGGTCCACATCCACACGGTCACATTGGCTCAGCAATTAAGTAACAGGCAGGTGCTTTCAGCGTTTTCTGTGTAGTAATTTCAGATCTTCAAGCAGGTGCTCCCAAAACTGTCCTTTAGAAGGTATGAGTTCACCTAATTTGGTTTTACCCATCAGTACTTATTTCAGGGGGACTAAATAAACTAATTAAGTGAAGCACATCTAAGAAGTGTGGCTCTGGGGTAATGTGATTAATTTTAACTGGCACAGCCAAAGACACATAGACATGCAAATGAATGCTGCCTCCTTTATATATTGTGTTAGCTGGGAAGAATTTAAGCTCACACTGCAGTGACACATCTTGGCCAAGGATACTTTTAGAACCTGGGGTTTGCCGTTGACTTAAGAGCCTTTCATATTTTTTGTTTGTTTGTTTGTTTTGGTATACAGCAGCGGAATTCTCTTAAGCTTGAATGGTGGGGAGGAGTCAGTAGTTAGGTCTGATGAACAGGTTAATGATCAAATAACTGCTTTGAGCATTGAGTCACGCAAACTTCCCGAGACACGTACTGCGTTCAAGCAGCGAGCACTGCAGGTTCAGAACCGAGCGCGTCGTGGACCGGGCCCTTCCGGAAGCCAGTGAGGTGCGATGAATAGCACATAAAGAGGCACCTTCACCAGCGACAGGTACAATAGCAGAGGCACACATGGAGCTAGAGCCCGAGGGTAGTGGAAATGAAATCTGACGGGAAGTGAGAATTGTTGCCTACATGATTTATAAAGTGGCGTACATAATAGACTTTTGGAAATGAAAGCCCTGAACAATCTCTTCTATTTTAAGAATGAGGAGATTAGAATTTATTTCTGAGATTATTTCATTCTTAGCCGGCTGAAAGGCTTATGAAAAAAGGCGTTCATTGTAATGGACATCTTTTTACTTTTATTTTCCCTTTTTTTAACCAAAAGAAATTGTGTCTGTATAAAGACGGTCAGGTCTAAAAAAAAACTTTTGGACTTAATTAGAAAACCCTTTTTCTCCAAAGGAGACTTTAAAAAATTTTGTTGTTGTTGTTGATTTGAAGGAGAGAGGAAGAGAGAGAGAGAGAAGCATCAGCTCATTCCACTTAATTTTTCCATTTTAGTTGTGGGATCGGACCCATGACCTTGGCAGGCCAGGATGACGCTCTATCCACTGAGCCACCCGGCCAGGGCCTCCAAAGGATACTTTTGAAAAGTGATTCTTATTTCCATGATAAAATTTTAGTACTTTTGGCATACTAACTATACCAACGTATTTCATGCCATATTGATTGCTGAAAATAGCTACCTAGCTTGTAGGAGGCGGTGAACTTGAAGCTGGCCTGCATCTCTAAGTGTATCGTGGGAGAGAAGAGGCTTCGTCACATCCTCTTTTGGGTTTTATTTCACAGGGACAGAATTTCCATCCCTTTGCCAATCATGGATCTCCCTTGTGGATGAGTTCATTTACCACTGATTTGAGGAGGGACACTCAATGGCAGGCACTGTTCTGAGAGCTCAGCAGAAGCTGAGTAAACTGACTGCAGACCTACTGTGTTCCTCCATAGGACCCTGTCACTATATGTACAATTTGCACCATTTCCTGGGTGCTTTTCCTGAGCACGGCAGCATGGGCCTGGCCACAGTGCTACCCAGACTACGTGGACCCAACATTTTGTTCACAGATTAAAAAGGATAATCATAGAGAGAGAAAAATGTATTAACAAAGAGAGATAAATCAACTTAATCATGCTAGACAGCGATGGAAAAGAAAGGTTTTCTGTGGCCAGGACAATCAAGAAATGTTTTCTGCATTAAGGAGCACTGAAGCCAGGCATGAAAGGGGGGGGGTAGTGCTGGACGTGAGGACTTGGAGGGAGAGTACGCCAGTCCGAGGAAACCTGAGCAGGGGCAGGGGTGGGGATGGGAAACCCTGGTGTACAGAGGGAGCTATAACTGATTTTTTATCACTGGGCAACCACATGTGTCAAAGTGACTAATGAGAAGATAAGGTAGCAGAGGGCTATTGAGGTCAGATCTGGGAGGGCTGCGAATGTCGTATGACTAAACATTGAAACTTAATCCTGAGTCACTGGGGAGCAGTTGAAGAATTTTGGTGAGGAGGGTGACAATAGGATCTCTCCAGTAGGAAGCCCCATCTGGTGTCGGGGTGTGGGATGGCTCAGGCAACAAGAATGTCAGAGCCGGGGGACCCGTTAGAGCTGTGTAACAGTCCAAGAAGGTGGGGAGGAGGGCTGAACTACGGGGCCACAGAACACTAGACAGATTCGAGAGAGACAAGTAGGGATGGGCTGGACAATCCCCACTGTTCCCACAAGGACGGGGTCACAGAGAAGCAGAAATAGTCCCAGGTTTCTGGACCCAGGTGCCATTTGCCAAGCATTTCACAGACCGTATCCCATTCAGTCTCACTCTCACCCTCCCTCACCCTGTGTAAGGTGGGTATTTCATCCTTATTTCTCAGAGGTGAGAAAACTAAGGCTCAGAGGAAGATTCAGCATGAGTTTTACAGCTAACAGGCTATAGAACGGGGCCTTGGAGGTGACCCTGCTGTCCAAGCCAGTGCTGTTCCTGCTGTACCAGGTTTGGGAGAAAAAAAGATGACTTCTGTCCACGTTGTGCATATTCCGTTTAGGAGCCAGACACTGTCCGTCGGGACTGGGGATGTGGGGCTGCATGTCAGGGAAAGTCTTAAGAGGATCAGATGTAGGGGTTTAAGAACCAAGTGCTTGTCCATTTATTCAACAAATACATGCTGAGTGTCCTTGAGGAGCAGCACTGCTTGGCCGTGGCCACGCAGAGGTGAACGAGAGAGCCATAGACTCGCCTCGCAGTCCTACCGCTAGCGAGCATGACTCCATCCTGATGGCTGAGTGCAATGCAGGGCGAGGTGATTGCTGTGGAAATACCTCCCCGGGGGTCCTCCCCAGGTCTGGCAACATGGAGCATCTCTGAAGGAAGTTGTAGAACTTAATGTGACACTCACAGGGTGGGTGTCGAGATAAAAAGGGAGACCAGGGTGTGTGTGTGGGGGGGAGGACATAGTAAGACCTAGAGATAAGAGATTAGATGCTGTCAACTTGAAGGACTGGGACCTGTGGCTGGAATGGAGAGACAGGAGGCTGGAGAGGTGGGCACAGCTCCTCCAAGGAAGGGCATCTATTTCTTTTCTTAAGGACATAGGGAAATTTTCGTGAATTTTAATCCTGGGGGTCACAGGATCAGACCGGTTTTTAGAAGGGCCGTTTTGTCTGCTGGGTGACAGGCGTTAGGGAAGCCAGGAGTGGAAGCAGGAATTCGGGTTAGGAGGCCTGTGGGGAGAGGGAGTGGGGGGAGAGGGGGCGGTAATCGGAGAGAGCAGAGAGGCTCTGGGTGCTATTTAGGGATGTGGTGGGTGGAATTTGGGGATTTGTTAGATAGAAAAGATGAGGGAAAGAGGAATAAAGTTAACATGTAATCTTCTGACTGGGTTGTTGCTGGTACTTAACCGGGGGACACAGTGGAAGGGTCAGATTTTTGATGATTAAGATGGTTGTTTTTGGTTATTCTAAGTAACTGGTATCCTAAGGAATCGGTTGACGGGGCTGAAGGACAGGAGGCTGCGGTCAGAGAGGGAGAGGTCAGTGTTATGACAGCAGAAATTAAGCCTTTTCCATGACAGAAAGAAAGGACAGGGTCACTGGAAGTGGGTGAGTAAAGTGGAGGGGACAGGCTGGCCAGGGGACTTATCTGTCCTGCCTGGTAACACTGGTGGCCATCTCACCTGCCCCAAATCTATAGAAATGGGATGAAGCAGTGACATGTGTCCGTTCCTTGTCCAGCAGTTTGGGGTGCATTCTGGGGAAGAAGATGGCAAACTCTTGTGTGTGTGTCCCGTGGTTTTCTGAGAGAATGACCCTGCACAACTGCCATTTCCCGAGACTTATGTGCTCCGGGGACTGTGAGTGCTTTACAAGCATAATCTCCAGGAGTCTTCTCCCCGTTCCCATCCCATTTTACGTGTAAGGAAGGCTCAGCGATTAGAGAGTAAACTCATGTTTCCAACATGAGCAGCAGAGCACGATTTAAGCCCCATTTTCATGACACCAGGCAGGGTTCTGTCACCCGCTGTGACCATGCATACAGCTACCTCCTACCTCTGTGGGGCCCGCCACTCTTCCTTGCGAGGCTATGAGCTCCATGGTGACAGGAACTTTTTGTCACTTCATCACCATATTTCAGCACCTACTAATTAAGCACAGGACCTGACACATAGTAGGTGCTTAATGCATATAGTGATGAGTGACAGGCTTGGTGTGCTGCTCTCTGTGATCACTATCAGTGAGCAGTAAGCATTGACCATGAGGATGTAGCCCTCAGGCTCCTGTTCAAGAATGTTTTCTCCATCTGTGCTTCAGGATGAGCACGTCCGCCTGGCTTCTGTCAGGTTCCACAAGGAAGTTGAGGTGACATTATGTACATCCCTGTCATTACTGGTCCTTTGTTGCTGGTACTCCACACTGGTCTAGGACAGCTTTCTAGGAAATGTCATTATGTATTTCAAAAACATTCCAGAAGTTTTGTTTCTTCCATTATTACAGACTCCTCTCTTTTTCTCTTCTCTCTATTTATGCGTGTGCATGTACACACACACACACACATGCACACACCTTAGTTTGTCACCTATCTCATAAACATCTCGTTTCTCTTTTAATAAAAGACATGGTAATATGTGAAAAGCCACTTTGTAAACCGAAACCATTATTATTTATGTTTTGTCCAGTTTTTTTTTTGTTGTGCAGAGTTGAATTCATTTAATTTGCTTCTTATAATTGGAAACTAGATACTGTCTTTAGTATGATCATATCAGCTTATTTTTCCTCTAGGAAATAATAAACTATGATGAATTTGACTAAGAAATAGAAATCAGAGCTCTGCAGTGTTCAGGGGTTGGTCTTATATTCTTACCTCTAATTGTGAGAGTATGTGACGATTTCTGAAGACCTAAAGTAATAATGTGAATTTTCTTCTTGTTTGACTGTAAAACAGATGGAATGGTCTAGAAGAGTCACCTCTGGGCTTGTTTCATCAAATACACAGGTCTGTGTACACACTTATGAGCCCAGGTTTACGGCTTTTTAAACATTTTTCACCTAAAAAATAAATCAACCCGGAACAGCTAGAAGCTTCATTATTGTTAGTGTAATAAGCCTTAGAATTTATATCCAAACCAAGGCCAACCAGGAACGCAGGGTTACCCAGTAAAAACTTATTAACAGCCTGCTTTGTGCCAGACGGAGCCTCCTTTTAGCTTTGGAAGGCTTCAAAGTAGGGCAGCTTATCTTTGGGAATGACCAGTCAAAGTAGTAAGACAGAGACAGGCAAGAATGTAATTTTTCAGAATTTAAATGGGGAAGAGTGGAGAGCACAGTGTTATTGGAACTATGAAATTAGTAAATACCTTTGAAAACATGTGTCTTCTCAAACTTCAGAGGTTTTGCAGACCCTCCTCTGGTTGACTCTCTATTCTGAATTGTCTGTTCACTTTCTTTAATAAGAAAGAAGAAAAAGTTCTCTTAAGAATTTGTGAGAAATTCAGGGTGTGGTGAAGACTGATTTGAAAGGCCTGTGCTTAATTGGATCAGCCATGCTGGCGGACCAGGCTGCAGTCACGGGCAGTAGCCCTGGCCAGCTCCTCTTCCCCATGATGGAGAAGAGGTGTTGTTTTCACTGAAATTGTTTCATTTCTTCCCTTGCCAAACCCAGTGGCTTCTGCTATAACATGTGGCGACTTCTCTCCTGGAAGACTAACTCGGTCCAAGTTACTATAATATTGTAGTTAGGACCAGCTACAAAGACATTTCATTGCCTCAACACCTGCCAAATCTAAACCAAACTACCTTCTCCTCCCTGGCCGTTCAAATAGAACCAGCTCTCATTTGAAAAGGGAGAGAAGTGTGCAGGCCTCTTTTTGTTCCGTGCCTGTTCAAACAGTTCAATAAACAAGGCGCATCATGCCTGGTGTTGCTCTGAGTTCATTCCTTCCTTCCAAAAAGCATACCTAACAGCAGACTGTCCACCATCAGTGCAGATGGAGACGAGAAGAGAAACTGAAATCACAGGCCTTCAGGTGGCTCTGGTGGGCTCCTCCTGGGCGCAAGCCTCCGCTTCGGGGGGCCCCCCGGACATTGCTGGGCAGAGGGACGGTCTCATCCTTAGCGGCTTGGATTGTCGCCCTGCTAAACCAATCACACAAAAACAAGAAACGTCAGTCCATTTTGTTTTTAAGAAGGAAAGCCTAGCCAAATAGGAAAAAAAAAAATCCTGATCAACAAATTTGTTCTGACCTGCCAACCTGGTTGCCTTCCCCTTGGCGTTTGACCCACATGCCCCATCCGTGCTTACATCCTGGTTATATAATGCAGTGTACTCAGCCTTGCTCAAGTAACGATACGCCACAGACAGCTTCGTCTGCATGCATTCGTGTGTTCATGTTTTTATCAAGATTTACTTCCCTTCACCGCTTAGTTTATTGGTTTGAAGTCTGACTTTCAGCGCAATTCATTTTTTTATGGGTTGTCTTTTTTAATTTGTTGATTATTTGATATACACAAAAAGGATATATTTAACACAGAAGTGAGCACTAGAGCAGAGTAAAAATACAACGTGCTCTAATGTACCACCACCCGATTACGAGTCAGACCGTTACCAATACTTACTGGGATTTCTCTGCAGTACTTGGTTCCTGTTGTTCTCCTCTTCCTCATGATTCTGAAATTTGTGTTTATAATTCTCTTGGCTTTTTAAGCAAATACATTTTATCACATAAATGCATTGCTAAAGGTATTATTTTTAGCCCTGGCCAGATAGCTTGGTTTGTCAGAGTGTCATCCTGATGTGCAAAGGTTGTGGGTTCAATTCCTGGTCAGGGTACATACTAGAACAGATCAGTGTTTCTGTCTGTCTCCTTTCTACTCTCTCTAAAACCAAGAAATACATTTTTAAAAATTTGTTTGTGTTTTTTTTAGACATAAAAACCATGTTATATTTAGTGTGATTTTCTGCAGCTTACATTTTCCCTCCATATAAGTAGTAAAATCCATCCACACGGTTGGGATGTAGCTGCATTTTGTTTGCGTCCCTTGCTGTGATATTCCAGTTGTGTATGACTGCATCTCAGTTGATCCCTTTACCTTGTTATGGGGTGAGGGAAGGAGACAGCTCTGTTTAGCTGTGCTGCCTTTGAGATGTCTGTCAGAAGCCCAGTGGAGGTGTTGAGTAGACAGGTGGGTAGCAAGTTTGTAGTTGAGTCCAAGAGGGAGATACCAGCATCTGGAAGGTGTTGAAAGCGTTATTTCCCCAGCTGCTTCTAGAATGCTATTTAACCCATCAATCGAGATACTTATCTTAAAAATTAGTATTTTTTATTTCTTGAAGTTTCATCTTTGTTTTTGGTTTTCCAATCCACCTGGTCACGTTGCTGAAGTGTGACTTTTGTATAAAGGATGAATGATGAGACTATGAGCTCCCAAGAAAATAGTGGAGATTGTTTTGCAAAACACTCAAGGGCTGTAACAAGGTGAGGTATTGTTATTTTATTAGCTCCCTCATGGAGCTTTGTGAGATCAAAATGAAACTGTCTATGTAAATTTGCTTTCTAAAATGAAAAAATTCATTATCAATTATTTTATCTGATGTTAAGGTTTGTTAGCGTTTAGCCAATAGCTAACATTCACCTGGTACTTACTGTATATGTGTTAACTCATCTAATCTTCACAACAACCTATGACAGGTAGATACTATTTATTCAGAGTCTGCAGATGGGAGAACCAATGTTTGTAAATGGTAGACCCAGGCTTCGAACCCACAGAGTGCCTTCCTAAAAGCTGGGGGCTTTCAGGTGCTCTATGGATCGTTGCCCTTTCAAATGGGCAGATTTCACCCCGTTTCTTCAACTTTAAGATTCCAGAAGTGTTAGGGCTACCTTGAACCCAGTTACAAAACGGCACTCCAGGCTAGTGGGCCCTAGCAAAGGGCTTTGTCTCCACTGCCTTGGTTTCACCACCAAACCCGGCCTCAGACCTCACAGGGCACTGGCCACCTACCAAGTGCCCACTCCGCACTCACTGAAAATGACGTCTACTTGATTTAAGTTGTTTGCCTGAGGCCACCCAGTGAGTCAGTAGTGGGCCAGGGGCTGGAATCTGGGTCTCCTGCTTTTCAAACATCACATTTGTTTGGTGTTAATAAAACCATGTTTCTCCAGGGGATCTGGCAGAAATATGAAAGTGCTTAATTTTACTGCAATAAATACTAAGAATCCTTTTTAAAGCAAGGAAGCCAAGCCCTAGCCAGGGAAAACACAATTTGTCCTGAGGGCCAGACTCTCTTTGGCACTCGCCAGAATCATAGATCACTGGCCTTGGTTTCGTCTCCTAATGGGGCTTGCTGGAGGGGTTCAGATCTCTGCTGTGGCCACAGAGCCTCAGCTAGACCTGGAAGTACTCTTGCAAATGACACTGGAATGTGTCGTGTCCTACCCACACAGTCAGCAGGTCACAGCTGATGGTCCTCAGCAGGGTGTGATGGGGAAGGTCATATTCCTGGGACACTCGTGCTATCAGTCAG
The DNA here is from genome assembly GCA_037038555.1 of Rhynchonycteris naso. NCBI lineage: Eukaryota > Metazoa > Chordata > Mammalia > Chiroptera > Emballonuridae > Rhynchonycteris > Rhynchonycteris naso. Next base: position 55,904,295 of record CM072995.1, read on the forward strand.
GGCCCAGGTGAGTTAGCCTGGCTGTCAGAACTGAGACCTCCTTGTCGTTCTTGCTGTGGGACGGGTGCCGTGCAGTTCACTTCCTGTGCTTGTGCATATGCTGTGTTATCTAAAACCATGTGGGTCAAGAACAAGATGTAGACATCCAGAGGGTGAAGAACATCTGCGTTACAGACTCCTTGAGTGCACGGAGTCCAGGGAGTGGTTTATTACTTGGCCATCAGAAGAACGCTGAGCGTATTGTAGACCCTCAGCTAATAACACATTATGATTGGGACACTAAACTGAGCGAAGGGTTTAAGAAGCTGATTTCCAAGGTTGGTCTCAGAGTGCTCAGGTCAGAACTGAGTTTGCATGTATTTTATAGATGAGAGGTTATCACAGGATCATGCTTTGTTCCCTTGAATTCTCATAGTTCCCAGGGCAGCCACAGATGATGGAAGTTCATGGTCATCTCTGCTATGACAGCAGGGCTTTAGGTTGTCATGGCAAACAGGGACCAGATTAGAGCTGTACTTGCTCAGCAGGTTAAGTTTCTCCTCAGTCACTGTTCCTAGACAAGATGCTTGTGCTCTGTGTGGACGTTTCTTTCCCATAGAAGTCCGTGTTCATATGTTCTCTCAGTGCTGTGATTTGTTGCAGCTTGTGTTAATTGTAGAGACTGAGGCCCCCGGCTTGTGGCCCGGCCAGGCAGCACACCCAGCCTGTAAGACACAGGCTACATCTCAGCTCTGTTGGCTGTGTGAGCGTGGGTGAGTCCTCTGTCCCGTATTGGTGACGATGCCTGCTGTAGGATGTGTTGCATGGGGCGGAGCACGTCAGTGCTCCCCCCAGAGCCGGCAATCAGTGTCCTCTCCGGACACAGCTTGCCTCTTAGCTGTCAGCTCTGAGGTCACCCTCTGTCCCCAGTCCCCCAGCTCAGTAGAGTTAAATGATTTCATCATTGTGAGGTGTCCTTTTACCAGAAGCTACGTGTTTGTGTGGGTGGTAAAAATGAGAAGAATTGCTTCTCCTTTCCAAAAATACATCCAAGGTTAAAACTGGGGCTTTATGTATCCAGGACATGATGAATGAAGAGAAAGAAACACTAGACCTTTACCACCATTCTTAAACTTAGAGAAATGTAGCTCTCTTCTTACACAGATAAGCAGAGAGGTCAAGTGAGCAGGCGTGCCTGCTTCTGTGGCTGTTGTGTAGATGAAACATGAAAGATCTAGGAGCAAACTATAACTCAGTGTTCTGCCTCAGTGTCATAAATAATCAGTTACATTTAATGTTAAAAGATCACAGGGGGTGTGGGGGGTGTATTTTGAGATTTATGAGGTAATGGTTACAAAGAATTTTCAACCCTATGAATGGAGATTCTGACGAAACTCTGGAAAGTACACGTTCACTTACTAAAACCAGTGTAGTTACTGTTACAACGTTTCTCTCCTTCCCTTTTCTCCTCCCCTTCCTTCTGTAACTACTCGTCTCTTCCCTTCCCTCAGCTCCCTTTCCCTGCTCCTTCTGTCCAGCCACCGCGTTTGTACAAGGAATCCCTCCTCCGTGGAGTTTGCAGGCCAGCGGGAGAAGCAGGCAGCGTACAAGCCTCAGAGGCCGTTGCAGGCTAGGGTGTGCAGTGAAGGAGCAGGACATGTGCAGCAGTGGTTTTCAGCCTTTTATACTTGGGGACTGGTAAAAATGGGAGAATTATTTTGGGGACCGCTAAGGCAGAAATCACCCTGAGCATAATAAGCAAATTCAACGAATATCGCTGGTCTGTAGTTGTACGACATCATGCACGAAATTTCTGGCGAACCAGTCCGCACATCGGCAGTGGAAGAACACCGATGTGCGGTAAAGAATCTGAATTAAGCTTGGTGCATGTCCGAACTCTGTCTTTACATATTCAGAAACAAAGGACGATGACAGAGGGTAGATTTATGAGCATAAAGACTTTGGCTTTGCCTGACCTGTGGTGGCGCAGTGGATAAAGTGTCGACCTGGGAACACTGAGGTCGCCAGTTCAAAACCCTGCACTGGTCTGGTCAAGGCACATATGGGGAGTTGATGCTTCCAGCTCCTCCCCCCTTTCTCTCTCTCTCTCACTCTGTGTCTCCTCTCTAAAATGAAATAAATAAAAAAAAAGACTTTGGCTTTTAAAAAGCTGCTAGTATAGGGTCAGTCTTGGAGATTAGTGTTATAAGCTTGTTTTCATATAGGTAAAGAGTAGGTAGGAGGGAGGGAGAGAGGGATTCTTCTAACAAGCTGAAAATGCCAATTGATACGGGCTAACTTCTTCTCATGTGTGTTTCAGGATTAAATGATGACTGACTGTTGATTGAGTTGCGGTGAACCAGAGGAGATCTTTTATTGTGTTTTATTTATAAATCAGGTTAGAGATAGGCTATATTAGTATCCTCTACCATTTTCAGGAGAGGAACTATAAAAGAGCTCATGTCTGTGTTCACAATACCAATCTGGTTCCTAAAGAAAATTTTTGGGAAAGTCCCATCACTGTCCTCAGACCAAAGACAGGAATCTGCTGTGTGCACAGAACACAACGGGCAGGAGAGCACAACGGGCAGGAGAGCAACCGCATGGCGAGTTGGCCACCTCAGGCACGGCCTCTATCCGTGTACTCTTCTGCACATGTCAGGGGCCGCTTGGCACAGTGAATCCCCTGTTTCCTGTCACTTGAAGAAAGGGCTGTAGCACTTGGCCTTGCTGCTAGTAGACACAGGACCTTCAGTTTGGGTAACCTGGTTAGTGTCTTAAGTCTCAGGGTCTTTGAGTCTCCCGGCGACAAAATCTTTTCTTTTTTCTTCTTTTTTCCAAGTCAGAAGAGGGCTGATAAACTCTCGCATGCACCCTGACCAGAACTCACCTGGTAACCCCTGTTTGGGGCCAATGCTTTGCCCATTTGGGGCCTTGCAACCAAGCTATTTTTTTTAGCGCCTGATGTGGAGGCTCCACAGAGCCATCTTCACTGCCAGGGGCCAACTCACTCGAACCAATGGAGCCATAGCTGCGGGAAGAGAAGGGAGGAAAAGAGAGGAAGGGGTGGGTTGGAGAAGCAGATGGTCGCTTCTCCTGAGTGCCATGACTGGGAATGGAATCCAGGACATCTGCCCTCTGGGGCCAATGCTCTACTACTGAGCAAACTGGCCAGGGCCATCTTGTCTCTTCTCTGTTGGTCCTTCTGACTGAAAGCAGCCAGGGGTTCTAAACCAACTAGTTTTTAAACAGAGGAGAAAATTATAGTAGAAACCTACAACAGCTGAGAACTATCTTTAAAATTGCCTTTTCTCATCTGAACACTAGATCATTGGAAGTTTGTTTACATTTGTGATTGATCTTATACTTTACATTAAAATGAACTATTTTTAAATTATTTTAAGTACTAGATCAATCACAGTAAACAATTCTGTTTTTATCACCATCATCTGTGAGGTTCTAGGTCTTTTTGTGAACAAATTAAACAGGGTCCTTTCTTTACGACATAATTAAATAGACCCCAGTGATATTTGGCATCCACTAAATACCCAGATGGGCACAGCATTTGCCTTGGAGTGACGACGTGCGTAGAGTCTTAATCACACCATGATTTATTTTTGCTCTTTTAATATATTGCCTTTCGATCATTGCTTCTTAATGAATGACTGATTGTTCACTATGTGTGGCTTGTAACCAGGAATTTGAACATTTAAAAAATTTTCATTAAGATTAAGATGGGGAAAAGATTTTCTCTCTGCCTCTCTCCCTTATATTTAGAGTAAAAAGAAATTGTCTTCCTTTGGAAAACTTAACTGTATGAGAAATCCCATTCTTCTTAAAAACTTGAGTTGAATAAATCAGTTCAGAGGAAATTTAATTATAGTCCTTAAACTATAAAAAGCTTCTATAAAATAAAAACAAGGGTAGGGCTAGAATAAGTCCCACCTCTTGTGTATAACCACCATCTGAAAGAAAAAGAATGTAGTTAAAAAGTAATTTTTGCTGCATCTTTTCTGTTGTGTAATCACCGAACATTTGTGGGTTTTTTTTAAAAAGCAGGAACAAGACACAGAGTTTATTAGCCACCCAGGTAATATCATTTGAGGCCAAAGACCAGAATCCAAAACAGGCAGGGGGTGTATTTCATTGTTCGAATCTTACATGAGTGTCTGGATCAGAATTGTATTCTCTTTTAGCTTTGGAAGTGAGTTACTCTTCACAGCAGATGTTGTGCTCTGGCTACTCACCTCTGACACACACACGCACACACACACACACACACACACACATCCTCCAAGATGACCTTGTAGCCCCTGGTTCTCCCGCTGCAGTCATCTCAAAGGACCATGAGGACTGTGGTTGGGGTGGAGGTTTTGGTTTGGTGAAAGTTGTTAGCGCTCCCAAGACAGAGTCCTGGACTCGGGGCAAACATGTGACCACAGAGAGCTCTTCTTGGTCCGTGAAAGTCATGGGGTGGTGCTTTCAGATCCTATCTGCAGGTTGCCAGGGGTGTCTATAGTTAGCATTGTTGCATTTATAATTACATGACACTCATGCAGCTAAGTAGAATGTATAAGTTTGATATGAGGTTGAAAGAGGAAAGGTCATGCTTTTTGAACGGCTCTGATGCCCTACGCAGACTCGTTGTGATTGTAGGGAGTGAGGGAAGCCTGCCAGCATTGGAACACTTTTCACCCGTTTGTTCAGACGCGTGCAGTTGGGTGCTCACATGCATGATTTCTTGCTCGAACTCCAATTATAAAATCCCACAAAGGATGCTTTTATCCAAGAAATAAGATGGGTCTCTTGGCAAAAAACCATGTGCCCGCTCCTTGCCTTTCCCAGGAATTCTGTGCCAGCCCCTCTTAGAGGGGTCAAGCTCTGCTTTAAACATAGGAAGTTCAGCTCTTCAGGGAAAGTGCAAAGGTCTGAGCAATCAGCTCTGATCATTTCCTGGGAAGTCAACCCTGTCATGAACAAATTTAATTCAGGAGCTATCATTTATCTAGTTTTTTTTTTAACACAGTGATTGGCACCCATGAAAAGTCTGCTTTCTCAGCCCCGAGAATTCCTCTATTTTTAAGCTCAGATCGTTCCCCTCCCCTCATGCTGACAATGTGGCCACAGATGAGACCAGCATGAGGTTAAAATGGCACAGCCGCGGAGCAGGGCCCTCTTGGCTCACGCCTTATTTGTCCCTCCAGCAGGTCCTTGCTGTGTGACGTCAAGGCTGCCATTCTGAGCAGAAAGGAAACCACGGCCTGACTTTCGCATCAGCAGCCTGGACAAGTTGCTGTTTCTCAGGCATCCAGCACGCTCTGTGTCTGCTGGGGCTGTGCATTCCATGTCTGGGTGACCTGGTTAAGAGTGGGAAACCAAGCGCTGTTTGCCAAACGCTCTCCAAAGCGGGCGTCACCCCCACGCCTAGCTCCTGAAGCCAGGGCTCCACTGCCGAGGGCTGGACACGGGGCTGCAGCATTGCCCAACATGAGCTGCGTGCATATTCAGCCTCTGTATAGAGTCTTGAAAGAATGTCATTATCAGTGGCCCTCATTAATATACACAAAACCACATCGTTATGCTGCCTTTGGGGTCAGTGCTAGAAAATCTCTTTGGCGAAACCAGGGCTGTGTAAAATAATCTTTTCACAGTCAGAAGTTCAAAACCGCTGAACTGCCAGCTCTTTCTGCCTTCCCGTTTAGATTTCTGAAAGTAGAAAGATTCTTGTGTGTGCTTACATGTTCATTTTGCATTGTGCATTACTGAGTGTGAATATTCTTTTATAGATATGAAAAAAAATGTCTTGACTACTATATAATAATGTGCAGACCACAGGCTCTAGATTTTTCTTAATGAAGAGTAACACCTGTTTTCAGTGGGAAGGAGCTATTTCCAAGTATCACAGGACTGTTGTCTCTTTAGGATCAAGCCAAGATCCCTATAGCAAACAACAACCTTGCAAGGCCAAAGGCTCACTGAGTGTTCTGAGAGCTTACAGTGAATGCCTCAGCATTTACCAACTTAAGACTCAAACCTCTGAAGGGCATGCAGTCTCGGTTTTTTGTTTGTTTTTTGTATGGGTGACACTCTTTTATTAGGTTCCTGGAGGTGGATATGATAGTCACTAGAAGAAGCACAACCACATTTGTATTCCAGCGTCATCTTGGTTAAGTCGATATGGATCTGAGGTTTTATGTTGCAAATCCCATTAAATCTTTCTTGAAGTAGCCCTTCTTCGAACCTTTGATTAAAGGATACGCAGATACCAACACCATTTAATTTCCTATACAAGTGTGTATACTACAGATGTTATGTCAAGAAGGATCTTGACACAGCGGGGCTCTTTAAAAGTGAATTATTATAAAACAAAATTCTTCCAAATTATAAACTCTTGTCTTTTGGGGGGTAAGAAAAAGGCAGAGATCTTGAGGTATATGGATAAATGTGGGATGAATCGAGAGTACCTTGTAAAGTTAGAGTTTACACCAAGAGTTGCCTAGACTGCAATCTAGCTTTGTCTGAACAAGCTGACTTGCCCAGGGGCAACCTTAGCACCATGAATGAATGCCACATCTCTGCCACCATAAATTCCAGGGGGGGAGGGGAGCGGAGGGCGTGGAGCCGACAAGCATGGCTGCTCCATGCCCGGTGTGGACTAGGTGAGCCGGAGAATCGTCAATTGGGTGGAAAACTAGGACACCACTTTCCATTTGTAGACTGGAGTATTCGTTTTATTTTGTGGACTGCTGTTTGCATTTCAGTAATCCTTTTTAGTCAGGTTATTTTTTTCATCACTACCCTTTCTGGAAGTCCCTACCTAAAGACTGATGGTAACGGTCTAGATCAGGGGTTCCCACACTTTTTCAGCTTGCAAGCTACTTATAAGATGACCAAGTCAAAATGATCTACCTACAATAAAAATGCAAAACATAAATTTATTTCTCCTATATTATCATTATTTAAGTTACTACTATTACTATTTAATAGTGTGTATTCTTCTTTCACCTTTCTCCTTCTCAGCTCTCTCTTCAGAGGAAAGTCAATGTCATAGTTTTTATGAACAATCCGAAAAAGCCGCTCCACATTTCCCTTCTTTGGAATAGCAATGGCACACAGACAGATGAGGCAAACGCACTTAGAATATGACATAGTGAAAAACAATCCCCTCCCATTCTGTATGAAAGTGGTAGGTTTTAGGCTTCTTACTTGGACCAGCTACGGCACTCATTTTTATACCCTTTGATGTATTTAGTTTAAATAAATTGAAGGCTAACTAGCAGCAATGTAACTGAACAAGTTAGCGTGGTTTAACTCACATGCATAGGGTGTCAAAAGTTCAGACGTCAGATTGGCTACCCTGTATGCCAGTCAAAAGACAGATGTCTTTTTAATGTCATGCGATCTACCCACACTTCCTTTGCGATCGACCAGTAGATCGTGATCGATGTATTGAGCACCCCTGGTCTAGATTATACAGACGTCTTAAAACTTTTGATAAAAACGGCCCACTTTTGCAGTGCTGGTTAACCTGGTCCGTACCTCCCACTAGTGGGTGTTCCAGCTTTCATGGTGGGCTAATCGTGGTGCTGTTTGGTTGCTCCACTACTGCCCATCATGAAAGCTGGAACGCCTACTAGTGGGAGGTACGGACCAGGTTGACCAGCACTGCAAAGTGGGCCGGTTTTTATAAAAAGTTTGAAAATGTCTGGAAACTGTAACTGAGAGAATCACCTTAAAACGGTGCCAAGCATTTAAAACAAGCAGTAACATTAACAAAAATTTTTTGTCAGGACTAACTTGTTGGGAAAAGCTTAAAAAACGGACTCTAAGTTTGTTTTAAATCATATAACGGAACTTTAGGGTATGATGCAGCGAGCAAAGATAGACCAATGACTTCCATGGTAGCATCGTTACCTAAAGAGGGTGTATACGCATTTGGATTTCCCCAGGGGCTGCTCTTTGTCTTTTGGTACACAAACTGTCCTCTGGAAGATTCTACCTCTCATGTAGTCATTTCTCTCTTGACTTTCTCTTCCTCCATTGTGAACTGTCCAAACTCTCTTTGATCCTCATTTGGTCCATGACACTGTGTGACAGAAAGCCCCAGCAATTCTCTGGGGTCATTTTTAATCAACTTTCTGTCCAGACATTGTCACATGACAAGTGAACTATATTGCATTTGCATGTTTTTAATTCCATGATGGTAGCCGACCAAGACAGTGTGCAGGAATCGATTCTGGTGTTCGCATGAGATGAGCATTAAGTGACAGTTTTGTCGGTGCTTTTATATTGTGACGCTCTGCACTTCCTTGTGCAGCCTGGTAGTAACGGAGTCAGAGAATGGTTACTCAAGTAGTGACCCCCCCCCCCACATTATGTTACAGTTAGAGTGCTCAGTGTGGCTTAGTGGGCTTCACAGTCGAGCACACGTAGGTTTGTGGGGCATTCCTGTCACTTAGCTAGGTTATAAAATCTTGGGTGAGCTATTCCCAGAAGCTCAAATTCTTGATCTTAATCTAGAGTAGTAAAGCCAACGTGTAGAGTGATCATGGGGATTAGAAGCCATGCACAGAAAACTCCTGGGTAAGTGCATAGTTCATGCAGCTGCAGAACTTCCCCTATTAAGTCGCTGTTATGTTCTTGTGGTACCCTTCATTGCCTGTGAGATGTGCACGTTTAATTCCCGCCGAGGAACTTAAATTTTGGCAGAGTCCCTGAAGGTTTTTAAAGTATGCCAGTGACTCAAGGAAACTGCATTTCAGGAGATCGGATTTGGTGACCGTGTCCATCACAGGCTAGATCCTGTAATTCAGTAGCCCTTTTCTTCGCACTGTAGACGAGAACACTGAGACCCTGGAGCATTATGTAACTTTCTCTGGGCCACATGGCTTGTATCTGGCAGAACCAACCCAGAACCCAGTCTTCCTACCCTGAACTGTGTTTTTCCACCACCCAGCTTTCCGTTGGCAAGTGAAGTAATTAAAAAGGCCCTCATACTCATCTGTAAACAGATGAAGGTCAGATGTATGTGTTGGGAACAGGAATGGGAGGGAGAATACAAAGGCAGCAGCTGCTGAAAACGGTGCCAGTTAGATTGGTGACAGTTGACTACTTAGCTCTGTACAGTGTGGAAGGGAGTCAAGGGTCCCAACTTTCAAGCCTGGTATGATGGCCATACAGTTAATTAAACCAAAATAAGTGGAATGTGTGAGTTTTGTTATCTCCTAATGAGTTTAAATGACCTCCCTGTCCAGATGGAAATAGGAAAGATTGACACTCTAACATGAAGGAGTGTTGAAACCCTTGTACCGTATACAAGTAGATGGTATGTTTGTGCACATGTGCGTGCACGTGTGTGTTAAACTGGTCTTTGCAGGGTACTCCCAGTTTATGATCGAGTCTCACATTTTTACGTTGTAACTTCCACAAGTTAAGGTGAGAAACTGTTATACCTTTACAAGAAAGAAGAGCTGGATGCTGGTAGATTTGTCAGTGTCTGTGTGTTTGTTTTGTTGGATGGATCCTGCTGTGTGCTGAGACACAGACTTTGCTGGGCCTGTTTGGTAAACAAATCTGTTCGTGCACACTGTCTTCTATCGTGAGTGTGCACTGGCTGCCTTTCCCACCAGGCGCGCGGGAGCCTGTGAATTGAGAAGCTTGTTTTTCTTTCAGAAGTAAGCTGGCGCCAAAGACATGAGCATATGCATTTACAAGGTGGAGGAGAGTAGAGGGGGATAGAGGCGATGGAGGGAGACTTGACTTGGGGTGGTGAGCACACAGTGCAATAGACGATGTGTTGCAGAATCGTGCACCTAAAACCTGTATAATTTTACTAACTCATCTCACCCCAATAAATTCAATTAAAAAATACATAAAAATAAAAGTGCTCATCTACCCCATATAAGTTTTCTGAATCTTCACAATTTTAGCCCCGGGCCATGAACTATACCCACTACACACACAGTACCCCTCAGAGTCTTTCTTCCTTAAAATTGCCACAAAGCTATCGATTGAGCGCTGTACATTAAGCAAGCTCTTTTACCCTTCAAGTTCATCCTGTAGTCCATAAGTGGGGTTAGTCACCCAAGACGTACAGTTTTTTCCAAGAAGGGATGGTTCATTCCCTTTTCAGATTAGGCTACAAAGTTAATATATATCCATACGGTCCCTTCCTACCTATGTTTTCTTTCCTTTTTTTTTTTTTTTTTTGCAAGTTTTATTTAATATTCCATTCAAGTTCAAGCTTTTATGACAGGAAGTATGAATGGTTATGACAAGAGTAAATAACTTCTGATTTTATGATTATAGTACAGGAAGAAACTTTTCATGCCAAATAAATCTTTCAGGAAGGAGAAAGAGCCAGCTTATGAATTTAACGTACATAAATTTCCTAGAACCTTTGCTCTGTTACATGGAAATAAAACCAGAATGTGGTCTCATTTCTTTTCTCTTCACTCTTGTCAACAAGGTCTTTGTTTTAGGAAGAGAGATTTTCAGGTATTTGGGTGTGTGACCCAATGTGATACAGAACCACCCCCCAAAAAAAAAATTCGAAGTGAAAATGATAAAGCCAAAATTTGTAGAATGAATAGCATGACAAGCTCGAGGACCCTAAAATCGGAAATTGCTTTTTCCTTGAAGAGCCAGGGTCCACATCATCATTCACTGTCAAAACCGAGGAGTCCCTCAACATCCAGTTACCCTTGTAAACACATTCAATAAGCAAGCAGTGTCAATCAGACTGTAACAAAAATAATCCAATCAATAAATAATAAGCACATGGGAAAGACAGTTGATTTAACATCACAGAGTTTGCATACAAGCAAGTTTAAAGAAAGAAAGAACCAGGTAGAACTTTAGTTATCGTATTTTCCCATGGATAAGACACTCCCTTGTATAAGACACACCTTAATTTTGGGGCCCAAAATTTTGGGGGAAAAATGTATTAGATAAAGTTACTGAACTTCAAAGTTTATTCATGATAACATTCATACAACTCCTCATCACTGTCAAGCTCCCATCCATTAGTTTGTCCTCATCTGTGTCCGATGACGAATTGCTCTCTTCAACAATGAGCACAAGAACAAGCATGAAAAAGTGGGAAATGCAAGTAAAATCTACAACCGCTGTATGATGATGCACCCAGGTTTTAGACCCCAAATTTTTTGAAAAGAATGTGCATCTTGTACATGGGGAAATAAAGTATGTTCATCGTAACCAGAATGTTAATAGAGGCTTTGTTGTTCCCTAACATGGAAAAAAAAGTAATGGGAAGAAAATATTTGCCCCTTCTTTTTCTGTTTTCTGAAACCAGAGGAACTTGTGAGAAAATGTGTAACAGACTATTATTTCTGAGGAGTAATAGTTCACATACACGCATCACATGAATGAATGATGATGCCTGACAGATTCAAGCGCCGGAGAAGTGTTCCACAGTTCCTGGTGCACTCGCAACCTCTCTGGGGCTCTGAGGCAGTGAGTCGGTGTTTGCCTAGGGGCTGTCGGATGAATGTTCAAATTCAGCTCTGTGACTTTGAATCTCACTTAACCACACTGAGTGAAAACAAGTCTCTAAATCCCCTCTACCTCTAAAACCCAGTAGCACAGATTTTCCAAAGAAGCAGTTTGCAAATTATGTGAAGCTGTTCTCAGAGAAGAACTACTCATATGTTTGAGTTACCTGTACTTAGTTATCATTAACTTTCTGTACATTCTGAAGGGGATATATTTGCTTGTGCTGTGATAAAAATTCAGCCTCGTGTTCTAGTGTTCATGGCAGCTTCCTACTTACCATGTACCCCCACCTGGTGTGACTGGCAGATATGCTCATGGGAGACTCCGGAGCAGAGTGGTCAAGGTCAAGCTCCCTGGCTCTTTATTCTGGCTTCACCACCTACTGATTATATGACCCCGGTCAAGTCCCTAAACTCCCAGGGGTTCAGGATGGGAATTTACCTTGTGGGGTTGTTAAGAGCGTTAAGTAAGTCGGTATGTGTTTGGCTCTTGGTAGTAGCTGAGCCAGCCCTGCATGTCCTTCTGCTGCTATCGCCAGGGATTAAACTGGGTTAAAGAGAACATGAGGCCTTCCCACCTCCCCAATCTTCTCATGTGAGGCCACGCCCCCTCCTGTCTACGAAAGTGCCGCAGGAGTGCCCACGTCTTTCCACTGTTTGAGAGAAAACTCTTGTGTAAACGTTTAACATGAGGAACATTTGTCACTGGGTTTTATTCTGTTCGGGGTGGGGTGGGGGGAAATGTGTGGAGACAGTGGGCCCGGAGGTCTGACAAGCAAACACTGATTCTGTAAACTTGGCCTTGAATGATGTCCACAGCATAGCAAATCACAGCAAGATCTAAGTAGTCTCTATCATTTAATCCTATGCTAAACACCCACCCTTAGAAATTACCCCTTTTAGCCTTCAAATTAATAGGAATTCCTAAAAGGCAGAGCTGCTTGGTCGTAGCCACACCTGCTGGGTTCATGCCCTAGAACAGTGGTTCTAAAACTTTTTGAAGTCAGAGGCATTTAAAATCCTACAAATAATTGTAGGCGCACTATATACAAATTTCTGAGAAATGTTATAATAATTAAGTCAAATATTAAATAAAAATATATAAGGTCCAAGCGTGCTTTCATGGTAATTAAATGAAATAAATATGACAAAATTAAATTTATTCTGACATTAAAAAACATTTTTATGTTACATTTTTTGAGTTATGCACTTTAGAATTTGTAAAAAAGAAGGGTTAAAAATAAGAAAACAACAAAAATGTTATCTTTATATATATATAGATACATTCTTAGTAAGATTTAGTAAATTCAGCAGGTCCCGGCGCGAATGTGTTAAGTTTTTTCATTCTTGTGTTTATGAGAAACATGAGCCTGATGTGTCCTAGCGATTTCTTCAGTGTTTGGGCATATATTTGAAAGGCAAACTCTCATTTCCTTATCAATACATTGAAGAATTTCTTTTTACTCTTAACTGTGTTGAGTGCAGAAAACCCCCACCATACATATCATCTTAACTTTACACCAAACAAAGGATAGAAGAAATTTGCCTCCAGTCTTTCTGGGGAACATGGGGGTTAGTTTAAACAATCCAGCACCACAGCTTAACAGCCTTTTGCAACCTAATCAGGCAAGTGAGGTGGGGGGTTGGGTAGACTGTCAGCTTACAGCCAATTCCCCACACCTCTGTCCCCCTAAAATCTAAACTCCAAAAACCCTGTTGGTTTTTTGGTCCCCAACAGGCACATATTTCTCTGGAATACCATAGGGCGCGCTGGAAATCTTCTAGGGCTCACCAGTGCTCCCTGGTGCACACTTTGTGAACCACTGCTCTAATGACTGCTTTCTTTTTTCTTTTATCACCAAGTTCAGTATCAGTAGATTTTTTTCAGTTGTGGCTCTTTAACGTTGTCTCACTGTGAAGGGTTCCTGGTCCTTTGACACTGTGTTCCTCTTTCCGCTGAGGAAGTTCATAGGGTCTTGGGCATGAGGGCAGAGGGATGACACTGCAGTTGGTTTAAATTAAATTCCTATGCCAGTTTTTTGACGTTGTTTTGCTTCATCCTCAGTCTGAAGGTTATATTCACACCAGGCAAGTGGTTTCCACGCTGGTATTTTTTTTTTTAGGTACCAGTTTGGTAAAGATTAGAAATACGTAACACATCGGTGCACATTTCTTCCCAGAGGATAAAACACAGATGGTTTTATTACATTTTTTAACATATATTCTGCATATTGAGCTGTTTGCGTGAGAAATGGAGGCACTGGGGACACCTGGCAAAGTGTTCCCATGTTAGAAACAAAGGACGTGACGTGCTGTGTCACCAACGTGGAAGCTGGTGTTGCTCCCCTCCCCCACCATTCCTACCCGAGGTGGGTGCACAGTCACGGACCCAAAGAGAAGGGCTGGCTCTTTGGAAGCTCCTCTTTCAGCACTTGTTCCCTTCAGAACATGAGCTCTGGCTCTGGGCATACCCTTCCCAGTGGGACAAATGCAGTTTCCTTATGCATTTTGCCCATTCATCCAAAAATTCTGCTCTTCTCTGATGTAAATGATCAGGTTTGGCTAACACCAAGAGGAACAGAAAAGTATAGTTCAGCCCATCATGGCCAGTTTTCAAAAGATGTGAAAGCCTCATGGCCACTCTGTTAATGTGGCAGGGTCTTACCAATAAGTGTGGTTTTTGTTTGTTTTTTGTTTTTTTGGCACCCATCACAGACACGTCTGAAAAGTTCTTTCTTCTCACAAACCCCCAGGATGGCACCCAGAGGCTGTATCATGGGTGTCTGGGTGCCCAGCAGGGATGATTTCCATATTTCCACATTTGAAATGGGGGGGGGGGGGGCGAACTAGAGTAACTCCTTCTCTTTCCTTGAAGGGTTAACACTCTAACTGGCTTCAGATTGGTTCACTTGCATCTTAAAAATTACTTTTCTGGTCACGCGCACTGAAGGTCTAAGCATTTGTGAAATGTCTTTTTCTCCCTCTCTCCCCATGGCTGTTTCCTTTCGGCTGTCTTAATTACGCAGGGGTTGAGAAACCAAATTAAAATTAGGCGTGGCTGGTAAACAGTGATCACATTGCATGCTTTTAGCTTTGCTTGTTGGGAGCTACTCCTCCTTGCTGTGTTGCCCCCCCACACACACCCTTTTTTACCTCTCCAAAGGAAATATCATAAGCTCTTCTAGAAATACTCACAGGAAGTAAGTATGTATAAGCTGGGCACCCGCCAGCCACTGAGCGTTGACAGGTGGAGCACGGTGCTGCTCCCCACCCCCCTTCCCCCCAAATTCATTTGAACATTTCCCCCAGAGGATTAAATCCAGGGTGCATAGATCAGAGGATTTTTGTGTACTGAGGGTGTTTATAAGAGGAAATTGGTCATTGCGTGTCATCTTGGGGCACGGTGATTCAGGGAGCCCTGATGGGGTCAGCAAGGCACGTGGCTGCCATCTCTGAGGTTTTTTTGGTCACTTCCTCACAGGGCAGCCTCCCGACTTGCCAACAACGATTCTTTTGCAATGAATCAGTACCAGAGAAATGAATAGCCACAGTTTTTTTGGAATGACTGTTGTGAAATCCCTCGTTTATAATGGCAGGTTTTCAGTTGGTGGTTTTATCAGAGGGAATGTCTCAAGATCAAAACGAAACCTCCCTCGTTTTAAAAAGGAAAGAAAGCGCTTTCGATACAGAAAGCAAAAGTGTTTCCAGCCTCCCACTGAAAAGCTGTCACGGATGATCTCTGTTACCTATGCTTAAAGAGACGTGCCCCCATGTGTTTTGCCTTGAATGCATGAGTTCTTGGAATTGTGGATTCCCGGCTGGTAGATGGGGAGCTTCTGTGCAGAAGGTCGCTAACTGCAGGAAACGTTATGTGCGGTGAGTAGGAGGCACCGTCCGAAGGTTATTGCTAAACCAGTGTTCTTCGTCTTGAGCTGTGGATTCCAAGGACTGCTGGCAAGCTCTTAACTATTTCTGCTTTATATGATTTTATGGATGGGACTGCAGGGCTCACAGAAGCCTGGGACAGGTTTTTCAGAGTATGGATTGAGTCATCATTGAATCTTTTGAATATATTAGTCCTGTTGAGGAGGAAGGGATGTTTTAGAGAAGGAAGTAATTTTGTGTGTGGGGGGGGGGGTAGAAAGTACAGTTACTTCTTCTATATTTAAGTATTATTCCATCCTCTTATGTGAAAGAAAAAAATGACTACATGGTCTCAACAGAGAAAAAGTTATGCCAACTCTTTCTAAATGAAGAAACTTCATCCATGTGTTCCTCCTAACTGGATTCTTTTTTCCCTTCTAAATCTTCACGAGGGGCCACTGTTCCCTGAAGAAGATTAACCTGGAAGCACCTGCTGGGGTCTCATTCAGAGCCCAGTGGGGTCTCCTGAGGTCCCTGCCAGTGTGTCCACCCAGGGGGCAAAGGGGGAAGGAATCCAGTTACTGGAAATAGTGAGTGTGGCTTCAGGAACTGCTCTCTCTCCGGAGTGGAGAAGCTATTTGACCTACTGAGTCATTCCATAGGAATTGGGAAAACAACCTAGTGTGGTTTTCATTGTTCGTCCTGGAGGATTCCGAAACCCGTGGGTCTGTGCAAACGGGCTAAGCTGGGGAAGGGCGGGGCTGCCACTTCTGTCTCTACTTGCCGGGTCTCCTAATGAACTCTATCCTTTGCTTCCAGGACAAGTCCAGCTTGTGCTTAGGGATCCTTTGTGTGGCTGCTCGGCGGTGAGTATGCGCGACAGCATTTTCTGACTTGCACTAATTCTTGCTTCTGGATTTCTATAAATGGTGTTTGATCAAAGGACAAGTTTTAAAAAACACTTTCTTCTTCCTGGCATATCTATGTTGTGGGCGTGGCGATAATTAGAAAAGACTACATAATACATGGACAACTATGAAAGCTAAGGGTTGATATGCTTTTCTTATTTTTGATGTTTTCTTTGTTTTTTTTGTTTTTGGTGGCATCTTTTTTGATTTACAGGCAGATTTGATTTTGACATATTACTACCTGGGTGTTTTTTTTTAATGTCAGTTTAAACACCAGTATGGAAGATAACAGCATACATAGTCTAACAAAAATAATGGAATTGCAGATAGTTAATAGCATATGTTTTGGGCTTATAGCATAATATTTCTGTGCAGAGGAACTTTTGATTTCATGATGTTTTTGGTTTGAAATCAGTGTTACCAAATGATCTAAAGGTGTGGAAAGAAGACAAAAAAATATATTGAACTTGGCCAAAAGTAGAAACTAAGGTATGTGAAATGATTGATATGTGAAATAGGACATCGTTGCCTCAGCATAATTTCATGCATGCTGGGTTCCCCAGCCACGCCCTCCAGTTACGTTCCTCACTGATGCACAAGGTGTTTCGTGCGAAAGGAGGGCAAGATTTCTCTCTTGGGAGACGGTTGGGTAGAGAAGCTCAGTCGTGCTGGAGCTGTTTATTTCATTTATTGCCTCATGTCTGAGTGCCTTAGGGTTGGTGTCCTTAACCTTTTCGGGGTCGTGAGGTTGTGAGGAAGCCAGATTCCTTACCATGCTCAGACGCAAACAATCGCCTATGTTCCCGGGGCATTCAGAGCTCCAGGGAAGCTCTGCTGTGGCCCCCCAGGTCAAGGATGCCAGCCTAACCTAGACCTCACCATGAGTCTGCTTTTCTTTAGGGTCCCAGGAAACTATTATGATTTAAAGGAGACAACATCTGAGCCCGAAAGAAGTCATTCTCTGTGGTTGGCGGGGGGGTAGGGGAGGGTGCCAAGCCTGAGTGAAGGAGGAAGGGTGGAGGAAATGTGTGACTAATATTAAATAAATAAAGACAATGGTTAATATTATCAGGACCTCGAGGCAGGTACCCTGAGATCCCTAAACATTTAACCATGTACTCTGCAGACTCAATGTTAAACCGTTGGGGAGAGTTTTCCTCATATAATGAAATATCTTTTCTTTCTTCTTTCTTTTCCATTGTGTATGTTACTAAATTGTGTAGGACTGTAAATCATATGAAATACAATGTAGAACAATTGTAACAGACTCGGAAAATGAATCTCGATTAGCAGAAGAAATCTGGTGGGGCTAGATAATAAGATAGTTTGATTGAGTCCAGAACTCACCACTTTCATAGACAGTAGGTAGCTCTTACTGCGTGATCAGCAAAATTTAAGTCAATAATATAAGGCTATTGTGGGGAAGAAAATGGACATGATTCTTGGGTGTAATGAAAGGAATATGACACAAAAGGGTAAGAAAATAGGACTTGTATTATTAGTCAGACTCATTATGGTGTTGAATTTGAGTCATATTTGAAAAAAAAAAGATTTGGGGCAATTGTGAAGAGCTGATACTATACAAACAGCAGAAGTTATACACACTCCTAGCAAGAGGGCTTTAGTCTAAAAAGTGCCAAAGAATTTCTTTCTGCCGGTCTTTAAATAGTAACAGTTGGGACTTACCTCTATACTCCTGGTCCCAGCACACTGCCTGCTCTCATTCACCGGCTTGCAGCACTCCAAATGATTGACGTGAATGGGGACCTTAGTGACACTTCTGTGATAGGCTCAGCAGGAGTAAATAGATTAAGATAAAATTAAAGGACATAAAGACATAATAAGTAAATCTGTTGGCTGATTATTAGATAAGAAAGATTTATCTCGATTGCCAAGGTGATTAAGATAGTGGCTAGCCGAGGGAAGTTATGAAATCTTTGGTTGGGACCTCTTTCAAGATGAGACTAGATGCTCTGCTTTGGATGGCAGAGCCATTTACTGGTTTATTCAGTAGACACCAAGGGCCTGCTTTGCTTGTTGCTCACAATTTGGCAGAGAAGGCAAGACTCAACAGATTCCCAGTGTATGGTTAGTGCTACAGTCGCATAAAAACAGCCCGCTGGGGGACCTTGTACCTGGTAGCCACCGTTCCTGAGGCTTCCTGTTGAAGGGGACGTCCGCACCGAGTCCGAAAGGACCTCCATCAAGGAGTTCGCTAGACAAGGGAGGCAAGCTCTGTGGCCAGGGGTCCAGGTAAAAGGGACAGTGTGTACAGAGGCTCAGAGCTTTGAGGTGTGTGTGGTGGCAGGTGCGGGGAAAAGGCATGATGGAAGAAGATGAATCCAGTGAGTCACTGATAACAGAGGTCCGACAGCCACATGTTTGCCTGAAGATGTCTACCTAGGAAGGTCATGTGGCCAGGTGTACACTATAGAAAGATCAGTGCAGGGAGGAGAGTAAATTGATGGGGGAGGGGAGAACATAAGTCCATCAAGGCAAGGAGACCAGATGGAGGAAGCCGCTCTAGTCATCCAGTGAACGAATGATGGGGGGCAACCACAGGAAGTGGATTCCGGATATTAGCAGGCAAAAAAGAGAGGAAAGGTGAAGTAAGGATAGTGGCTTAGGTTATTAAGCGGTATCACTCCCTGTAAAATGATATGTAATAGGAAAAACAGGCTTGAGGGAAAGATGAGGCGGCATTTGGACGTACGTGGTGGTATGTGTATAGACAGTGAGCAGAGACGTGAGAACAGCATGAGTGGGAAGGCGGGTTACATGAGCAACTACAATGCAAAGTCATTACCGTATTGGTGGTATCCTTCAACTTGCATGGAGACCTGTTTCTAAAGTAGAGGATCACTCTTCCAAATTTTTATAGGGTTTTTTTCCCCTAACTTATTTATAGTAACACTTGGGGAAAAAAAAAAAAATAGAAAGAAATAAAAATTATCTCTGATTCCATCACCCAAGAACTCTGTTAACATGCATGTATTATATATTTCCTTCCAATATTTTCCTGCATGCATGTGCGCACACACAGCGCAGAATTGGCATCATTCTATACAAGCCCTTTTATGTCCTGCTTTTTAAATGAGCATTTTCTCCATCTGCTTAAAAATGCTTTAAAAACATTTTAAATGGTGCATATTACATAATCTAATTTGGGAATGTTTCATTTGTTTCCTTTTCTTTAAAGCTATTTTATAATTGTTATCCTTTCAAATACATGAATGTTGGACATATTTTTAATGATTTCCTGAGGACAGATTCTTTGCAGTGAATTCAATCATTTAGTCAAAAGAACTTTTAACTTTTTAAAGATTCTTGATATTTTTTGCCACATTGTTTTCTGGTAAACTTGTACCAAGTTATCCACATTGTAGCACTGTATGAACGGCCCATCTCACTATTATCTTCATCAGTACTGAGTATTATGTTTTTAAAAAACCTTGAGACAAAAATGTTACATTAATTTTGGTTCATTTACTTAACAGCTATTTAATGAATACCCACTCTATGCCAAGCAAGTGGCATTTTTTCATTGCTACCAGTAAAGTTTAGGTTCTTTGCGTGTTTATTAGCCATCGTTTCCTTTTGTAAGGGTTTAATTCATGTTCATTGTCAACTTTTCTATTGGGAAGTGACTGTTTATATCATTTATATGAGGTCTGTGTGTGTGTTCATGTGTGTGCACGAGATATTTCGGGCAATTATTTTTCTCAGCTTCTTTGATTTCTAATTTTGTTTATGACCTTTTTCAGATACAGAACCATTACATTTTATTTAGTGAAATAAATTATTTCTATTTTTTTTCCTTTGAGATTTCAGTCACCTTCAGCTAAGGAATTCCTTCCCATCCAGAATCAGGAAATACTCTTCTGATTAAAGAAAAACTTATATTAAATTCACCAAATTAAAAGTAAGGTGTGAGAAAAAAATCCAAATGTTATTTTTTTAGTAAATCCCACAAAACTGTGTATTGAGTCATTTGTCTTTCCATTTAATTTTGGTGTTTCCTAGGTCTTGTATCTCAAGATATTTTACTTTTATATCTAGCTATAGGCATCCATGAATTTGGGAGAATATTAGTACCCAAATGGAGAAATCATAATACTTTTTTCCAACATTTTGTTATGAAAAATCTAAAGCATACAGCAAAGTTGAAATAATTTTTCAGTGAACACTACATATACACCCACTAGATTCTACGATTAATATTTTACCACTTCTTTAATCATGCAATTTTTTTTCTTCTTTTCCAAGTGAGAGGAGGGGAGATAGACCAATTGGGACCCACCCAGCAACCCCCATCTGGAGCCATGCTCACAACCAAGCTATTTTTAGCACCTGAGGCAGAGTCTCCATGGAGCCATCCTCAGCAACTGGGCCCATGTGCTCGAACCAGTTGAGCCATAGCTGTGGGAGGAGAAGAGAGAAAGATAAGAGGGAGGGGTAGAGAAGCAGATGGTTGTTTCTCCTATGTGCGCTGACCAGGAATTGAACCCAGAACATCCACACACTAAACTGAAGCTCTGCCACTGAGCCAACCAGCCAGGTGATACTTTTTAAACCTGCTAAATCACTATTTGAACTCAAAAGTGGAATATCGAAGCATTTTTTTTTTAATTTGTAGGTTTGGTTTCCAGGAAACTTTTAGCAATTTATCTTGCAAATATATAGTGATACACTATATACACTACAGATAGTGAACACCATCACAAACACCAAGAGAAACTGCCCCCAAAATGTGTTTTGGTTTTTTGATTTTATGAAGGTTGATTGGTTTTTAAGGGTCACGATTATGACTAGGATACAGTGAATTTGTTTTTCAAACATAAATCCCTATTGAGGTCTCTGTCCTTGAACACGCTACAGTTGGCTTTTGTCCTTACAGCTGGAGCTGGAGAGGACATGAAAGAAAGGGAGGAAAGGCCCATGGCCGGCACTGGAATGCCTGTGGAGGTCTGTGGCAGGTGGGCCTTGTCAGAGCAGAGGGTCTACCTGCATCACAGTGGACTTTGAAAGGAGACTTCTGCCCGAGTCAGGCTACTTCCCCGGGTGGCCACCACCGCACACTGCCACGGGAGCCCTCAGCATAAAGACTTTGCCCGGGGCCACTTGTCACGCCAGACCAACCCTACTGATGTTTGTCACTGAGTGCCCCTGGTTCACGGTGAGTGATCAGGCTCCAGTAAACCTTAGGTCAAGGAGCTTAATTACCTTCTCCAGCCTAAGTGATAAGTGCTTAAAAGTCTCACGCGTGTTTGAGGGCTGATGGCACCCCCCCACTGAGGGTTGGCAGCTGTCCTCACAGGCCTCTCCTGACCGGCACTGCGTCCCAGCTAGCCAAGTGGGCAGATGCACGACCCACGTTAAAAGACTTGCCTTTGGTACCACTAGAAATGCACAGTGGTTTCCTTTTCTGTACTATATACCCACCTGAGCCTCAATTTCCTGTCTGTAAAATTAAAAAAAAAAAAAAGTTGATTTTTATTCGATTATGTAGAGGACTTTTTTCCCTTTATTCAGAACCTGTGATTTTAATCTAAAACGTTGAATGTAGGTCAGTGTCCACCCCTTCCTTGGAAATCTGGGAAGACAATTTTTTTTCCAGCTCCTCTGAACAGTTCTTTCCAGGATGTCATAACCACTGATGGAGTTCACCAGACTCTGGACCTAGGCCTAGCATTTTAATGCCATTAGCTCCCATGGAAGGAACGAGTGGGCATTCCTGAGACCTCTCTGAGGAGAGAGCTTACTCACTGGGAGTCTTAGCTGCCTGGCTGCATACTGAGCCCATTCCTGCCCGCCCCAACCTGACCTCTGGGAGACTCACTCTGTGGTCCAGAGTCACCTTTGTCCTGGATTCTCTGCTCTTAGCGAAAGATGCTGTCATATCTTAGAAGTCCGGCCAACAAATGCTTTGAAATTTGAGAGTAACTATACTGAAAAAAAAATCATTTTTAATGTAACCTAAATTGATGTTCTGGTAACATCCATCATCAGAAGAGGCACCCCTATTTGAGTGAATGATTTTCAGGGGAAAAAATAAAATCAGATCGCCCGAATTCTTCTTTTGCCACTGTTCCCTGTCACTTCTGTGCTCTGGCAAGACTCGGCTTCTTGCTTCCCCAGCCTGCTTTGCTGTGTCCTGTTGCTCTGCCTGTGAAAGAGAGCTGCCCATCCTTCGCCGATGTCCACGCCCCCAGGGAGCTGACCCAGAGGTGCCCACCATGTCCGCCTCTCCCGGCCCAGCCCGGTGCGGCCTCGCACATCACAGATACGAAAATACCTGAGTATTGAGTTTCTTTGGCTTTCATGAATTTGCCAGCAGCAAGGGAGGAGAGTTACAAAGCACTGTGCTAACCTGTTATTTAGCTCTCCTGTTAAAATGTAGAGGACTAACCCTCTCCACCTGTCGTCACCATGGCAAGCCTCCTCGGGGTCATGAATTGTCTTCTAAACCCACAGCTCATTTTTGTTTTTTGTTTTAAATAAGGGAAATAAGACTGTGAGATCACCACAGAGGGAGGATGAAGTTGCTTACCAGATCCTGCGACGTGAGCGCTGGGAATCCCGGGGAAGGTATCATTAGGAGAGTGAGTCACACCTGCATGGAACCTCCTCTCTCCAGGAGTGGTAACCGGCCAGAAATAGAAATAGCTTTAAAATGAGTTTAAATTAAAACATGATACAAAGTTTGGAGAGAGTCACAGGCAGTGAGATTATGTAAGAGGGAGTAAGGAAAAGCTAACTGAGGTACATCTTTAACTTAAGATGAGTGTCCTAAAGAGAAAGCCCCAATGGACTACTCAGTGACGTGTGTTACTCTCAGGGACTAAAAAACAAAGAAGAACAGAGGGCACTGAAAAACAGTGTTTTAGGTAGATCATGAATATTTTCCAGCATGCTATTTCTAATCTACTGATTTCACTGAGCGCTCTCTCATATGAAAAGGGAATATCACCACTGTGGTGATGAACTGTCACTAGGCTGTGACCTAATGTGTGCCAATCATGACTGACTCACTCACCCAGACCTCCAGCTCACTGCGGTTGCATTTCCTGTGGCCGCGGTGTCCTGGGGTCTGGCTGAACAAGGATAAGCCATCTCTGTGTTCAAGGCTGTAATTTTCCATTCGTGTAAGCTATAGGTGAGAATGGGCCTGGTCCAACACAGGTGCAAGAGGTTAGTAATAACAACAACGTAGCTACCGACGGGGCCGAGCACCTTACGCCAGGCACAGTGCCAAGGGCTGTACCTGCTTCTCTGTTTTAACAGGCCAGCCTGTGTGGCAAGTACTGTTGTTATACCCATTTTACAGATAGAAAACTAAGGACCAGAGACATCAAGTCATGTCCCCCTAGGGTTACATAGCTTGTGTAGGAGCCAATCATAGGAGCCTGGCTTCTAAGCCCGAGGTTATAATTTGTGACCTATGTGGTTTTCATAAATGACTCCTATTGTGAAGGTATTTTTATCCTTTGGGGCTGCTCCGTTTCATTTGGTAAATTACCTTCTGCAGAGGCTTTCCTATATCAGAGCAGAGCGGAGTCAGCCCCAGAGCCGGACACCTCGTGCTGCACTTGACCACCTGGTTACGGCCTATTATTAGCCATGCCACTTAGCATTAACAAAGCCCGCCCCCATGACTCCAGCAAACACTTTTGATTATAAGAGAGTTAAGTCAAAAAAAAAAAAAAAAAAAGTAACTAGCAAAGTAACTATTTTAACTGTAAAACAAAAATACTCGGTGTGACCCATGATGGAATTCCCATTTTTTTTTTTTTATTGGAAATGAATAGAAGCTCATTAATGTTGTGCCGTCCAGTAAGTGCAGGCCCATACTGCCAAGCTCTAGACAGCGGTTGTATTGTGACATTGCTGCTTGGTTGAGTACAAAAGGCCTCAGTCTGGGGAAGCTGGCTTGCACTGATACGGTGTGGAGGGGCATCCATGCTCTGGTCTCTTCTCTTGGCACCGCACCCCCAATTCTTACCCATATATGATGGTCTGTGTTCCAGCCAGAGGAAGCTGACCATGCTTGCTTGCTCTTTCTCTTTCTCTGGCCAACTACCACTGTTCCCTTCATATGAAACCTCCTCCAGGCAGCCTTCCCTGACTGTTCAGGACCCATCAAGTGCCCCTGTGCACCTCCATGGCATTCTTTGCTTGCCCCTTTGTGCACGCGTCATACTAACTTCTAACTTCCTGTTTCCTGTCTGACTTCCCTGACTCGCACTGGCCCGTAAGAGCCAGGATTAACATTGTGGGCTTTGGCTAAATACCCTGACACACAGACAGTGCCTGACATATGTCTGAGTGAGAGAAAGAGATAGAAATGAGACACAGCAGAAACTAACATAGAGTGTCTGGTGTTGCCAGCCTTTTAGGTCCTTTAGTATGCATCACCTTACCGAATCCTCACAGCAGCTCGGGGAAACGAGTTTCTGGGTCCCACAGCACTGATAGGGAGACAGCAGCTCAGCCTTTGTGTGTACATGGTCAGTAAGGGGCAAAGCCAGGACCTGAGCTCAGGTCCTCTGACCCAGATCCTGTGTTCTGACATACCCTGAGAATGGCCCAGGGCCAGTCTGTAAAACTGGTATTAGCATCCGTCACGAAAGCGTGTCATTCTTGTCCTGACCAACTACATCCCGGGGAAGAACTGACAGGTTTTAATTTCTCACCCTTTCCTCCTTAGCATCCTCCCATCCCCCACCCCACTCGTGTTTCCAGTGAAATGCGTACAGCAACATGTGATGGGTCCTCTCTAAGTTTCACGTTGTGGACGGGGCAAACCTTTTATATTCAGCCAGGCTGGCTGCTGTCCTTCCTTTTGAGGAGGGGGTGTAGAGTTTTGGCAAAGTGGAGAACCACGGGGGTCCTGGTAAAGTCCTCTAGCTAATTGAATAAGATCTCTGGCGCATTAGGGAGTTAGGGATGGAGGCATGTGCCAGGCACGGAAGGATGTGAGTTGGGGACTGGCCGGCCAGTCAGAGGCTGTGGAGAAGTTGCTGGCCAGGACGGGCCATGTAATTAAACAGTTGAATAGAGATTAATGATGGTGGGGGGTGGTCTCTGCAGCCCTGGGAGGGATAGGGAGCAAGCGAGCCAGCCACATCATTGGACACACAGAGTTAGATACAAATGACTTACCTGGATGGCAGGGCCCACGTCATTTCCACAAGCAGGTAACCCAGGGGATCATCCCAGAGGAAGGTGAGGAAGGTGTTGGGGCAGCCTCTCCTAAACTTTAAAAATTCAGTTTCATCCTCAGCCCTGCTCTGTTCTAGGCCTTCTGGGCCATGCTGTCAAAGTGAAAAAAATTTTAATTTCAAGAAGAAATGATGCCGCCACAAGAGAACATTAGACTTAAGTGCATAAATCCCTCCAGTGGTTGAAGTGTCAGTTGTTTGTATGCACCTGGTTATTTGCAGAAGATATACCAGCATTTACTATGTTTCTACGTAATTAAAAAAAAAAAAAAAATCCATTGATTTGAGAGAGAGAGAAGCATCAATTCATCGGTCCACTTAGTTATTCCATTTAGTTGTGCACTCATTGATTGCTTCTCGTCTGTGCCCTGACCAGGGATCGAACCTGTGACCTCGGCATGCTGGGATGACGCTTTATCCGCTGAGCCACCCAGCCAGCACCTATTACAGTTTTATTAGGTGGGGGCAAGGTCAGCAGAGATGGAGATGCCGTCAGAGGTCCTTCTCCAGGACACGCAGCAATCCGAGCAACTCGGAGGTCAGCGCAGATCTGTGTCACCGTTCCTTCATTCACTCGACATAGATTGCTCGAGCACCTACTGTGTGCCACGCCCTGGTTGGCACTGAGACGATGAGAGTGATGGGAACGCCCGGCACGGTCCCTGTCTTTGTGGAACCTGCGTGAACAAACAGGAAAGCCGTCCAGTGAGAAACTGGGTGATGCGCTAGGAGGGCAAAGGCGCCCTGAAGATGGAGGGGCCTCCTTTTCCGGGGCTTTGCGGAGGAGGGGGTTTCCACGGTGAGAGGTTCAGGGTGAGGAGGACTGTGTCGGGAAGGCATTGAGGGGAGCGTTCCGTGCAGACACAGCAGCGCGTGGAAAAGCTCTGGAGTGGGGACATGTTTCACTTGAGGCTCGAAAAGAAGGCAGGTATGGCTCCGGGCGCGAGAGCAGCAGGCAGGTGCGGCCCTCACAGGCCATCAGCTGGTCCAGCCCTGGAAGCTCTTGATAATCCCTGTAAGTGTCCCCAGCCCAGGACACCCCCGGTTCCTAGGAGAGCCCTTGTCTGCCTGCCACTTCCCTCTTCCTGTTAATGTGGCTGGGGTCGGGGGAGACTAATCAGGGATGCCTGAGGAAAACAGATCTCGGTGAACTTGATACCAACCGTTACCTCAGTTACCAGAAAGCTTGAAAATGTGTCTCAGGTACTAGAAAATGACTTTCAATGGAACCGGTTTTAAAAGAGATGACCTGGCTCGCTCTCCCATGGGTCCCACATGCAAGTCATTGTGAGTTAAAGGACTGCGGGTGAGCAGAGCCAGGGAAGATGGGATTCGAAACAGGTATCTCGGTTAATTCCAAAGAGAGCAGCCTGCGCTGTTGGGCCAGGAAGTTCTGGGGAAGGCGGCCTGCTGAGCTCAATGCAACTGCTTCCTCAGAGGCTGTCACCAGGCTCTCTCTGCTGCCGGAACCTCTCACGTTTGGGAAGGCAAAGGGACCACCAGCAAGGCGGCCTCAGGCCTGTGTCCTGCTGTAGAGGCCCGCATGACCTGGGCCACCGTCCTGAGGCAGGACATTGGGGGCCAGGCCTGGTAGCCAGCAGCCCCTCCCGAGCCCCTACCCCATCGCTCTTTCTCTGTATGCTCTGGCACAACCTCTCCCTTCGTTTTAGAAGCAATGAACTTCGAACTTAGAAGGAAGAGAGCACTCTGGTGTTGTGTAAACACTGTGGTTAGAGGGATCGCCTTCTAATCTTTTACTACCTGTAGGGACAGGTGGATGCGGGAAGCGGCTGGCAGGTGAGGCTGTTTTTTCCAAGACTCCGTGTTATGCAACAGTGTAGAATACCTTTGAAGCCGCAGGGGGTCAGAGCAGCCTGTCCACCAGGCATGTTCCGCAGAAGTCTCTCCCTCTATAAGATCTTACTTGCTTGAGCATCACTAGGAACATCCGTGCCCACATTTAGCTGAAACTCTGCGGGACGTTGCTTTGCCGCGTCACGAAGCCGTTTTGTTTTTTTTTTTAAAGGACTCTACTTTCAAAGTTTTTCTGAGATGCCAGTCTGAAGTAGTTTACTTTCTGCAGCTACTTCTGAGTAGATTGTTGTTGTATCCTAACCCGTTCCCCCTGTGCTCCTGTCCGTGGGGAAGAAACAAGAGAATGTTCTCTGCATATCCAGTTGCGAAGTAGAGGGTAGACGGTGATTTAACAGGTTCTGGGGACCAGGCTGTGCTGTGCTGAGCTTGCGTCTGGGACGGTGACCAGACGGAAGAAAGGAGAAGTGGAAGATATTTTTAGCAGGTCAGGGCTACTTTGAAACATTGGTTTCCCCACCGAGCCAGTGGTTGCAGCAGGGAGTATGTGCATTTGCTGCAGTTCGCTGAGGAAACATTTTACTTCTCTGTGAGACTTCAGAATGTTCACGGGGACTGGTGAGTCACTGATCGGCTGCAGTAGCTTTGGAACCCAAGCAGGCCAGCCCGAGTGGGTCACGTTACTGTGAGGTTCCTCACAGAGGGCCCCTGTACCACTGTGGCCCGGGCACCAGCCTTTTCCCTCGGAGCATCATTTACGCTTTCTCTTTTTTGATATTAGGCGATCTGAGTATGCGTTGAAGTTTTCTTGTTGGGAACAACATGACCTCTATCTACAGTGAGGTCTTTCCAGTTTTTGGTGCGCCCGTTCAAACCACCACCTGTGTTAAATCAACCAAAAACTTTGGTGAGTCCATAAATTGAGCAAAGTTTTAGAGAGGCGCTAAGAAGAAGGGGACCTGTCTGGGAGGTCTGGGCTGTCTCTAGAATCATCTTCGCAGGCCAAGGGAAGAAGTATGAAGTCACTTTCTACACAAGTTTCCCCCTCTGGTTTTGATTGCCTCTCCCTCCTCCCCCCATCCCCGTGTTTGCTGGTCATCCAGCAAGTGGTACCCTCAGAGCTCAGGGAAAACCCGAGGTATGTGGACGAGGTGCATCTTTTCCCTCCAGCTGCTGCTGCCCCGCCACGCCCATCCGGAGCTGTGTGATTTGGCAGGTTACGGGGGATGGGTCTCCTCCTCCTCCCTGTTGAGGTGAGGCACCAGCACTGTGTGTGGTATTCAGGCTCTGAAGCCAGGCTGCCTGGGTCTGAGTCCCGGCTCAGCCACTCACTAGCTGTGTGACTTTGGGCACGTGAAAGTCACATACTGTCTCTGCCTCAGCATCCTCATCCATAAAACGGGAATGGTGACGGTGCCTGGCTCGTTGGGCTGCTGGGAGACCTGCATGGGTTAATCTGTGTGGAGTGCCCGTGAGGCGATTGGCCTTTCCTGGGATGAATCACAAACCTGCGTTCCAGGTGACAGTGTGCTACCTTCCTCCTCCCTCCTCCGGCGGCCCTGCCTCCATGTGGCAAGTAGGAGACGGCTAATGTGCTCACAGAGGGTCCATCCCCCGCGAAGCCTGGGGCTCGGGGTGGGCTCTCGAGGCCCTTCCAGCCATGGGGTGGGGCTCAGAGAGGCACCTCCCGGCGCTTGCACGGCGGTCCTGGCCTCACCTGTGCCCTCAGCCCCACACGGAACGCGTGCCCAGCATCTTGCCAGGACCACTGCGCAGCGGATCCCGGCCTCAGGTAGGCAGCGTGGTGGAGTTGGTGCCCCCGCGGGCTCACCAAGGTTTCCAGGCAGCACTGGCCAGTTTTCCTGCACTTCCAGGGGCCACTGTCAGACCCATGGGGCATCCTCTTCGCTACTTGGTTCTCCTTCATGGGAACTTCCATGCTCTGCCTACACTGGATCAGACTCTCAGCACATGTCTCCGAGGGCCCAGCTGGCTGCCCCTGACTCGGGAAAACCCTCGTTTTCCTGCTGCTCCCCCCTTGTTGGCCGATGCTTCAAAGCTTCAGTGGGAGAAAAGCACATTTGTGGGGACAGAGCTTGTGCTTCCTTTTCAGGATTTACTTAGTGGTTCTGCCCGACATGGTGGAGAACCCCGTTCTCCTAGTTTGTGTGGTTCCAGCCAATCTTCCATAAAGAAGGACATTGTCCAAGGCTGCCTCTGGGTGGCAGACTACCCTTCTGCTGCCCTGTTAGAAACATGGGGACTTAGAAAAGAGGCATCTACGAATGGGGGAAGGAGGCTAAGCAGGCGAGCAGCCTGGGGACAGAAAGCCAAGTTGTGCTGGTGATTGATGGTCTTGCAAGTCACAAACCTGAAATTTTATCAGACCTCTGAGGGTTAAACAAGGGGACCACTCTGAATAGGTAAAATGTCTTATGCCGACTTCATAATGAACTAAACTGTGAGAATGGTAAATATTCTTTGTTGCTCAAAATTGTTAGTCCAAAAGGCTTAGACAATGCTACTTTTGGTGGCCAAAACCAAGTGTTGCCAGTTTTTCTTTACAAACAAACTTGCAAATTCTTTTTCTCACCAAGGTGGAACTGGCTGTTGGACTGGCTATACGAGGCTGCCACCTTGTGGCCACAGCTAGGCAGTGCATATGCGATGTGTTGCTGGATTCTTTCTGAAATACATTATTTTTAAAGGTCTATTACAAAGACGTTTTTCCATCTGTTTCTCATTGCACATGTAACTCCATCTCCAAGGATAGAACGTTCTGCTTTGGCACCCATCGGGTCTGTGCTTTGCCCTCTTTTGACTACAGAGTCACTGCCTCCAAGTGAGCTTTTTCACTCCGCCTCCAGACCGATATTTCTAAAATGTGAACCTGATTTTTCTTACTGATGGCCACTTTTGTGGCTCTTGCTTCTCAGGTCCCAGCGCCTCTCTCGGAAGGTCCCTGAGGCGAGCTCCCCTGCCCCAGCTGCTGCTCTGCAGGTTCTCATCTCTCTTCCTCCTCTGTCTTGCCAACACCTGCTTGTTCTGATTTGCCCCAGGTGTAACCTCCAGGAAACTCTGCATTGTAGCAGATAATGTACTATAATAGTATAACAAGTGAGGGGGAGAGAGGGGGAGGGGCAGGGAACCTAACACCACGTGATAACTGGGCACTCTCCTTCCTCCCTCGCAAGACGTGAGCTACTTGAGAACAGAGACTTTCATCTCCCTGTCGCACAGTCTGGCACATAACTGTTGCTCACCAATTACTAGCAGGAATAAAGGGCGGGAGAAGAAAAGCAGGCAAAGACCTGCATCCGCAGGCGTCCTTCCTAGGAATGACAGAGCTCGGGAGAGAGCTGAGCTCAGGTTCAGGGGCCCTGGTGTGAAGGCCCTGAGTGTCCGTCCATGCAGATGGCTGGAGACCATCAGCTCTGCAAGGCACATATCGACCCCTCCTGTGTGCTGCCATCTCCACTTCCCGTCTGCCTGGCAAATTAATCTCTTTAGAACGGGCTTCGGTCATATCACTTCCTTGCTCAACACTCTTTGATAGCAGAGTTCCAAATTCTCTAGCCCGACAGTCCAGGATCCACACAGCACGTCCTACTCCACCGAGATTTCGCACCACGTTTTACACATGCCCCGAGCACCATTCATGTTCTTGGACTCCAGAATCATTTTGCTGATGGACTGAATCACTTACCGTATTTCCCCATGTTTAAGACGTTCCTACGTATAAGACGCACCTTAATTCTGGGCCCCGAAATTTGAAAAAAGAATGCATTACATAAAGTTATTGAACTCAAGTTTTATTCATCATAAGATTCATACAACTCATCAGTCAAAACTCCCTTCCATTAGCTTGTCTTCATCGGTGTCTGAGGACAAATCACTGTCTTCAAACATTGCCTCGTCCTCAGTTCCATCCTTGGCATGTGAAATGCCACACTTCTTAAATACAAGTACAGACACCTACAGCCACTGTATAAGACGCACCCAGTGTATAGACACCTTTTCGAAAAAGGGGTGTGTCTTATACATAAGGAAATACGGCATTTGGCTGGCCCGCACACCCTGACGGTGAAGACATGTGATGTTTGTGTCTCTAAGGCACTGTGCTGATCACTGTGAAACCGTCAAAGAGGAAGGTACGGCTCTGAACCGACAAGGACAGAGGGTCCAGCTGGGGCAAGACAAGGAAGGTAACAAGATCAAAAGAACATGTCACAGTGTGTGATTAATGGCCACGTAAGTGGCTCAACGACATGTTGGTGATTCAACAGGGGAATGCATGTGAAAGTGTCCCTCTCTCTAAAACTTCTCATCCCGGGTGGTCCAGTAACAGGACATCAATCTGTGCTTCTGATTCATACGTCATGGGACTCGGCCCTCCGTGTTAAGCGCTGGCCCAGCTGCCCAGCCCACGCTGCTGAGACAGGCAAGAGAAGGCACTGTGCTGCCCACTCAGCACACGGGGTCTCTGACACGCTCCTCCTGCCTCCCTTCTGTGTCTAACCTGTTCCTCCTTTGAGACTGTCCTTTCCTCAGTCTGGGCCCGGCTGCTGCTCCCTGGGCAGACCCAGAACCTAACGGATTCTGCTTCTCCCCTCACGGGCGTGAGCCTCCTGCCCCAGGGACCGCGTCTGTCCTTTATACTCCTCGGCCCTAGCACAACCTGTGGCGTGGGGGATGTGCCCCTCAAATATTGTTGACTAGAGGAACTTCACACGTTGCCAGCACACAGCGTGGTAGAGGCTGCACTGTTGAGGCAGAAGTGCAGGGAGGGTAGAAGGTGACGTGCCCGACACCCTGCCCCCGGGAGAGAGCAAGAGATCGCAAATAGGAAGTGAAAGGTTTCATACATTTACAAGGGGCAAAGAGTCCCAGAGGGAGCCAGCCACTCAGAGCCTGTGACTGCTGGTGACTTGCCGCTCTCCGGGACAGCCCAGCGAGAGGGCCCCAGGGCAGAGGGAGGCGTGTTATACTTGGAGCAGAGGGTGGGTCTGCAGGGTGCAGAGAGGATGACCTAGGGGCTGGATGTTGGTGGTGGGAGGACCTCAGATCCACTTGGGTGACTTGCAGGCATGGGTGCCATTTCCTGCTTTTGAAAACCGTGGTGCCCTCCTGCCCTGCCGTCTCCTCCTGTCATGGTGTGGGGGCGCGAGCAGCGACCTAGGCGACCGGGTCCCTATGCCCGCATAGCGCCTCTGTGACCCCGAATGCCTCACCGGGCAGGGCAGAGACTTTTGTAAACAGGGCTGCTTCCTTCTGGCGCTGCCCTTGACCTGGCTCTGAGCTGTTGATCCTCTGGGTGCTTGTTCAGTTCTGTGTTTTGTCCCTCTACCCTCGTGACTGGCAGTGACCCGGAAGGTGGCAGCACCCACGCAGCAGGTGGCCTCCAGAGCTGAGTCACTGCCCTGGGAACAGTGCCCTGGTTAAGGCCGGCTCGGGCCAACAGGAGCTTTTCACCTCGCCAGTTCAGCCATGGCTGTTGGGCCACACTGGGGGCAGAGAAGAAAGGGACCAGAGCTGATAAGAAAGTGACGTAAAGCCCTTTGAAGAACCGAGAAGGAAATGACCCCATGATAGGCTCTTGCGGGTGTCTCTGGCAAAGCAGATTTGTTTTTTCCAATTATAGTTAATGGTCCCTGATTGTTTTGTTTAAAAACACCAAAACCATCCGTTTAGGTATTGCTTTAAAATGGAATTAGGAGGATTATTGTAAGATGTTTTAAGATTCTGTCTGACCTGCGAGTGAAGAGAGCTGAAGCCGTAAAATGAAGGGAGAGGTCGCTAAGTTGTTGATCTTCTAGGAAGTGAGCAAACAGAGTTGAAGGTTTTTAAAGATTTTATTATTATTATTATTATTATTATTCATAGATACTCTGATGGATTTTTTTTTAAATAATGATTTTATTTCATTTCTAGAGAAGATAAAATGTAGTGTTGCCTTTGAAAGGGAGGTTTAATAAGAAACAAAACCGTCTGGCTTGTTTATTACACTGATGAATAGGAATGACCTCAGTCTAGAAAACAAGCTAACCACCCACCACTCGCCCCCCTCCTTGCCCCGCAAAGAAAGCCTGTGTCATGGAGCAGAAGAAATGCGAGTCTGACCAGCAAGTCATCATTTCAGCTGATCGGGGTCCCCTTGCCCCCCAAAATATAAACCAACAGAAACATAAACCAGAAAGTTCTCTGCATTTTCACAACTGAACAATGACTCTTAGGAAATGCTACCAGCTTGCTCAGTTCCTATGAGGCCGTAAACGAGCCTGGTGACAATGACTCAGTTGTCCATGTGCAGTGCTGTGCAAGGCCAGTCAGCTGTGCTGTCCCCATTGTGTGCTTTCAGAGTGGGAGGTAATGCGATCATGGCTTTGATTTTTGAGCATGGAGTTTTTTAACTTAAAAGTTTGTTATTGTTTTTAAGTGAGAGAAGGGGAGATAGACTCCCACATATACCCTGACTTAACCCCCATCTGGGACTGATGCTCCGACCAACAGAGCCATGGCTGTGGGAGGGAGAAGAAAGAAAGGGGTGGAGAAGCAGATGGTTGCTTCTCCTGGGTGCCCTGACAGGGGATCAAGCCCAGGATGTCCACACGCTGAGCTGACACTCTATCCACTGAGAAAACTGGCCAGGATCTCAAAAAAAATTTTTTTTACATATTTGTGCCCAGTTAATTCTAGATAGCTAAAGTAGCTTTAAAGATAAAAACCCAATTATTTTTTAAAATAATTTTTAGAATTGATTTTTTTGAGAGAGGGGGAGAGAGAGAAACATCAGTTTGTTGTTCCATTTATTTTTATGCATTCATTGGTGGACACTTGTATGTGCCCTGACCAGGGATCAAACCCATGACCTTGGCGTATTGGGACAGCGCTGTAACCAGCTGAGCTCCCGTCCTTGCTCGCCGTCCTGAGCTCTGGGCGTGTGTACTCTGTGACCATCCTGCACCCACAGGATCTGTTCTTCTTAAGTCCATAGAACTCTTAGTTGCCAGAGACACACTGTGACGTGTGACTCGAAAACTGGGCTTTCTCTTTCATTTTCCTCTTTACTTTTCATGAGTACTGTGTGCATAAAAAAATAAATAAGCCATGCAAAAATATGAACAGTCAAAATTTTTCTTTGTTTTTTCCTAAGGTGTTGACGCTGAGGCATATTCTACATATTCTGCTGGAAACCAGAACCGGGCCCTGAGTCCTGCCTCCTGTAAGACATCCGGTCCGTAAAGACCGGTGGATGCATGTGGAAGTCCAAGGTCAGCCGAGCCTAGAACCCATGCCAGTCGGCAGACTCACTGGGATTCGGGTGTGCAGGTTGGGGAGAGGGGTTTTAAAGAGGAAAGCTTTGTTCTTTCTTTTTTATTTTTTCCAACTTGGGTAGGAGAATTAACCTGCTTGTGGGTAGAAGTCACAAAAAAAGGTCTATTCCAGTGACCCTACAGAAGGATTCATGTGCATTCAGCAACCAAGTAGTTATGCCCAGCCTTTCAGAAGGTGTGTTGCTAGTGCCCACGGGATGGTACTTGGCACCCAAGCCGGTAGAAGGCACTTGGGCAGCAGGCGGACACTGATGAGTTAACAAGGCAGAGATGTCCAGCAAGGGAGTTCCCACCTGGGCATGGGCTTGTCTGTCCTGCCCTTCTGAAGGCCGGGCCAACATTCTTCATGGTCTTGAATGATTCAGAAAGTTTCTCTTTGGGCCGGGTCTCTTTTCCACATGCAGGCTTAGGATTAAAACCCCCGAGCCGAGTTCCAGAGCAGAGACCAGCCAAATTCTTCTTGTATTGTAGCATCGTCCTGATGAGAGTGAAGGGAAGACCATGCAACAGCTTGCTTGTAGGAGAGATGAAGAGATGGAACTGTAGCGGGGGGCTCTGGTCTGCAGGAGGTTACAGGTCACAGAGGAGGGAAGAGGCTGGTGTGAGCCAGATCTCTGAGCACACAGCCCTCTGGAGGAGGCTCCCAGGTGCCCTCAGCCTCCTGGCCAAGAGGGGCCACTTGCCTTTTTGAAGACCATTTAGAAAAAATGACGTTAGGTCGGAAAGGTGTACCTCGCTTTTACACAGTGAAACAAATCTGCTATAGGTAGCCTCTTCCAGATGTGCTTTGTCAGTGTTGTGACTGTTAGCTCCTGGGCAGAAATAAGAATAACAATGTTTTTATCTCTATGCCGTAGTGAGAGACATGAGACACCTTTCTCTCTCTCTCTTTCTTTGGATGAGACCTAACTTATGCCACTAGCTCTTAATAAAACAAACGTTGCGTCCTTCCCACAGGAGAAAGAATTGAGCAATGTTCTAAGGACACACTGTGCTCTCTCAGGCACTGAGTAAATGTAGTCCTCGGGAGATGCTCTAGATGCTCTAGAAGCTTGGGAGTGTCTCCTGGTAATAAGATCAAGGTGTGGGAGGGACGACTGGGGCAGAGCAGCGGCCAGAGTCTTGGGCAGCAGGTATCTCCCGCCCTTCCTGCCTGGCTGTGGTCTGGAAGCCCAAGTGTGAGCCAGTGACCCCTGCTGGGCCCACCCGACAGTCATGATGGTTCCAGACCCCACGCCACCTCCACCGTCCGCAGGAGCCAGGGCAGAGGACACGCAGGTCGCCCACCATGGCCCGCCCCACCCCGCAGCCAGAGCTCCCCCAGCCGCTTCCCTGGCCCCTGGGAAAACGATGTTGCCTTTGTCGGTTGGAGAGCAACAGCCTGCACAGAGAGACAACAGAATAATTTACCAGAGGAGGAGATGCCTGTCCAGGAAAGAGGATTTGCACCCAATTCCTGCCCCAGGAGCATCCTGCATTCTTCCTTCCAGGTACAAAGCCTGTAATCTTTGTCATGTTGATGGCATAATTATGACAAAACATATATCCCCGCCACACTCCCCACGAATGTAAACTAAATATGTTGTAAGTATCTAGTTAAGCACTCCAGCCTGATCTTCTCACAGGAAGAGCGGTTCCTCTGTCCTGGTCATGATCAGGAGTCCTGTCCCCTTGTCCCAGCTCACGTGTTGGGAAACCCCCCTTGTGTTTACCTGCGAGCAAGACTTCAGAGATAAGTAACAGTGTTACCCTGCCCTGTCTTCATGGCTGAGGCTGACCACTTGGCTTTCAGAGCGCTGAGGAAGAGAATGGTGTGGTGGTTTCTGGGGCTCTCTTCCTGGGAGGTGACCACGTCCTGGTGCGTGACGGAAGGGGGCACATCTTGGCTCTGCCGGGGGAGACTGAGACAGAGACGGGTCTGCGGCTGGGGTTTCACTTAAACCTGCCTTAGCTTTTTAAAAAGTCCTGCTTTGTTTTATTTGTGTGTGCTGAGACATTCATAATCTAGCAAAATGTTTCAGATTTAAGCCACAGGTCAAATTTTCCTAACAGAAAATTGGGTGGAAAGCTGGGGAATAGAAACTACACGTTGTTTCCTCGGGGTTTTCGTAGTCAGGTTGGGTTGGAACGCCCCGTCGGCCCCCCAGGCTTGGCTGTCTCTTCCTCGGGTGGTGCTGTACCCACAGCCTTTCTGTGTGAGTGAGGGGGGGGACCAAGGGGGGGGGTGAGAGCCCTCTGCCCCACCCCTGCGCTATTCTCTTAGTCATGCTGGGTCCCTGCTCTCCTGCAGGCACGTGGAAATGTCTCCGTGTCACAGCGGTGCCTGGGATGGCCATGCCTGTGTCTCACCACCAGTGTGAGTGTAATTGAGCATCCTGGGACACGGTCAGCACCCTTTGACCTTCTGAAGGTGGCGGGGGCGTCTGGGAACTGGACTCTGTGATGAGCGGAAGGGCATTCCATGGGGTGTCATTTAATGTTTTCTCTGTCTCCAGGCAAAGCTCTGTTCCAGTCAAATAGATACCTGTCTGTGATGTTCATTACGGCATCCTGAGAAAGGGGCACCCAGCCCCCCTGGGAAACCCAGCAGGAACTGCCCGCCCCCATTTCTTCTTACCCATGCCGCTGTGAGATGGAGAGTAGGAGAGCTTGTCCTGACCCCAAAATCTGGTGCCACGCCTGGGGACCCCCATAGCTCTAACATGTCCCCTCCTGGAATCTCTCCCATTGTTGTAACGAAGTCTGTTTCCTTATCTGCTTCCCCTGTGGCCTGCTAGGTCTTCACAGACATCTGTTTCTTCTGCTCTTCATAGATTCCATGCTGCTTCTCACCTGCCGTCTCGGACCTCAACCTTCACCGTGTGTGTGTGCGCTTGCATGTGCATGTGCGCACAGGGGTGGAGGCATCTACATACATGAGCTCTCCCGCCCTCACACACATACGTTCTGCAATCCTGTTTTCAAATTCTATGCCGCCCAATTTCCCAAAGATTCCACTTGCCAAACTTGGTGGCCTTTCCCCGTTTTACCGATCTGCATGCACCTCCCTGCCACATGTAATGCGGTGTTACTGCCCTCCCTGAAGCAATCTCTTGACTCACCTGCCCAGGCCCTCCTGCGGGGCCCAGCTCAGACCCCCTTTCTCTGCAGTCTAATCCTAAACAACTGTTGCCCCCTCTGTCAGAGGGACACACTTTAACACTTCACTTGTTCCTGTACATCAGACTTCATCCCACCATTGAGTATGAGGACACGTGCCAGGGTCACTGCATCGTCTCCGTACGCATTTCCCAGCAGCGGCCAGCACAGTGCTGGGCTCTCAGGAGGCAGTCGGTGCACATATATTGATCCATTTTAATGGGCCTGTCTTTGTCAGCCGTGTTGAGAAGTGGCTTGTGGCTCTGTGGCATTGCAGGGCCTGTCCCATGTGCACCCCTCCCTGCACGGGCTCACAGGCCAATGCTTGCTGAGCTGGTAGTCCCTCGAAGCCCTTGTCTCGCCGTCACTGTGTTTGTATGTTTACCTGACCCAGACTCACCTGCCCTGCTTGCTCCTGTGGCCCGTGAGCCTGGCACAGCTCCTGCTACGCTGCCGACTCCGAATCGCTGGTTCGAGAAGGTGGGGGAAATTCTGGGAACTTCCTCACCCAGTTTCAGGCGCTGTTCTTCCACAGACCCTGACTCCTTGTTGTGGCACCTGTGGCTTGTGTGCTACCCTTTCCCTCCAGAGAACCCCCTAGGCCCCCAGCCCGCGTGTACTGGTGCCTAACATTAGCCTCCACACCAGTTCTACCCTCAGAAAGTATGTCCCAAATACGAGATATTCCCCCTCACGGGAATGTGGGGTTGACATTTATGAAGTCATCAGTGTACTGTGTGTTTTATAAGTGTGAGTTTCACAGCTCTGAGAATTAGTACTATTGTTCCGTTACCAGTGAAGGAATGGAAGCTCAGCAAGGGCTGTAGAGAGCTGCCCACGGCCGCGGAACAGTGACGGGCGAGGTGGGAACCCGGGTCGTTCCGACCCAGAGCTCAGGCTGCGTGTCTCCCTGGCCCTGGTGTAAGCATGCCGCTGAATGGGAGGTCGCCCGAGAGGGCTCGGCATTAAAAAGACAGCGTGTGTGTGAGTATGTGCACTTGGATAAGCTAGTGCCCATGAAGGAAAGCAGAGGTAGGTATTGGTGGATTTGGTTCCAGGCAGAGGTTGACAGAAGTCTGCTTAGACCTCAGAGGTTCCGGAGGAGGACTGTGGAGCACCTGAGAAGACCTCCTTTGCAAGGATGGAGGGGCTCTCTCTACTCGGGTGACAGGTTTGGTACAAACCTCAGTCCTGCCCTTAGACTAGAATTGCCAAGAGTGACCGCAGAAGGCACAGGCGTCCAGTGCTCCCGGTGGGGCACGAGTGTTTGTGGGAAGCAGAAAATGCATTTGTCACACTCATACTCTTCATCGTGGACGCGTACAATGTTCTGGACCAGACCTCTGTGTGCTCTGGGTCCCCACCTGAAAACCATGCCCCTACGTCTAAATCTTGGGGGGCTGTGGTCACAGCGCCCTCCCATGTTCTTCAGGGGAGTGACAGCCAGGAGGAAGGAAGTGGGCTACAGAATGAGGTGTTATTACCGTTAGGAGACAGTTAACTGAAGGGGTGGACTTCCCAGCGGCTGACGTGACCTATTCCAAATACTTCTCCAAATACTGACAGTCTCCCAGACAACAGTGGAGTGGCATTGCTCACAGTCTGGCGCGCATCTCTGTTAGTGTCAGGGAGGGAGGACGCCCCCTCTGGCTTAGCCCTCTCCTCATTCTCACAACCAGGCAGTTTGGGAAACAGGCCAGATTTTATAACAGTATTTTAAACATTCCAGGATCATGCGGCATTTAACAGCTCCTCGTGGGTTTGAGTTTTACATCTATCCTGATAGCTCTCCCTCCCGTTTGCACTTCTCCTCCAGCAGGGTTTAGATGTACTTTTTCTGTTGGAAGACACTACTGAGTATGAACTGTGCCTTTTCTCTTACTGGTCAAGATCCTTTTGAATGCCAATCCCGACTTTCTGGAACTGTCCCAGTGTGCCGCATCCCTGGTCTGATAGACGTCGGAGGACATGACGTGGTCACTGAAGGCCATGCCTGGGAACACGTGACTGACAGATCGCATCTGGGAGGCACAGTTTGTCCCGAGCCCCGTATCTTGGCCGTCCACTCCATCCACTGATAAGCGTGACCCACTCTGTGGCCTCGGCTGTGTTTAAGTTCCTCCGTGGACTTGTAATCATTAACTCAGAAGTCGCAGTAGGAGGTCGCGTGCCAGGATGAACTTCTCTGTATCACACTGTTGAGTCGCTCAGCCTCCTCTTTCTGGGTGAAAGGTGAGCTTCTGAGATTTAAGCCCCTTGTGAGGAATCCCTCCCTGCACCGCCCCCCCCCCCACCTTGGCACTATTACGAAGGAAGTCACAATAGCAGCGACAGGTCACGTGTGCAGAAAACTAAAGTACTCCCGAACCATCAGTTTTTGAAAAGAAAGACCTCAC
Organism: Rhynchonycteris naso; assembly: GCA_037038555.1. NCBI lineage: Eukaryota > Metazoa > Chordata > Mammalia > Chiroptera > Emballonuridae > Rhynchonycteris > Rhynchonycteris naso. The sequence continues at coordinate 55,944,460 of CM072995.1, forward strand.
GACACAGCTTCCTCTCCTGCGCTGTGGTGAGGGATGCACTTCAGCTTTCCATCCATCCATCCATCCATCCATCTGTTTGACCTTGCAGGGGAGACGGCCCTGGTTTTCAGCTTGAAACCACCCTCCACCCGCGTTGTTCGTTCCAAAGTAGTTAAGAGAGGTTGTACTTACAGGTTAGTGCTGCCCTCTGCTGGCCTTCTGGAGTCTGTGCTGCTGCAGCTGGAGTTTGCAAAATCCATTTTGAACATAGGCACTTCCTCCCTATTCCCTGGACAGGCTGCGTTCACGCCTATCTCCTGTGATCGGAGCAGTGGGTTTATGCCGTCCTGTATCTCACAAGATGTTGCTGATCAGACATTGATGAAAAGCACAGTGGCGGCCACACCTGTGCAGGGAGTGTGCAGCCTGGGGAGGTGTGTGCCACTCACCTTACATGAACTTTCCCACCCTGTCTTTTAGTCTGAGAGGCGGGGAGGCAGAGAGGCAGACTCCCACATGCACCCCGGACTGGAATCCACCCAGCAAGCCCCCGACCAGATGATGCTCTGCGTATCTGGGGCCACTGCTCCATTGCTCAGCAACCGAGCTATTTTAGCACTGGAGGCAAGGCAGTGGAGCCATCCTCAGCACCTGGGGCCAACTTTGCTCGAACCATTCGATTCATGGCTGTAGGAGGGGGAGGGGGGAAGCCGATGGTCGCTTCTCCTGTGCACCCTGACTGGGAATCGAACCTGGGACATCCACACATCAGACCAATGCTCTTCCACTGAGCCGACCGACCAGGGCCCAGCCTGTCTTAAGCAGGAAAGATAAGCTGTTTATCATTTATCATTTCTTAGGACTATTCATCTCTTTAAGACCTCGTCTGTACAGTAGCTAGAGAAATCGGCTGACGGCCACTTCCTCTGTTGCTCCAGGAGATAGCCTACGGGCTCACACTGTCATTTACATTCCAGGTGAGGGGCTTGTAGCAAGTGGCCCCCAAGGATTTCTGCACCTGGAAAATACCTGTCAACAGATCGGGCTCACACCCTCTGCAAGTAGAGGCTTGTGCTCGTAAATCTCCCTGGGGTGGGGGTGGAGGTGGAGGGTTCTTGCCTTCTGATGGTTCCCTAGTAAATTGTTTTCAGATGGTCATTGGTGTTTGATCTCAGTTCCTTTCCTCTGAAACCCTCCTCTCCTCGCTCGGTATCAGAAGTCTGTAACGTGAAGCCCTGCTGGACAGCAAGGGCGTGTGTGCACATTCAGGTCTGAGGAGGAGAGCAGTCCCAAGCAGCAGCAGAAAATGTTAAAGAGACTCAATTTCGGTTGAGTCCAGTGGAGGTGCTGTTCGCAGACCGAAGGGCATCTTTTTCAGATGTTGAGATTTGTCAAACATCTATGCAGGTGGCTGCCCTGGAAAGTGTCAGGGTGCAGCCAAATGTGCGGGCAGGTCCCTGAGCCACCTCTGTACCTCAATGTGCTGAGGGAGAAATGATGTAGAACTCAAAGCATTGTAATCATTGCTTATTGAATGTTGACAGTGTGCCTTTTCTAGGTCAGGTTGCTCTCCCCGTTTGTCTTAATTATCACGACAGTCTTATGCGGTAGGTGGTAGTATTACCCTGATTTTACAGATGGGGAGCCTGAGACTCAGAGAGTCAGGGGAGCGTGCCCAGGGTTGTGCTTGGCGCTATCTGCAGAGCTGTTCTGGCTCCAGAAGTCTGCTTGGATATATCCCACCATATGGCTAAAAACCTGGACTTTCAGGGTCAGGCATAGTGGGGTTTGCATCCTGGCCATGCCATTCATAAGCTTTGTGGCCCACAGCAAGTAATGTGCCCTCTGTAAATCTCTGCTCCCTCAGCCGGAAGGTGGGGATTACACTACCAGCCTTGTTAGGTGACTGTGAATGTGGAGAAAATGCATGGGAAGCATGGACCACAGCATTGGGCAGAGAGAATGTATTCCCAAAATGGAAGCGTTACTGGTTTGCAGAGTACCTTCCCACCACTTCTCCATTCTTTCGGGCCTTCATCCTGAGCATGCCCTCCGGAGTCTGATCCATCTCGTTTAAAGAAAAACTGTTTAATGCTTTAAGTACCATAGACCGTTTCCTTATCCTGAACTCCCTGCAACCCTAACCAGCACTGCAGTATAGGAATTTGAGTCTCCAGTTGCTAGATCAGGATGCCATCGCTAGGAAACAACTCAGCCTGGGCTTTGACTTGGGACCACAGCTCCAGATCCTGCCCCATTTCATTGCTTCCTAGAGGAAAGCATTCCCTAAAGGCCTGTAAGGAATGACTTGCCGCTGTCCAGCCCAGCACCAGGAAGTGTTGCACCTTCAGTCTGACCTGAGTACTCAGGTCAGGACTGTTAACATCCCGATGATGTCCTGACGTTTTGTGACATTGTGAAGCCACATTCCTACAGAGGTGTCTTACTCAGATGCAATCTCCTTCTGAAATCCTCACACCCCCAGGGCAGTCACCTCCATCCAGCTTGCTCGTGCAAGAACAGGCTGGCATCACCCTTCCGTGTGAACAATGTCCTCCTATTGTTTTGCCTTGGCCACACAGGAGTTACGGTGTGGTTCACTGATTCACATTTCAGGCTCCAACTTTCTTATCAGATTTGGAAGGAAAAGCACGAAGAAGGGCAACTTGCTCAGAAACAGCAAAGTGCAACAGTGCGGACGAGACTGACATCTGAAATGGAAACACATCCCATGGGCTGAGTGACCCTGACGGAGGGAGGATTCCTGCCGGAAGGTGCTTCTTTGCATGCTGGAGATGCGAGGTGAACAATTTCAAGTATGCATTCTGTGTAAGAAAGAGTTGTTAAAAAACAACATTCCTATCAAATGATGCAGCACCTTTTAAAGCTGTCTGTGGTGAAAGCAGGGGCAGCCTGAGTTGTAGAAACTTAGCCCCACACTACCCTGGCCTGAAGGTTCAGAACAAGCAGCTGGGTTGTGGGAGGGCTGGAGTCTGTGGAGGGACGGGGACGTGCTGATGTTTCCTACGTAAGATCTTGTCTTGTGGCCGAATGTCCCCGGCAGACTCGAAGGTCAGCAGATGCCACTTGCTACTGCTTGGTTTTTCTGCACGTGCCCTGGAAAGAGAGTGCCTGAGCCCCTGTTCACTTACCAACTGGTTTTATTCCCTTCTCTACTACTGAACAGTGTGGTTTTCCTCCTGTGTGAACTTGTTAGCTGGTGTCCTCATGCAGATCTAGTTTCAGGAAACTGGCCCCTTCGTTAGGAGGTTAGGTGAAAACAGGGGCCCAACGTCAGGGTCTCTGTTTCAGTGTCTGTGATGCCACTTGCAGTCACTTACCAACCGAGTACCTCAGTTCCCCCCCAGGAGCATAAAAGCTGCAGGGAAGGGTAGTCGGTGGTCCCTGTAAACGTGCATTGTCAAATGGCTCACACGAAGCGACCCAGATGCAAAAGAGCGTACCAGCTTTGATCTTCTGATGAGTTGTTCAGAAGTTGGACCATGTCTTTGTTTCTGCTGAGGGAGCAGAGCAGTGTGGTTGTATACATGGCAGGTGTGTGTGTGTGTGTGTGTGTGTGTGTGTGTACATATGTGGGTGTGACATGTGTTTGATGCATGAGAGACGTGGGATCTTATTAGACATGAGAAAAAAATCCTACTTCAGGAAATTTTTTTCTCATAACTGAAGTGTCTTATCATTTGAAAAAGAACAAACTTCTAAATGGCAAAAACCGTGACTAGTCATTTGTAAAAAATGAACAGAGCTTTTGTTCCGGATTTTAGATTTTTTTTTTAACCGCTGAGAATAACCTGGCTCCATCTTGCAGACTTAGTCACTGATATTACAGTCCAACAGCACATACAGAAGGGTACAGTGGACCCTGAAATTAACCACAAAACTAGTGAAATCGTTATTCGCGAGTTCCCGTGACTCTCCTGGCTCGGTAAGATTTCAGATTTCAGTGCTCGCATTGGCTCTGAGACCATTGACCACCTATGTGTGCACATTTCTGTGCTTCCGGGAGCTGATGTATTTCTCATGAAGTGACTCCTACATATCACTGTAGCCATGGAGTTCTGTCCCCTTGTTCACGGAGGTGAAAAGATAGCCTAGTGGCAGCAGGTGTGCACAGTGGGTGCTCGTCCATCTTGAAGGACAAGTTTGGGCTGGGACTTCCTGAGGCAAGATGACTGGCCAGGGTTCTAAGGGGTCTGAACACTCATTGGCCCAGAGCCAAACAGCCTGCCCTTCCTGGCCCACCAGTGTCCTGTGAACCCAAATCAACCTCAGGCACCTTGTAATGGGATGTTCTTCCCATGCTTGGAGCTAGATTATAAGTGAGGGTTAGTGTGAGGAAACTCAAAAGGAGAAAGTAAGTTTGGTGAGTGTATTTAAGCCAAGAGAGCCGACCGAGGGTCGGGGCAGCCAGGAGCAGAGCCCATTTTCACAAGGTGGCGCCCATGATAGAACAGAAAATAGCTAGGGCAGTGTTTCAGGTTAAAAGGGGCCAAAAAGTCTAAGTGTGTAAAGCTTAATGGGATCTGGGTTTGCCAGCAAACAACAAAAAAGAACTATGTAGCTTTTTGTTTATTTCTGGAGATACAGCCTCATTTTTCAGGATGGCCGCATTTTTCAGACATGCTCAAGAAGGTAGGAGTGTCAGGCTGGTTTCCTGTTGACTTTCAAATATTCAGCAAAAAAACCCAGAAATCGTATAGCTAACATAACTAAAGCAAAAATAAACAGTTGTTGAATTTAGATGGTTCGAACATAAGATTTCATTTTATTATCATCCAGATTTAATGTACATCTAACACTGTTCATAACGGTTTAAGAAAGAATACCCATCAATTGGTAGGGTGGCCCGGACACACTGACATCTTGGAGTCCTAGAACATTAAAGGAAACAGCAGCGAGCTACCTAGTATGAATGCGTCGGGAACTGGAGTGGGAAGGAGAGGAACCATGGCCGGAGGGAGTGACTTGTCACGGAGAATCGAGAGCAGAGGGCCTCACCTTGGCAGCGGAAGGGGTGGGGGGTAACAGCAAGCATCCCTCACTCATAGATGCAGCCCAAGCGAGGACATTCCGGAAAAACATTAGGCCCTCATTAGCGCCCATATATTGCTTTGCCTTTGAGCGGTCCCACGGTCCTCCTTAGACCCTGCAGTCACCATGCTCCTTGGGCCCAACAAAATCATCTCTGAGGGGCAGTAGGAGGTTTGGGAAGGTGTTTTCATCCACTCCTCCCAGGACACCTGCTCCCTTGGCCGCCCTTGCGTGTGTGTGGTAAGGTTCTTCGGCACCATCCTGTTGTCTCCCTGCACCCGGCCGTTTTGATTGGAACGAGCTCAGGCTCCTCTACCTGAGCAAGGATGGCCCTTGACTTGGAGCCCCGGCTTACCCCACCCCCCGATTCGGTGGTGGCGGTGTATCCATGTGTACGAGGTTCGCCGAAGCCCTGGTTAGACCTCAAAGTAAACAGCTCACAACCAGGTTTTAATGTTTTCCTTTCTAGGTTTGTCTTACTGTTTACTGCATTCCAGAGGAAAACAAAACAAAACAAAGATCCTAAAGCTTCTTCAGGAAGCTGGTTTCATATGGTGGTTTAGATTTAAATAGTGATTGTCTAGCACCATTTGAAATCAGTGTTCTTGGGGAAGACCTTCTGCACACGCAGCAGCAGGAGTGGACGGGGCCACCCTGACTCGGGGACAGGGGCAGTGAGAACCTGCCCAACATTGCAGATCACCCAGAGCTAGATGTCACGACTTAGTTATGTAGGATGTTTCTTGTCAGGACCACGTCCTCACTTGGGTAATAAACCTGCCATGGTTCTCCTGCAGTGCAGACTCCATCGAGCGTGCGGTAACGGGCTGAAGAGAGGCAAATTTATTTGCCTCTGGTCCCTGCCAGCTGTCGCGTCCTCCCTGACCCCTTTAGAGGATGACTGATTTCTTTTGGTGTTCAGAGTCAATACAATTTTCTAGCACCATCTGAAATCGGTTATAATGATCGGGGAAAAGCACCATACTGCTGTTAACTGGAGAGGATGTGTCGCTGACCTTTGGGGTCATGAATAAGAAGCCAGAAAGCCGACCTACCCAGGTGACTTGACTTTTCTCCATTTTCAAGTTGAGTCCCGTTGCCCCGAATTACATGGGATGTAATGCTAATGAACGTTCGCTGTTAACAATTGGTGATATCCCACAGAAGTTGTTGGGGAGCTTTGTTTTGGTGATAGATACTTAGAAAAAGAATAGGTCACATCAATGCTTGCCTCAGATCATTTGAAAGGACCAGTGAGTGAGTAACTCTGCACACAGACAGAAGCTTGCGTGGCCTCCTGTGTGGACACACCTGCCTAGCCACAGAGCGCATCCCGCGGTAAACCAGGCTGTGCCGGCTTGAGAGGTTCAGTGTCCAGGCACAAGGAGAATCGATGGAGGTAACTGGGTTTCTGAGGTTCCTCTGTCAGGGACAGAACCAAGTTAATACATTTCCATTCCATTTAGAAAGCAAGGTAAATGAAACAGGAGATTTTCATCTATTATCCTGAACAACTAGGAAAGCGACGTTGTTTGATGGAGAACACCAAGTTTCTAGGCCCAGGCTTCAGAGAGTGCGCTCTCCCACACTGCACCCCCCCCCGGGGGGGAGGGGGTCATAATGCTGCTTCTGAACCACAGACACTAATTGAGCCAAAGGTCATTCTGCTGCCGACACCCACCATCTCCACATGATGTCCTAAGGACTGGAATCCCAGGCCTGTCCCAGTTTCTCTCTGGCCCAGAGAAGCTGCACAGCCCAATAGTCGCTGCTGTCCACCCTGTTCGTGGACTCAGGCTGCCCCTCCCTGCCCCTTACACGCCTGTTCCTGCCCTCTGCCCCCCTGCTCCTCACTGGACTGGAAAAGTCCTTTTCACCTCAGGGCTCAGACTGGGGATGTGCAGTCCACCACGCCAAGCCAGCGAGGACGAGGATTCTGTCTCTTCTTTGTCCTGTGGTTGCTACAGTATTTCCCCCAAACTCTGTCTTACCCTGAGCAGTCTTGCTCCCCTGGTCCCTGTGCTTGCCGCCCCCCCTCCGGAGCAGAGCTCTGGCACCAACAGTTGCCCCCAGTCCTGTACTTCGGTAGTTCCAGTGACCCGTGCTAGTGTCATCTGCTGTTCTAAACCCGTCTCCATTTAACATGCCAAATCCCTAACTGACCTCTTCCACAAAACCACTTCTCCCTGCTCTGCCCGTGGTTAAAGCCGAACCCCTTAAATTGTGTGACTTTGTATCCTGAGCCCACTGCCCTGTTCCCATGCACCAAGTCTTGTCACTGCTCTGTCACTAGCCTCTCAAAGTTCGCCTCTCTCTCTGCACCCTCGTCCTCCCCCTGGTTAACTCTCTGGTCCCTCCTCTCACGCTTAGTCCAGGTTCTGTGTTGCCACCTGTTCTTTCTAAAACCCACGTGGGGCTCTTCCTTCTCTGTCCCGCACGCTTCTCCAGCCGCAGCCCTCAGGGCCTGTTTCCTGAGCTCCCCAGCTGCCTGCTACTGCCTGCCCTCAAGGAGCCTTCATGTTACCCAGCCTGTGCATAACTGCGAAATGTCCCCTCTGCCCAGTCTCCGCTCTCCTCCTCCTCGGCTGGGAACCCCGGCCTGCAGCTCAGCGGTGTGCTTGCCTGGTTGGGCCCTCACATCTCCTGCGATGCAGAGGCTCAGAGCACCGGCGGTGGCTTTCTCCCCTGTCCCCCATCAGAACCTTAGGACACATCTCCTGTTGTCCTGTGAGTGCTGGTTTTCTGCTCTTCCCCGCTGGACTGCAGAATCCTCGGGCTTACAGGGACCGTAGGGCACAATGGCACCTACTGTGCGCCTCCAGTGCCCGCTTGCGTGCACATGCAGTGCCCTCTGGGCTGTATTTGTGACTTGTGTTCCTTCCAGGCTGCTGTTTCTACTTTTCAGCCAATTTTAGTTTCCCTCTGTTTCCATTAGAGGAAATGAAACTCCCTCAACGACGACCTCAATTAAACAGGAAGGGACTTGTGCTCCAGGGAGGTCACGTCTCTTTCTAATGCTTGACCTGGGCTTTTGTGTGTTGTCCAACACGGGTTATCCCACGGGTTTGCTTCTGTATGAATAAATGAGGGACAGATACGTTTAATGAGTTAGGAAGCTATAAGGAGAATAATAATTATTGAAGGGTTGTTGTGCCCATTCTACAGATGAGCAAATGGGCACAACATATGTGCCCTGACTGTAAAGGGCAGCAAACGTTATGCTAAGCAGACTGAGTCCATTAAAAACAATATTTTATAGCTACCGAGTGCCAACCCTGTGGTCACTGCCCATCCTTCCGAACAGCCTGCGAGGTGGGTGGCATTTTCCCCATGTTACAGGAAACAGGAGCACAGAATGGTTACGTAACTCGCCTGGGATTCCACAGCTTGTCAACAGGAGAGCCTGAATTCTAACTCAGCTCGTAAACACACAGACGTGATTATGACGATGATGATAGCTGATACTGAGCTTGGATGTGTGCTAGGCCCTTGCTTAGCGTCCATATGAACTTGTTCCTCTAATCTGACTTCCCACGTAGTCCTGTGAATTGGAGGTTATTATCACAATACCTGTTTTGCAGAGAAAGTAAACTAAGAAGAATTACATAACTTGTAACTACAAAGCAGTTGTATGCAGGAGTCTGACCCCAGACCTCCCTGACTCCAGTGATGGAGTCCTTGGCACTGTTCTTGTCTCCGTGGGGGAGGTGGTGATGGTTCTGCTTGCTGGGTAGGCAGTCCCCCCCACCCCCCACCCCCACTGAATCCCACCTGCGGTGTTCATGCTTTGTGTAGTCTTCTCCCTTGGAGTGTGGGCTGGGCCTAGTGACTTACTTCTCACGGATGGGCTACAGCAGGGGTGACAGGATGTTACTTCTCTCTTTTTTTCTTTTTAAGTGAGAAGAGGGGAGATAGACAAACTCCCATATGGACCCAGACCACAGACCAGGATCTATCCTGCAACCCCGTCTAGGGTCGACACCTGAAACAATCAAGCCACTGGCTGCGAGAAAGGAAGCGGGAGAGCAGGGGGAGAGGGAGGGAGAGAGAAGAAAATGGTCACTTCTCCTGTGTGCCCTGACTGGGAATCGAACCCAGGACATCCGCGCTCCAGGCTGACGCTCTACCACTGAGCCACCAGCCAGGGCCAGGACGTGCTCCCATGCTTCTGTGTCTGTCTCTCTATCATCTCTATCTCTGCCGTGTTGGGCACTGTCCAATGGAAAAGCCCCCATAGTAAGGAAATGACCTCTGCAGTCAGTAGCTCACAAGGACCTGGGATTTGCCAAAAGCCACATGAGTGAACTTGGAAACAAATCCTCCCTCAGTGACCCTGGGGGTGACTGCAGCTCCAGTCAAAACCTTGCTTACATCCTGTGAGAGACGCTGAGCTGGAGGACCCCAGGAGGACCCCGTTAACATATGCCCAGACTCCTGCTGCATGGAAATTGTGACGTAATAAAGGTTTCTTATTTTAAGCCTCTTAAGTTTGGGGGCTATTTGTTATGCAGCAAAAGATAACTAAAACAGCCCATATATATCCATATCTAGATTCAAACTTTCTGGTTATGGCACCTCATTTCTTTTTAACTTTTCTTTGCAATAATTTAGATTTGCAGAAAAGTTGCAAACATGGTACAGCAAGTTCTTTTATATCCCTCACGCACTTTCCTCTGTAGTTAATATCTTACATAAATACAGTACATTTGTCAGTACTAAGATAAATCAGCACATTGTTGACTAAATTTAGACTTCCTTCACATCTCACTAGGTTTTCCACTGTGTCCTTTTTCTCTTCCAGGATTGGTGTCCTATTTTTAGAGCCTGATAGATGTCACACTTCATAACGTGTATGTGTGTGTATGTGTGTACACGGAAAGAGAAAAGAAATATATACATATGTTTGCTAAAATTTGGGTATCTATCCATAGGTAATAAAGGAGTATTAGCAAGGTGTTTAATTAGTGGTCTTGTTTATAATTATTTAAAAGAAAAACAATTACATTAATTTAAAACCTATTATGTGAAATTACCAAAGGGAGGTAGGAGCAGTTATGGATAAAAAATAACAACTTAAGTCACAAGTAAACTAAAACATTATATTAATACACTGAGGTGATTTTTTTATTTTCATTTATTAATGACTATCAAATATCACCAGATTTGCAAATGGTTATTTTACATTAGGATATTGATACAAATTAATTTATATATAGTTTGCAACTACTTAATTTTAATAGAATTTTTAAAATTGTAATATGATTTAAAATATTTTTATAAACTAAAACATTAATACACTAAGGTGTTTGTTTTTATTTATTAATGAGTATCAAATATTACCAGATTCACAAATGGTTATTTTTGCATTATGATATTGATACAAGTTCATTTCTATTCACATAATATGCAAACACTCAATTTTCTTATAACTATTTAAATGGAAACTTGGACTACTAATTTTCTTTTTTCATAATGCCTGTGCAGTGTGATCCTGGCCAAATCACTCAGACTTTCTGGGCTTGTTTCCTTTAGTGTCAGATTATACTACTAAATTTTATAGTGAATTACTCTTGCACTGCAACCGCTTCATAATTACAAACCTTTGCCATGTTTTACAAAACTGTACAAAAGGGTGCTTGAACTTTCTGTTCCCTAATTGCTAAAACATTCAGCTGCATGATATTGCAGCATTTCCGAGATCCTTAAAGAACAAGCCATGTAGAAGTAAAACTTGCAGGTGAGAGTGAGTGGTGTTGCTCGAAGGAGAAAGGGCACCCTGCTTCTATAGATACTCCTGATTTTTTAGAATACAGTGTATTCATGAGGAAATAAGGTGAGGGAGGAGAAAATGGCAAGTAGCTAAGCTTTGGATAAATCCTAAAAAGCCATTACATGAAACAGCATTTAAAAAAATCTTCTTGGCAGTCTACTGAAGAAACAAGCAAACGAACCACACAGAAAGAATAATAACAACAGAAACAAATCTGAACTCTGAAAATAATGTGTCCATGAGAGCCTGAGTCTTGGTCACCAAGGTTTGCTGCTTGGCTTGACTCTGAGGGACCTCTGTTGCCAGAATGACTCACCTCATTCTTGATGATTGACTACTGAATCAGACAGCAGAAGATGGTGAAGAAGGAGGGGGTGCCAAAGGAGAGAGAAATGACATACAATTCAGAAGAAGAAGCAAAACACACAAAATCTCATTCACAGTGTATGATGTCCAAGAACTCTTGAATCCATTAAATCTTCTGCACGTCTCTACTTGGAAATGAAAAGTGTCAGATGACAGAAAGCAAGCTGCTAAGTTTACTGAAGAACAGGATGGCATGCATAAGTATTTCTATTTTGCATATTTGGACGTTAGTACATAATTCATGTCTGTCTATTGTGTCTAAAATGTAATCTCATCTCTTTGGAATAACAGCTGATCCTCAGATACTGTGGAAAACAGAAATCACCAAAGGTTTTAATTTTATGCATCATCCTCTGCTTATGAAACCAGAATGTAGAAGTACATTGTAGAGATTTTTGTAAACAGCCCTCCCTTAGCCAAAAATAAAACCTGTGTCCTAGATAGAATCCATTCTGGAGTGTTCTTGATGTTTTGTTTTGTTTTTGTTTTTGTTTTATGGATGAAGTCACATTAACACAGCATGAGATTCACTTTCAAGTTGACAATTCAGTGGCTTTTAGTACATTGATGATATGCTTCAACTATCAAAACTAGCTAATTCTAGAACATTTTGATCACCCCCCAAAAGAAACCCTGTAGCCATTAAATAAGCACCCTTAACTACCCCCCATTCACACCCCCGCCCCCACCCACCTGCCTCCTAGCTCCTGGCAACCACTAATCCCCTTTCTTTGGATTTGGACATTTCATATAAATGGAATCACACAATGTGTAGTAGCCTTTTTTCTTCCACAGTGCTTTCAAGCTTCATCCATATGGTGGCAGGTGTCCGCACAGCCTACTTTCCATGGCCTAGTCCACTTGTGGGATTCAGCCGGTTCACACTGGTTTGGCAGAACCGATACCTAATATTTTGTTGAGTTCGGCAAACCAGTTGTTAAAATGGCACTTGTAATCAGGGTTCTCTCTCAGGTGGGCACTTGGGTAGCCACCCAATGTGGAAATCACAAATTTACATTCCTCACTCTTTTTTAACGTTCATCTATGCAGCAGTGTATTCTAAGCACCTGTAGTGATGTTCATTCATCCATAGGTGAAAAAAATTGCAAGTGAGGACGCCAATCCAGAAGCAATATGGAAATATCTTAAATCACGGTTTTATTGTTTTTTTGTCAGATATTTAATATTTTTTCATTAATATTTTAAAACTCTAATAATTTCGTGTATCTCTTATTGTTTTTATTTAATTATTAAATGCATGAAATAATAAACTGCCTCTCAGTTCATCTTTTTTTATACTTAAAACGTTCATTAGAGCAAAGAACCAGTTGTTAAATTATTTGAATCCCACCACTGGCTGAATCCTATGCTGCCATGTGCATTTATCCATGCATCAGTCTGATGGGCATTTCGTTACGTTTACATCTGTATTTCTATCAACGTCACACATGTCCATGGACTAACACATGAGATGGCACCAAGTCCTGCAACAGAGGCCGTCCTCTGGGCCCCACCCACAGACGCTGTCAGCCTGTGCATCTGTGTCTCCTGGTGATTTTCGTCCATTAACACGTGTGAGTGGCTGTTTCTTCATTGGGACTTGATTTTTTCACCTTTTCTATGGGAAGCGAGGACCTGGCTCTGATCCCACCACTCCTGTATGGACCACGCACGCACCTGCAGCCTTCCGTTGTAGCACAGGGTCTTGGTCAAATCAAGAATGAGTGTCGATAGGAGATAACACTGTTGACAGCATGGCCACGTAGCTACGTTAGCTTATATAACTCTTTAAGTTCTGAAATTAATAATGTCATGTTTTATATTTGCTTACTTTTCCATGTTCTTAATCTCCAGGCTTGACCCTGCACAGAGCCCTCACGCTCGTCTCGGCACCCACGGACCTAGCGCGCGCACTCAGTGCCGTCTCTTTTGGGCAGAGCCGTGCATCCCACTGGATCTGGATGGGTGGCTCTCCGGGCCTGGTTCCCGGTCGTCATCCTGGGCTTCCCCTCATTATGATCCTGAAAGTGCCCTTACTGTCTGCCGGGTGGATCCCCCACCCTGGATCCCGGGACCTTCCCTGCTTGACGTCTGACTCTCATCCCGTCCCTCAGTCCTGGTGCACGCCTTCTATAGTTTCCCAAGGAAGGGTGACAGGGAGAAAGCTGTCCGAGGCTTTGCATGTCACGCTTACATATTGATAATTTGGCTGGTGTTGGCATCCTGACTGGACACAGGTTTTCCCGTAGACACGGGGTTTTCTAGCTCCCAGTGCTATTGAAAAGTATGATACAATGCTGATTTCTGCCCCTTTTTCTCTGGAAGTTTTTAGGAGATTGTTTATTCCTCATGTTGTAGAATTTTCATAATTATATTTAGATTTTAATTATTCATTTTTAGAGACAGGAGAGAGAAAGAAGAGGGGAGGAGCAGGAAGCATCAACTCCTATATGTGCCTTGATCGGGCAAGCCCGGGGATTTGAACCAGCATCCGCAGTGTTCCAGGTCGACGCTTTATCCACTGCGCCACCACAGGTCATGCCTTTTGAGGGCCAGGGCAGACATTTAATGTCTCTCTCATGCTGGAGGCTTATCTCTGTCACCATGAGAAAGTACTGCTGTTATTTCTCCAGGGGGTTCCTTTCCTCCTCCTCACCAGTCTTTCTCTCCAGAACTGTTATTTTTCACATGTGAAATCCTGGACGAACCTGTAATGTTTCTTTCTTTTTTTTTTTCCTTTCCAGCTCCCCTGGTTTTGAACTTGTTCTACGTTCTGTGAAAAGACTCACCTGGATTTCCAAACCTTCACACCAAAGTCTGATTTCTGCTAATTATTCTCAATATCTGAGAGTTTGGGGCTCTCTTTCTTATTCCTGATTTGAGGATTCACAGATGTCGTTGAGGATGTTAAAACAAGGGTTTCCCCCTCTATGGTTTTCTGCCAGCATTGTCTGCTGCTTCTGGGCTCTTTGTGCTTGCTTTCTGGGTTTTGTCTTCTGTGTGAGAGGATCGCTCAGATGTCTGGCGTTCAGTGATTCTTCACTCTCCATTTATATGGAAGGACGGGGCCTGAAAACTGCTGAAGCTCTCAGGGTGTCTGTCAGCAGACTTCTCCACTCGTGGGTCTCACCTTAGGGCACATGGTTGGCAGAATAACGACAACTCCACCCCCCCCAAAGACAACCACAGCCTGACCCCCAGATTCTGTGAAAAGGTTCCCTCCGCAGCCAAACGAATTTGCACCTGGGACCCAGGTTAAAGCCCAAGCTGGGAACAGCAGCCTGAATCCTCCAGGTGGAATCCATCCAAGCTCATGCGTCCTTCCGAGCACAGAACCTTCCCCAGCTGAGTCGGAGGGCAGAGGGTGACATGGCGAGGAGAGAAAGGTCAGACAGGCGTGGTGTTGCCGGCTATGAAAGTGGAGGGTGCGCCCCTGCCCCAAACCCACCGAGCTGCGGAACAAAGCCTCTAGAAGCTGGAAATGACGAGAAAACAGACTCTTCCGTGGAGCCTGCAGAAAGGAACAGCACTCTGGATTCCAGGCAGGCGCAGTCGGGCCTCAGTCTTTAGACTGGTTAAGAGGTAGGTCTGCACTGCTAAAGTTACTGCGTGTCACACGAGCAGTGACAAGCAAATACAGGGCGATCAGAGGGAGACGCAGGTGCTTCCCAGACAGATCCCAGCGCCCTCACTCACAGGGCTGGGGGCCCATTCTCTCCTGGTCTGGTAGGCTTCCTCAGACATGACTCCTTCGGTCTCCTGCTGGGGGTTGTGCCAGGTAGGCTCAGTGAGACAGGTGACTGCCCGTTTTAGTAGGATAAAACATTGGCTGTAGGTCTTCAGGGCTGCACAGACATGGGGGGGGGGAGGTTGCTGAGGGTGCACAGGTCTTGAAAACCACAGCTAGAACAGGTGAGATTGTCACTGAAGACTTGAGCCTGCAGCCCTGGGGTGGAAGCTGGAGGTTTCAGGAAAACCCGGGAGCCACAGTGTGTCCTCACCAAGGTGGCTGGGAAGTGAGAGCAGGTGAGAGAGGGCCGTGAACCCGCCACACCTGAGCGTGGCAGTGATGGCAGTTACTTCACCCCGTGTCCCGAATCTCACACGGGTTCCTCTCGCCCGGCAGCCAGAAGCTGGGACGGCATGGGGAAGGGGGTCCTGGGAGTCACCTCGGGGGTTGCAGCCCCAGCTGGGCATGGTGGTGGCAGTGCTGGTTCACTGACCATCCACAGCCCAGCACAGAGGCCTGGGCCTGGCTCCCAGGAGCTGAGAGCCAGACTGAGGAAAGGGGCCAGGTTTACACGTCACCCCTCATCTCAGCAAGGCACCTGCTTCTCCCTGGGCTGTGCCTGGTGTCCCTCGGTGCAGAGCATCTCTGGTGACTTGTGGGGACCTGAACAGAACCGAGCCCCCACACACTCCCCGTCTCCAGAGGTAACAGCACCTCTGGGCCGTCCCACTGTCTGTCTGCTCAGGGGTCACGCTGCCCCCGTGGGCTTCGTTCTCTGAGGTCTCAGGCATCGGCTTCCTTTGCTGTGCTGCATGTATTGACCACATGTCTGTCGCCCTCTAAGATTGTGACAGCAGCTCGCCGGCTGCTGGCCATGCTGTTTCTCCTTGTCCTCATTGGTCCTGACTCTTCCTGTGTCGTCCTCTTAGTGGGGTTTTGACAGGAAGTGGACAAGTTCACTGTGTTTAACTGGATGGCTGTAAGATTTTTAAGATAAACCGTATGATATCGTGCAAAGAGCTCAAAGTCAGGTGACCTTGGCTTCATGCCAGCTATCCTACCATTTCAGTGGTAAGGAGCCCAATTTTCTCATCTCAGAAACAAGTTGGTCCCATTGAGGTCCTTTCTGAAGACACTGATGAATGCTATGGCCCCTCTCCCTTAAAAAAGATACAGTAAATACACATATACGCAAAAGTGAATATGATATTTTACAAGGTCCACAGGTCCCCTAAGGCCTTGCACAGACTCTCCGAGAGGATTAACCCCTAAATTCAGAACCCTGGGCTTAGATCATTTCTGAGGTCACTTGTAGATCTGACGTTCTGATTCTTAAAGCTGTTAAGGTTTAAATATAGTAGATTTCAAAGGGGTCACTTTGAGCTGGCCTTGTTACGAGTTCATGAAATAGTGTTCAAGGTACTATATATTTATTGGGAAACCAGAAAAGCTGGAATGTAAGAATAAGTGTGAATTCAGTTCAGAGAGGTCAAGGGACTTAGGGATGTACGTGGCTTGGGGACTTCTGGGTGGCCAATCTGCATGGCCAATGAGGAATGGCCAGAGACCAGAGCAGCTCTCTCTTGCCAGCTCAGCATGAATGGTGCACAGGATCATGGCGAGAAACCCAAGTAGAGGCTTGGCTGGAGGGCACCGAGCACCATTCATGTTACATTCGCAGTGGTCTCCATGATGTTGCTCTCTCACAGTGTGTCATTGTCAACAATGTCAAGAAAACAAGCTACAGTGACAACGCGGCTAGGTTGTAGCACCACTATGTACCAAACAACCGCCATTATTTCTGGTCTCAGGATCTGAGGGCAGCCCCGCCGCTGGTTTCTGTGAGTGTTACACATATAGTGTCTGGATGAGGAGCAAGAGGACTTGTGTGGGGCTGCAGGTAAGTGGCTGGCAGACAGCTGTTTTCCTTGAGCTGAGAAAGGTGAGCAGAATGAGGAGGCACCATCTTCGCCTGGGTCGGGAGGAGCCGTGAAGGGCGGTCTCTCTACTCACCAGCCTCCCGGAGGCTGGAGCAGCACTCCAGGCACAGTCTTCTCTGCAGACCTGCCGCGCGCTCAGGTCCAGCCTTGATGCTGATTGCCTCCATCTGATACCTGATGATGCCCCCCCCCACCTGGAGCCCCAGGTGTACTGTGTGGTGAGATTATTGTGAGCCGATGGATGTCACACACCTGTCAGCGTGGCGCCATCTTCCTTTGCCTCCGTAATTACGTTCACTCTTGTCTTTCTTTTGCACACGTTAAGTCTCTAGAGAATTGAGTCTGCTGAGTAAAAGCGATGCGTGGTCATTGCATCCCGCATACAGTGAAAGCAGCAACTCTGCCAGCCAATCCTTCCTTAGGAAAAAGAAAACAACTTTGAAATGGGTTTTTACAGTATAGACCCCATTCAACAGCTGGTACAACAGAGGCATCAGAAGGGAGAACCGTGGTCTCGGCACCTACACAGTGGGTCAGTGAGGGCTGGGAAGAGGCCCCAGCATCCTCCCTGTTCTACCCTCTCTAGGCATAATGGCCACCCATTGCCATTTGGTTTGATTTCCTGAGAATGGACTTCAGAACCTTATAGAAATTGTGTTTTGTTAGTAAGCTCATGAAGGTTTTTTTGTTTTGTTTTGTTTTTTGCATTGATCTTTAATTCCCATGATCTGCTTCTAGAGAACTTCAGGGCTATACACGCCCCCTCCTTTACTCTCTATCTACAAGGGCCAGCGGACAGCCTTTCACTGTTGGCCTTGGAGCCCCCCTGCTTTGAAAAGCCTGGTTCCACCCAGGTGGCCTTACCTTAGTGCCCAATGGCCAACCCTGCCCACTGTGTGGAAACAATAGACGACTTCCTGAGCTGGCACTGCCCTGGTATGTGGGTGCAGTCAGGAAGCTTTGGGCCAAGCTATGCAGACTTGCTGTCTCAGGATTAGCACTTTCTCAAAGCCAGAGGGGAGCGGCAGGCAGTGGGCACATAACTCAGCCTCCTGGAAGAAGGAAGGGTCTGCAGAACAGGGTGCTTATTCATCAGAAGTCACAGAAGAAGGTCTGAGAGGAGGAGGGAGGAAGAAGGATGCTTCTGCTTCTCCAAATCCTGTCTCCAAGGAAACGAGAAGTTGTCCACAAGATTATGGCCCCGTACCAATCTGCATCAGCCCCGAACATGTTGGCCACCACCCGCTCTGGGTTGGGCAGAGATGGTGCAAGCCTGGCAGAGGTTGAGTGGCCAATACTGTGCCAAAGCCTTGATGTGGCAGGAGGTGGCAGGACGAGCTATTGGAGTGTGCCAGTTGGGTGCCAGCCGCCTTCACTGTCAGAACTGGTCTCGGTAAAATGCACAGCCCTCGGGTATACTTTGGTAGGAGGCATTTTTCACTCTGTAAAAACAGCTGCCTCTGCCTTCAGGCTTCCTTCCTCTGACTGAACATGCCAGAGGAGAAGGTCAAGGGCAGGCAGGAGAGCAGGGACAAAGGAATAAGGTGTGGATGGTACGTCGAGCATTGTTCTGATCCGAGCTCGCTTACTAACTTCCTGTGTATGCAGAACAAACAAATGTGGGGGAAAGGCTGGAAGACATGTCCGTGAACAGAACTTCAATAACAAAACAGTGAACAGAACAAATGTGAGATTTCGGGGGTGGGGGGGATCCTGCCTATGAGTGACATCAAAATGACCTTGGAAAGGGTACTGATTGAACTGTGCATTAAAAAAGACAAACCCGCTAGCCTCATTTTTCCTAGCTAAAAGCCAAGGTCAACGATACCTCATTGAGATGCCTGGAAAGTGGAAGTGCCAGTTCATGCAGAGAACAAGAGGGATGGTGGACAAGTACATTGACCTTTGCTCAACGGAAGGTAACGAGGCCGGAGGAGATGGGCCAGATTCTGGGTCGCTGCGCGGGCGTTTCCTGAGCTTGTGCCTCTGCCCCCAGCAGACTGAGTTCCTTGGTGCTGTAGGATGTGAGGACTATGGTCATCTGAGTTGTAGGAGTGCCCCCCAAACCAGAACGTGCCAACAGTTCCTCTTTGCCTTCTGAAATGCAAGATGGACCCTGGCAGCAGCCGCTTCTTATTCCTTTGGTAGCTCAGCAATAATACCAAACAAAGACTTACTGAGCACCTACTATGATCCAGGCACTGTCTACACCCTGAGAGGGGGCTTCCTCAGTGCCATTTCCACCTGAAGATATCAGCAAACTGACTGCAGGTGCCATATTTTCATGCCGTAGGAGACCCATGCTGTTCCCTCGACAAAGTTGATGTCTGGCCCAACATGCCACCACGTCCTCTCCACAGTACTTTTTAAGTTCTGAGAAAGGGATGCTAGGGGAATATCCTGATGTCCAGATGAAAGATTCTCTGAACCTGTTGCCGACCAATGTCCTCCCGAGCCAGCCCAGGAAGGGCTGAGCAGCAGGTTTGTCCTTCCTAAGCAGATTCCTCTGTGTCCTTTGTGCATGTCACCTCCACACACTAATCTCTGCCTCGTGCGGGTGCAGGGGGCTGGTGGAGATGGAGCTGCGGTTTATGTCTATGGGAAAGATTCAACACCACCTGCCCCGCCTGCCTGTCACTGCCATCTCACTGGATGGCACTACTCAATCCGCCCAAGTTCCCAGCCAGCAGGAGTCCCAAGAATCATGACTGGGATCTCACAGCCAAATGGAATCCATCTCTAAAATGAGGTTTTCAGCTGGCCAGACTTCATCACTCAGATATGTCTGCCCCTAACTTGAAATGGGAAGTGAGGGGAAGGTCAAGATCAGAGCTCAGGACTCTGGAGTCTCTGGTTGGGCTTCAGATCAGAATGGATCATTGTCTTGTCACAATCCTTCCAACACATGGTATCTCTGTTCCACTCATTCTGCCTTGCATGAGAGTCACTCCTATTCATGTTTTTTCCCTAATAGACTGTGAGCTGTGTGATACCAGGGTCCACATTTCCAGCATACACCAATCACAGTGTGGGCACTTCATCTTTAGAGGATTAACCCATGATGAAGCTTTATGTAAACACAGATTTCCTGGGTGTTAGCAACACCACATGGGAGCGGGAACCCCCGCTCTGAGAAGTGGAAGTCTCTTCATGGCCATTGCGTTAGAAACTACGGCGTAGCCATTATTATTTCCTAGAAATTGAGAGGGGGAATAGTGTGCTTGACCTGCATTCAGTTTACTTTGATTCCAGGTAGTTCTCTATTTAAAAACCTCCTATTCAGACGGGATTCAGGAACTGGGAGCATCCCAATCCGTACATTTTTAACAAAAAATACTCTCCGAATCTTATTTCTCACAAGGCACTCAAGGGAGCAGATGAACTTTATAGCTTAAATACCTGGCTAGTCAAATTAGAGAAGGGAATATAGGCAAACACTTTTTCCTGTACCACTTTTAACACATCCCACAACTGTGAGAGTTTGAATCTCCTGCCATTGTAAAGGTTGAATTTTCAAGATCAGAGGATTCAGCACCACGGTCAGAGACAAACATTAAAATTGGGTCTGAAGTCAATCCTCTCTGTGGGAGAAAAATAAAGGGAATCTTTACCTGGAGAATTCTAAACAACACCAAGATAGCACTCTGCACCTGTTGGAATGGCCAAAATTCAGCACAATGACAATATTAAGTACTGACAAGGATGTAGAGCAGGGGTAGTCAACCTTTTTTATACCTACCGCCCACTTTTGTATCTCTGTTAGTAGTAAAATTTTCTAACCATCCACCAGTTCCACGGTAATGGTGATTTATAAAGTAGGGAAGTAACTTTACTTTATAAAATTTATAAAGCAGAGTTACAGCAAGTTAAAGCATATAATAATAATTACTTACCAAGTACTTTATGTCAGATTTTCGCCAAGTTTGGCAGAATAAATCTTTATAAAACAACTTACTATAGTTAAATCTATTTTTTTATTTATACTTTGGTTGCTCTGCTACTGCCCACCATGAAAGCTGAAGCACCCACTAGTGGGCGGTAGGAACCAGGTTGACTACCACTGATGTAGAGAGACAGCATCTCTCATTTATTGCTGGCGGGAATGCAAAATAGTACAGACACTTGGGAAGACAGTTTGGCAGTTTCTTACAAAACTACACACACCCTTACCATGTGGTCCATGTGTTTCACTCCTCAGTATTTACAGAAAGGGGTTGAAAAATTATTTCCACCCAAAAACCTGAACGTGGATGGTTGTAGCACTTTTATTCATAAATGCCAAAATGGGGAAGCAACCAGGATGTTTTTCAGTAGGTGAGTGAACAGATAAATTGTGGTACATCCAGACAGTGGAATATTATTCAGCACTGAAAAATGAGCTACCAAGCCATGAACAGACATGGAGGAAACTTAAATACATGATAATGAATGAACCCAATCTGAAGAGGCTTCATACTGTGTGATTCCAACTAGATGACATTCTGGAAAAGGCAAAACTGTGGAGACTATAAAAGAATCCAGGGTTACCAAGGGCTAGTGGGGAGGGATGGATGAACATACAGAGCCCAGAGGATTTTTTTGGAGTAATGAAATTACTCTGGGTGACACTGTAATGGAGGGTACATGTCTTTACACATCTGTCCAAACTAAGAATGTCCAACACCAGCAGTGAGTACTAATGTCAACTGTGGATCCTGTGTGGTCATGATGGGTCAATGTAGGTCCTTTCATTGCAATAAATATACCGCTCTGCTGGTGGATGTTGATAACGAGAGGTTATGCATGTAGGAAGTCAGTATGTATAGCCCACCTCTAAACCTACCTCTCAATTTTGCTGTAAACCTAAAATGACTTAAAAAATATTACTCTTCCCCCACTCTAATGGCCTTCAAGCCAATGCTCAGGTCAGCCAGAGAAACCCTCAAACCCCCAGCTCCATACACTGATAGGTACCCCTCTGTCTTTAGGTGATGCCTAAACCAGGACCCAGATCTACAGCTGAGTATCAATATGAATTTATCTCATAAGGTATCTTTTTGATTTTGGAGGTAAGTCTTCCCTTATGTTGATTTTTGGTGTCTGCTAATCTTTGAAATGAAAAGAGACATGGTATATCTTAGCTTGTGTTAATCCAAATGTCAGAGAGCTCCTACAAGACAAAGCAGGTAAGGGGCTGATGCCCTGGTCCCAGAATCAGTCATGTGCCTCTCAATGGTTCTTTTAAGACAAAAAGCTAAATCTATGCAAGTATGAATAATTGAAGTGCGGGTGGCACTGGAGGGCAAGAGGGGATATCTTGAGCATTCCTTACGTGCCAAGTGTGACATGGAAATTGCCTCACTGCACACTTGCAGCAACCTATGCAGATAATAATTGCTCTCTTGCTCCCTTTACAAGAACACGTGCATAGATGTGGTTGCCCAGCCATGGTGAGGAAACCTTTCTTGCTGACACTCTGAGTGCCTCACGTCCCATAAGCCATGCTTTCCTGGTGAGGTCCATGAGTTAAGCTTCACGTACACGCTGTTGCCTTTTCAGAGTGCCCATCATTCAAGGTTTTGTTTTCCTTATTTCAAAAAGTTTAGCATCCAGCAAAGTCAGAAGTAAGATCCTTCTATACACGGGCTGTACAAAGTGTTCAATGAAACACTTGGTCATAGATGATGAACTGCTTCTTTGATGTAGACTTGAAGAATGTATGACATTGAAACTGCAGCAAATATTACGAAGTGACAGGGACTCACGTATGCTCACCCATGCTCCTTATGTCCCAGTGGGAAACATGGTAGATGCAGTCTCCGTAACAGGGTGTTCCTGGGAACAGAGATGATTACCTTCCACAGCCCAGGACTGTTAGTTACTGACTGCTGATTGAGTGCCTAGGTGCTTCCTTTAAGATACACTTCAAATCCTCCCTTATAGTTCTTCTTGCAAGTTCCTAAACCAGATGCTGCTTTTATGAAGCAGTCTAACTACTCTGGAATCTAATGTATGTGCTCCTTTCATCTCCAAATATCCTCCTTCCTGTTTAATTTACAGCACTTCCATGACTCACTGTTCTATGAAGCCACCACACCTTTTGCAGTCCCGCCTGCACGTATTGCTAAATGTCTCCCATGTTGGAAAAAAGAATTCACGAGTTACATGAATACTATGAGACACTAAAAGCAATTTGTCCTACAAACACGAAACAATAAATGACACATTGATTTGTTTAAGCCCCATGTATCTCTCTCATAGCCTGCAGTCTATGCTTATAAAGTTTTCTGCACTTTATTGGCATAGGGCATGCCTGGAAACTCATAAGATAGGGTATGCCTAGTTAAATATTTGTTGGTTCTCACATTGTACATTCTTTTTGAATTAGTATAAGGGGACAAAGAAAAGGGAAACCTAGATATCATTAAATCAGTAAATTTAATTTAATCATTAAGGTATTGTAAAAATAAAACAATGACAGATAAAGCAATGAAATGTGGAAACTCTGTATCCATGTTTTTCTGCTTCTCTGTGTGTTGTCCAGTTTTTCTTTTCCTTGTAACTGGTCTCTAGTTTTATACTGCTGTGGTCAGAGAAGACGCTTCGTATGGTTTTAGTCTTCTTAAATTTATTGAGACTTTTTTGTGTTCTAACATCCTAGAGAATATTCCATGTGCACTTGGAAAGAATGTATATTATGCTGCTTTGGGATGAAATGCTCTGAAAACATAAATCCATCTGGTCTAACGTGTCATTTAAGGCTGCTGTTTCCTTGTTGATTTCCTATGTGGAAGATCTGTCCATCAATGTCAATGGGTGTTAAAGTCCCCTCAATGACTAGATTACTATTTCTCTCTCTCTCTCTCTCTCTCTCTCTCACTCCCTCCCTTTATGTCCACCATGAGTTGCTTTATATATACTAGTCACAAAAATGAGGGGATATTTTATCACTTTATATTCATTTTGAAATATCCCCTCATTTTTGTGAGCAGTATATTTAGGTGTTCTTATATTATGTTTGTAAATGTTTACAAAGGTTATATCCTTTTGTTGGATCGATCTCTTTATCATTATGTGGCGTCCTTCTTTGTCTCTTATTATAGCCTTTTTAATAGAATTTACTGGGGTGACGTTGGTTCACAAAATTACACAGGTTTCAAATGTACAACTCCATAAATCATCATCTGCACACTGCATTGTATGCCAATTATAGTCTTTGTTTTAAAATCTATTTTGACTGATTTGGGATTACTATTCCTGCTTATTTTCATTACCATTTGCATGAAATATCTTTTTCGTCTCTTTCAGTCTGTGTGTGTGTTTCTATCTGAAGTGGGTCTCTGGTATATAACATATATATGGACTTTTAAATCTATTCAGCTGCCCTGTCTTTTGACTGAAGCATTTAACACCCTTGTAGGTAACAACTGTCTTTCTCTTGCTGCTTTTAAGATCTCTTTGTCTTTATACTTTGCCATTTTAATTATGTTGTGTCTTGGTGTGAGCCTCTTTGGGTTCATCTTCTTTGGAACTCTTTGTACCTCCTGGACTTGTGTGTCTTTTTCCATCGCAGAATTAGAAAAGTTTTCAGTTGTTATTTCTTCAAATAGGTTCTCAATCCCATACTTTCTCTTCTCCTTTGGTACCACTACAATGTGGATGTTGTCATGCTTGATGTTGTCCTAAGACCCCTTAAACTATCCTCTTTTTTAAAAATTATTTTTCTTTATGCTGCTCTGATTGGGTATTTTCTGCTACATTGTCTTCCAAATCGGTGATTCAGTCCTCTGCTTCATTTAATCTGCTTTGATCCCTGTTAGTGTGTGTTTTGGTGTTTTTCTTTTTGTATTTTTTTTTCCTGAAGCCTCTAGTGCGTTCTTCATTTCAATATTGTATTCTTCATTTTGTACTGGTTCTTTTTAATGGTTTCTATGTATTTTAGTATGCTTTCTACCTTTGTTTCTCACAGAGTTCATCCATTCTTAGGTTCCTTGGGCATCCTTATAACCATTGTTTTGAACTCTGCATCTGGTAGATTGCTTGCCTCCATTTCATTTCATTCTTTTTCTGGGAATTTCTCCTATTCTTTCCTTTGGGGTATATTTCTCTGTCTTCCCATTTTGGCTGCCTCTCTGTATTTGTTTCTATGTACTAGTTAGATCTGCTGTGTCTTCCAGTCTTGGTGGGGTGATTTTATGTAAGAGATGTCCTGTGAGGCTCAGTGGTGCAGCCTCATGATTTTTTGGATAATAGACATTTCTGAATAAGTTCGCAGCATTCACCCAATTTGATATTACTATAAAAAAAATTACATAAAATTCACATTCAAACAATTTTGTGGCAAGTATCTCCCTCCTTCTCTTTTCCCTTCCTGATTGAATACCAATTTTGTTCAGAGGAATGAGAGAAAATATATCCCCCATTAAAAATACATAATATATGAGATGGCCCTGTGTCAGTTCTGGTCAATGATGCTAACTAAAGTCTTCCAAGTGTCTATATAAAAAGCTCTGATGTGCCTACACCATGCACAGCTCATTCTTCCTGCCTTGAATGCTGATGTGAAGCCTGGCACCACAGCAATCATTTTGCAAACATAAGGTGATGAGTGTGAGAATAATATAGGCTAAAGATAACTGAGAAATGTGGTGGGAATTGGGTCTAGGGAAGCCCTATTGCCTCCTTTACCAGCTCTGGACTTTATATGAAATAAACATCTACCACATTTGTTTAAATCACTGTTAATGGGGTTCTTGGTTGCTTGTGGCCAAATGTAACAATAACATTGGGGAACAATATTTTTTTCCATTTTCTCATGCATGAGGTTTTAGAATGTTTTCTATATATTTCTGCATCACTGATTCCAAATCTGAAATCTGTTTTTTGGTGCATGCTCTAGTTTTTATGCAATTTTAATTTCTTCTTGTTACAGTTAATGGCATGCATTGGTTTTTAAATTGGAGTTAAAGGGCAATGACTCTTGGATTGAACATAACCACAAGGCAATTAATGTTTTACAAACATCACTTTTACATAATTGTAGTTGTTTTTAAATGTAAAAAATTATTATCTGATAAGAAACACACTTTTATTTTGTTTTAAGATTGAATCATGGCTTCTTCGAGTAGTTATATATATAAGAATAGTCCTGACACCTTCTGTTATATTTGTATCTATTACACACTTCAACATCAAAGGCGCAATATATCATCATTTGTGACACATGCATATATTGCCTATTTTCAAGTTCCCCTTGGTGATCAAGATAAGAATTGGGCTCCTCATATTGTGTGTCATAATTGTGAGGAAATGCTTCATGACTGGACAAAAGGAAAATGCAAAGGAATGCCTTTTGGTATTCCCATGGTTTGGTATGACCTAAGGACCACAGCAGTGACTGTTATTTCTGTCTGATCCATACAAAGGGCATGGGCAAGAAAAAATGGCATATGATCGCATATCCTAATATTCCTTCAGCAATACGACCTATCCTACACTCTGAGACACTCCCGGTTCCAGTTTTCAATGTTTTTATTTCTTCTAAGGACGAAGAAAGTGAACATGGTGATCAAGTGTATTTTGATAAGATGCATGAGGAAATGGTTGTAGAATCTGAAGGGTCTTCTTCTGATGCCAAGCAGTTATTAAGCCCTCAGCAGTTTAGCCAACCCGAATTGAATGACTTAGAGATTTGGGCCTATCAAAGAAAGCAGCTGAATTATTAGCCTCCAGGCTTCAAGAAAAGAATGTACTTCACGGGTCAGCTAAAGTCTCCTATTTCAGGAAGCGTGAACAAATTTTTGTGGACCATTTTTTTGAAGACAAACACTTTGTTTACTGTCATGATATCAGGAGTCTTCTCACCCAGCTAGGTGTTACCGCTTACAGTTCAACAGAATAACAACTGGATGCAAAATATTGTGAATGAACCTGTAGTTAATCGAGACAGGATCATTTTTCCCCCACTTCACATCAAAGTTAAAGTTGGCTTAATGAAGCAATTTGTTCAGGCTTTGAATAGAGAGAGTGAATGTTTTCAACATATTATTTCTGCTTTTCCTGCCTTGTCTTTCGAGAAGATAAAAGCAGGTGTATTTGATGGGCCTCAAGTTTGAACCCTCATATGTGACAAAGACTTTGCCAGGAAGATGAATAAGGAGGAGAAAGCAGCATGGCAGTCTTTTGTGGCAGTTACAAAGAACTTCCTTGGCAATAAAGAAGCAGAAAACTGAACTTCTGGTTAAAAGGATGCTGTTGGCTTTCTGCAACATTGGATGGGACATGAGCATTAAGATTCACTTTCTGAACAGTCACCTTGATAAGTTTCCTGAAAATCTTGGAGCTGTTAGTGATGAGCAGACTACTGCTGGAGCATCAAACTAGATTGTCCTCAACAAGTACACAAATGCAAGAGCTACAAATGCAAATTTTTGCCTGAATAGAATTTAAATATATTTTGCACAAATTTTATGATTAAAATAAATGGTTTAATATGTTCTATTTCAAATATGTAGACAATTCTGATGCAGTCATATATCTTAGTGTATTAGTGTATTTACTGCATTATATAAATTATTATATTTTCACAAAGATGATGCCCAAGAAGACATTCTACTTCATTATGTTAAACTAAATGTTGACAATTTTACAATAAGATGAAAACCTAAAATCTTGAATTGCTAAAGAACTGTAGCTTACAGAAAAAAAACTGTCAGATTTGAGATCAGCACACTCGAATTAGGTAAGAACAAGTGTTTTTGTGGATGCAACAAAAATTTTGTTCCCTAGTGTAATCAATACAACCTTGCACACATCTTAGCTTCTATCTCTAAATCCCCAAACTAAAGTGATACATTTTTCTTAAATTCAGAGAGAAGCTAAGTAGCCACGTTCGCTAATTTGGGGTTTAAAGCTCTACAATAAACTATTGTATTCATTACTGTCAACTAGAGATAAATAAAAGAGTTCATGTAAAAAAAAATGAAACATGTAAGTAATTACATATAAATAGTTGCTGGACTCAGGATAAAAGAAAACTTGGTTAAAAAAAATTAACAAAGTTAGACCCTTTAAATTGGCAAAACTCATTGTCTGATAACACTGCTGTTGGCAAGACTATGGAGCAGTGGGATCTCTGAGCACTCTTGAATAGGTGAGCTGGTGCAATGACTTATTTGGAAGGGCATTTATCCACGTGTGGTAAAGATGATGAACACACCCAGTGACCCAGAAAGTCTTGCACATGTGCCTAAGAGATATGCAGAAGAATGTTTGCTGTGGCACTGTTTTATGACGATGAAAACCTAGCGATATAGGCATCCATCAATAGGTGAATGGATAAAACATTGTGATATAGTCTCATAATGTTGAAAGACAAAAGCAAAACTCAGATCTACATGTCAAAATGCATAGAATTAGTGCTGTGCTGTGCTAGAGCCAATTGAAAGTTGGTGGTTAAAATGTCAGAAATTTTCAAGGTGGTTGATAGTGTATCAGTAGCTTGGTATCAGCCAAATGAGAGGTATTTACACCATGGAAATCAGAGTCACAGATCACCTCCCTCACCCCCACATCCAGCAAGAGCTAGTAGTTAAATATATTTTCCAACCTATCCCTGGATAGATTTCAAAAACAATATTGTTTTAAAAGGCAAGTTACAGAATGATAACCATAGGGTAGCGTATCCTTAAAGCTTACAACATAAAGAAATGCTATGTATTAATATTTATCAATAATAATAAAATGTAATTCAGAAGGATAAATGCCATACTTTTTATAATGATTGTGGAGAATGGTATAGTGAAGAGGAAAGGGGGCTTGAACTTTTTATCTATGTTCTATTTTTAAAGTCTCAAAAGCCAAAAAAAGGAGAAATGTTAATTTTGTCAATAAGGGGTGGTAAGTATAAAAATGTTCATTCTCAGCTTATTGCTATTATTTAAATTTCAAGATAGAAAAAAGAAGGCCACCCACCTAGGATGACTAGAATCAAAAGAGATGGATAATAAATATTGGTGAGCATGTGGAGAACTGGCCACCGTGGCACATTGCTGGTGGGTATGTGCAATGGTGCAACCACTTTGGAAAACAGTTTGGCACTTCCTCAAAACATTAAACATAAAGTGACCATCTGACCCAGAAATCCCACTCTGCCATAGAGAGACAAGAGAAATGCGCACACATTTCTTCAGGAAAGGTTGTACGTGAATATTCATAGCCACGTTATGCCTGTAGCCAAAAGGTAGAAATAACCCAGGCATCATCTGATAAAAGGATACAAAACTGGGGTGTATTCACATGGTGATGTATCGTTCAGTCATAAAAGACACACATGGATAAACTTTGACAATATTATGCTAAGAAAATAAGGCAGACACAAAAGGCAGCGTGTATGACTCCATTTGCATGGACTGATTACTGCTTCCCAATCCACCCCCGCTCACCTGCAAATGATCACACTGAACCTAGCATGTCTCAGCACAGGACAGAGCCGCCACCACCCCTGAGCTGTCGCATATTTTCCACTGTTGCGGGCTCAGCTCTGCCCTCCTCCCAAACATATGTTGGAATCTTAAGCCCCAATACCCGATAAGGTGACTGTTTGGAGATAGGGGCTTTAAAGAGGTAATTAAGTCAAAATGTGGTTACTAGGGTGGCTGTAATGCAACATGACTGGTGTCCTTATAAGAAGAGGAGACCGGGCACAGACATGCACAGAGGGAAGACAGTCATCTATCTACAAGCCAAGGAGAGAGGCCTCAGAAGAAACCAACCCAGCTGACATCTTGACCTCAGACTTACAGCCTCCAGATCGGCAAGAAGACAAATTTCTGTCCTTCAAGCCCTCTGGTTTATAGGACAGGTTACAACAGCCCCAGCAAACACACCCATGCATCATGTTAATTACATGTTTGGTGACTCTGCTGGTTGATTTTATGTGGCCACATGGCTAGGCTATGAAGCCTAGTTGTTTGATCAGACATCAGCCTAGAGCAGTGGTTCTTAACCTCTTTTGAGGTACTGAACCCACCAGTTTCATATGCGCATTCACCGAACCCTTCTTTAGTGATAAATAAAATATGGGGTTTTTTTCCAAATTCAAGACATAGGTATATGTTTTTTTACTGGTGCACAAAATGAGCCGTGCATGAACATCACCTTGCTCAAAGAACAAAACCAACAAAGTGCATGAACTCACAACAAATTACGGTATTACTTTATTCTGGCCTCCGCGGCAGAGGCTTCTCCAAACCCCTGAGACCAACTCATCAAACCCCTAGGGTCCGATAGAACCCAGGTTAAGAACCACTGGTCTAGAGGTTGCCGAGAAGGTATTTTTTAGATGCGATTATCATGTGGATCAGTTGACTTTGAGTAAAGCCGATGACACTCTCTCATGCGGGTGGGACTCGTCCTATTCACTGACAGCCTTAAGGGAAAAAGACTGAGCTCCCTCAGAGAAAAAGAACATCTGACTCCAGACAGTCTTTGACCTCAACACTGCACCATCAACTCTTGCCAGGATTTGCCGCCTGATTCTGCAGATATCAGACTTGCCAGCCCCTACAATCACGAATCCATTTCCTTAAAATAAACCCCCCCCAACACACACACACACACACACACACACACACACACACAGGCACAGCCTATTTGGGCTGATTCTTTGGAACACCTTAACAGTGACAAAGGACTGATATTCTTGTACCTAACTCCTTGTTCTTGCCTTTGTTCTGTGCTCACAAAAATTGGGGGATCAGGGAATGTGCGATACTCCAGTACCTCCAGCCTTTTGTATAGTGCATGTTCACCAATGAAATAAAAGTTGGTTTTGCATTTCATTTGCAAAATTGAACAACTTTCTTTGACTTGTCATTTGTTTTTCTGATTTCTTGTTCAATAAAAACAATCAAATTCTTTTTTTTAATTGCTTCATATTCATTTTGAAATATCCCCTAATTTTTATGAGCAGTGTATTTATTTCTAAGCTTGTGAATGTAAAAGCTGGTCCGATATGTGCCAGTGTGATGTTCATTCGTGTTCTAATGCTGGCGCTGGGCTTTGCTAGATGTCAGCAAAGAGCCTGGAGGGTGAGTGCACTCATTCATCCAGATGCCTCGCCGTTTACACCCACGGTGCGTGGACAGCCAGTGAATTCCAGCAGAATGAACAAGGACGGTTATGGTTTTCTGTCTCTCTTTGTTGTGAGCATCCTGCTTTTGCCTTTGATCCTGCCTAATCCTGTCCTGCCCTATCATGCGCTGCCTCCCTTCTTTCCCCAGAAGTGGCAAGTCGCCCTTCTGCTCTGTTAAGTACACACCCTGCACTGCTAATCCAGCAAGACACAGACGCGGAGGACTTGGCCCGGAGGAGAAGCGGAGATGGGAGACAGGAGGCAGAGTCCAGGGGATCCGGGTGGTGTCGACAGGCACGGCATACCTGGAGGGTGGGCAGGAGTGGTGAATGACCCGTGCTTATCTGTACCCAGGAGGACTTGTTTGTGTGACCTGATGAATCAAGCATTGAATAGGCCAACAGAACTATTTAGATTGTGCTCAGGACTGGCTTTCTTGTCACCTAGTCATAAAGTCACTGCCCAAAAGTTTTCCTTCCCTAACACCTGTGAATTCCTCAACTTGAATAGGCTTCCTGTGAACATGGGCTGAATGTAGAGACCAATGAGAAGAGGCCCCAGTGAAGAGGATCACGTGTGGTCGGGCAGCACCAAGAGGCTGGGCTTTGACACAGAGACCTGCGCCCACGAGGCTAACGCCATACAGCTTGGGGAGTCTGGCTCTCTGTTGCACTGAGAAGCAACACTGCCCCTAGGATTTCTGCAGTGAGGGAAATAGTTTTATCTGCCCTATCCCACATGGCAACAGCTAGCCACATGTGGCCAATCAGTGCTTGAAATGTTGCTAGTGAGACTAGCACCTGAATTTTAAACATTATGTGATGAAACTGTCAATGGTCACACGTGGCGAGTGGCTGCCATATTGGACAGCACAGCCACGTGGTCCTAGCACACCGGTGGGTGTGTCTCCCAGCATACAGTGTGGGGAAGGATACTCCAAAGAGAGGGACTCACTGTTTCTCTCGCTACTGACGGCTCCGTGTGTAAATTACTAGCAATCTGAAGAGCTGAGTGGGCCAAGGAGGATGGCGGCCCCTCCTGAAGACCTAGAGGGGAGCTGGTAAACTGTGGATTAGTGTGTTTTGCAGAGAACACAATTATATAGGTTCACCAAATGTGTGTGAGATAACCCTTTGTTTAAAACTTCCTTTATTTTTAAAGAAATTTACTTCAAGTTCTAGTCGCTGTGCAAGAAAAATCCCTGTGGCGGTTAGTGAGCTTTCTAGATAGGAGAAAACTACCATATTTCAGCATGTATAAACCACTCCCATGTATAAGACATATCTTAATTATGGGGCCCGAAATTTGAAAAATGATGTATTACATAAAGTTATTGAACATAAGTTTTATTTATTATAAAATTCATACAACTCCTCATCACTGTCAAAACTCCCATCCATTAGCTTGTCCTCATCTGTGTCTGTTGACGAATCACTGTCTTCAACAATGAGCGCAAAAACAAGCGAAAAAAAAGTGGGAAATGCAAGTTAAAAAAAACCCACCATATAAGACGCACCCAGCTTTTAAACCCCAAAGTTTTTAGAAAAGGGTGTGTCTTATACGTGGGGAAATATGGTAACATCTGTCAAGCTTGTCTTGGGGAGAATTCCTGTTTGAGTGATTAGAAATGAGATGAACTTGGAATGTAAAATTATCTCATATTTGACATGATGGCAGAACAATATTAAGCAAGGCAGTCACTTGGCACTTGTTCCCCAGCATGAGGCTGGACACGCCACCCCATCAGCTCAGATGAGGAAGGAAATGTGCTTTGCTGGGAAATGCTTGGGCTAAACTACAAGTTTTGTGGCAGCAACTCTGCTTCCCCTCCTAAATGACTGGAGCCTTCAGCTTTGATGGGTTGGCTCTCTTTCGTCTACACAGCTGGGGCAGAGGGGGATGCTTTCTCTGGGTTTCTTTGAGGAAAAAAATGAGAACTATTATAAACATTAGAAATTACCCTGGCCGATTGGCTCAGGTAGAGCTTTGGCCCAGTGTGTGGATGTCCCGGGTTCAATTTCAGGGCACACAGGAGAAGCAACCATCTGCTTCTCCACCTGTCTGTCTCCCTCCCTTTCCCTCTCTCCCCCCTCCCTCTCCCTCTCCTCCACCCCAGCCATGGCTCGATTGGTTTGAGTACATTGGCCCTGGGCACTGAGGATGGCTCCATAGAGCCTCTACCTCAGGTGCTAAATATAGTGCAGTTGTGGGCATGGCCTCAGATGGGCAGAGCATCAGCCCCAGATGGAGGTCACCAGGCAGATTCTGATCGTGGTGCATGTGGGAGCCTGTCTCTCTGCTTCCCCTCCTCTCACTTGGAAAAATCATTGTAACAAATACAAAGTGCCCCTTAATCTCAATTATACCAAAGGCGTTCCTTACTGATTTCCATTGGGTAAGGGGGATTACGCATTATTGGAGTATGGAAGTGGTTTAGTAGCACCATTATAACCAAATCTTGTAAGAGGAGGGGATTCACAGAATGACCTCAAGGTAGGAAGAGTTCTGTTTAGTGTCACGTAGCAGTTCTTAAGACAGACCGAGGGGAAGTGAGTGGCCAGTGTATACCAGCTTTCAGACAACAGTTTTGTCTTAATCATCTCTGAGGAATAAGTAAACACATTTTTTTACTTTGACTACTGTATTCTCTTGATCAAGTCCATCTGCTTTGGAGCCCTGGAAGGAGCCACCACCCTGAGTCAGACTGAGGAAATCAGAGTCACTGTATTTGATTTCCTTCTCATTTGTTTTCATTCCATCCTCTCTGTTGACCCCACCTTTTCTCTTCTTCCCTCGGAGCTGCCTGAGCACATGCCTACCCGCCTCCATCCTGGAAGAAGGAAATTTCCATGGGAAGAGAGGAATTTCACTGAGAACAGAGTGCCACATAATTGATTGCCCAAACCGAGACGTTAGACAAGGAAAGGAGATCCTTTTAATAATTATGCTGGGTCAACAAGTACGCACTGATCGCCTTAACTAGAAACAAAATCATCTACAAGCAGCCAACCTCATTAGTTATCAACACAAAAACAAAATGAGACCATCATATGCCCTCCAGATTGGCAAAAACAAAAAAGTACAACGATACCAGATGTTTGTAAGGACAAGGAACAACTGGAACTCTTACTGTTGGGAGTACAATGGACAACCACTTTTGAAAACAATCTGACATTATCTAATAAAGACGAACACGCGTGTATCCTGTAATTCAGCAATTTCCTACCCACAGGATATGTGCCAGAAGATTCATAGAAACATTGTTTATAAAAGCCTACACCTGGAAACAATACAAACATACCTCAATATTAAAAAGGGTATATTTACATAATAGCTATATTCATCAATATAGATAAATCTTACAAATGTTACCTTTATTGAAAGAAGCAAATCCAAATATATATGGACATTTATATAAGTCAAAACTAAACAAGGATGCATACATATATGGATATTATTAACCCCCAAGTTAGAATGATGGTTAGCTCCTTGAGAAGGGAAGCGCATTAAGTAGGGCATCTAAGGTCTTTAAATTATTTTATTTCTCAAAAAAAAGTATTAACCTGGGTGATGGATACACAGATTTTTTTTTGATCCCTCATGCTTTACTACATATATGTAATGTTCATTCTTTTTTATTGGCATATGTAAGTTAAAGGTATAAATGTTGATTTGATACATTTATATATCACAATATGATCACCAGCAGTAGAGTTAGCTAACAACCTCTATTGTCTTACATAACTGTCATTTTTGTGTGTGTGGTGGGAACAATTCAGATCTAGTCTCTTAGCAACTCTGAAGTTCACAATACAGTGTTGTTGCTATAATCACTATGCATTAGATCTCCAGGACTTAGTTATCTACTACTTCCCAGTTTGTACCCTTCAGTAAGATATTCCCAACTTCCCCATCCTCCCAGCCCCTGGTAACCACCATTCCACTATTGGCTTTTTAGATTCCACATGTAAGAGAACAGACAGCAATTGTCTTTCTCTGCCTGCCTTATTTCACTTAGCGTAATGCCCTCAAGGTCCATCCATGTCACAAATGGCAGAATTTTCTTCTTTCATTATGGCTAATATTCCACTGTATATAGGTACCACATTATCCAGTCATCCACTGGTGGACAAAGGTTAGCTCCATATCTTGGCTATTGTCAATGCTGCAATGAACATGGAGGTGACTATATCTTTTCAAGTTAATGTTTTGATTTTCTTTGACTAAATACAGTCATGCACTGCATAACATTTTGTTCAGTGACAAACCACATATACCACAATGGTCTCAAGATTATAATTATCCATTCTCTTCTTCCTTTCTTCTCCTTCTAGAAACCCAGTCATTCTAATATTTTTCCTTTTGATGGAATTCCATAGGCTTTCTTTGTCCTTTTCTCTTTATTTGCCTCTAACTGGGTAATTTCACAATCCCTGTCCTCTAACTCACTTACTCTATCTTCCGTTTGCTCTACTCCACTCCAGATTCTCCCTGTTGCATTTTTTGTTTCATTCTTTGAGTGCGTTAGCTCCACAATCTCATTTTGGTTCTATTTTTATGATTTCTATCTCTTGGGGTGAAATTTTATTATGACTTTGTATTTTTTTCAAGATTTCACCATATTGTTTATTTTTAGTTTTCTTGTGGCTTGCTCAATTTCTTCAAAAACTGCAATTTTGAATTCAACTAGATTACAAAATCCCATACCTTTGAGATGAATGATTAAGGAATTATCTTTTATTTTTATTTTTTATTTTTTTATTTTTGACGAGAGAGAGTATGAGAGAGGAAGGGAGAGAGATAAGAAGCATCAACTTGTACTGATGGCACTTTGCTGGATTTTCATATGTGCCTTGACCAGGGGGCTCCAGCTGAGCCAGTGACCCCTTGATCAAGCCAGTGACTTTGGGCTCAAGCCAGCAACCTTGGGCTTCAAGCCAATGGCCTTTGGGCTCAAGCCAGTGACCATGGGGTCATGTTTATGATCCCATGCTCAAGCTGGATGAGCTCGCACTCAAGCCAGCAACCTCAGGATTTTGAACCTGCAACCTCAGCATCCCAGGTCAATGCTCCATCCACTGTGCTACCACCAGTCAGGCCCTTTTTTAAATTTTTCTTTTATTTTTTCAATGGCACGTTTCCTTGGTTTTTCATGTTCCTTGTAGTTTTGCATTGTTGCTTTTACATTTGAAGTAGCAGATACCTCCTTCAACCTTTGCTAGTTCCTTTCATATGTGGTGTTCTGTTTGATGGTATTTTTATCTGGGGCTTTATCTGCCTCTGTGTTGGTACACCTGCTCCACAGTTCTTGTTCCCTCATGTGGCACGATTCTTAAGCTTTTATGTCTTCTCTGATTCTTATGAGCCACCAGGCTGGCTACTGGAAACCTTTCCAGAAGGTGGTGCTAGGCTCGAGTTTGTGGTTCTCCTTTGCCCACATCCTGTGGCCCGTTTTCTGAGGGTAAAGGAGCTGGCTTTTATCACTGCCCTCTGGAGTGCACAGGAGCCTCAGCAGTGTTGGGGGAGGAGTGGGTTAGCATGTGGGGCACTGAGGAGCCCACGGATCTGGTGGGGAGGTCCCTGGTGTGGTGCTCTCAGAGGCTCCTGGGTGCACTTCCTGATGAGTGTAGTCAGCAGGAAATAGGTCTCTCGTCTGCCTCGTTCCTGATGTCCCCCAGTTGTGAAAGTGCCACCTCAGTGCTCGGTGAAAGAAATGGGTTTGTCCCATACAACTAGCATAGCTGGGTACTCCCTGCTGTCCTTTTCACCTGAAATAGACATTGCCATTCCTGGATAGATCAGCCCGGTGCAGTATTTCTTTGTAGGGAGGATGGTGGAGCTGGAGAAGTTTCTCTTCTTGCCTTCTTCTGTTGCTACCAAACTATTTTTTAAATTTCCCTAGAATTATATGCTGTCATCTCCCTTCAGGAAGGCTGGACTTCTGCAAGTTCTCTCTCATGCATGGGGACCTGTCTGGGTCAGCCCTCCCCAGTCTTTTTCCTCCAACCACAGAAAGATGGGGGGCTCTGGGGGGGCTCATTGGCTCCGCTGATTCTGCAGCCCATACTGAGCTCTGTCTGTCTGTTACTGGATGCCCAGGTAGGTGCGACTCCTCCTGGGTCCTTCGGTGAGTGGTGCGGATCCCACGATGCCCACACAGGCACTTTTGTCTGTGCATGGATGGGTATCAGTTGTGTTTAAAAGGCGAATAAAAAGGAGGCATGTCTTATATCACCCTGATGCTGACATCACTCCCCATTCTTCACACTGTATTTCATAACTAGAAAAGCATGGTGTAAACAAAATCGTGTGATGATAGTTATTAGAACCACTCACCTTCGGGGCATGGAGTAGGACTGTAGTTTCTGGCTCTCTGTGGCTAGATGGAGGACAGAGCATGTCCAAATTGTAGAAAGTGGCACGGAACTTGGGCTTTGTTTCAAGGCAGTCATTGCAACAAAGGTTGCAATGGTGGGGTTAGGACGACAACATGATATGGGTCACCTTTTGAAGGGATACTTCTTGGTGCTGCTTGGAGGACGTGTTGTTGAGGGCAAGCATGGAGCCGCAGAGTCCAGTCAGAGAGCCAGTCATGGGGTAAGGTGACAGTGATGTGGACGTCAGTGGTAACAGGCACAATAAACAGAAGTGGGAATTTCTGGAGTGGGTTTTGTAGGTGCATCTGGCAGGAGGTACAGAAGGGTGGAATACAGGCTGAAGGAAAGAGAGGGGTGGAAGTGATCTTTGGGGTTTCAGTTGGACAGCTGAACATATGAGAGTGCCATTCCCTGATATGGGGCAAATGGAGAAGTAACAGGTTTGAAGAGAAGAAATGGAGGGAATGTTTTCTGCATTAGCTTTAAACATCAATACACACATTAGAGAAACCACTAGATAGAAAACCCCGTTGGGAATGCCCAGAGCAGAAGAGTATGAGTATATAAATTTTATTTAATTCAAAGGACTAGGTTAGATCATCTGGAGAAAATGCAGATAGAAAAACGATGTGAAGACAGGAGAAAACTCAAGCCAGTGTGTGATCCTAGGAGTCAAAAGAACATGTGTTTTGAATGCTGTTGAGGGATTGAGTGACATCTGGAAGCAATGATGGCATCTGATAAATGGAGGTGACTGGCAGCTTTGACAAGAGAAACTTCAGGGGACCTCTGGCAGAAAGGAGAGTGTGAGGTTGGAGGACGAAATGGAAGAAGATGAAGAAGGAAGGGAACTTGCAATTGGTTTCGCATTGAAGGGGAACAAAAATGGGATGGCGCTTGGAGGAGCCCTGTGGGAAAGGCTGCTTTTGCTGCGTGGGTGACGAGGGACCCTAGAGCAGGCTCATGTGTGGATGTGATCAGGGAGTGAGGGAGAAACTGCCGCTGCAGGAGGTTAGGAGGTAAACTCCCGGACAGAGTGACAAGGTGAGGGCTGTCTGTTCACCAGAAGAAAACCCCCACCCAAGGATGCCAAGGGCAGGGGATGTTGGTTTTTGTGATGCAACTAGGAGAGACTTGTGGCTGTTTACACTGACTTCAGAGCAAAATGAGTGGAATAATAGCTGATGGAACCAAATAAAGAGCCCCAACTGCACAGCAAAAATATTCTCATGAAGCAATAGATTAATGCAACGCAATCAACCCCTAAACAGTTCTTAACACTAAGACTTAAGGGTAAATAACAAATCCTATAAACATGTGAGTGGAAATGAAGTTTATAGACAAGGAGAAAAGGCAGGTTGCCTGTCTGGTCCAGCCACAGTGGAATAACGAATAGCAAATGAATTCTCCCCCTGAAAACAACTATAAAAGATGCACACGGTACATTGAAGAACTGTTTGAGATATTTGGAGAGCACGTAACTCTGGCAGGATTTGAGGGGTTATGATTCCCGAGACTAGGGAAACACATGGAGTGGGGACTTCACATTTACCCTGACTTTAACCTTGAAGGCATTTTCTATTTCACAGTAAACCAGGGGACTGGAGTCCTAGCAGAGAGCAGCTGACAGAATTTATTAATTTTTTTAAAGAAACTCAGAGATACCATTATCTATGCAAAAAATTCAGAAGAAACCAAGACATACACTGTTTCCATTAATAAATGTATTAGCAAGGTCACTCGATGCAAGATCAATGTGAAAAGTCAATTGCACTGTTACTAACAACAAGAATTTAGACGACATTTTTAGAAACCAGGCTTGCTTCCAATTCTATCACAATATATGATGTCGGAAAATAAGGAACTATTGTCTAACAAGTTTTGAGGAGCTATGTTTTTAATCTGGCAAATTTTCTCCTTCTTTGAAGCCACAGAAATATATTCTTAGATGTGCAAGATTGTGCTAGTTTTAATAGTGAAAATATGCAGGGCAGGGGTGCTCCTTGATTGTGGCCATTACTTAATGTTGGATGTCAGTCCCCTGCAAGATAAATCAAGATAAAGAAGTCATAAAAGATAAAGCCATAGTTTGAAAGACTGGAGTGAGCATCAAGTGATTTGAAAACAAGTAGCTGAAGATACCATTAAGTATTTATAAAATACTTTTAGCCTGACTGGTGGTGGCATAGTGGACACAGGTTCAAAATCCTGAGGTCGCCGGCTTGAGTGCAGGGTTGCCGGTTTAAGCTCAGAGTCATAGATATGACCCCACGGTTGCCAGCTTCAACCCTAAGGTTGCTGGCTTGAAGCCCAAGGTCACTGGCTTGGCTGGAGGCCTCCGGTCAAGACATGTATGAGAAGCAATCAATGAACATCTAAAGTGCTACAGCTACCAGTTAATGTTTCTTATCTTTCTCCCTTCCTATCATTCTGTCCCTGAGTGTCTTTCTGTGTCTCTCTAAATGAATGAATGAATGAAATATAATAAAAACAAAATATACTTTTAGGCATATGTTCAAAGTGTAATTTTTGGAGTAATAAAT
Organism: Rhynchonycteris naso; assembly: GCA_037038555.1. Lineage (NCBI taxonomy): Eukaryota > Metazoa > Chordata > Mammalia > Chiroptera > Emballonuridae > Rhynchonycteris > Rhynchonycteris naso. Next base: position 55,984,330 of record CM072995.1, read on the forward strand.
GGATAAAAATAATAGGTAGGTCATAACAGAAGTAGAAGGTAGAAAATAATTTTCTCAAATGTAATACCATTTCATTTTTACATTAGTAATTAGAGAATTATAGGCTTAACTATACTTTTAGTTTTTTATGAAATATAATATGCATCTTTAAGCACACACATTTCATAAGTGAACTTTCTCTAAGTCAACACACCCGTGACCTATCACAGACATCAAGAAATAAAACATTATTGTTACCCCAGGAGGTTAAGCATACTTTTAAAATTTAAAAGTACACTGCTCACAAAAATTAGGGGATCAGGAAACATGCAGATACTTAGTACTTTCAGCCTTTTGTATAGGGCATTTTCACCAATGAAATAAAAGTTGATTTTGTATCTCATTAGCATGGTCGAACAACTTTCTTCGAGTTGTCGTTTGCTTTAATAAAAAAAAAATCAGCCTGACCAGGCGGTGGCGCAGTGAATAGAGAGTTGGACTGGGATGTGGAAGACCCAGGTTCGAGACTCCGAGCTCGCCAGCTTGAGCTCGGGTCTATCTGGCTTGAGCAAAAGCTCGCCAGCTTGGACCCAAGGTTGCTGGCTCCAGCAAGGGATTGCTTGGTCTGCTGAAGGCCCGTGGTCAAGGCACATGTGAAAGGGCAATCAATGAACAACTATGGTGTTGCAACGGCCACAAAAAACTAATAATTGATGCTTCTCACCTCTCCCTTTTCCTGTCTGTCCCTATCTATCCCTCTCTCTGACTCTCTGTCTCTGTAAAAAAAAAATCAAATGCTTTTTTATCACTTCATATTTATTTTGAAGTATCCCCTAATTTTTGTGAGCAGTATATTAGTAGAATAAAATCAAAGATACCAACCTCCTAGCTGGAGTGTAATCATTAAAGAAACTTCAGTTCTCTAAATCAACAAAAGAGGGCGCCCTTGAACTGTGAAATACAGTAAGCTGCCTAAATTTCTATTACTGCTAGTCCAAGAAAAAATCAGGACATTTCCAAACAAATGGGAAATGGCAGATAGCATCCAAACAAAGCCAATATATAAAAGGAACACGGAAATAAAAGTATTTCAGCCAATAAAAATTTTATCCAAAAAAGAAAGCAGAAGGAAATGAGTGCACAATAATGAATCTGAATTAAACATCCTTACACATTTGCATATATGAAAAACAACTAAAGTTACAAATTCAAAACTCAGAACATAAATAGAGCCCCCCCCCCAATGAAAACACAAAGAAAATCAGAGTGATCTAAAATGAGAGTCTTGCAGTAATGGTAGAAGAGCTTCTTTGGACCAATCCTCTTTAATACAGTGTGTCCTTAAAGTCATGGTGCACTTTTGACTTTTGATCGGCCAAAAGTGCACCATGACTTTACAGACACACTGTATAACCATCACAAATTCTGAAAACAACCACAAAAAAAAGAAAGCCAAAATTGAATGGAGTTGACACTGAGGAGAAGAGACCAGTAGTGGGAAAAATTTCCATTTGATGGTTTTTAGCCTGAGGGCAGCCCACCCCCCTCCTCCATGTGTGACTATAACTTGGATAGAAGCCCCACAGACTTACCATCTTAAAGAAGCAAAGGGCAGAATTTGAGGCACCACAACAGGTATAAAGATGGGACTGGTTATCTGGTGAGTTGTGCCTCCCCCATATTCATATGTTGAAGTCCTAACCTCCATTACTTTAGAACATGACCTTATATGGAAATAGGGTCACTACAAATATACCAGTCCTGATCCAGTATGACTGGTGTCCTTAGAAAAAAGGAAAATGTGAACATAGACATGCACACAGGGAGAGTGATATGAGAAGATTAAAATTTAATTGCTAGAAAAAATTTTTTTTTAATTTTCCAGGAGGAAAAGAAAAATTTAAGTGAGCAAAGAACACATACTATACAGAGAAAGGAACATATTTTTTAAAAAATACACAGTAAATGTAACATTAAAATAGATATTAAATCAAGTGCTCATCAGTAGGTGAATGGGTAAAAAAGCTGTAGTACATTTACACAATGAAATAGTATGCTGCCCTAAAAAAGAAGGGAATCTTAACTTTTGTGACAGTATCAATGAACCTGGAGAGCATTAAGCTAAATCAGTGATTTTCAACCTTTTTCATCTCATGGCACACATAAGTTAATTATTAAAATTCTGCAGCATACTAAACATATATATATTTTGCTGATCTGACAAAAAAATAGGGATAGCTTTTATTCATTCACATCAGACAGCTCCTGTTGGGTTAGCTTTGTCTTTTTTTTTTTTTAATTTGACAATCTAAAGAAAAAGAGGTCAGTGCCTCTGACTAAATAGTCAGGTATTGCATGTTTTAAAAATTCTTGCAGCCCTGGCTGGATAGCTCTGTTGGTCAGAGCATCATCCCAGAGCACGGATGTTGCCAGTTCAATTCCCCGGTCAGGGTACATACAGGAGCAGCTCAATACTCCTGTCTTCCTCTCCTTGCCTCTCTCAAAAAAATAAAAGTAATATTTTAAAATTCTTGTAGCACACTGGTTGAAAATCGCTGGCTTAGAGTAAAATGAGAGAAGAAACAAAGTTGAAGAAGAAATTGTTAAACATAGAAGAACCAGGCCTAACCTGTGGTGGCGCAGTGGATAAAGCGTCGACCTGGGAACACTGAGGTCGCCAGTTCAAAACCCTGCACTGGTCTGGTCAAGGCACATATGGGAGTTGATGCTTCCAGCTCCTCCCCCCTTTCTCTCTTTTTCTCTCTCTCTCTCACTCTGTGTCTCCTCTCTAAAATGAATAAAATAAAATAAATTAATTAAAAAAGAACCAGAACTTGGAGATTTGGAGAATTCTCAGTCTGTCTATTGAAAAAAAAAAAATTAGAGAGCTTGTTTTTAAAAGAACATTAAAAGTGTGATCAAACGAACAGCCATTTGATAATGAGATCATGAATGCAACTCAGGGACTGGCTTTGCCATCTTCTTGGAGGTCAGAAAGAGAGACAGGATTATACCAGCCAGTTTAAACTAAAGGGGACAGCCTAACCAGGTGGTGGCGCAGTGGATGGAGCCTCAAACTGGAATGCGGAAGAAACTGAGACAGAGCCACACAGCGGAACACCACTCAGCAATATAAACTGACGGACAAGACCACGGGTGAATCCCAGAACCCAGTGCAGAGGGGCTACACCCTATGCAAGGAATAAGTACTTCATTGTTCAACTTACATGAAGTTCACAAACAGCAATCCCATCTCTGGTGATAAAGATCATATTAATAGTATCAGTTGCCCCTGACAGGGAGGATTTATAGAAAGTGGCACAAGAGAATTGAGGGGGGGGAGGTGATGAAAATGTTTCCTAGCTTCATTTGGGTGTTAGCTTCATGGGTTCAATATTGAAAACCTGTATTTCTCCTCCTGAGTAGGGAAAAGGCCAGCCTGTCTCTTCTGACTTTCTCCTGTGTGTCTCTTCACCCTTACATCCTTCCCATGTTCACACAGAACACATCACTTGTGACACTTCTGGTCGACAACTGTGTGGGAGATTTTCCCACGCCATGCAGTTCCCTATGACACCAGCTGGGTGTCCTACAGTTTCACTCGTTTCTGACACTATCAGATCCCATAAGGTTGAGGGCTCTGTTCCACGAGACTATTCCCACCACACTGCAGGCGCCAGTTGCAAGGCGTTGGTTCCCAGGTCACCCTGGCATCTGTCTGACCACGTGGCTGCACATCAGAGGCGCCTGCACGCCCCTCTTCAGGTTTAATCTGCTGGAGCAGCTCACAGAGCTCAGGGAATGCTTACTTACACTGACAGGTTATTAAAGGATGCAGTAAAGGATACAGTTGGTCAGCCCAATGGAGAGATGCATTGGTTAGGGTCTGGGAAGGTCCCAAGAACAGGATATCTGTTCCCGTGGCGTTGGGCTGCGTCACCCTGCCCAAAGTGAATATGTTCACCAATCTGGAATTTCTTCGAACACTGTGCTGTTGGGATGTTTTATGGAAGCATCCTCATGCAGTGTTATCAATTATTCATGTCCTTTCCAGCCCCCGTCCCCTCCTGGAGGGTGGAGCAGAAAACTGAATATTCCAAACTTCTAACTGAGGCTTGGTCTTTCTGGTGGCCAGCCCCCACCCAGGAGCCCACCCGGAGTCTCTTCAATTAACAAAAGATGCTCCTTGTGCTCTTATCACTTAGGAATTGACAAGGATTTCAGGATCTCTATGTCATGGGCCGATCTCTATATTTTCTTTTCTTTTTCTTTATAAGGGAGTTCTTTTATTTTATTTTATTTTGTTTTGTTTTTTTACAGAGACAGAGAGAGAGTCAGAGAGAGGAATAGATAGGGACAGACAGGAACAAAGAAAGATGAGAAGCATCAATCATCAGTTTTTCGTTGCAACACCTTCGTTGTTTATTGATTGCTTTCTCATATGTGCCTTGACCACGGGCCTTCAGCAGACCGAGTAACCCCTTGCTGGAGCCAGAGACCTTGGGTCCAAGTTGGCGAGCTTTGCTCAAACCAGATGAGCCTGCGCTCAAGCTGGCAACCTCGGGGTCTCGAACCTGGGTCCTCTGCATCCCAGTCCCACGCTCTATCCACTGCGCCACAGCCTGGTTAGGCCATCTCTGCATTTTTCATTATCTTGTGTTTATGTTTGTCAGAAGTCATTGAAAGGTATAATTAATATCTCTGCATATGACGCTGTAGAAACTCTGGTCCCATAAAAAGAAGAGTCCAGAAGCAAATTCATAGAACTAAAACTTAAAGGCACAAGTAGAATCTCTGCTGATTAAATAAGCCCAAGTTTTCATTGGGTTTTATCCCTGTCATCCTCCCGCCCCAGTTGGTTATCGGAGAGCGTGAGTCTAACTCGGGCCCCTCTGGGTAGCTGTGGGGCCTGAGGTCATTGTGGAGTTCCGCTGTGACCAAGAGAACACACATTTAGTTACAAATGTGAATTGAGGTGGCAATGAGAATATTTACTTAAAATGTTAAATGAGTCATAGCAAATTTAGAAATCATGAAAAGCTGACAAATGCCACCAGCATGGCAAGTCTAATCTAATACTTTAATTCATTTGTTGCCTGACAAAGCTCTATGATATTTTCCCCTCCTGTGTGTGGGTTGCGTATTCTTCGATCATCTGTTTCTATGACAGTGATTTTGTAATATAATTTTCTATATAAAGCAAAGAAAGGTATTTTGCTGTTGTAGCATGGTTTTCTGTGGATATTCTGTGTATTATATTTATTATATAGATGTATATTTTATGACTGTTTCTAGTGATGCAGAAAGGTGCGACTTTGTCCATAGAAGTTTGGGGTTGTAGGTTCACACTCTGGAAATGCTCTTTTGTGTGATTCCCAGGGAAATGTACCATGTATTTATACTTACATATGTGGCATTTTCAAGTATATTTCTGATGGAAGAGTGGTTCTATTTTGTTTGTTTTTGTTTTTTGTATTTTTCCAAAGTTAGAAGCAGGGAGGCAGTCAGACAGACTCCCACATGTGCCTGACTGGAATCCACCTGCATGCCCAACAGGGGGCAATGCTCTGCCCATCCAGGGAGTTGCTCCGTTGTGGCTGGAGCCATTCTAGCACCTGAGGTGGAGGCCATGGAGCCATCCTCAGCACCCGGGCCAACATTGCTCCCATGGAGCCTTGGCTGTGGGACGAGAAGAGAAAGACAGAGAGGGAGTAGAGGGGGAAGGGTGGAGAAGCAGATGGATGCTTCTCCTGTGTGCCCTGGCCGGGAGTCAAACCCAGGAATTTCACACACTGGGCTGACGCTCTACCACTGAGCCAACCGGCCAGGGCCGAGTGGTTCTATTTTGAGTAGGCATCTATGAGAGCCAAATCCTGCACCTAGAACACCTAACAGTGACAAGAATTTCCTGCAAGCTGGCTTCCCCTCCTATACATTCCAAACCTTGTTGGTCTACCACAACTGACATCATTTGGTGCTGGGTATACATTGCTACAGTATTGCAATAGGACCACTGGCCCCTGCAAACCACATAAAGATGTCCTAGTGACCCCAAAGTAATGTATCCCCAGTTCCACTTGGCCTTAGGCAGAGCCAAGTAACATGAGGCCACCCAGTAGGACTGGATTTGGGGAGAGATGTACAGTTGACTGTGGTTAAAATAATGCATTTCACCAATCTTGCAGAAATGCATGACCTTCGGACACAGTGCTGGACCTCTTCCAGGGACCAGGAAAGGGCTGTATGAGTGGGTTGTCCTGAGGCTTCGATTTCATTAACTTTTCTCATGCAAATCAGTTTCCATTTATAATTCCTTGCTAGTTGGACACGTCTTGAGAGCCCTCTCTCATTCTAATGATGCAGAAATCTCAGCTGTTTACTTTTCCTCCAAGAAAATCATATTCTTGTGTTTATGTTTGATGAGGAATTTGTCCAGTTTCCACAAAAGATAATCCCAAATTTAAACAGCAGTTCATCACTCAGAAGACACAAGAAGGAGAAAGTCCAAGTGGAACTCTGTAGCAAATGCACAAATTTGAACCACAGCGCCCCCTTGGGGAGCTGGGAATCTTTGATGAGACAAGGTGGTTTGCAAGGAGCCGAGTTGGTGGCGTTAGGTCTCAGGTTTTGTTCCCTATTTCTCATTATAGTGAAAGTTAAAAGCGTGGGATAACTAGACAGAAACGTCAAAGGGTGTATTGAGAAGGATAGAAGGACAGAATCTGGACAAATGCACTCAGACTTTCTGTGAAAAAGCCACATGATTTTTCAGTTACTTTCTCTAAGACAAAGATAAGTGAGTTCTATTCTCACAGATAGAGAATTTAGACCCTCTGACCCATTCAAATTCTTTCTGGAGGAAAGATATAACAGATATGTATATAAATCAATGCATGATGCATAAATAAAGATCTGAAACCATTCCTCAGTTCTTTTCAGCCCTACACTATAGAGAGGCGGTATGTTATAATTACAAGGGCACCAAGGGCCAACCCTGGGCTCTAGTCTCTGCTCTGGTGCTCCCTACCCTTGTCAATTTGGGTATAAAGGATGCCCATTAACCTCTCCAATCCTCAGTTTCTCATTTGTAAAATATTAGTTATCATACTGCCTCATCAGGCTGTGATAATTAAATGAAATTGTCTACAGAAAGCTAGAAACGATACCTGACTCAGTGAGTGTTCAATATACACTGCTCACAAACATTAGGGGATCAGGGAACTCCAGTACTTTCAGCCTTTTGTATAGTGCATTTTCGTCAATGAAATAAAAGTTGGTTTTGCATCTCATTTGCATAATCAAACACATTTCTTTGACTTGTCACTTGCTTTTCTGATGTTCTTTTTTAATAAAAAAATCAAATGCTTTTTTAAATCACTTCATATTCATTTTGAAATATCCCCTAATTTTTGTGAGCAGTATATTATGGTGGTGGTGGTGGTTAGGTGGTTTAGAATTCTTGCTCTGTCACTTCCTCACTGTGAAACTGTGGGCAAATTATGTCATCCTTCCAAGCCTCAGTGTTCTCATGAATAATGTGCAACATTATAGGATTTCTATTAGGACTGGAGATAATGTATCTATGTTGGATATAGTTGAGATGCTTAAAAGTGGAAACAGTTATATTTGCGAGCAGGCAGCAGCTCAGTCGGAGGTAATGGGGTATTAGGAAACAATTTTCAAACTGCATCACTAGTGCTCCTATAGGACATCATTTAGAGCAGATAGGAAGCTGTGAAATGTAGCCTGGAACGTGGAGGAGGATAAGTGCACAGATGTTAGCGTCGGTGAATTAGCAGCTGCGTCTACTTAAAGGTATTTGACCTGGGAAAAGACGTGGAGTGTAATAAGACACACATTTCTAAAGATGTATGTGATTGCCAGGCTCCTAGAGAGCCCCCGAATGCTCCAACATCTCCTGGTATTCACACCCTCGTGTCTGTGACCAATGGAATGTGGCAGAAGTGTGTCACGTTTTATATTGAGATATAATGCACATTGATAAAAAGCCATGCGTTTGAAGTGTCTGATTTACATTTGTACTCCTCCTGCCTCGAAATTCACAGGCAAAGAAGGGAGTTACTGTGCTGGCTGGGGTGGTCGATTCTAACTGTTGGGGGGAATTGAATTGCTTTTCCACACTGAAAGGAAGGAAGAGAATGTCTGACATACAGGGGATCTCCTAGAGCATCTCTTAGCATCACTGCACCCTATGAGTAAGGTCAGTGGAAAACTCAACAACCCAATCCAAGCAGGACTACTATTGGCCCAGACCCTTGAGTCATCCCACCAGGTAAGGAGCCATGGCCAGCGAGGTGCTTGCAGAAAGCCAAGGGCATGTGGAAGGGTAGTTATGAATACTAGCAGTGAGCACATAACAGTGACCGAAATAAGCATTCCTTTCTTACTGTGTTATGAATATGTTTTTGTGTGTATCACAGAACATAAGATGGATAGACTGACTTTATGTCATGGTATTTCAGTATTTCTTTTCCATGTCCGTTTATTGAGTTAAAAGTGAGCTAGAGCATCGTGTAAGCATCATTCATCTGGCATCACAGGACTGAATTTACAGATATCAAGGAGAGGAGGAAACATTACCTAAGGGGTTTGCATTCCGTTCTGGGGAGAAGTGAGTGTATTTTTAGTTATACTTAGGATAATTGTACCACATGAGGCAGAAGTATGTCTTTATTTGGAGATTAAATATAACTTAAGGAGATGTGCATGGGTGCCAAGTTGACGAAGGGTGGATCTGTGATGGTCAGTTTCATGTGTCAGTTAGTATGGGTCATGGTGCCCTGATAGTTGGTCAGACATTATTCTGAATGTTTCTGTGAAGGTGTTTTTAGAGGACATTCACAGGTGAATCAGTAGACTTTGAAGAAAGCATATGTGTGTGCCATCATCCAATCAGTTGAATGTCTTATTAGAACAAAGTCTGACCTCCCCTGAGCAAGAAAGAGTCCTGCCAGCAGAAGGACTTTGGGCTTGAACTACACTATTGGCTCTTCCCTGGGTCTCCAGCCTGCTGGCCCGCCCTGCAGATGTTGGAATTTTCAGCTTCCACACTGTGTGAGCCAATTCCTTAAAAATATCTCCCTAGGTAGATAAGTAGAGGTTGGGGTGGGAGCAGAGGGAGACAATGCAAGAAAGTGTGTGATTCAGGGTTTTTTAGCATATTCACAAAGTTGTGCAACCATCACCACTGAATAATTTCAGAACAACCTCCAAAGAAGCCCTGTGCCCATTATCAATCTATTCTTACCTGCCGGCCTCCCTAGTCACTGACACCACTAATTTAACTTCTGCCATTGGATGGGTGCGTCACATCTGGTTTCTCCATGCATCAGTTGATAGATGTGGGTTATTTCTACCTTGTGGCTGAGGTGACCAGTGCTGCTATGGACTGTATTTTTATTCTTTGTGGCTCGCCTATGTTAGTAGCAGGTTTTATTGTGCTGTCATTGGAAGCCGGGAAATTGCTCTGTTTACTTTGAACTGATGTTTTCTCTGTGGCTTAGTCTGTGGTCAGTTTTAGAAAATTGTCACCGGCACTTGAAAACAACATCTATGTTTTGGTTTCAGGGGTGGAGTTTTATTTATCTCAATTAGACATACCTAATTAATTATCTCATTTATTTTATTAATTATCTGAGCTGTACTGGACTGAAAGCCAGAGGTAGAGTGGGCTCAAGTTGGCAGTTTCGGGGTCATGAATTGGAATACACAGGAGCTTGGCTATTGGTTTGGTTTGGTAAATATACAATTCAATTATATTTTAATTAATTTATTGACTTATGCAAATATCACCTGTCTAATTTTAGAATATTATCTATCAGCCCAAAATGTTCCCTTCTGCCTACCTAAATAAATTCTCCCTTCTACTAAAGTGCTTTCAATCTCTACAGATTGGACTTTTCTCAACATTTTATACAAACGGAATCATAAGTATGTTATCCATACATTGAGTCTGTTTTTTCACTTAGTGTAATATTTTTGAGATTTTGAGATTAACTCATGTTGTACCATTCATCCATAGTTCATCCCCTTCTGGAGTAATATATATATGCTACATTTTGTTTATCCATTCACCAGTTGATTGAGGTATGGACTGTTGGTACTTTTTGTTTATTGTGAATTATGCTGCTGTGACCATTCATGTGAATTATGCTGCATATTGTAAATTGCGCTGCTGGACATATGTTTACATTTATTGTGGATAGGTATCTAGGAGTAGAGTTACTCCATTGTATGGTAAGTCTACATCTAACTTTTTAAGAAACCAATAAAATGTTTCCCATGTGACTATGCCACTTTCTAGTCCCACTAACTAGCAATGTAGGAAGTCATTCATCCACATCCTCACCAACTCTTGGGAAAGTTTTATTCTTAATGGTAGCATTCTAATAGGTGTATGGTAATCTCTCATTGGAGTTTTAATTTGCATTTCCCTGAGGTATTGGATGTCTCTTCATGGACTTATTAGCTATTCTTCCATCATCTTTGCTGATATATGAATCCAAATCTATTTGGGTTTCAAATCTCTTGCCTATTATTTAATTGTAACGCATGTCTTATTACTGAGTGATGGGAATCTTTTTGTATTTTCTGGATACAAGTTCTTTATCAGATATGGGATGTGCAAATATATTTCCCCAGAATGTGTTGTGTTTTTTGTTTGTTTGTTTTTTTGTATTTTTCCGAAGTGAGAAGGGGGGTGGGACAGACAAACAGATTCCCGCATATGCCCAACCGGGATCTACCCAGCATGCCCACCATGGGGCAATGTTCTGCCCATCTGGGGCATTGCTCCACTGCAACAGGAGCCATTCTAGTGCCTGAGGTGGAGGCCATGGAGCCATCCTCAGCACCCAGGCCAACTTTGCTCCAGTGGAGACTTGTCTGCAGAGGAGAAAAGAGAGACAGAGAAAGGAGAGGGGGAAGGGTGGAGAAGCAGATGAGCGCTTCTCCTGTGTGCCTTGGCTGGGAATCGAAGCCAGGACTTCCACCTGTCGGACTGAGGCTCTACCACTGAGCCAACCGGCCAGGGCCCCAGGATGTGTTTTGACTCTTCATTTCCATAGTGCTCTCTTTTGAAGAGCAAGAGTTTCAAGTTTTGATGGAGGCTGTTTGATTCATTTGTTCTGTTACAGATCATGGTTTGGGCAAGCTGTCTAAGAACTCCTTTCTTAATCCAAGGTCACAAAGATTTTCTTCAATGTGTTTTTCTAGAAGTTTATAGTTTTAGCTCTTATATTTAGGTTTGTGATCTATTTCAAGTTGATTTTTGTGTGCTGTGTATTAAGAGTAGTTTTTCTTTTTTTTCCCTCAGGACTATTTGATGTTGAAAAGACTATTTTTTCCTTCTACATTGAACTGCCTGGGCACCTTTGTTAAATATGAACTGGCCATAAATATAAGAATTCAGTTCTTAATTCTGACCCTCAGTTCAACTACTTTAATATTCGTATCTATTGAAACACTAAAATTACCCAAGTTGTACCTTTATACGTTTTAAAATCAGACACACAAAATCCTACACTGTTCTTTTCAAAAATTGTTTTGGCCATTTTGGATGTTTGCATTCCAAGTACATTTTGGGAATAGCTTGTCAATTTCTATTAGAATGCCTGCTAGGGTTTAGATGTGGATTGCCTTGAACCTGTAGATCATTTCGGGGATACTTGCCATCTTTTAATACTGAGTCTTCCAAGCCACGAGTGTGGAATGTCTTTCCACTTACTTAGCTCTTCCTTATCTTAGCATTGTTTTTCTCATTTTCCGTGTGCTTGTCTTTTATTCAATTTGTTTATAGGCATTTTGTTCATTATGATGCCATTGTGATAGGAATTATTTTCTTGATTTCATTTTTTGATTGTTTGTTGCTGATCTGTAGAAATACAGTTGATTTTCATCTTTATCTTCTCCACACATCATCCTGTATCTCAGAGTATACCATCTGGGACTAAGGACTAATTTCTTCCTTCCAACCTGAACGCCTTTATTTTTCTGGCCTCACTGCCTTTCTCTAGCACAATGTTGCTGAGGGGTGACGAAAGCAGTCATTCTGGCCTTATTCTTGTTATTAGAGGAGAAAGTCTTTCATTGTTAAGAAAAATGTTGGCTGTCGCTTTTTGTAGATGCCTGTTTTATAAGGCTGAGGAAGTTCCCTTTGTTCCTATAGTATTTTGTTGGGTGGGAATTTTTACCATGAATAGTTTCCGGTTCTTGTCAAATGCTTTTTCTGTTTCTATTAAGAGGATTATGTGGGTTTTACCCTTTATTCTATTAGTATGGTGTATTATATAAATTGATTTTTGAATGTTAAATCAACCTTGCACTCTTGGGATAAATCACTCCTGGTCAGGGTGTATAATCCTTTTTACAGGTTGTTGGATTTGGTTTGCTAATATTTTGTTAAGAATTTTTGTGTTTCTGTTAATAGAGATGTGATCTATAAATTTTTTAACTTTTTTTTTTCTTTGCTTTGTTGTTAAGAGTAATACTGGACACAAGGCCCTCGCCTGTTGATTCAGTGGTAGAGTGTCGGTCTGGCGTGTGGAAGTCCTGGGTTCAATTCCCATTCAGGGCACACAGGAGAAGCACCCATCTACTTCTCCACCCTTTCCCCTCTCTTTCCTCTCTGTCTCTCTCTTCCCCTCCCACAGCCAAGGCTCCATTGGAGCAAAGTTGGCCCAGGAGCTGAGGACGGCTCCATGGCCTTGGTCTCAGGTGCTAGAATGACTCTAGTTGCAACAGAGCAACGCCCCAGATGGGCAGAGCATCACCCCATGGTGAGCATACCAGGTGGATCCCGGTTGGGACTGTCTGACTGCCTCCCGCTTCTAACTTCGGAAAAATACAATAAATAAATAAATTTTAAAAAAGAGTAATACTGGGCACCGAATGGGTTAGAAAGTGCTCTCCTTCCCTCTATTTGCTGATGTGTTTGTGTGGGATTGATATTATTTTTTTTTTCAGACATTTGATAAAATCCCTAGTGAAGCTTTCTGGGTCTGAGGTTTCTTATAGAAAAAAATTTTGACTACTTTATTATCAGTCTATTCAGACTTTCTACTTATTTTTTAATCAATTTTGATAATTTGTATTTTTTTAAGAATTTATCCATTTCATGAAATTATCTAGTTGTTGGTACAAAGTTGTCCATGACATTCCCTTATATTTCTTAATTATTTTTGTAGGGTTGCTCTCTTCTTTATTTATTATTTTGGTAATTTTTTCTCTTTCTTTTTTTCTTGGTCAGTCTAACTAAAGTTCATTGATTTTATTGAGTTTTTAAAAGAACTTTGTATCTACTGATTTTTTTCCTATTATTTTTCTGTTTTCTATTTCAAACTGAGATTTTTATTGTATCCTTCCTATGCTTACTTTAAATGTACTTTCTTCTTTTTCTAGTTTATTAAAATGGAAACTTAGATTACTGTTGAGATTTTCCATTTTGATACAGGAGTTTAAAGCTACAAATTTCCTCTAAGCACTGCCTTACATACGTCCATACATTTTAATATGTTTTCATTTTTGTTAAGTTCAACATATATTAAAATTCTCATTGTGAGTTCTTCTTTGACACGTGGGTTATTTAGAAGTGTTTTTGCTTAAATTCCAAAGATTCGGGAAGTTCCCCCACTTTTTTTCTGTTGATTTCTAATTTAGTTCCATTGTAGTCAGATATGCTTTGAGTGGTTTAAATCTTTTTCAATTTACTGAGACTTGTTTTAGGACTAGCATATGATCTGTGCTGGAGAATATTCCATTGTGCTAGAGAGAATGTGTCTTCTGCTGTTGTGGGTAGCTGTTATGTAAAATGTTAGGTTAAGTTGGTTAATAGTATTGCTCAAGTCTTCTATATCCTTGCTAATTTTCTGTTTAGCAGTTCTATCAATTAATTGAAAGGTGAATAATGAAGTTCCATCTATGCTTGTTAAATTACCCATTTCTCCTTTCAATTCTTTCCATTTTTGCCCCAATATTTTGGGTCTCTCTCTTACATACACATACTTTTAAAAAGATTTTATTTATTAAGTTTTTTAGAGAAAGAAGGGAGAGAGAGAGAGAGAAAGAAAGGGAGTGGGGCTGAAAAAGGCTGACTTCAGGTGTAAAAATCCCTTAAGGGTTTATGATTTTAGTTAAAATTTATAAATTATTATTTTTGCTTTAGTTGTCTTAATTTTCCTAGTACATTCAAGAATAGCTATTACGTGGTATTAAACTCAGTTATATTAGAATAGTAGATTCTTTGCCCAAGCAAAGGAAGTCTCCAGATTTATGGGCATCTTGCTTTGATGTCCATTTCATGTTGTAATAATGTAGCCACTGTTTTCTTTGAAATAAGATGTCTTGTCTTAGTCCCTCCCACACTTGTGAGAGTGGCAAGTATCAAAGTTGTTACACTCCAAAATTTATTTATTTGATTTACTGCCTGACCATCTCTAATAAGGAATTGAATTATTCAAATATGTCTTTGTAACTGCAAATGAATTTGCTCTTATATAAGAACTTGCATCTGTGCATCTGGGAAAGATATATAATCACTACTTTGGGAAATTGAATAAAACCCATTGGAAAGCTTAGGAAAGACCCAAGATATTCCCACATCTGGCTTCTCAGGATTGTTTACATTGTGAACACAAAATAAGGCATGAGAGACAACAGTTTTGAGAAAGGGCACTGGTTGGGTAGCTCCGTGGGTCGGAGGGTCATCCCGATACACCAAGGTTGCAGGTTTGATTGCCAGTTAGGGTATATACAAAGAATCAACCAATGAATGCATAGATAAGTGCAAGAACAAAGCAATGTTTTTCTCTCTCTCTCTCTGCTCTCTGTCCCTCCATCTTTTTATCTCTCCATCTCTCCCTCTCTCCCTTTCTCCATCTCTCCATCTCTCCCTTCACTTACCTTTCAATTTCTCTCTCACACATCAAATTTTAAAACATTTGAGGAAGGTGCTTAATATTTAGGACAAAGAAATGTTTTTGGCTGATTTACAATCTCCTTTTCTCACCACAGCAAAGAGCACCCGTTTAAGATGTAAAATGGAGAAGAATAATCGGAAGGGCCACCAGACCCTGCCTGTCGTCTGATCCGATCACTGTCTGCATTGGTTGTCACAGTGAGGTCCCTGGATGGGCGGCACTGGTGTTACCCGGGTGCTTGGTAGAAATGCACATTCTCGGGCCCTGCCCCAGACCCACTTCTGGTGTGTTTTCAACACCACAGACAGCAGCTCTCCCACCCTCCGTGGACACCAACTATGTGTCTTGTACATTTAATTCTGACACCATCTACTTAGAGGCTAAGAGCTAACTCCCATAAGACTACCCCCATTTCGGATGCCAATCATCAGATACCAATGACAAGCCCAGGTTGTGCTTCTGACCAACTAGCTGAAAATCAGGGTATCCACTGTAAGGTATTTTTCCCTGCTGAGGAAGAAGGAAGGGCCATAGCCACAAAGTGTAGAATAGTAAAGGCTTTATTGAGTACAGCGCTTTCCGGACGATGTTCCCTGGTCCCAGGGACAGAAGCCAGGGAAGTCGCATGGACAAAGCCGCGTGGGGAATATTTAAAGGGTCTCTAGGGTGGTCGAACTAATATTACGTGGTGAAATCTCACTGGCTTGCAGACAGTCGCTCTTTTCCAAAGGACTCCTGGGAAGTTTCTTTTGGCGATCATGGGTATGGGCGGTTCTAGCCAAAGTTCCCGGGTCTGGTTTCTCACGTGACCTTCCCCCATTGCCCACAACCTTACACCCACAACCCCTCCTTAGGTCTGATCCGTTGCCAAAATGGCTCACAAAGCTGAGGGAAACACGTATCTACATTTACTGATTTATCATAAAGGATGTTATAAAGGGTAGAGGTGAACAGCCAGATGACCAGGTATGTAGGCGGAGGTGTAGGGGAGCCTCTGTCCCCATGGAGTTGGGGTGCACCTCCCTCCCAGCAGGTGGATGAATCACTAACCCGTAAGCTTGTCTACTCTCATTCACAGTTTGAATCAAGCTCAGTCTCCAGCTCCCTCGCTTCCCAGCAATCAGATCAGAGAAGGGGCTGCACATTTCAATCCATTAGTCTCCTGACCTTCCTGATGACCAGCCCCATCCTGTCACTTCATTAGCAAAACCTCCAGTGCTCTGAAAAGGGGTCCATTTAAATAACAAAAGACGCTGCTATCACTTGGGAAATTCCAAGGTTTCTAGGAGCTCTGCACTAGGAACAAAGACCAAATGTATTTCTTAATATACCACAGACTGAATCAGAAACTCTGGGGACAGGACCTAGCAGTCCAAGTCCTAACAAGTTCTCTAGGCAGCCATGGTGCACATCACGGTCTGGGTACTGCCACTTAACAATATGCCTTGCTGAGTCTGGGACCAGCTTCTGGAACTTTGCCACATCTAAGAGAGCAGTGGGAATATCAGGTCCAATAAGAAAAACACAAAGAGGAAATAACAGAAGAAATGAGGAATGGAAGGCCATTGCCTTGGCTACGGAATCAGCTAATGCATTTTATTTTTAGATCGCATCCATTATTTTTATTTATTTTTTATTTCTCTGCTTTCAATACCAATATCTCAGAATTAGATTTTATCGTGTGAAAAAGGGCTAATATTTACCCAGAATGCAGCAGAACCACACACAACAGGCATCTGGGCTGAATGGCTGGTACCCACATTGTGCAAGGCTTTCAATCCATCTCCCCGTGGGGCCAGCAGAGAAGACAGCACGCTGCTGTGGAGTTTCACTCACAGTTAATGCAAACTACACATGAAAGCTACACCCGGATGTGGCAGAGCAGGATCCCAGCAGAGAGAAGAATTTGCTCCAGAGGGTTCCAGGGAAGAGACCTGAGTGAGGGGATAATTTTAGAGGTTTGGGCATTTAAGGGAACAAAGAAAGCAGGGCCATGTACTCCGAGACTAGCAACTTTGTGCAGAGTCACTAAAATCTCTGGGCTGGAAGAGACAGAGAGTAGAAATAGTGTCACTGGGGAAAGAAATTGTTTACCCAGACAGAATTGTTTTTATGGAAGGATCTGGATGTTGCTGTTAAAGAACAAAATTCTACTGAGTGCATTTTTTTTTTTTAGGTGAGAAGAGGAGAGATAGTAAGGCAGAGTCCCACATGCACCTGATCAGGATCCACCGAGCAACCCCATCTGGGGTCAATGCTCGAGAACCAAGCTATTTTTAGTGCCTGAGGCTAATATGCTTCAATGGAGCTATCCTCAGTAGCCCAGGGTCATGCTTGAACCAATCCAGCTACTGGCTGCAGGAGGGGAAGAGGGAGAGAAGGTGAAAAGGGAGAGGGAATCAAACCTGGGTCCATACGTTGGGCCAACGCTCTATCCACTGAGCCACCCACTGGCCAGGGCCCAATCAAATAAATATGAAGATCTTGTTGGCTTTATTAAGTGATTCATATATGGGCAGCATCCCACACAGCAACTAGAGGGGCTTCAAGGGGTTGTGCAAAATAGAAGGTTTTTTGTTATAGGCAGAAGGGTATGGTAGGTGAATTATTAGCAAAAGAAAAGAAAGGGTTAGTTTTTAGGCCAGGCCATCTTTTGGGAGGAAGGGGTAGGAGGGGTTATATCATGCAGATTACCTCACTAGTATTGATCCATAAATTCCAGACTGAGTGGTTTAAAATTCCAGTCCGAGAAGAAGCTGAAACTATAATTAGGTTAGTTATTAAGTTTTGGTTTGATGATGTGGCTTAGCCAAAGTGACTCCATTTTGGCCTGTTGTTTGTTTCTCTCTTTCCCTTCCCTCCTCCCTCCCTCCCTAACTCCCTCCCTTCCTTCCTTCCTTCCTTCCTTCCTTCCTTCCTTCCTTCCTTCCTTCCTTTTTTTCTTCCTTATTTATTTTAAGTCCAAAAGTATGAAAAGTTTTCTCTTTCCTGTTTGCCAGTTTCCTGCCTTTTATATGCCAAATTCAACCAGAAGCCAACAACAGGGAGCTTGGTGATATAAACCACAGAGGTTTACATCAGTCATGGGCAAATCAGAGGACAGTGAGAATAACAGACAAATTAAGACTTTGAAGCTTTCATTCTCATTTAACTTTATTTTTATGAGAATCGATACATTATTTCTCTGTTAGGATAGGTAACATCAGTTTTGAACTCTGATTTTTATAAGGTCTTTACATGTATTTATTGTCTCAACGTTGTTTTACCGGTAAAGATATCAGTAGCTATGACCAAATTAATCACCAGAATTTTCAGAGATTTTTAGAACTTTTGATTCACTAGTATCATTGGAATGATTTATGTAGGTAAATAGTTTTAAAACACTGTTTATATTCCACAGGAACATTCAAAAGACATTAGCATTTTTTAATTAACACATTGTAGTAGCATAATTATATTTAAATTACATTTTGTTATCCTCCTAATAGCTTTACAAGTAATTTTCAGATGCATTTGAAATGCTGCCCAGAGGATTTGATTTGATACAAAACAACCAAAGAATTTAGCAACATTCATAGAAAGTTTTGTGTAAATATCTAAATTTCTAAAGCACATTAAGTTCCAGTTTGGATTCTGTGGTGAATGCACAATCAGGGGAGGAGGGACACAAAGTCTCCTTATTATACTTACCTCGGCTTTATGAATAAGGACCAGAGGCATGCTGCAGCCGGCTTAACCTGACCCATGGCAGCCACATCTCTGTGTCTTCCCAAATCCACGTGCAGTGTCTTCACACTGATAGTTGGAAATCTGCCATGATGGGAGTATTTACACCACAGTAGTTGACAGAGGTACAAATAAACGATTTCCTTCCTTTCCCCCATCCTTTTGTTAGGTCCAGGTAGAAAGAAGTTGCAGGGGACCATAATTGATCAAAAAGAATATTTGAGGCTTGTTTGAGTTGCAGGAGGTCTTATCTTTAGGATGACAACCTCCCCGAGCAAAGGTAAGGGCGAGGTTATAAAGGGGAACGTGTAGTTGGCACAGGTTGCTGGCATGCAGTTAGTCTTGTCCATGGTCTGGTGGATGTTCTCACGAATGTTCCTTTGTGCCCTTGTGGATGGAATGTTTCTTTCAGCCTGAGGTTAGAACTTACTGAAACTAGCATGATTCATGTCTAATAAGTTATTTTTACAACGTGACTAAAACTGGCTTGGGGGCTAGACTCTTGTGATTTTGTTAGGGTCCGTTATTTTTCTAATATCAACTGAAACTGGCGGCTGCTGGGAACAACTTTCAGTGTAGGCCTAACACCTTCCCTCATTTCTCTATTTACTTACTTGAGAAGACACGGAGGGCTACCAGGCATTCAGCTTCTCATCTGGACCTGGAAGAGATCTATAATTTAGGTTTTGCTATGAGCGGTTTGCCAAGGATGGCCCTGGCCTGTGTGGTGCTCAGGATGTAACTAGCTCAAATTACCTCTTTATTTAGGGCTCATCACACTGGAAGTTTTCATCTGGGGTATGGAGTTGGCATCTGCGTTGTGGTGGGGGAGCTACCTTGTTTGGGGCCTGAAGGGACACTCCCCTCTAGGCCTTGAAGCTACCCATGTCAGGAAGAAGAGGCATCTTTGAGGGCACTGCCTCCCCTCCTGGCTGCCCAGGAGTAGAGAGCTGAACCATCTATCTCCTTGCCACTGTGCCCTGAGCCGGCACCCCCCCCCCATCACTCTCAGTCACGTCTGTCCCCCTAGCCTTCTCCTGGTCTCTTTCAGTCTCCCTTATGAAAAGAGAGGTCGTTTTCATAAGGGAGACTGAAAAAGACTTCTTCAGTCCAGGGTCCTGGTGCCTAAGGTCCTGATTTTCCTCAGTTTACTAATACGTAACTTTCTTTGATTAGTATATTTTTACCTTCTCCTTACGGGTCTTATATGCCGTTGAGTTGGCTCCGATTCCTATGAATAAGTGGTGTCCACAGTGTCCCGTCCTCAACAGCCCTGCTCTGCTCCTGTGGGCCTATGCCTGTGGCTTCTTTGATGGAATCAATCCATCTCATATTTGGTCTACTCTCTTCTTGCTGCCTTCTATGTTCCCCAGAATTACTGTCTTTCCAAAGACCCCTGCCTGCTCATGATGTACCTGG
Source organism: Rhynchonycteris naso (assembly GCA_037038555.1). Lineage (NCBI taxonomy): Eukaryota > Metazoa > Chordata > Mammalia > Chiroptera > Emballonuridae > Rhynchonycteris > Rhynchonycteris naso. Next base: position 56,004,390 of record CM072995.1, read on the forward strand.
AGTAGGAGAACAGCCTCAGTTTTGTCATGTTTGCCTCTAGCAATGTTTCAGGCTTAATTTGCTCCTGGGCCCACTTGTTCATCTGTCTGGTGGTCCAGGGTGTCCACAGAGCTCCCCTCTGACACCCATCATATTGCCAATGAATCCATTTTTCTCCATCAGTCTTCTTCACTGTGCAACTTTCACCTTTGTACCTAGTAACTGGGAACAGAAACACAAGGGCATGGATAATCTTAGCCTTGGTCTCCAATAACTCATTTTTGCTCTTTCCCTTACACAGTCCTTTTATTTAAAAAAAGGAGGTGAGCCTGACCTGTGGTGGCAGAGTGGATGTGGCATTGACCTGGAATGCTAAGGTCACTGGTTCGAAGCCCCTGGGCTTGCTCGGTCAAGGCACATACGAGAAGTAACTATAAGTTGATGCTCTTTGCTCTCCCTACCTAATGCCTTTCTCTCTCTCTCTCTCTCTCTCTTACTCACTCTCTCTCCCCTCTCTAAAATCAATAAATGAAATATTTTAAGAAAAAGAAGAAGAAGGAGGAGGAGGAGGAGAGAGAGGAGGTAGAACAAAATTCCTATACCCCTCCCTCTCTCTTTCAGTTCAGCAGCCATACAAATGGGTGGCAACCAACCAAGATACCAAATTAACCTAAACCATAATTTTTCTCCTAATACTTGAAACCTTGGCAAGTTCTGGGCATAATGCCAGCTGCTTTTTATCCCGGGCTATGAAGGCTATCTTCAAGTAAATAAAATTGTGCCTGAAATGGAAAAATCTGTTACATTTTCTTTCTGCCATTATCATTTACCATCCTCGGTAATGACGGAGCCCCGCAACAATGATGATGTTTGTATTCAACGCTTTCTCATTTACATTGAACCCAAACATTATGCCATCTTGCCAGACGCAGACAACAGACACACAGAAGTTGAGAGAATAAATTACTTTCTGTACACCTGACTGATAGAAAGTCTATGTCTGTGTCAATATGAGCAACTGCCCAGCTTCTCTGCAGGTTAGTGTCCCCGTTTACAGAATGGGAACCCCAGCGGTACTCTGCCAGCCGGGCTTAGGTTAGACCCAACATAGAGCTGTCACAGAGCAAGAATCTACATTTATTAATCATCAGCTTCATTATTTTTATTTATTTTATTAAGTGAGAGGAGAGGAGGCAGAGAGACAGACTATTGCATGCTCCCTGACCAGGATCCACCTGGCAAACCCACTCGGGGGGCAATGCTCTGCCCATTTGGGGCATTGCTCCATTGCTCAGCAACTGAGCTCTTCTTAGCACCTGAGGCAGAGGCCATGGAGTCATCCTCAGTGCCTGGGGCCAACTTGCTCCACTTGAGTCATGGCTGTGGGAGGTGAAGAGAGAGAGAAGGAGAAAAGCAAGAGGGGGAGAGGTGAAGAAACAAATGGGTTCTTCTCCTATGTGCCCTGACCAGGAATCGAATTCGGAGCAACCACACACCAGGCTGATACTCTACCACTGAGTCAACTGGCCAGGGCAGCTTCATTATTGTTGTTAGTGTGGAAGTCTGTAAGCCTCCCTTCATCTCAATGTTAACTTACTTTGAGTAATAGGATCTTTCTGAGTTCAAAAATTGAATTCAATTATCAATCACATTTAAAAACTTTTCTGCCTATGTTAGTTTGGATTTTGTTGCTGGTTTTTTGTTGTTGTTGTTTGTTCGTTTGTTTTACTTTCGTAAATAAAGAACACAGAAAGGGACAACACCATTTATTAAAAGTAACTTTCTTGTCGTATTACTGTTTGGGGCAGGACTAGTGTGAATGTTCCAAGTTGCTTTTGGACACTTTCTCTTCTGTTTTTCTAGGTAGAATTCCAAACATATTGAAGAAATTTCTATTGGAGAGAACAGGGGAAAGGCTCGAGGGATGAAGGTGGGACCGAGGAGCATGGCCACGAGGACTTTATAGTGAGACACCATTTGTCACTCTGACTCGGGTCTTGCCCTTCCTCTGTGGATTGTCTCCTTTTCTTATAGCAAAATAATGTGAAAGGTCTGGTGTAATCAGAGAGAATTTTTGAAGTAGAATGGGGTGGGGACAGAGCGAGGTGATTGGGGGAATGTCTCCCTAATTGAGGAATGCCAGTTATGAGCATGCCTTCCTCTAACACCCATTATTCATTATCCGGCAAAACCTAGCATATTATGTTGTAAACATTTAAAATTCCTCTGAGGATTTATTCATGCACCAATAAATAATTCTTTTTAAAAATGCATATAAAAAGAAGAGTTTCCCCAGGCATTTAAGTGTTGATTGCAACTTAAATTTTTCACATCTAAGATATTAGATTCTTGTAAATGCTTTCAAGCCCTTTGAGAAGAGGTCTAAACAACACAATTGTTACAGAACAGATGTTACACACACACTGCCAATGGTTAGAAAAGTGTTAATACAACAATTTAGAATCTTCCTGATCTTTTTATTCCAACAGGGAGATTTGTATCTTTAAGGCTCAGAGTCTTTCTCCCCAAAATGCTCATCTGCTCAGCCCTACAGCCTTGGCATTCATCCAATTATACATGCCAGATTAAGATTCTTAATCACTTTAGACCTTTTTTTCTGTTTTAAAGCTGAAACAAGGATTACTAGTTCATCTATATTTTTTTATTGTAAGTAATGCGTTTAGTTACAGAGTGATTGAAAGTTTGTGTTTCCTAAGCCTTTCGGATACAAACAGGTTTGCTTGAATCTAATAATCCAGGGAAGGGGAATTATGATTTAGGAACTATCCTGGATAAAAAAAAAAACTAATTAGCCAAGTATAAATTGCAGGTGTGACTGTGCTACTGTCTCTTACTTGGCTCCTTGGGGCCCTTATTTGGTTGCCTTTTCTCTTAATCTTTCCCCCCCAAATCATCAAACTCTATTAAAAATGTAATTCAAAAATAAGGAATGTAATTCCTGACCTTGAGTGTAATTAGAATACAAAGATGTTGTCAGGTCCAGGTGCAGGTCCAGGTCTCTGTACAAAAAACCTCTACTAAGCAAGGTTAAACTTTAAGTAATTTGGTGCCAGGTCAGCTCCTGTAACTCCCCACCTGAGCATCCCACTTGACTGACATCCCACCTCCCCTCTCCCAACCTCCCGTTGGGACAACTTCCTCAGTAAGGATCCCTTCACCCCACCTCCTGGCTAAACATAGCCTTGCTCACTTACCCTACAAAAGCTTACATCCCCGGACCTTCAGTGCTGGCACCCCCAGGTCTCAGCCCCTCAGCCCCTGTGTTCACAGATGCCCAATAACCTGTTTTACCCCCATGTTTGGCCTGGCTTCCTTCTTGGCACCACCTAACATTTGGTGCCCAAACCTGGGAGGGCCCCATGTGGGTAGGACCGGAGAAGCGCTGCACCCCAACCAGCTTGCAGCTTGCAGCTTGGAGAGCAGTGGGGAGAGGCTTTCCCCTTCCTGGCCTTACCTCCAAATTCTGCTCAGGGTTGTGGGACCACCCTGCCCCGGTTCCTTTCCCTGTGGCCCTCCTGAGCCAGCCAAGGAGGATGCTGGACATCAGGAATTTCTCCTCTCTATTGCTGACTTCTCAGACCACACTAGCCAACACCTTACAAGACCTCGACAACTTTGGTCACCAAAATTGGAAATGGTCAGAAATTCCCTATGTCCAGGCTTTCTTTCTTATGAAACTCACCAGGCCTTGTGCGTCCCAACTTTGGTGACCTGACAGGTATGGGATGTGTTGTAGAATGACCTCCTCATCTCATCATTAACACAGTACTGCAATGTCACCATGTCATAATTCTTGGTCCCGGGAACGAACAACATTCTTAGGAAATCTGAACTTACACTTGCCTGTCTTGAGCCTATAAGGAGCATCTAGCCAGACTTTTGCAATGGCCTTTTTGAAGCAGAGAGAACTATTATCCAGGGTACAAAGGAGCCAGGTGTGCTATAAAACAACCAGAGATTAAAAATGACTGGAATCGCAGGGTCTGGATGGATGCTGGCGCAGGGCACATCCCTCTGGTTGGCTGACCCAAACAGAGACTTTAACCACTGACCACAAGTGTGTGGTGAACCCTCACCCATGTGGCCAGCTGCTGCAGAATCTGGAGAGCGCCCGATGTGTGGATGTGTCATCTGGGGTTATTTACAAGAGCCAGAGAGGATTTGGTGAGAGGATTGCAGAGTTACTAAATTACCATCAGCCATAAAAGAAGTGCTTGTGAAGGATGAAGAGCTCACTTACATTTTTTAGGTATCAACACATATGTTAAGAGCTTTCACATTTAGAGAGAGAGAGAGAGAGAGAGACAGACAGACAGACAGACAGACTGACAAACAACTAGCATGGGGATTTTCAGGATGAAATGGAAAACCAGACCAGGGTCACCAACTTGGAGGAAAAGCCACAACATGGAAAAGAAAGACCAGATTTAACAAGAAAAATAGAAGTCCCTGGAAAAGAGATTTAGGGGACATTTAATCCATAAAACAAAAAACAGGGTCACACAAAAAAGGGGCCTCAGAGAACAGCTGATAGCATTCAGTAACAGTGTGATTGTGAAAATGAAAAAAAAAAATTAACCAAAAAACCCACCTGTATAAAACAGAAAAATGCAGTCAAGAAATTCCAAACAAAAGCAAAAGATAAAGTCAATGACTTGGACCATGTGAATGGAAAGCTAGTATAAGGTGTCAAAATGGACTAGGAAGGCCCAAATTATACAAACAGTATTCTAAAGAAAGAGATTATAGATGATGAAAGGAAAAAAATTCCTAAAAGCCACCGAACAAACAACTTCCCAGGACAGGAGAATATTGGGTTTTGTGTTGAATGGGTTTACCAGTTGCCCACATGCTTACTACAAAAAAAAAGGACCCAGCCCTACCTGGTCTCAGGTCATTAATCTAAGCTGCCTGCCATCCACTTAGGAAATATAGTCAATAATATTGTAATTACTATGTATGGAGCCAGGTGGGTACTAGACTGACTGGGAATCATTTAAGTTATATTAATGTCTAACTATTATGCTGTATACTTGATACCGACATAACATTAAATGTTAACTGTAATTGGAAAAAAATTAGAAATCAATAAACTGGCATCCCCTCCTCTGTCCTTCCTCCCCAGACTCCACAACATCTCTGGAGGTTTCAAAATCATCTCCCAGCACATATAGAAAATCTAACAGGAAAATATTTTCAAGTGACACCAAAACTCTAGTGCCGCCCCATTGGAAGGTCCCTTTGAGACCCTGATAGACTATTTCAGTTTCTTTTGGAAAACAGCACTCTTAGCAAATTCATAATGAAAAGAGATGATTGATAGGTGGGCTGGGGAGTCCACTGGCTGTTCCCTCTGCCTGGAAGGCTCTCTCCCGAGAGCCACATGTATCCTCTTTCTGCTCAAATTCTACCTTCTCGGGAAGCTCCATCCTGACAATCTTATTTGAGATTGCACCCTTTCTCTGTTCAGGACATCTTTTATTCATTCCTATCAATGTGCTGATCATTCCCTAACTGCTGGTGGGATAATAAATTGGAACAGCCACTGGCAGGGACAATTTGGCGTTGTATTTTGAAACAAAAGACGGCTTGTCCTACAACTCAGTAATGACACCCCTCTGTTTCTCTCCTGGAGAAACACCTGCAAGTGCACGCAAGGGGCCGGTATTAGGATGTTTATTACAGTGGACTCGCAAAGAGTGAAAAATGGAAATAATTCAAAAGGCACTTCAGGGGGAGGCTGGATAAATATATCAAGGTGTAGTTAGACTCTGAAATGCTGTTCAGCGTTTACACAGAGTTAAGTATACGCACTAACACGGCTGGATCTCAAAGATGTACTGTTGAATGGAGGAAATTAAAATTTTCAGCTAAAAATCAAAGAAGAATTTGTGTGGCTACAAAGAGTAGCACCAGGGCATTTTGTGGTAACAGGGCAGTTCTATATCTTGATTGTGATGGTGATTAGAAGATCTATACATGTGATATAATTACATGAAACACACACACACGAATGCATGTCAGTGTCCCAGTGTTACTGGTGTGCTAGAGTTGTACAAGGTACCACATCTGGGGGAGGCTAGGAGAAGGGTATGCTAGGTTTCTTGTGCTGTTTGTGAAACTTCCTATGACTCTAGAATTATTTCAAAATAAAATGTCAGACAATATAAGACATAAAAGTTGATGTTATGGAAAGCTCAGTTTGAGGATATTCATTGTCCCCTTCCAATGGGCTAGCTAGTCAATGGGATCTCAAAACTTTTATTTTTTTTAAAGTAACTTGATAAACTGGTTTCAGCATTTACATGGAAATGCAAGGAACCAAGAGTCACAAAAAACAGCCTTGAAGAACAAAGGCAGAGAATGTGCTCTCCCAGACATTAAGAAGGGCTGGGTGAAACTAAGGTAAAGAGAAAGTATGGTATTGCCACAAGAATGAGAAAAATGACCCGTGGAACAGAAAAGAGCATCCAAGGGAGGGGTTAGGAGCCATGAACATAAGAAATGATGAGCCTGACCAGGCAGTGGCGCAGTGGATAGAGCATCGGACTGGGATGCGGAAGACCCAGGTTCGAGACCCCGAGGTCGCCAGCTTGAGCACAGGCCCATCTGGCTTGAGCAAAAGCTCGCCAGCTTGGACCCAAAGTCGCTGGTTCCAGCGGGTGGTTGCTTGGTCTGCTGAAGGCCTGTGGTCAAGGCACATGTGAGAAAACAATCAATGAACAATTAAGGTGTTGCAATGGCAATGAAAAACTGATGATTGATGCTTCTCATCTCTCTCCGTTCCTGTCTGTCTATCCCTTTCTTTGTCTCTGTAAAAAAAAAAAGAGAGGAAAAAAAAGAAATGACGAGGCACTGTAAAATAGGGAGAAGATGGACTTTCTAATATAAAGTGCTGGGAAATCTGGATATTTGTGTGTGTGTGTGTGTGTGTGTGTGTGTGTGTGTGTGTATGTATGCGTGTGTAAAGAATTTGATCCCTACCTCCTACCTAACACAAAATCTATGGTGCCATCATAAAACACTTCAGTGAGCAATTATGAACACATCAGAAACAAATAAAAAAAATAGGTTCAGAAAAATATATAAAGAATTAAATGCCAATTTTATGACAGAAAAACACAATAGCCTAAAATTTAAAACTCCATGGATGGCTTAATAGCAGAGTGGAGAAATAGAGGGAAATATCTGAAGTTGAAACAGAGAGTTCTGCCAGATGTCTAAAACAGAATTAGCATGAATTCTACACACTCTTTTCCAGAAAAGAGAAGAGGGGGAAATTCTTTCAGTTCAGGTTATGAGGCCATTATTACCCTGCTGTCAAACCAGGACAGTATACATACACAGAGAACGACAAATAATATCACTCATAAATATAGGTGTAGAATTATAAACAAAACATTAGCTAATAGAATTCAGTACAATATAAAGAAAAGTATATGCCATGATCTAGTGAGGTTTATTCTGAGGTATAACAATTGAAAATCAACCAATGTAACCTGCCATATTAATAGGCTAAAGAAGAAAATTCACATAATTATATCTACTGATACAGAAAAAAATATATTTGACCAAGTTCAACATGCAATTCTAGTCAAAACTCTCAGAAAGCTAGAAGTACAGGAATATTTTCTTGACTTGATAAAGGTAATATATATATATATAAAGAAAAATGGCATCATATTTAATGGTGAGAGAATGAATGCTTTTCCAGTAATGTTAGGAGCCAGGCAAGGAAGCCCACGGTCCCCAGTAACCCTCAACATAGCACCAGGAATCCTAGCCAGTGCCGTGAAGCCAGAAAAGGAAATATACTGCTTGCAAAAATTAGGGGATATTTTAAAATGAATATGAAACGATAAAATATCCCCTAATTTTTGTGAGCAGTGTATTAAGGGATATAGGAGGAGATAAAACCAATACTGTTGCAGATGATATAATCATCTACATAGAAAATTCCAAGGAACCTACAGAAACCCCCCCTAGAACTAATAATGAGTTCAGCAAGGTTGCAGGACACAACATTGACAAAAATCAATTATATTTCTACAGCCTAGTAATGACCATGTAGCAACCCAAACTCGGAAAACACTATGCAGATGCCAGTTCTTCTCAGCAATTGATATACAGGTCTAATGCAATTTCTATCAACATATTGTATTTGTAAGATAGGCAAAATGATCCCAAAATTTATGTGAAGAGTCACAGGAACTATAGTAGTTAAAAAGAAATTTTGGAAAGAAGAGTGAAGGGAGAGGAATTCACCGACTCCATGTTAAGACTTATTATCCGGAAAGGCTATCTTATGATCTAGTCTTTCGGCCCCTCCTAGGCCACATAGGAGTGGATCCTGGGCTTGGAACTCTTCCTTACCAACAGCTAAAGGGCCACCAGCCTGTGCTTGGTCTCCTTCTACATAAAGGAGGCATTATCCCACCCAGTGCTCTACTGTGTCATGTTCTTGGTAGCTCTGATACTATTGATGGCTTCTACCAACAGGCAGAAGTGTTGGGACTTCTCTTCCTGCTGGCAGGCATTGTGATGATCTTTGCTGTCCTCATTGTACTTGGAATTCTCCCCTGGGATTAGTGAACAGTGCTCGGTGCCTTATTCACTAGAAACTAATAATTGGTGCCTGGTAGTCAGCTCAAAGATGCAGGAAGCCAGACTGTGTGTTCCTAGCAGAGAGAGAGACACCAATGAATAGAACCAAGTGAAGAATCACAGGTGCCTGAATGGTGGTGGTGCAGTGGACAGAGTGTCCACCTGGGACACTGAGGTCCCACGTTCAAAGCCCTGAGGTTGCCGGCTTGAGCCCAGGCTAACTGGCTTAAGCATGGGATCATAGACATAACCCTAGGTCACTGGCTTGAACAAGGGGTCACTGGCTCAGCTGAAGCCTCACCCGCATCAAGGCACTTAGGAGAAGCAATCATTGAACAACTAAAAGTGATGCAACTATGGGTTGATGCCTCTCATCTCTCTCCCTTCCTCTCTCTCTCTCTCTCTCTCTCTCTCTTTACTAAAAGAAGAAGAAGGAGGAAGAGAAGGAGGAGGAGGACAGGCATACAGACAATTGATTTTTGACAAAAATGTGCAAAAGAGATTTGGTGGAGAAAAAGTTTTTTCAACAAATAATGTGACAGCAATTGGATATTCATAGGCAAAAGAAAATAAACTTCAACTTAAATCTCACAACTTCTACAAAAACAAATTCAAAATATACCACAGATTTAACTATAAAATGTAAAACTATAAACCTTTTAGGAAAAAACATGGGGAGTAACAACAACAAAAATGACAAATTGGGCTCCGTGAACATTTTTAAAGTTTGTGCATCCAAAAACACTATTAGCAATAATGAAAACACAAAACCCGGAATGAGAGAAAATATTTGCAAATTATGTATTGGATAAAAGCTTTTTGTAAGCGAGACTGTGTCTTTTATCTCTGTGTTTTTAATAAAAGTCCTCAATAACTAATCTTTTGACTGAATGAATGCTGTATAGAAATAAGAAGCTTTCCCCTCGATGACCACTAGAGGACACTACAGCCCCACCAAGATAATTACGGCATTTATAGTGTTTTGGTTATTTTTTTAAACCAAAGCTATTCAAATCTGAGAAATATTCCAAAAGGCATTATCAAATTCAAAGCATTCCAAACAGTGAGATGTTTATTCTGTGATGTCCCAAGATATCTCATCTTATCCAAACTCGTTGTACTTAGTGATAAATGCTCCATTCAGTCCAGCACTGATTGAAAGCTGTTTCACCGGTTTTCAGACGATATCTCGAGTTCGTGTTTTGCCCCCACACGAGAGTAAGCTCATGCTTAAGCTCCTTTCTCGCTTATTAGCCAGCTCTGTTCTAATCAGTAAGGGTCTACTATATATATATATATTTAATTGAATTAAAAGCTTACAGTCCTCCCACAGATCAGGCACCACTCTAAAAAAATCTAAGAAGCAAAAATTCCAAACATGCGGAACACACAAATTAAGTGATGATTATAGGAACATTCTCAGATGTGCAGGTTTGGACGCAAAATTACAGCAGAAAGCTTCTCCCACTACACAGAATTATTGTAGAATTAAAGTGGCAGCCCTTTTTTTTTACAAGGGACAGTTAGGATTTAAGTAGTGACAGGCTGTTTCGGATCAGACTTGAGGGGCTTCAGAGGGAGGTGTGACTGCCATGTGTTTGATGTTTAATAAAAGGAGACGACGGGGAACCCATTTATTTGCTGAGCCGTTGTGAGAGGCACAGTCATAGGAACAGAGTAGACAGGCAGCAGGGAGCAGTTGCCTCTCAGTGGGTCCCCCACCGCGTCCACGAGAAGCAAACCCCAGCTGCCGGACTTGCTAATTGTGTGATCCCGAATATGATTCTCAGCCTCTCAATGCCTCTGTTGCTCCATATGCAAAATGGGGTAATTATTAGGGTCTCCTGCACAGGAGTCTTATGGGGATTACATGAGATGGTATATGAAAAGTTCTTGGCATAGCATCTGGTACACTATCAATGTGCAAAATGCTATTAGAGATAAGCTCATTCAACCTATTGTACAGAATAGCTTCAACAAGTTGCGCCTGGCACAGAGCAGTCACTCTGTAAGTGTAGACTGTTGTTCTGTGACAGGAGATCCCCAGGCAGTCCATACTTGTTTTTTAGTTTTTTTTTTTTATCGCCATGGAAGGTATGTTTCCATCCTGTGTGTGGTCAGCAGATTACCCTGTTGCTCAGTGACACCAGCTCTGGTGATCACCCTGTTTCCTCTACTCTGATTCATTTCGATACATTGCCTCTGCTAGTAAGCACTCTATGTGAACGTTTCTGCTAAAGAGAAAATGTACTAATGAGGTGATACTATTATGACTAATATGCCACATGTTATTTGTTTAAGGTACAAAATCTGGTCACATTTCCTTTCATATTCAGTTTGGAAAGACTTCAAGCCCCTTCCTGAAATAATTAGTAGAAATTAAGACCTTTCAGAGCTCTTCCCTCATAGATATTATTTTATTTTTATTATTTATTGATTGATTTTAGAGAGAGATGAAGGAAAGGAGAAAGAGAGACAGAAACGTTGATCTGTTCCTATGTGTGCCCTGACTGGGGAATGAACCGGCAACAACAATTGCCTTGGGATGAAGCTCTAACCACCAGAGTTATCCAGCTTGGGATTCATAAATATTCTTAAGGAGACAGAGTTCATTCAACTCAATCAACAAGTATTTATTAAGCACCTGCTATGTTCTGGGTACTGTTCAAGGCATTGCAGTTAAAGCAGTGAACAAAGAGTCCCCCCCCTTCCAAATCCTTGCTTTCATAGGACTTACCTTTTATTGGAGGAGACAAGTGGATATTAAGGAGTGAGTTAAATACTGTCATAGCTGGATAGTGAAAGTTCTAGAGAGAAAAATAAACCAAGTGGACGGATCTATGGGGAAGGAAGAGTGGAAAGGTTGTCATTTTACTGAAATGTATATATCTTTTAAATTCCCGTCTGTGGCCATACCACCCTGAAGGCACCTGATCTCGCCTAATCTCGGACGCTAAGCAGGTTTGGTCCTGGTTAGTACCTGAATGGGAGACGTCATAAATTCTCATACCTCCCACCCCACTTTGACAACCACAAGCTGGTTTTCTATATCTACAGGTCTGTCTCTGTTTTGTATTGTCTACTCATGAATTTTGTTTTTGAAGATTCCACATATGAGACCACATATACTGCTCACAAAAATTAGGGGATACTTCAAAATGAATATGAAGCAATTAAAAAAAGAAGCACTTGATTTTTTAAAGTTAAACAAGAACATCAGAAAAGTAAACAACAAGTCAAAGAAAGTTGTTCAATTATGCAAATAAATACAAAACCAACTTTTATTTCATTGGTGAAAATGCACTATACAAAAGGCTGAAAGTACTAGAGTATCTGCACATTCCCTGACACCCTAATTTTTTGTGAGCGGTGTATTTGTCTTCCTCCATCTGACTTATTTCACTGAGTATAATAACCTGCAAGTCCATCCATGTTGTCCCAAATTCCATTCTTTTTTTGATTGCTGAACAACATTCCGGTGTGTATCTGTACCACATCGTCCTTATCCATTCATCTGTTGATGGACATCTAGTTTGCTTCCATGTCTTGGCTATTACTAGTGATGTTGCAATGAATAAGGGGGTGCATATAGCTTTTCAAATAAGTGTTTTTGTTTTCTTCGGATAAATACCCAGAGGAGGAACTGCTGGATCGTGGGGCAGCTCTGGTTCTAATTTTCTGAGGAGTCTCGGTATTATTTCTCCTCGTGACTGGAGGCAATGTGATTTGGAGTAGAGAAGCCAAGGAAGTATGAACCAAGGAAGAAGGTGAGAGTAGCGTGGTCTAAGAGCCAATTAATTAACTTTGTGACTCCTCCACTGTGACCCAGTCTGGGTCAGTCTCCACAGATGCTCACCCCAAGTCATCTCTTGCTGAACGCCAGGCTCGGGGGTATGCTACCAGCCACCAGACCACCCCCTTGAGTGCAGGTGCTTTCCCGGAATCTAATGGGAGTCCAGGACCCCACATCCCCTGCTTTGTTGTCTCTGGCAAAGAAGATAGTGGCAAGCAGACACTCTGGCCTCCCCAAACCTCTTAGTGGGGTCCACCATCACAGAATATCCACCCTTTCTTGTTTACAACCACAGAATTAGCTACTTTCTAAAATGACAGGTAGAAAGGTCTTATGGCTCAAACAGACCTCTAGACAAATGGTCCAACTCAGATCCAAGTGCTCAGGTCGAAGGTGTTCCATCAGCCACATGCACCTTCTCACAAGGGGTTTTCTTGAGTTCAGCCAAATTTCTCTGTGAAATTAGTAAATGGTTTAGGTGTGCCAGCCACCAAGATTTCTGTCCCACAGTTCTCTTGTGTTTTTCAACCCGTTAAAAAATCATTTGGAAAAAGTTCCTTGCTCATGGGCTGGACACAAACAGGCCACAGGTCACAGTTTGACAACTCCCATTCTGTGCCATTTGTCAGTTACCACATTAAAGTTAACAAATTGTTCTCATGGTTTATTAATCAGTCTTTTGTTGGTTCATTTAGCATTAATAGGATATCAGATACTGTAGCATTTGTTAGAAGCCGATGCATAGCGGGCATTCAATTTGCTGCAGGGTGGAAAAAAATGTATTATTCTAACAGCAGGCACCCAGTGGCTCTTCAGGAGGAAGCTGTGTGTTTTGAGAAGACCTTGATTGGCTGCTTGGTTGTGGAGGGGGACTCTCCGGGGCCATGGCTGGGAGGGGGAGAGTTACATTGCTCTGCAGGGGACATTAATGAGCAAATGAGCATTGTGCAAGGAGCAGATGGGAGGAGTGGGGGCGAAAATGACGGTCCAACAATATGCCAGGTGACTGAAGACATAAGAAATTATGCGAAGAAACAAGGTCCTGTGGCAGAGTGGCCAAAAGACCAAAAAAAAAAAAAAAATCAACAAGACTTTCTAATATTTCATTTTTAGTTGTTTGTCTTGCTGTTATATAAACGCCTTTTAAATAAAATGTTTGTGGGCCCTGGCTGGGTAGCTCAGTTGGTTAGAGCACTATCCCAGCATGCCAAGGTTGTGGGTTCAATCCCTGGTCAGGGCACATACAAGAATCAACCAATGAATGCATAAATCAGTAGAACAACAAATCAATGAGTTTCTCTCTCACTCCGTCCCTGGCCCTTCTTCTCTTTCTAAAAATAAAAAACAGCAACAACAAAAATAAATTTGTGGCTTCTTTTTTCTTCACAAGGAAGAACGTAGCTAATGTCAAGCAGTAGCAGGAGTAACTAGAAGATAGAAACCAGATCAGCGCAGTCAAGGAATGTCAGAGAGCGAGGCTGGTCACTTAGCTAGCCTGTCCCTCCCAGACTGAGGCAGCCCCTCCACTCCAGATGCCAGCCTCTGATTGGCTGACTTGGCCACGTGCCCGCTCTGTGACCTAGGCTTGGTAGGATACCTTGACAACCCCACCACATCTGTTTCCACTTGTGGGGGGGTGGGGTTGCTCCCCAGAGCAGACCAGGGTACTGTGACCAGGACAAGGGGGGACAGCTGGACAGGCAAAACAACAGATGTCTGCTACCTCAGCTGGGCGCCAGCATCTCCTGTGAGAGGTATTTGGGGACCAGGGAGCGGGGGCAGGGACCTACATCCTAGTCTGTGCCATGAAAAGAAGAGAACGGTCACAGCAGGTGACAACTCGGTAGAGACAGGAGCTTGGAACCAAAGGTGACGCTGAGAAATGAGCCCCTAGAAATTCATGTGAATCTTAGGGAGGTCATTAGCAGTTCCCTCAGGGTGCCAGAAAGGGTTTGAATGCATTTTAGGAAAAAATCAAGACGAGTTATTATTTCCTTCACTCCATCCCATAATCTGTGGCTCAGTGATTACCTGTATGATTAAGGATCAGACCTGACATCACACAGGGACAAGGACAACTCCTCTGAGGTAACCACCTGAGCACCAGCCAACTTCTTCCATGTAAATATAAAAAGGGTGCATTACCTAACAACCTTTGCATCAGAAAGTCCTTCAAGGTTGCTCAGTGGATAGAGCGTCAGCCCAGCATCCAGACATCCTGGTTTGATTCTCGGTCAGGGCACACAAGAGGAGTAACCATCTGCTTCTCCCCTCTTCCCTCTCCTCCTTTTCTCCCTCTTCCCCTCCCACAGCCAGTGGTTCCATCGGTTCAAGCATGGCCCCAGGCTCTGAGAATAGCTGGTTGGTTCAAGCATCGACTCAGATGAATTTGCCAAGTGGGTCTCGGTTGGGGTACATGCAGAGGCTGTCTCACTACCTCCCCTCCTCTCACTAAAAATAAATAAATAAATAAATAAATAAATAAAAGATAGTCCTTCAATACAGGGACCCTAGGATTTTGAAATAAAATCGTGTTTTGAGCTCCTCTCATTTGCTCTATCTACCTGCCCCCAAGGGGTCTAAGCCAGAGATTCTCAAAGTGTGCTTCCAGACCAACAGCATCAGCATCGATCTGGGAACTCTTTTAAAATGCTAATTAAAAGCCACACCCCCAACCTACTGAACCAGGAAGTTGAGGTAAGGGGGTAAGCACTCAGTGTATGTGTGTGTGTGTGTGTGTGTGTGTGTGTGTGTGTGTGTGTGTGTATACTTTTATATATATATTTTGTATTTTTCCAAAGTGAAGTGAGAAGCAGGGGAGAGGCAGACAGACTGCCGCATGAGCCCTACCCGGGATTCATTCAGTATGCCCACCAGGGGGTGATGCTCGGCCCCTCTGGGGTGTTGCTCTGCTGCAATCAGAGCCATTCTAGCGCCTGAGGTGGAGGCCATGGAGCCGTCCTCAGCACCCGGGCCAACTTTGCTCCAAAGGAGCCTTGGCTATGGGAGAGGAAAAGAGAGATAGAAAGGAGAGGGGAAAGGGTGGAGAAGTAGATGGGTGCTTCTCCTCTGTGCCCTGGCCGGGAATCAAACCCGGGACATTTACACGCCGGGCCGACGCCGACGCTCTACTGCTGAGGCATTCAGTATTTTAAGGAGCCCTCCTGGTGCTTCTGGTACAGGTTCAACTTTGATCTATGGGATTTGTTCAAAGTCACAGAAAGTTTTCCAGCCCACATGTTTTCATGTCTCATTCAAATATCACTCCTGGAATTTGGTCTTTTCTTCCTGTATGCACTCAGTCCTAATGCTTCATTCCAGTTAACCCTGCCTCTGTGCCCAGAGGAGTAGATTCCTACATGCTACCCGGAGAAGTATTCCACGGTTGCAAAGATTTATTTTTTCCCATTTCCACATCATGAACCCTGACTCTAGTTTAGTCTTCCCCAGCTATGTCCTCTGAAGGTGTGATGAGGGCAGCGGTCAGTGTCCAATTTCTCCTGCAGCCATTCTCTTGCCAATAACTTTGATTCCCCTGTCCTTACTGGTACCACTTCTAGGACATCTCTTAAATTTCAGTGCTTCAAGGTCATTCAGAGAAGGACCCGAGGCCATTTGCTGACCTCATGACACTGCCCAGGATTGAGGAAAAGCAAGGGTCTGCCTCTAGCCTAGTCCAAAAGAGTGCATGTCGGCCTCAGATTATATAAATGAAGCTACGTCTTCCACAGAAATATTCTCTCAATTTCTTCCTAGTATGCTCCCTCCCCAACACCACACAAACCCCATCCCCATCCCCACAGGAAGCTATAACAATGTTATAGGAGAGACAGAAAGAACAAGCCTTCCAAGGGGACCTCCAAGACCAGTGTAGGTATTTGTCCTCAAATACAGTCATCTCATTCTTCTCATTGGATTTGGCCACCTAGTGACATGCAGGATTTCCCCCTGTGGTCAACTAAATTGCATCTGCGTCAATCGGGGGCCCTCCTAATATCTTGGAACTCCTTGTGGAAACATCAATAATGGAGCCAAATACTAAAATCACATAAATCACAAGGGAAGAGTGAGGGCTCACTGTTACTATGGGAGATATCGGTCTCAGGAAGAATGATTATGAGCCGTCACCAAGCAGCCCTGTTAAGGGAATCAAGACATCCAGGCTGTCAGAAAGCTGAGAAACAAGGGGAGAGGAATACCAGCCAAAGCTGGTGAAAAGGTTGAGCTGTCCAACCCCCGGGCTGAATGCCCAGTGTCATGTCCTTGCCTGTGGTCAGTGCCCCGTTTTAGGACTGCTTCCGCATGTCTGTCCTTCCTCCGCCCCACACCCGCGAAGGACAGCCCTGACACGTGATCCTTCCAGTCATTTTTAAAAATAAGAAATTGTAAAACAAAATTGAGATCATATATTTATTCTATATAGTGTTTTTCCCTTCACAATTTATCAATAACATATTTTCACGTCATTGTATATTTTTCTACACTTAGCCATTTATTGCCTCTGTGGAGTTGCGTGGCAGATACACAGGGTCCCATGATATAACCCACCAGTTCTCTATTTTGGGGGCATGTGTACTCTTGACTGTAGGGCCTTTGTAGGGCTTTCTATCTTTTATCAATATAAAATAATTATATTTGTTCCATTGACTATGCTGGCCCTGAATCCTATTTGTATGATTTTAATATTAGCCCGTAGGCACGGGTTCCCTTCAGTGGAATTTGTGTCTCAGACTTCTGCCCATCCCATTGCTTCTCAGCCTCCTCCCTTTCGTATTTTACACACACGCACTCATTTTATAAATAGCTGATGGCTAAAGTTTTCTTTTTGCATTGTGTTTGAGATTTTTTTGTCTTTTGATAGTGATGTTAAAGCCATTCACTTCCATCATGACAAAAATTATACCTAGCCTTTGTTTGGTCAATGACGGCTTCTATTTTTAATGCTGCCTGTTTCATTGTTGTTGTTGCTATAGTAATCAAGTTTACTTTTTCCCATTCATGATTTGGAAATTACATACCATTTTGTTTTCTACTTGGCTTAAGTAAAAATGTACAGCAGTGGCTGATTAGCTCAGCCAGTTAAGAGCATCATCCTAAAAAAACAAGGTTGCAGGTTCAATCCCCGGTCAGGGAGTCGGGGTACATACAGGAGCAGCTCGATGTTCCTGTCTCTCCCTCTCTCTCAAAAAAAAAAAAAAAAAAGTATGGCTATATTTAAATTGCCCTTCTTTATTCCTTTAATTTTTAAACATCATACAATTAAAACATAAATATGTTTATATTTTAAAGATTTAAATAAACCTAGTATGCAAAATGACAAGTGACAGTTTCCCCCATCTTATCCCCCACCCCTTGGAGAACCACTTTTGTAACATCGAGGGGCATTTATCCAGACCTCCGTGTGTGTGTGCGCATGTGTGTATTGATTTGTACATGAAAACAAAAACAGAAATGGGATCAATATGCATTACCTCTTGCTCTTTTCATTTAATAATGAAAAGTACTCTATCACTATTTATACCTGTGTCATTTGTCATAATAGTCCATGGTATGGACGTGCGTAATTTAACCAGTTCTCTGCTCATAGATGTTTAAATTGGTTCCTGTTTTTCACGACGAGAAGCAATGCTCTAATAAATTTTTTATATACAAATTTGTGCACTTGTGCAAGCACTGTGATAGTATTAACACCTAGGAGTGAAATTATTGAGTCAAAAAAAGAAAAGACGCACATTTAAGTTTTGATAGCTATGACCAAATTATGACCATGATTTTTTGTTTGTTTTACCAATTCTGAGTTTTAACAAACTTAAATTTTTGCCTATCTGATGTCTGAAAGTGACAGGACAGTGTTGCTTGAATTCACCAGCTGACAAGGAGGCTGTGAATTTTTTCATGTTTATTGATCATTCAGGTCTTTCTGTGAATTCCAGTACTTCATGTATTCTGCCCACTTTACTTGTTATATTACTTTTTTTTTCTCCATATTAATTTGCAGGCAGTCTGTATGGTGGGTCTTAATCCTTGGTCTGTTATATATGCTGAAAATATATACTCACCAAGTCTGCGGCCTGATTTTTAAATGTGTTTAAGGTCATGTTTGTCCTACAAAAGCTTAATATTTTGTAGTTATTAGATTCTTTCCTTCACAGTTCCTGGTTCCTATGTCTTTCATCTTTAATGCACCATAATAAAGGTAGTCTACATTATTTTACAGTTGTTTTTAATTTATTATTAATTACATACAGGAAAATTCTGCCCTGGTAGTCCAGCACTCTGAGTTTTAGCAAATTCATACAGCCATGCAACCACCACCAGGAACAAGCAACGAAACAATACTATAAACCCTCAAATCCACTCACGCCCTTCTTCCCAGGCCAATCCACAGCAACTACAGACCTGTTTTCAAGGACTTCTCATGTGAATGGAATTACAAAGCATGCAGACTTTTATCTGACTTCTTTCATTTAGCATAATGCACGTGGGACCCGTCCATGCTATGTGTATTACCAGCTCTTTCTGTTGCTGAATGGTATTCCAGTGTCGGGAAGGACCGACCAGTTTGTTGACCCATTCACCAGCCAGAGTGCACTTGGGTTGTTTCTGATATTTGGCTACTATGAATAAAAAACCATTATGGACATTCATGTAAAGATGAATATAAGTTTTCTTCTCTCTTGGCTAAATACCTAAGAGAGGGAATGCTGAATCATATCCTGTGTGTATGCATGTGCATGTCCGTGGCTAACCTTAATTTAAGCTTATCAATCTGTCTTTCAGAGTGACTGCACTGATTTGCTTTCCTACCTGCAATGTATGGGGTTCCAGTTGCTCTGCAAGTAGTATTGTCAGGTTTTTGAAAAACATTCTAACAAGTGGATAGTGGTACCACATTGTACTTTTGATTTGCATTTCCCTAGCAACTAAAGATGTAGACTGTCTTTCAGGGCATTTGCCATCATTTGTCTTTGTTGGGGAAATGTCTGTTCAAATCTTTTGACTATTTTTTAAATTGAGTTATTTCTTTTTTTAGTATTGAATTTGTAAAGTTCTTTATTTTACCAGTAGGAATTCTTTATTAGATATGAAATATGCAACTCTATGTCCTAGTCTGTAGCTTTTTAATTTTTATTCTTTAAAAACATTTTTTTGCCCTGGCTCATGGCAGAGTGTTGTCCCAGAGGTTGCCAGTTTGATCCTGAGGTCACCAGCTCAATCCTACGGTGGCCAGCTCAATCCCAAGGTCACCAATTTGAGTCCTGGTCAGGGCACATATGAGAAGCAATCAATGGGTGCACAACTAAATGGGACAATAAATTGATGCTTCTTTTTTTCTCTCTCCCTTCCCCCCTCTCTTCCTCTCTCTCCAAAAATTTTATTTAAAAAATTTTTCAGTTACAATTTACATTCAGTATTATATTGAATACCTGAAACTGTTCAGATATACAGCATAACAGTTAAATATTTATATAACTTATGAAATGATCCCCTGATAAGTCTGGTTACCCATCTGACATCACAATTTCTCATTTTTTAAGTGTCATTTGCAGAGAAAATTTTCATTTTGATAAACTTCAACTCACAATTTTATTTTTGTTATGGATCATGCTGTTAATATAATATCTAAGAAATCTTTGTGTAACCCAAGTTCACAGAGTTTTGTTTTGTTTTTTTTTTCTAATTTCAGGTTTTACATTTAGGTCTATGATCCATGTTGAGTTAATTTTATATGAGATGCAAGGTATAAATTGAGGTTCAAGTTCTTACATATGGGCATCCAATTGCTTGAGCCTCATCCATTGAACATAGTATCCTTTCTCCATTGAATTGTGTTTGCAACTTTGTCAAAAGCCAACTTGCTACTTTGTTGTTTCTTGAATCTCTCTTCTATTGCATTAATCCCTTGTCTTGTATCAGTACTACTTTGTTGCTTTTTGTTTGTTTTTGTGACAGAGAGAGACAGAGAAAGGGACAGATAGGGACAGACAGACAGGAAGGGAGAGAGATGAGAAGCATCAATTATTTTTTGTGGCACCTTAGTTGTTCATTGATTGCTTTCTCATATGTGCCTTGACAGGGGGGGCTACAGCAGACTGAGTGACCCCTTGCTTAAGCCAGTGACCTAGGGCTCAAGCTGGTGAGCCTTGCTCAAACCAGATGGGTCTGCGCTCAAGCTGGTGACTTCAGACTTTTGAAACTGGGTCCTCTGCATCTCAGTCCGACGTTCTATCCACTGCACAACCACCTGGTCGGGTAGTATCACCCTGTTCTTATCACTAGTTTTTAACTCTTGAAATCAGATAGTATGAGTCCTTCAACTTTGTTCTTTTCCAAAATTGTTCTGGTTATTTTAGTTCCTTGGTCTTCTCGTTTCAATTTTAGATATGATATCTAACAAAAAATAATTCCACTGGGATTTTGACTAGGATTGCATTGATTCTATATATCAATCTTGCAAGAATTGACACCTTTTCAATAATGAGTCTTCCAATACATAAAGACTGTCTCTCCATTTATTTAGGTGTTTGCTGTCTTTCATTGGAAATTTATATTTTTAAGTATAAGGAAAATATATAGTTTGTTAAATTTATACTAAATATTTCATTTTGAGAGGGGGTACCAAAATGGTACTGGTTTTACTGGTAAATAATACTTTTTTCAAATTTTGATTTCTATTCATCATTAGTATATAGAAATACTATTGATTATTGTATACTGCAACCTTACTAAAATTACTCTTTAGTTCTAGTAACACTTGGTAAATTCCTTTTCTAAATAGACAATATTGTCTTAGAATAGACAGTCTTATTTCCTCCTTTCCAATCAATATGACTTTTCTTGCCTTATTGCCCTAGCTAAAAGTTCTGTGATAATGTAAGATGGAACAGAAGGGAGAGAGTCAACGTCCTTGGCTTGTGTCCAGTCTCAGGAAAATAATTTGCTCTTTTGTTGTAGTAATATAAGGTTATAGTAATTAAAGATATAGAAATATAAAAATATGGAAGATATCTAAAAGTAATTAAAATGATATTAAAAATAATTATTAAAATTAAATAAAGTTAGGTCATTTGGATAGGAATTAATATAGTGGCTTAGTGCCATAACTCTGTAATGTGATAAACAGACTCTGATTTACAAGCAGAGCCCAATTAGTGTGTGTGTGAAGTTATACCTACATAAGAAGTGGCTTGGTGTTATTTACATTAACTTTGTAAACTGACGTAAATAAGAACATCTTAAAAAGAGTTTGGAGGTAAACATTTCAGTAGATTGACATAGAGGGGATTCCCTGCAAGGAACTCCCAAAAAGGTGGTTTGAGGTGATAATCCTATAGATTGACACCTGTTAGAAGGCGTTGGCCAGAAAAGGTACTAAAGCTGAGCCCCCCCCCCCGCCCCCCGCTGCAGTAGTCGCCCAGACTCCAACGTTGATGTGGACTGTCTCCATGCCGCTCTGAGCTCTGACTAAAGCCAGCCAAGAGGAGCACGCCGATGGGACCCCCTTAAGCTGTACCCAGGCACGCCAAAAGGATTTGTGAGTAATAAATTGCCTCTGTGATTATTGCAACTAATTTGTGTGTCAGTCATGTCTTTCCTCTGGTGGCACTTAACAGTAGCATCCTCACAGAGCTGCCTCAAGAGTAATCTTGAAGAGGCTGCCAGCCCTGCTGATAAGCAGGAGGGTCCCACTGCACGGGGAAGTTGAATCAGGGATGCCTGATTGACGTAGAGCTTGGGCTCTACTGGGACATCTTTCATCATTAACTACAATGAAGTATTTTTCCTTTTTTTTTTTAGTAGATGCCCATTATCAAATTAAGGACATTCTTTTCTATTGCTAGTTTTCTAAGTGTTTTAAATCATGAATTGATCTTGAATTTTGTCAAATGCTTATTTTACATTTATTAAGATGATTATCCCAGTACTTTTTTTTCTTTTAAGTTAAAGGAGGGGAGATAGTGAGGCAGACTCCCACATGCAGCCTGACTGGGATCCACCCTGCAAACCCAGCAGGAGCCAATGCCCTGAGTACCAAGCTATTTTTAGCACACAAGACTGATGAGCTCTGAAGGAGCTGTCCTCAGTGCCAAAGACTGTGCCAGAACCAATCAAGCCACTGGCTGAGGGAGGAGAAGAGGAAGAGAAGGAGGAGGGGTGAAGAAGCAGATGGTTGCTTCTCCTGTGTGCCCTGACTGGGAATTGAACTGTGGACATTCATTTGCCAGCCTGACGCTCTATCCACTGAGCCACCAGCCAGGGCCTTATACCAGCACTTTTATTTTTGTGCTTAGATTTCTAATTCACCTAGAATATACTTTTTGTATTGTGTGTGGAAGTGATGGAACTTTCTTTCCCCAAAAATGATTAATTGTTGAAACCCTTTAAAAAAACTGCCCATCACCTCCCTACAGATTTGAAATGCCACTTCTGTCATGTATATTGAACACTCACAAATATACATATTCTTTCTGGACCATCTCTTCTGTTTCATCAATTTATCTGTCTGTTCTTATGGCAGTCTGCACTGAGTCAATTAGTAAAGCTTAGTGATATGTTTTAATCTGCTAAAACAAATTATTCCTGTTATTTTTGTTTTCCAGATCAATTTGAGTCAGCTTAACAAATTCCACACAGAAAGAAACCTGTTGATAGATTTTTTGGGGGGATAGCATTAGATTTATAAATTTGGGGGAATAATTGTGATTTTACAGCACTGAGCTTTTCTGTTGAAAAAAAAGTGTCTGTTTCTCTGTTTCTCCATGCATTTATTCAGGTCTTTATCTGTTGTAAATTTTAATTCCATTGTATACCTTCATTAATGACAATATTTATATATGGTAGTCACTTTACCAGAATCTTACTAATTCTAAAGTTCATTAGACACTTTTCCTGGATTTTTTCCAGGTGGTTAGGAATATCATCTGCCCAAAGTAACACTTTTGTATCTTTCTTTCCAATATTTATGTATCTTATTTCTTACCTTTTTTTTTTTTTTCCATTATTTCATTGAATGGGACATCTATTTCAATGCTGAATGGTAGTGGTAGGGTCAATACCTGTATCGTTCCTCATTCTAATGGGAATGCTTCAAATCTTTCATGATTAAGTATAAAGTTTGTTGTAGACTTTTTTTAAATTTAGGTGAGAGGAGGGGAGATAGTGAGGCAGACTCCCACATGCGCCCCAACCAGGATCCACCTGGCAACCCCATCTATGGCTGATGCTCAGTACCAAGCTATTTTTAGCACCTGAGGCTGATGAGCTCCAACAGAGCTATATTCAGCATCTGGGGCCATACTTGAACCAATTGAGCCACTGACTGTGGGAAGGGAAGAGGGTGAAAAAGGGGAAGTGGAATGGGGAGAAGCAGATGATCGCTTCTCCTCTGTGCCCTGACCAGGAATTGAACCCAGGACATCTATATGCCAGGCCAATGCTCTATCCACTGAGCAACTGGCCAGGGCCTGTTGTAGATTTTTGACAGAGGCATCTTTTCAAATGGAGGACACTTTCTTCGATTACTTCTTTACTAAGATTTCCTTTCTAAACTAGGAATGTGTGTTGCATTTTATCAACTACTTTTTTGGGCACCTATTTATAATCATCTTTTTTTCTCTTCAAAGAATACAAGGAATTCTACTAATGGTATTTTTCTACTTTCCAATTACTCTTCTTTTCCTGGGATAAGCTCAATTTGGGCATAATGTAGTATTTTATTAAAACTCTGCTAGATTTGATAAGCTAACAATTTATTTAGAAATTTTGTACTTATTTCATAAGTGAGACTTCTTTTTTAGTTTTATGTCCATCAAATTTCAGAACTATGGTAATAGTTACTGCTTAGATGAACTGAAAAGCATTCAATTTGTCTTATAGGCTAGAAACCACTTATATATACAACATGGGAAATATCTGTTTATTCATTTTGGTAGCTCCAAATTGCAAAACTACATACTTGGATCCAGTGCTTTTTATTTTTATAAAGTGGATTTTAAATTATCTTTTCATCTATTTTTTTAGGGGATGGTCCATAGTCTTTCTCCTTATTGAATCAACTTTGTCATTTGTACTTTTATGGGTCAAACATTTCACTTTCAATTTTAATTGCATTCATTTAAAGTTATACACAGCAATCACCGAGCTTTTTCCCCTTTTCTCGTTCCTTACATTATTTATATCTCCTTGTTATTTATTTTTCCTAAATCTGATTCACTAAGAGTTCATCTGTTTTGTTGGTCTTGACAAAAAAAGTAACAATTGGTTTTCGTAATGAGGCCCAATTATTTTTCAAATTTCATTGATGTCTACTTTTATTCTTGTTCTCTTTCCTTTTATTTCTTTGGGTTTATTTTTTCGGTTCTTTCTCTAGCTCTAAGTTGAATGCTTAGTTTATTTTCACAATTTCTGTTTTCTACAAGCACTTAATGCTGTACAGCTTCCCATTTGTACCCACTTTGGCGGCACTCTCGAGGTGTAGTGTGCTCATTTGTTCATTTCTAAGGAGTTTGTAATTTCAATTTTAATTCCTCTTGAATCCAAGTTAATTAGAAGTGTGCTTTCTCATTTTCAAGAGGATCAAGATTTTTTTTTGTCTCTCATTTTTCCTACTTTTTGTTGTTAAATAATAATTTTATATATGTGTTCAGTGAATGGAAATTGAGTTTTACTTTATAGAATCTATTGATTTTTTTCTCTGTAAACCTCCCATGTTAAATTTTAAAAACACACACACACACATACACGCACACACATATAATATCCATTATTTTCTTTGAGAATAAAATTTAACAGTGTCAATTGAATCTTCCATAGCCGTATTTTTTGTGTGTGCTTGAAATGTCAATTTGGTTTTCTTTGTTGCATCCGTTTCTATTACTGAGTTCTAAATTCCTAGGTCATTTGGATACTTATGTTAAATCAGTGTCACCCCAATAAACTCAGTTTAAAAAAGAATTCCTAGGTCATTTAAAGTGTTCTAGGTAAACAGCATAGAGCTGGTTTCGGGTCCTTCTTTTCCAATCTAAGGGGCTGTCTTTTCTTAGGGTTTGTAAATCCACTCACATTGTGATCACTAATACTTTGGATTAATTCTTGCATCCTATTTTGTGCATCCTGTCTACTTTGTTACAGTTTCTCCTTTCCCCCTTTGTTACATTGATGACATTTCCCTATTTAACTTGTTTCTTTTAATGATTAGGTAGTTACATAGCCTATTTCAATTTTTCTAGTGCTTCCTCTAATTTTAGCACATGCTTAAACTTGCCTTATAGAATCAGTATCTTCAATTATTGGATACAAGCAGCTTCTCTCTGAGCAAGTCAAGAACCTTTTAGTGACTTTGCTTTTTTGCTTTTCTCCTTTGGCCCTGCTACCTCCCCAGGAAAGATCGGTAGGGATTTTAGTTCCAGATTCTTTTCTATCTCCCTTTCTCACTCTCTCTTCCTCTACTCTCCTCAGTCAATAGTGATTTTAAATTTCACCGCAAGTTTTGCTGCTTTGTCACCAGATTTTGTGTCCCTCGTGCCTTCCTCTTTCATTCATTTTTCCTTTTTCCCGAAACACATTGTTTAAGTTGTTCTTCCTGAGAGGGTGCTTGAATGGTATATTCTCTGAACCCTTATATTTCTGAAAGTGTTTTTTTTTTCTCTCACACTTGAATGATGTGTTGAATTCGAAGTTCAAAATAATTTTCCCTTGGAACCTTGAAAGCTGTGCTTCATTGTCTCCCCAAAGCCACTGCGGCTGATGAGAAGCCTCCCTCCTAATGGCCACGGGCCCCACCTCTCTCCTCCTTGGAGCCCAGAAGGCAGAATAAAAGGGAAATCCAACTGAATGTCCCTAGGGCTGCTTCCTCGATCCATGCCACTTCTTAATAACACATTCGTTCAATAAATTTTTTTTGTGTGTATGTACTGTTCCAGGCTCTGAACTGAGATTTAAAAAAGAAAAGAAAAAGAAAGAGAAGAATTTCATACACACAGAAAAGTGTAAAGAATAACATAGCACACAGGAATAAACCCACCACCCCTATTGATAAATTTTATCTTTTGCCTTATTTGCTTCAGGATTTAAAAAAATAAAACACCAAAGAATCTGTTGTAATCCTATTCTTTTTCCTCCCACACCACAGATAATAGCTGAACAAAATTTGGTGTTTATCACACTCATTAATGCAGTATACCTTTAGTACAGGGGTCCCCAAACTTTTACACAGGGGGCCAGTTCACTGTCCCTCAGACTGTTGGAGGGCCGGACTATAAAAAAAACTATGAACAAATCCCTATGCACACTGCACATATCTTATTTTAAAGTAAAAAAACAAAACGGAACAAACACAATATTTAAAATAAAGAACAAGTAAATTTAAATCAACAAACTGACCAGTATTTCAATGGGAACTATGGGTGTGGATGCATCCTGTGCTCCTCTCACTGACCACCAATGAAAGAGGTGCTCCTTCCGGAAGTGCAGCAGGGGCCGGAATAATGGCCTCAGGGGGCCGCATGTGGCCCACGGGCCGTAGTTTGGAGACCCCTGCTTTAGTATACAGATATACTATAAATATATATGGATGAATGCTCTATGGAAGAACAATAGGGTTTATTATATGCCTGTGTGTGTTCTGATCATATTGCATCTATTTAACTGCTTTTCACTACAACGCAATAAAGTAGACACTATTATTATTCCCTTTTTATAAATAAAGAGAAGTAACTTAATCACGTAGCTGGTGACTCAGCAAGTCATGGCACCTGAACCAGGTAGGCAGCCTGGCTGCTTAGTTTGTGCTATTAAAAACTAGAACATGATACTTTAGTAATAATTCCCATCTCTCTAAACCTTATGTAAATGATATTATATCAGACACATCTCTTCTAAAACGTTGGGTGTTTTTCTATTGTGGCTAGTTTTGTTTCCCCCTTTATGTTTACTATTGTATAATAGTACCTTGTACTTTTTTAAGGTTTTATTTCTCGATTTTGGGGAGAGGAGAGAGAGACAGAAAGGGAGGAAGAGCAGGAAGTATCAACTCATAGTAGTTGCTTGTCATACTTGCCTTGACCGGGCAAGCCAGGGTTTTGAACTGGCGACCTCAGCATTCCAGGTCGATGCTTTATCCACTGCACCACCACAGGCCAGGTGTGCCTTGTATTTTTATGAACTGCTTCAGAAATTCACAGCAAGTGTTGCACTGAACATGTTTGTAGCTGTCTTCTAGGACTAAGGACAAGCGTTTTTTGAAGGTATATACTGAGGTGTGAAATTTCGGATCCACGGGGCATGGACATCATCATCTTGCTACGCTACTTTGTATTCCCTCCATGTGAAAGGGAGGGGGATTACATCTCGTGCTGGGATTTGAATCCAGTGTGTTAGACTCCAAACATATTGCTGAACTATTGGGCCATTATACTGCAGAGATTCCTATCACCCACTTTCTTTATTAATATACACACCTCAGTTGGGCCTTTGCTCTCAGTCTCATTATGTAAAAATATTTCCTGATTATTTACTATGTGCTTATTCTTCCTGTCAATGGTCATTTTTAAAAGCCACAACACTGCAGGCTTTGACAAGTATTTAAAATTAGTCAAATAAAAGCTCACCTGTTTTTCAGGTGACTTGGAAATGAACACGAGACTCAATGTAACATGTAATCTCAGCTGGATCTTAAAGAAACCAGACCACTGAAACACAGAGGTTTTATCAAGAATTGAAATCTAAAACATTAGATTTAATTAGATTACATAAAACAGAAAATATTAGATTTTTATAGTTTTATACAAGCCATTAGCTTTTAAAATACTTAGATATCATTATACAAAACATTAGCGAGAAATCATTATATGTAACGTTTTGAGAAACTCTACCAAGAATTAGAATTCTGGTCCACCAAGAACATCCATAGAAAAACATGACTTTTAAAAAGAATTCTATTATCCTGATTTTGAGTCAGAGATGTCGGCCAAACTGTCAACTGGAAGAGCTTCAGACTCATAGATCGAAGGGCTTATTCAGCATCTTCATCTAGGTGTCTAAAATACACCTTACCGTGTCTAAAACCAAACTCCCACTTTCCACCTCCTAAATCCTGCTTCCTCGACAGTCTTTCTTATCTCAGTTGCTGGCCTGAAATTCTTGAGAGTCGCTGGTGAGTCCTCACCCTCCCCTCTGTCCTCCATGCAAGACATTAGCAGGCAAGTGCTCCTCACTCTACCTGCAAAAGGCCTCCAGACTGACCACCTCTCACTCTCCTCGTGGCTGTCGCAATGGACTAAAGTGCCATTGTCTTTTGCTTGGGCTCTGCAGCAGCTACTTGGTGTCCTGCTTCTACTCCTGTTCTCACTCTAGTCTGTTTGCCACCTGCAACAACCAGGGTGAAACTTTAAAAAGTAATTCATTCAGATCATGCCACTGCTCAAAATTTGCCCTAACACTTCCCATTTCATTCTTTATATTGGTTTGCAAGGTCCTACATGACTGGCCTCCCTTTGGTCCTTACCCCTGAACCCATTCATCTCCTCCCGTGCCCTTAGCTTCTCTTTCCCTTCATTCACTCTGCGTTAGTCTTGTGTTGGCAGAATAATGACTCGCCAAAAGCATCCCCATCCTAATACCCAGAACTAGTGAAGATGTTACATTATTACAGTAGTCTGACCAAAACATGATGGTGGTTTGGTTAGGGTATTAGCAGGGAAAATGAGAAAAGTAAATGGTCAAAATACAGTGTAAAGGTAGAATTAGCCAGCCATGCAGATGAGTTAAATGTGGGGGCTAACAGAGAGGGTGTGGTCAAGAATGCCACCCACTTTCCCAGTTTGAGCAGCAGGATGGACAAAAGTGCTATTTACTGAGACAGAAATAATTCAGAAAAACTGAATTTGGAGGTAACAACCAAGAATTCAGCTTCTTGAATATATTAAGTTTGAAATATCTGTGAGATGTGGCAGGAAGGGTGGGGAGTTAGCAAGTAGTCAGATGGATATAAGACTACCTGCCCTCTCTGAAAAACAGATCTGGTGAAAAGATAATTTCATAAGGTATTAGTATGAGGGTGTACCAAAGCCGGGGAAAATGTCAAAAAGGATCTAGAGAGAGTGGGTAGGATTGAGAGAAGAGGACATTGTACAGAGTTCTGTAGAACTTGAAACTTTAAAGTAGGAAAAATGAGCAATTAAGACTGAGAAGGAATACCCTGGCCATGTAGTTCAGTTGATTAGGGCATTGTCCCAATACACCAAGGTTGTGGGTTTGATCCCCGATGAGGGCACATAGAAGAATCCACCAATGACTGAGTAAATAAGTGGAACAACAAATCAATGTTTCTTTCTTTCTCCTTCCCCTCTCTCTAAAATCAATCAATAAATAAGACTGAGAAAGAACAATTAGAGACAGAAGAAAGCCCAAAAGAATAGAGTATTACAGAAGCCCCCTCCAAAAAAAAAAAAAAAAAGAATGTTTCAAGGATTACTCAACTGCTCTGAGACTGCTGGTAATTGGAGGTGGGATTTAGCAACATGATTGATGTCGATCTTTTCTTTTTCTTTGGAAGAAACATTTTTTCTTGTAATAAAATATATGTAACATAAAATTTACCGTGTTAACCATTTTTAGGTGTATAGTTCAGTGGCATTAAGCACATTCACAGGACTGTGCATCAGTGTTGGTCTTAACAAAAATTTCTGTAGCAAAGTGAGAGCTAAATACCGGAGTGATTTTAATCATGCAGAGGTGTAAGGAAATGGTACTAGAGAATACAGAGTATATGCAGCTCTTAAGAAACGTAGCTGTGACAGGGACTGTGGCTCGGTGTCTGTAGCTAGAGGAGGATATAGAATCAGGAGAGATAGCATGTTTGTTTTATTAATACTGGAGATATTAGTCCATTATTGAATGCTGCTTTAAATTATTCTATAGAGAAGGAGAAACAAAAGGTATTTAATGGGCTGACTATCCCAAGAAAGTAAGAAGGGAGGGGGTTGTGCCCCATGAGAATATACTGGCATTTTCCAAAAGCCAGGGATTGGGAGGGGAGGCTGGCACAGATGCAGACTGATTTGCAGTATTTCTGGGAAGTTCAGTGTCTATTGGAGACTGGCAATCCTGAATGGAGAGTGATACTGACCTGCCAGTTTATATATTTCTACTCCTTTGTTCTATGTGTATTTATAGAATGCCTACTATGTGCCCCCTTTGAATCACTTGTGACCAATGATATGGACAGGCCAGCCTCTCAAGCCTTCAGGAACACCTCTTTGGTTGCTCTGTAAGCTTCTGAATGGCCTGGGGAGAGACATCATTTCTGTAACGTTTACTGCAAGGCCACAGGATATCCTACAGTGAGAAATTACCCTTATTCTATTTTCCTTTTCAAATGATCCCCCATCACACTTCCAGAGCCAATTCCTGAGAGATTTCACAATATGCACAGGTTACAGAATAGCTCAAGTGACAGAATACAAGCTGTATAGAAAACCCCTAAGTCATCAACTTACACCACTGATACCCTGTCCATTATCCTGTGAATCCCTTGATCTCAAGAAACAATAAGAAAACCCCACTCCATTTCCAGTGAAACTGCTTATGCCCAAGGCATCTCTTCTGCAATTTCTTCCAATTCTGCAGCTTAGCCAGAGAAATCTCTCAGGGGTCCTTCCCATCGGTGACACCAGGCGTCTTCCTCTGGACGGGGAACAGCTCCTCCAACAACCTCCGAACCAGTATTAGTGTTCCAACCTCAAGCCCCTCTGTGGCACTGCTGCTCCAGAATTCAACAGGGTCATCAAAACAATTTGCAATATCAGCACCACATCCACAAATTAAATAAATAAATAAATAAGCAAATTGCTATACTACAATATAAACTCCATGAGAGCAAGAAGTGTTTTGTTGTTTATTTTTGTTGTTGTTGTTCACTAATGCAATTCCTGCTGCCTAGAAGAATGCTTGGTATTCAGAAGGCCATCAGTGTGAACTGGCTGAATGAATGTAATATTTAGAACCACATGCCAATACTAGGGCAGGACACTCATTAGCAAAATGATGTTTTTGGATCCTACTAGCATTGCTCAGAAATTGCTGGTGTCCCTTGGTACCATGCACCTTATACCTCCTTTACTTCAGAAAGCACTTCCCTTAGGTAATCACCTCCACAAAAGTAAGTATTACTTTTTTCTGTACTGTTGATAGGAAAGATCCCGTCATCCAGGGAAAACACCCTTCTGAAAATTTAGTGTTTTAAGAAAGTAAGAAGGGAGGGGTGGAATGATGAAGTATTTAGAACTGGATAACAAAAGCAGTACTTTGAAAACTTGTGGGATACAGAAAAACAAGAAAAAATTTTCTTCTAAATGAATGGATAGCCCTCAATGATACTTTAGAAAATAAGAAAAATTGGACATAAATGTGTTAAGTATTTAGCTTGAAAAGCTTTTTTAAAAAGAAATGAATAAGTGTTCAACTCAAAAAAATGAGGTGAATAAAAATGAATGCAGAAATCCAAGGTATATATTTAAAAGAAAGAGACATGATCTGCTAAAGCTATTTCAAAAGACTATAAACAAACCCGCTAAAATAGTGCACACACACAAACATATATCAAGAATGAAAAGTAGGCTATAACTGTAGAAGCTATAGAGAATTTCTAAGTAATAAGAGAATGCTTTGAAACATATAGCAGAATTTTAAAGGCTTAAATATAATATCATAAAGAAAAATGTAATTTATCAGAATTGACTCAAAAAGAAATACAAAACCCAAATAAACCAATAAACATGAAAGAAATTGATTTAAATTTTCAAAATATTATTTCACAGATAAGATTTATTAATTAACATTAAGATACAACAAAAGAAATACCTATCTCATCTAAACTGTTACAGAAAATAGAAAAAGGGAAATTTCTAAATGCATGGTATGAGGGTAGCATATCATACAAAACGGGCTAGACTCAGGAAGGAGGCATAAAAATTGGTGGGAGAAATATCAATAATTTGAGATAATGCAGATGACACCATTCTTGCTGACAAAAAGTAGCAATGATTTGAAACGATTTCTGAGGACAGTGAGGGAGGAAATTGCCACAATAGGACAGCATGTGAACATCAAGGAGACAAGAATCATGAAACAAAGATTTTAAAGATGTTGCTTATCCTGGTTCAGGCACCAATTCAAATGGAGATGGCCACCAAGAAGTCAAAAGGAGGCTGAGACCCTGAAGGGCAGGAATGCAAGAATTATGGAAGATCAAGTATGTGCCATTAGAGACCACACCCATATAGTCCCATTTACTATGCAGGGATGTGCAAGTTGGACAGTGAAGAAGACTGATAAGAATGGCTTATTTCTAATATGGGGCTGGAGGGGAGCTCTACAGATACCCTAGATTTCCAGGAGAGAAACAAGTGGGTCCTAAGCTGGGGACATTGCTGGAGGCAAAAAGGACAAAACTGATGTTGTCCTTGGGATAAATCAAGAGAAAGCAGGAAAAACAGAAGGCAACAAGGAAATGAGAAAAAAACAAACATGAAATGGGTTGATTCCATAAAAGAAGCCATGGACACGAGTCTGCAGGAGCCGAGCAGGGCTATTGAGGACAGGACAATTATGGACATCACTTATTCATAGTGTCGCCAGGAGTTGAAATCAACTCCATGGCACATAACAACAATAACTTTGATACTAAACATGGGCAAAAGCAGTGCAAGAAAATTATAAGCCAATATCACTTGTGAACATAGGTGCTAAAATTAGAAAGCATTCACAAATTGCATGAAGCCATGTAGTAAAAACAAAGTACACATGACAAAACAAGGTTTATCTCATAATCCAGGCATAAGTCCACATTAGAAAAATCTGTCAGTGACCATGACATTATCACATCAAAGACAAAAATCTCAGTATTTCAATAGTTTTAGAAAAGAGCACTTAATTAAAGGCAATATTTAGTTCATGATTTAAAAATATCCCTCCTTTAAATTCAACTGGGATAGAAGGGAACTCTTCAGCCTGATAAAGGGTTTCTACCAAAAACTTGCAACAAGTATAAATAATGACAACACATTAGAAACATTCTCAATGAGCTAGAAATAGGAAAACAATGCTTGCTCTCACCCTCAACATTTAATGTTATATTGGAGGTGCCAGCCCACCCACTGAGATAAGAAAGGGGGGAAGTATTAAGAGTGTTATTTACAGATAGTGGTTATCTACAGGGACATACAGGAGAATCTGCAAATAAACTATTTAATAAGAAGGTTCAGCATGTTTGCTACAACAAGATGATTCCAAAATCAGTAAATTACCAAATAGCAGCAATGAGCAATTAAAAACCTTAAAAAGAACTGAATTTAGAACCACACCAAAACTTTAAGTTACTTAGGAATGAATCTAAAAAGAGGTATAAGAGTTTCATAAACAAATCATAAAATGTTCCTGAAGGACATGAAGCCATCAGAATAATATTAATGTATTAGATGACTCAATTTTATAACAATGTCACATCCCCCAAAAATTTAATCTATAAGTTTAACTTGGCAAAATACCAAAAAGGTTGTTCAGTGGAAGTTGACAAGCTGATGTTAAAGTTAGTATGGAAGGACAGAAGTCCAGAACTAACCAGGACAATTTTTTAAATGAACAAAGGGGGGAAATGACCTTCTGGACACGACGACTATAATTATAAAGCCATAATAATTAAAACAGCGTGGTATTAGCTCCGAATTGGTTTGATCAGTGGAAAAGGACAAAGTAGGAACATATCCATGAGTATATGGAAATTTAATTTACAGTCACGGTGGCATTACAAATTAATGGGGGTATGAAAGAGTGTTCAGTAAATTGGGGGTAGAACAATAGGTTTACCACGTGGGGGAGAGGGGGAGTAAAATTAAATTGGTACTTTACACCATTACAAAAAGTAAGTCACAGATGGATCAACTTTGCAAGTGTAGAGAGAAAAACTTTACAGCTCCGAGAAAAAAACAAACATTAGAGGTCGTTTTCACGGCATCAGGTATGGAGTGCGTCCTTTAATAAGACACACAAATGACACAAACTATAAAGAATCAATGACCATGACTACATTTTCTATATATAAATTTTCTATAGCACAAAAGACATCAAAAGCAAGTTAAGAGAGGAGTCACAGGCTGAGACAATAAAATGTTTACATGCATGAACTTCTACAAATTTAGAGGGGAAAAAAGATGGAAATATTTATAGCCCATTGGAAAAATGGGTGACTGTGAAAAAACTAATCGCAGTCTCAGAAACTTAAATAACCAATAAAATGCTCAAGTGCACTAGCAGTGAGGGAAATTAAGATAAAACAATGAAATACTGGGTCTTTAAAAAAATCAAACTGTCAGATATAAGAAAAGTCTGAATTTGAAAAGTACTGGAGGTCATGTGAGGGAAACACCTCTCATACTGATGGGTGTGTAAACTTAAAAACCATTTGGCAGTCTCTAATAAAACTGGAAATGTGTGTAGGTCCCCCACAGAGAAATCCTCACATATGTGCACAGGACACATGTATACATAGGTTCATACTAGCATTGCCCCCGATACCAAAATATTGGCAGCAGCTTAAATATTCATCAATAGGGGAATGAATAAACCTCACATTCATATGCATGGATTTACAATATACAATTAAAATGAATGAATTGGATGTGTCTTTATCTCCATGGAGAGAGAGAACAGAAACATGCAATGAAGAAGAAGAAAAAAAGTCACAGACTAGTAGGTACAGTCTAACACCACACGTGTACATTTTAAAAAATCAAACAAAGTAACATTCTGTGTTTTTATAAGTTCATTTGTTGTAAAAGTGCAAAAACTAAATTGTAAAGTTACATACCAAATTTCATGACAGTGTTTGCCTTTGGAGAAAAGGGTAGGGGATAGTTTTGGAGAGGAATACAAAGGGATTTCATTTTTATCAGAAATGTTAACTACTTCCATTTAAAAAATAGACCTGAAGCAGGTATGGCAAAGGGTTAACATTTACCAGTTTTGTGAGACAGGTAACTGGATGCTTGTGATAGTCTCTGCATTTTAAAATATCTTTACATTTTCCTAAACAATAAAATTAAAAGGAAAACAGCTAGGAAAAAGAATTCTGTCTCTTTTAGAATTTTAATATGTGTAGATTGAGAGTTAACTCTAAAATTTTGAGGCAAGCAACTTTACAATAATTATCTGTTTCAGAATGGCATCCCCACAAAAACAATGAAGCTGTCAGCAGGATAAAATCAGTGAAATGAATAGATTCTATAGGTATCAATATAAACAGTTCTCAAAATCACACTGAGGAGAAAAAGTAAGTTGCAAAATGACATGTACACTGCTGTACCATCTATAAATAAAATTTAAAATACATAAGCACAGATACATGTTTACATATAAACATATATAAATAATTGGGCAATAAAGTATAATAACAAATGCTGCAAAATACATACATTATAATGCTGATTATTTAGAGAGGTAAGGAGGGAAAAAGGTGAAAGGGAGAGAAATAAAGTGACATTCAACTCTGTCATCTTTAATATAAATTAAAAACCTGAAACAAATGACATCTATTTCACATTTGATTATTCTAGGAAGTAAACACATAAAGGTATGTTATTCTTGATGTATATGTATTTTTAATTTTCAAAAGAAAAAGCCCTGAAGAATTACAAACAAAATGCACATAATTCAAGATATCAGTAAAGCTGTGTACATCAAAAACCCTGCTCTGATCATGCTTAAAAATCATCCTGTTTGCTTTTCTTTATTTTCAATTTTTTAAATATCAAAGGAGGAAATAAATAAAAGCAATAAAGACATATAAAAATATATAACCTGTATCTGATTATATATAAAAAAAGAAATGCCCCCACAACCACAAAACAGCATATGAGCAATTCTATACCATTTGCTGCATTTTTCTCATTTTTAATTTTTGTCTGAAGAAAAATAAAAGCTGTTGTCTAATTAGAAACGTGACTTTCTACTATAAAAATTGTGGGAGTCCACTTTAATGTTTTTATCTCGCTAGCAGTCTATAATTTATATTTCAGCGTGGAAATTTGTTCGTATGCCTGTGACAGGTTAATGCAGTTTAAACATGCATTTTTCTTTCGTTGGCTGAATAGTTAAATCGTTACTCAAAGGATTTTAAGTTTCAATTTCAACCATGAGAGGATTCTTTGCTTTTCCAAGGTTAAAAATGTTTCCGATTCAAAACGCTATTAATTAATGGCTACGTAGTGGATCTATTTAGGGACTCGGTACCGACCCGGGCTTAACAGCGGAACTGTTAAATGCGAAAACTTTTTTTGCTGCAGACAGAGGGAGATTTTAAATTCGGGCTGACAAGCGGCGGACAGGGGAGAACTGCAACCGCAGCCGCTTCGCGAACGATCGTCATTAGGAATCGAAAGACAGGTCAGGTATTAGCGGGTTTTTTTCCTTAAAAAATTAAAAAAAAACTTTCTCGGACTGCGCTGGACACCCAGCTGGCGGAGGACCAGCGGGCGAGGGGGGGCGAAGCCGGCAGGCTGCCCAGAAGTTACGATCGGAGAGTTTGCTCTTTATTAAAATTACCTGGCTCGCCAGCAGAGGCAAGAACGCGGAGACAAGATAATTTCTTAGGCTGTTAAAAAAGGACTTGGGCCGGTGGGCCCCGCGTTCCGAGGGGGTGTCCTGCAGACCAGGGCGGGTCCCGCCGCCCCCGCGGGCTCCGGTGCGTCAGGGGCGCGTCAAGCGGGGCGGGCTCCGCGCGGGCGGCGGCAGCAGCGGCGGGCGGCGAGCGGCGCGCAGCGGGCCTCCAGCTTCTCGCTCCGCGGCTGCGGGACGGACGCCCCGGAGAACTCTCCCGCTCGCGGCAGGCTGCGTTCGGACCGCGCTCGCCGGCAGCCCGGCGGTGCCAGCATGTCAGCCGCCGTGGCGTGCCTGGACTACTTCGCCGCCGAGTGCCTGGTGTCCATGTCGGCTGGCGCCGTGGTCCACCGCCGCCCGCCAGACCCCGAGGGCGCGGGCGGAGCTGCTGGCTTGGAGGTGGGTGCGGCGGCACCGCTGGCGTCCGCTCTGCCGGGTCCGGGGCCACCGGGGCCCGCGTCGGTCCCCCTGCTTCCCCTGGTCCCCGCCCCCAGCCCCGGCGCGGGCGGCGCCGCGCCCCACCTGCTGGCTGCAAGCGTCTTGGCTGATTTGCGCGGCAGCGCTGGCGAGGGATTCGGGGAGAACTCGGGGGAAGTTCTTCGTGCCTCGTCCGACTCCTCCGGCCCGACCCCGTGCTCGGGGCCCACCCTAGGCTCAGAGCCGACCCCGGCCTGCAGCGCGGCCCAAGTTTGCTGGCCCGCGCACTCCTCCGGGGCGCTCGAGGTCCCAGGTGCACCAGCCGTCTCCGGAGGTCCTGCCGGGTTGGGCACGGCCTCTGGAGTGGCCCCTGGAGTGGGCCCCGCCCCTGCAACGGGTCCAAACACCCGTCGACGGCCGGTAACACCTGCTGCGAAGCGACATCGATGCACCTATTCGGGCTGCAACAAAGCTTACTACAAGTCATCACATCTGAAGTCCCACCAACGCACCCACACAGGTGAACGCCCTTTTTCCTGCGACTGGCTCGACTGCGACAAGAAGTTCACGCGCTCCGACGAGCTGGCCCGCCACTACCGAACGCACACCGGCGAAAAACGCTTCTCCTGCCCTCTCTGCCCCAAGCAGTTTTCCAGGAGCGACCACTTGACCAAGCATGCCCGTCGCCACCCAGCGTATCATCCTGACATGATCGAGTACAGGGGCCGCCGTCGCACACCTCGCGTCCACGTGGAACCCGCCAACCTGGTGGACGACTCCAGCTTCGTCCCCGGTGAGGCGCCCAGCCTTACTGCCAACCTGTCCGACAGTCATTGCTGCTAGTCGTCCCCCCCGAGGACGATCCCCCTGGCCGTTTTCCCTGCCTTCTCTCTGCCCATCCCTCTTTCCCAGTGTCGTTAGACCAAGGCACAGACTGGTTCCTCCACTCTGAGGGTGGGTCAGGCAGGCATGTTGGACTCTGGGGAGGGACTGGGGACTCGAACAGAGCAGGAATTTTCACAGCACTATATTGTTCTGAACGGGGGAGGGTTGCCTCAAGACAGCCCCCCAGAAACTGGTGAGAGGAGATGAACCCTGGTACTCTCCAGAGTTCTGAAGATTCTCCCTCCCCTTGGAAGCAGAGATGTGAAACTGGAATTCTCAGGTGCCTGAGGAGCTCCCAGTCTCAAAGGACTCTGGTGTCTGACCCACCCGCCAGGGCGGACCTTGAAGAGGGTATCAGGGGTGGCAGTCTTGGAAATGTCCAGGACTGGGATGGTGAGAGGCCTTTGGAAACAGAAATGATTTCTATTTCTGTAAACAGCAATGTTTACTAATTTATTTTTAGTATCTTTTAAACAGGGATCCCAGGTTGATGGGAGGTTGAAGTCCTCCACTCCTTAATTGCCCCAGCTACCTCTGCTAGGAGAGACTATGTAAGAGTCCATGTGGATGTATGGCTGGGAGATGCTTCTTGGTGTCTGGGCAATGGCGCGAGTCTGCTTTGCAGGTCCTGTTGCATGGTTTGGAACCCTGCACTTGCGCGGTAGCCTTTCTTCCCATTTGGATTGCTACATGGGGAGGGTAACTTCTTGGCTCACTCTCACAATGAGATTGGTTTAAAAGTTTGGAAACAACGATAAAAGCACCAGAAATAAAGGAGTGGTCCAGGCTAGTTCCCTCTTCACCCAGAGGGTGAACCCAAGTGACTTTGGGTGAGATAGGTCCAAATTAAAGTTCAGGGAAATAGGGCATGTGGTTGGTGCCAGTTGCCCACTCCAAGTAATCTCAGGTGTGGTAGATTCTGTTCATTTCTTAATGGTTAAGTAGGGGATTGTTTCTTTTGGGATCTGTGCATTTTTATCTCAGCAACAGGTGAGTTGGTGGTTTGAGGAGGGGAAGGTGAGAGTGACTTTTTCCAAAGAGCTGGCTGTTCTGGATTTGCAGAAGGAAGAGCCAGGTTAAAGCTATTAACAAATAGAAGGACCCTTCACCCCTGCCCTTGGAGTCCCTCCAAGCTATACCCTCAGGACCCTTCTACCCTAGTGCAGGACTTGAGCATCAACAGTATTTATTTTTGTCTATGTGTATCTCTGCTGCTATTAAGGAAATCGTTGGCCACTTTGCTTATGTATGTGTGAATGTGTATACATGTGACCCTTTCATTAGAGATGGGGCTGAAAGGCATGTCCTGCTCTGGCAAAGTTCCCCTTGGCCCCCTCCTGAATATTGTGTAGTAGTCCATCAGTCATACTTGTGGAGGATGCCATACAGGCATCTAGTTAAACTGCTTTCCGCTATTTTGCAAATGAAGGCACTGAAGCCTAAATAAGCTCAAAATCATATGCTAAATTGCTGGCAAAAGCCATGGCTAGAACTTAGGTACCTGGCTTTCTAAGTGACTCCCTCATGCTTAGTTTCCCCACCTGCTTTCTCTCTGGGTCCTTAGTCAAAGGACACCACTCTCCCTTCCTGCCAGCAGGATCCCCTTCCTATTCTCTATCACTTCTGTGTTCCTTCAAATGTTTGGTCCCTGCTGAATCCTTTGCCTGTTGTGTTTAACTTGAAAGCCCTTTTCTTAGAAGGTTGAGTCCATTCCATCCTTCCAGATCATGTGGACTTAAAGTGAGAATGACTCTTTGGCATCTTGGGAGAGCTTTTATCTGTTGACCTGGTAGATTAATTTTCAATGCCAGTTCTAGTCTTTTTCTGGTTCTGGGCATTCTAGCTTTCTTGGGGGAGTGAGTGATAGGAACCTGACATTGGGGTTCTGCTAAGTGCTCCTATACTAAGTGAGGGAAGGGCTCTTAGGAAGGACCCAAAGGGTATGTGGCCTGTGATACTGAGGAGGTTCACTGTTTCCTGCTGTGGACTCAGCAGGGCAGGTGGCTCTCTCCTCTAGTTACATATGGGAAGAGGAGGTTCCCAAATGTGGAGGTGGATTTTGGTGGTGGGAAGGGTCCTCCTTTTGTCTCCTTGGCTAGAACTGGAAAAGAAGGGCACTCCAGGTCCCCTTGAGGATTGTGATTTTTCCTTTTGGTGTAAGATCTGCCATTGGGTAGGTGGACCAATGATGCTAATGGGAGAGTGACTCCCACTGACTGTTCTGGAATTGGACTTAAAAAGTTTGGCTTTTCCAATCACCCACTGATAAATAACTTTTCATTCTCAAGCTCCCATGTAGTGTCCTTTTTTTGATTTTGTTTTTTTTCTGTCTTGGGGATTGTTGTCTGGGGATGGCTTCTCACAATCTAAACGTGGCATGTCTCTCTGTGGTCATACTACCCTGAACACTCAAGATCTTTTCTAATTGCGGCATCTTTCAGCAACTTCTTCTTGAACTTGCAGTAAGGAGAGGACAACACCCAGAACACTATAACATGATGGAGGCAAGAATTATAGGCTGGTCTTTCTTAGTTTTGGGCATTGCTGTTAACTTTTTCACTCCAGTGGCCCGAATTCTTGAGGAGCAGTTAGTGAAATGCCCTAGAAGGGGTTTCTTAGTTTATTGGTGTTTCTGTTGCTTCTTTTTGTTAATCAGATGGAGCTCAGTGAGTGAGTTTATCTGGGGCTTGGTTGGGGTCAGCCTGAACCTCTGGGCCCTTATTCTACCCCTGCTATCCTGAGTTCTAATGTGGGAATGACCTAGTAACAGAATCTATTAATAACACTCTTCCTGATATCTGGGTTGAAAGCTGGGAATGAATTCCAGGTCATACTTAGAGCGTGAGAAAGTTGGATCCTTTACCCCTCTGGGAGGGGGTGAAAAGTATGAGTATTTCCCCCACCCATGGGAACAAGAATCTGTCATTGTCTCTATTTCCCTTTTCTCCTCCAAGTAGGGATCCATATTGGAATATCATTCTTGACCTCTGTCTCTACCTTTTACTTACTTCTCTCAAAGGAAGCTTGTGTTCTCTGATGGAGACATAGGAAAGAGAGTAATTTGTGCGCGCACGCACACACACACACACACACACACACACACACACACTTTTAGCTCTTTTTTCTTTTGTACCCCTTTGCCTGTAATGAGTATGCATTCCATTTACATCCAGCTTTCACATGTACAGGCTGAGGCCCAGGCCTGCCTTCCAGAGGCAGGTGTGAAAAGCACCTCTCTCTGTCTCCACTTTTCGAGCAGTGCCCCTCTGCAGCTCTCCAGGTAAGTGTTTCTTTTATATGTTCTCCTTTGGGAAGGTAATCCCAATGTCAGGAATAGGGAGGGATGGGAGAGGCAGTGGAGGAATATTAGAAAGTCCAGTTTTGTCCATAGATACAGATTCATCAACAAAATACTGATGCTAATTTGTCTGATTCCTCTACCTATTATTCAGTTGGTTGAGAACCTAGAAAGGAAATAGATATGATTAATTTTTTTTCTTAAGCCCCAACCCATGCAAGTATGCATTGGCTATTAAATCTTGAGACATAGGCACTCTGACTAGAATTAGGAGATCAAGATAAGTTGTGTGGAGATGGGACATTGGGTTTACCAGTAAACAGGGATTTAGTGCTTTAGTGATCTTGAGCTGTTTAGTTCTTTGACCTTTCCAAGTTATAGCAGCTTATGGTAGCTGATGTTTACAAGCAAGACACTATTTTTCAGAGGTGCTGGACATAGGGCTTTACAAAAGCAGGCTACATGGGCTACCCTGCCTCATCTTGGTTCATATAGATTTAGTTGAGACATGCTTGCTATGGAAAAGAAAGGCACTGATGCATGGAAAACTTTGTATAGCCTTTATTTTCAGCCAGAATTGCAGACAAGGATTTTTAAGGTGCAATGGCACAAGTTTCACGTGTACTTCAAAACACAAGTTTGGGAGACTCTAACCTTTGTATTCTGTGGATGAGCAGGTGAAGTTAGATTAGTTTCACCTAGTTGATTCCCTTTTATCTTCATTTGAACTGCATCCTTTTATAGACCCAATGAGAGACCTGTGGGATGGGGCTAAGTTCTTTAATTCACATGGGGTTTCCAGAGTTACCTTCTATTTATGTGCCAAGTTAGTGCCAGATGTGTTACTGCTCACAAAAATTAGGGGATTTTTATTGCTTCATATTTACTTCAAAATATCCCCTAATTTTTGTGAGCAGTATATATAAGACCTGCCAATGGAATTTCAGAGGCTCAAGCTGGGTGTTCAATTACAAAGGAATGGTGGATTTTTAATCCTAAGTAGGAAAAAGAGGAATGCAAATGTTTGTTACATCGGGGTTTGA
Source organism: Rhynchonycteris naso (assembly GCA_037038555.1). Taxonomy (NCBI): domain Eukaryota; kingdom Metazoa; phylum Chordata; class Mammalia; order Chiroptera; family Emballonuridae; genus Rhynchonycteris; species Rhynchonycteris naso. Next base: position 56,047,081 of record CM072995.1, read on the forward strand.
GGTGGAGAGAAGCAATATATTAAAATCCCAAAAGCTAGGAAGAGTATTGAAAAAGGTTGTGCCTAAATTTTCTCTGCCTAGGAATCAGGTCTTCTCAGGAAATCAAGTAGCAGCTAAATTTGTTCTAAATATACATTTAGATTTTGTAGTCAAAATGGAAGCAGTGGGAGGGTAGAAATGAATATAGGAAGACAGGCCTATTAAGCTGGAGGAAGAGAAGGATTTCTTTAGAAGAAAGGCTGTGTTCTTAAAGGACAGAATTGACAATGCAAATGGGAAAATAAGAAAGACTGGGAGCCAACCAATCTTAAAGGTGGGATTATAAGGGAAGTTGGTAGTTTAGTCATTACAGAGTTAGATGAGGTGGTTGAAACCCAAAGAGATATAGCAAGAGAAGGGGGGAAAGCTCTCAGATAAAGAACAAATGTCCACTTTCACCAGGGACCTCAGATTCAAGGAAATACTGAGAAGTCCCTACCTGAATCATCCCTTTATCACTGTGATAAGTAAACTAGAAGGTTACAGAAAATGTAGACTGTCTCCAATGTTTTAGCTTAGTCTCACTGATATAACCATTGTAAATGGGAATACTATATGGCTTGGAGAATGTAGAGTTAAATCTCTAAGAGAAAACATAAGATAGATGAGATGTGAACTATATCAGCATAATTAATCAAATTAATAGAAATTAGGAAGAAAGCATCATCATCACAATTGGTGTCAAAATAAGTACAGATGCTCCATTACTTACAATGAAATTACATCCCAATAAATCCCTTGTAACTTGAAAATATAAGTAAAAAATGCACTAATACACCCAACCTACCAAACATCATAACTTTGCCCAGACTATCTTAAATTTTCTAACAACACTTAAATTAGCCTTCAGTTGGGCAAAGTCATCTAGCACAAAGCGTATTTTATAATAAAGTGTTGACTCTCTTGTGTAACTTATATAATTATGGCTTGCCACCTTCCTGCTGGGCAATCATGTTGAGTTTCATTTCAAGGTAATTTTTTTCTCTTCTTTTTATCACCAGAAGCAGGAGACACAGATGGTCATTTTGTAGACATGAGGTACAAAAACACAAAACATAATATCCAAAAAATGCTGGCAACAAAGTGCATGTAAACTATCAATTGTTTACCTTCATGATCCTGTGACTGACAGAGATCTGTGGTTCACTGCCAATGGCTGGCATCACAAGGAAGTGTTGTATTACATAGCTAGTCCTGAAAAAGATCAAAATTAAAAATTCAAAGTATGGTTTCTATTTAATGTGTATTGCTTTTGCACTATCATAAAGTAAAATAATCATAAAAAGAATCATTGTAAGTTCAGGACCATCTGTGTTTGTTAAAACAACACCAATTTGTGATTTAATTTAAAAACATGTTAGCAAACTAGTAACAAAAAATGACTTCTTAAATTGATAAATAGTACCCACCAAAAGTCTACAGTAAACATGACATTTCATGTTGAAAGATTGCAGGCATTCCTCTTGACCATATGGTAAAATCGAAAGACAGTCTCAACAAGCTCTGGGCAGGCAGTCACATAAAAATACAACAGAAACAGAACCCAAAATTCATGCATTGGGTAATGTAAAAGCAAACCTCTATATAATTCAGATGAAAGGAGCAGTTACAAAAATTTAGAATTGAATGAAAACCAAAAGCACTAGGTAAATGGCACTAGGGACAGAAGTGCAATTTATAGCCTTAAATATTTTATTTTAAAAAAATGGAGGTGAATGAAATAAATTTTCAACTCCAGAAGAAAAAGAAAGCAAACCAAACCAAAAGAAAGTGGACAAAAAAAGAAAGTGGACCATGCATTTTCAATAGGGAAGATATTGCCAAGGGAGTGAAAATTGTTTCTTAATGATTTTTTAAAAATGTTAGGTATCACAATGGTCGTGGCTCTCCAAAAGACCATACTACATAAACAGATATGCACTTACATGTGTTGTTTAAGATTTTGGAGGGAAGAGGGTAGTAATTAGCTGGGGGGAAAAGTCTAAAAAGGCTTCTAAATGGTTAATAATGAAAAAAGTTTTAAAAACAAGGCCATATTTTAATAAAGGCAGGAATTATTAAAGGGAAAACAGGAGTAGAGTTAGCCAAAATGCTTTTTAAAAGCTTAATAAAAAAAAAAGCTTAATAAAAATAGAGTACTTTGGCAAATTTGACTAAGAAAAACGAGAAAGCACAAGAAAGTTACCAGGAATAAATAAAAGACAATTACAACACATGAGCTGTTCTTTAAATTTTAAGAGTATAATACAAACAATTTTACATCACTAGGGTTGAAAAGATAAGGATAATTTTATAGACAAATGAAAAACTTCAAAATGGTCTAATAAGATGTAGAAAATCTGAACTGAAATGGTAGTCAGAGAACTAATGGCAGTGCCCCCCTAAAGGCAATAGGTCCAGGTGGTTGTATAGGCAAATTCTCTAAACCTTCAAGAAACAGATAACATTCATCTCTTATAAGATGTATCAAATTGTAAAAAAGATAGAAAAGTAACCAATTTATGTAGTTAACCTTAATACCAAACAAAACCAGACAAAAGAAAAAATAGCACTTTTTATCTATAAGAATTGGTATAAAAATCCCAAGTAAAACACTAGAAATTTTAATTTAGCAGTGAATGAGAAGAATAATTCATCATGATTATGTGAAGCTTATCTCAGGAATGCAAGATTAATTTAATAACAGAGATAAATCTAATTCACTACATTAACCAAAGAAGAAAATCAATTACTTCTTAAATATCAGCAATCGTTAATCAGAAATTGTAATAGACTAAGTGATTCCATAAAGAGTAGCAATGAATAGCAAAGAGCCTTTATAGACAAGACTATAAAACTTTTACTGAATGACATAAAAGAAAATATGACTAAATGAAAATAAATAATGTGTGGATGTTAAAACTCAATACTAAAAAGATGTCAGTCTGTTTCTCAGATTTATATAATGAATGAAATTAAATCATGAAAACCCCCAAAAAATTTCAAATGAAAACCTACAGAATTTTTTTCATTAAACTTTTGCAAATATTAAAGAAGATCACAGGGTGTGGGAAGCAGGAGGAGAAAGAGGAAGAGAGAATTCCTTTACCAGGTAGAAAAATATTATAAAGCTATTGTCATTAAAACAGTGTGGTATAGTGCAGAGATAGACAAATAGGTAAGGAATTGAATAAAGAACTGAGAACTAGACCTGTGAATATGGAAGAATTTGACATATAACAGAGATGATGGCCCTGGCCAGTGGCTCAGTGGATGGAGCACTGGCCTGGTGTATGGACATCCCAGGTTTAATTTCCAGTCAGGGCACACAGGAGAAGTGACCATCTGCTTCTCCCCTCTCCCCCTTCCCTCCCCTTCCCTTCTGGCAGCCAGTGGTTTGATTGGTTTGAGTGTGTTCCCGGGCGCTGAGGATAGCTCTGTTGGAATGCATCAGCTTCAGGCACCCAAAACAGCTCGGTACTCAAGCATTGAACCTAAATTGGGTTGCCACGTGGATCCAAGTTGAGGCACATGCAGGAATCTGCCTCACTATCTCCCTTCCTCTCACCTAAAAAGAGAGAGAGGGAGAGAGAGAGAGAGATGGCACTTAACAGCAGTGAGGAAAACACAGACTAGGAAAGAAATACTATCGAGACCATTGGCTTTTCATGAGAAAACAAAACAACAAAATAAGATACAACACATCTGTCTCCAATCTTTCAGAAAAAAAAAAAATTCCAGATAGCAAAGACCTAAAAAATTATAAGCTATTAAAGTAAGTTTACCGGAAACTTATCTACTCTTATTTATCAATGTTACCCTGTTAAAGTTAATTTTCTAAATAAAATAAAAAAACATATTGAAAAATTAAAATAAATAAAAAATAATAGTAAAAAATATCTGGACACTCCATTGTCACTGAATAAGGGAGACATTCTTGTTTAGGACACAAATATTTTTAATATAAAAATTTAAAGATGAAAAAGAGATTTGACTGCATCAAAATTCTAAAATGTTTTATATCTGAAAGTGTAAACAAAATTAAATATCAAACTACACTCTGAAAAAAATTATAACAGGCATGAAGTTAATATCTAGAATATGTAGCAAACTAAAAATTTAAGAGGTAAGGATTAAAAAAAAGCAATCAAATAATAATAATAGGCAATTGAAAAGAAAAGCCAGGATTGAGAGATAGTGGATCTTTATACATATATACTGCTTTCATGTATTACTGGCGTAAGTTTTAAAAAATTATAAATATTTTAAAGGAGGGGGAAATACTTCTGGTTAAAAAACAAAAGCAGAAGGTAGGGTAGGGAATGATATACCAGGCAAATATTAATAAAAGCAAGCAGGTGTGACAAGATTCATATTAAAGTCAAAATAAAATTCAAAGTACAAAACATTAGTGGGGCAAAGATAGATTATTTTATATGGAGAAAATATATAGTGCTCAAGGAATCTCAGGCGATCAAGAACTTTTTGCCCATATACACGTATTTGGGGGTGCCTATTTCTGGACTTAGGCTGGAGTTTCTTCCCCTATCCCTCACTAGCAATTCAGAGACCGATTCTCATTTCCTAAGCTCATTCCGGGAGGTACCAACACAAGTTAAATCACACAGGAACCTAGACCATCTAAATTTTCCAGGAAAATCTCTCTCTCTCTCTCTCTCTCTCTCTCTCTCTCTATATATATATATATATATATATATATATATGTGTGTGTGTGTGTGTGTGTGTGTGTGTGTGTATATATATATGTGTATATATATATATACCTTCCCCCTTTCCCTCTCTCTCTCTCAAAACCCTTCCTTTCTTTCTCCTCCTTCAGAATATTCTTTCTTTCTCTTTTTTCCACTATATCTCTTGATGATCCAAAGCTTGACCCAGAATACTAGTTCCCCTTTCCAAACATTCTAGTGTACCAAAAGGGAAGAAAAGAAAAACAGTAAAAACCCTACAAATGTTTATGGGATAGTAGCATCCTATATCATCTATAGCTAATTGCAATCTTATTAACAAGTTCCCATTCCTGTTGATGACAGAGGGAAAATTTAAATTTGTCAAACTCTCTCCCAGGGCTTCCTCCTTCCAAGGGTCTCCCTCTCCTCCCCACCATGGTTTTTCAATGCCAAGAGCTTATGTATCCTTGAGAGGGCAGAAAGGGTAGTGGTCTCACAGCTGTGGATCCCGACTCATTTCCCATGCTGTGCAGCTGTCCCGGGGATCAGTACATGGTGCTTGTGCCCAGTGGGATGCAACAGGTCCTGCCTGGTTTTTTGCCTGCCTTTCCCATGCTCACTGCTGAAGCCTATGGTCCTGTCGTAGCCTCTCGCTGTGAGGTATCTGCTGAATGAAACTTTCTGACCCCAAACACATACCTGTTCTGGACCTTGGGTTCCCTCAGCATTTCTATACCCTCTTATCAAGGTATGAAAAACATTTTGTCCCCCTCCATACCACACCAAGAGCACAGGGACATGGGTGCAGGCACGAATCCATCTACCTAGGCACCTCCCAGCCATTTCAGAATTACTTGTTTGCATGGCACCTTGTTGCCCCAGCATCACGATGAACAAGGAGTAGAAGTAAAGGACCAGCCCAGAAGTTCGGGATTCTACCTTAACTGGGGTTCCTGACATCATGTCCATCTTGCCCATTCCGGGTCAGGCCCAAGGAATGAGGGGCTTGATATGATCCTTCTCAGGGATCTAAGCACCAGGTAAGTCTACTGTCTACCTCTCAGACATTGTCCCTGTCGTTGGAAACGGGAAGAACACTTCACTTCCTCCTTCAGTAGGTGGCAACTTCCCACCATCATCTCCCAAGTTTGCTCTGCCTATTGATCACAGTACAACTTTTTCTCCAGGCTCTATGCTTTGCTCTTAATATTTAAGAGTGTTTGAAATTCACAACTTCCTTTACTTTCCCAACAAAGCTTTCAAAACTGTTATTTAGTTCTAGGTTTCAAAAGCTGAATTGGAGGAATTATTTACCTTTTCATTCCTGCTATAACAATCATGGTGTTCTCTGAGGCAAATGGGTACCTCTGGTTAAAAAGGGGATAGTCACAGGGAGGAAAATAAGCAAAACAATAACAAAAATAACTGCATTACTATTTTTCAAAACATACCTCCCTCACACCAATTAGTCTGGTTAAAGATTAAGTTATTAGTCTAAAGGTAAAACTAAGAGCAGGGCTGTTGTTGTTGTTGTTTTCTTTCCCTCTAACTAATTGTATCATTAAGAGAGAACACAATTATCAAATAAAATTAAAGCCAAAAGGAATATTTGCAAACCCCTAGAATTAGGGAAAGCCCAAGACAAAGGCAAGGTTACAGTTATTACAGCTTCAAGCAGGCACAAGAAGATGCCAGAGAGGGTGTCCGCAGCATTTTGTCACCCTGCGAATCCCCAAGGAGTTCTAGGTCCACTAATTCAGTCAAGGGAGGGAGAGCAACTTGGTCAGTGGGTTCCAGCAGGGGTCAGCAATGGATTGGACTGAAGTGCGATCAGCAGCCCAGAGGCAGTGCTAGAGGCTTTGCTTCGAGTGCTGTGTGTCCTCCTGGCTTTCGCCTGTAAGAACCAGGTTCCATGGGCCAGGAAAGAGATTGCAACAAATATTTATTAAGCACTTACAACGTGTCAGGCACTGTTATTGGCACTTGGGCTATGCCAGTGAATAAGACCAAGGTCCCTGCCCTTATAGTTTTATATTCCAACAGACGGGATGTAGACAATAATGTCAATTATATAATACATTAGGTAATAAAAGATGGAATTCATTAAAAGTAGAGCAGGCTAAGTGGGATCAGGAGTGCTGGTTGGGAGTGAGGGTTAGACTGAGGTGCTAAACAGGGTGACCTGGATAGGCTTCATGGTGCAAATAAGATTTGAAGAAAGACTTGAAGGGCATGAAGAAGTTAGCCAGGCGATACCTGGGGGGAAGCGCACAGCTAAACAACCCTAGCCAACAAGATCTAGAAACAAAAAGGAGAGCACCGTGGCTGGAGTAGAATTATGATCAAAATGAAGGGGGGATGCCAGGTCATTGGTACCTGATCAGCCAATGTAATAACATAGGCTTTTTATCTGGGAAAATGGAGAGCCATTGAGGATTTTGAGCAGAAGCACGATATTATCTTCCTCATGTTTAAAGTAAGTTCCGACTGCTATGTTTGAGGGATTTAACTGCTATGCCAGGAGATAGTCCTATTAATCTAGGTCAAAGATGAGGGTGGCTTGGACCAGATTGATGGTAGAGGAGGTGGTGAGAGGAGCTGGCTATGGGGAGTGGGAGAATAGAAAGTGTTAGAGTGACTTAGAGTTCTTTGTCCTGAGCAGTTGGGTGGGTAGAGTTGCCATCAACTGAGACAGGGGAAGGCTAAGTGAGGGCAGGATTGTAGGGAAAGATCGAATGTCCACTTTTGTACATGTTAAGTTTTAGATTTATCTTAAACATCCCAGTGGAACATTTGGAAGGGCAATGACATAGGTCTGGAGTTTGGGAGAAAGGTCTGGGTCAGAGATAACGAGGTGGGAGTTAAGAGCATATTTAAAGCGTGAATCAGATCAACAAGAGAGTGAATGGGGAGGAGGAAAAGAAGAAAGGCTAGTGATCCTTGGGCCACTCCATCATGAGCTGAGGAACAGGAGACTGAGAAGATGTGGTGAAGGAAGGGAGGAAGAAAGTGAAGAGCATGATGTCTGAGAAGCCTAGTAAGGAAAGGAGCCCCAAAGGGAGTGGTCTGCTTTGTCAGAGGCTCACACGAAGTCAAGTACGATGAAGGCTCGGGAGCTGGCCATTGACTCTAGCCACTCGGCGGTCATTGGGGACTTGGATAAGAGCAGTTGAGATGAAAGGACAGGAGTAAATGTCAGATTGTAATGAATTTAGAAAAGAACGCTAAGACAGAGCCTGGAGACCATGAGTATAGGGCACTATTTTGAGTCTTTTTCTTTTGTTCTCAAATGGGAGAAAAAACATGGAGTGGAAATTGGCAGAGGAATGATCGGATCAAGAAAAGCGATGGCTTTTTTCTTTTTTAAGGAAGGGGGGAAAATCAGCCCCGTTATATGCTAGTGAAAATGATCCAAGAGGGAATAAAATGTTGCTCATGCAAGGCAAAGATGGGGAGAAGTGTAGGATCCTTGAGGGTTCAGGGGCAGTAGCATCCTGTGCAGAAGCAGAGGGGTTGATTCTCAACTAGGAGTATGGCTATTTTATCTGTGAAGCAATTGGAGATTCAGATCTCTTCCTTGTTAAGGTCTGCTGCACGTTATAAGGATCCCTTGGTTACTGAATAAAGTCTATGATGGGGTATTTGCTTCCCTGATGAGTTTCTAGGTTGGACAGTAGAAAGAAAATGTCCACCAAGAGTTTTGAGGTGTTCTGAGTTTCAAATCACTTATACCTTTTTCCTTGGATGGCTAAAATCTCATTATTTCTCTTCTTAGTACCATTTTTAAGGCTGAATGGGGCTTTTTAAAAAAAAATCTCCTTTCTGACTGGAATGACTGAAACAAACAGGATCATCTACTCCCTTTTGGTGACATGTTGACCGTTAGTTAGCTATCTACTAATGTCCTCGCAACAGGCAGTCTTGCCTGGTTGCCCAGGGGACCCTAAACATGCATTCAATCTGAGTCAGAGGACCACTGTGACTATGTTCAGAACCTGGCCCATCTGATGTAGTTCCAGTGCTACCCAGGTAGTTTTATTCAGGACTCCTAAAAAATGGACCTACCTTTCCGTCCCCCCAACTATTTTTATAGCTAACACAGACAGCCATCAGCTTAACGGGTTTTGGGTTATAAACATTGTCACAGTGATATTCCCTGGAAATTTTATGATATTCCTCCTTAACCATTCACTGTAGCTGTTTTAGGTCTAGGATTAAAGGGTATCAGCATCCACGCTTTATGCTTTGGTGGGGACATAAAGCACTTAATTAACTAAGAAATGACAGGTCAGAACACCAAATTCAGTTCAACAAGAGCTGTATGTTGCTTTTCTTTAGGACTGTGATTAGGACCTGATGGTGGCAATGTGCACCTCCAGAGGTTCAGAGGCCACTTGTTTTTTGTTTGTTTTTTTGTTTTGTTTTAAGACTCCACATTTTGCCAGAGCTGTAGGAGGCACATTACCTAACAAGAAAGCCTCAAGGGACAGAAGCCAGTCAGAGTAATGGCAAACTCAAGCCCAGAATGACAGCGCTTCTCTGTGCACTGACTAGTCCGTCTGCATCTTGGGTTCCCCACTTGGGTGGCCCCAAGGTGGAAGACTGATGGGTGACTGAGTCAATAAACTGGAATAAACCATTGATAACTAGAGAAGTTGACAAGGGACTGATTCTCCTTGGAAAAAGGGCACCTTCAGGGGGAAATCCACATGACAAAAGACATTAAATGCTCAGAAGTCAGAAAGGACACAGGGACTCTGGAGCATAGATATGCGCAGATACCTCTGAATGTGCTCTAGATAAAAACGTCATTGGTATAATCCTGCAAGAAAATTCTGAGGGAGAAGGGAACACCAAGGAGAGTTACAAGTGCCACACCACAAAGTGTTACAAGTCAAGAGAATTCAAGCAACCCAAGTTAAGTATGCTGAGAGTGTGCAGCGGAGACTGTGCCGATGAGCACCGTGAGGGAAGGCAATGGTGTGGGATGGGGTAGACAGGGTCTGAAGGACAGCACTGGCCGTATCAATGGCAGCAAACAGTGGGGGCAGATGTTATATCTGAGTCAAGTTAAAGACTCACACGAAGATCTCTGTGAGTCACCTGTGGCCCATCTTTAAAGAGAATACGTGGAGGAATTGAAGTGATATGTGGTAGAAAAATGTCCCCTGCGGAAGGCAACCAGGCATAGTTGCTGAGTTTTCCTTTAGGGCCATGGGACAGCAGACATTGCTATGTCATTTAAGGCCCCAACAAGAAAGGGATGGCACTCAAATTGGGTAAATAGAAGAGAGTTTAATAAAGGCACTATCTTCCAAGGTGGAAGTAGAGATTAAGCAAGAAGTATTTTGACATCTTGCAGGTTGGAATTTGGGGTGCCATTACCAACACTAGACTTGAACGCGGAAAGAGGAGGACTTAGCCACAGGTCACCAGAACCTGGAGAGAGAGTCATGTGGAGAGGATGACAGGTGCAATGTCCATTAGTTAAGGGATGAAGCCAGCTTGGAGCAAGTCAGCCAGGAGGACATAAAAAAAAAAAAATACCCAGATCTCATTCTTCTCAACCCCCATTCTTTCCTTCTTTGCTCACCATTGGCCAAACCAAGCTGGGAGCCAGAGAACAAGGGAATGTTTTGCCTGGGCCAGATTCTGAGGATGAAGGAGAGCAGAGAAAGAAAGGTAGAGAGTGGATATTGAGGGATATCAGAAGCTACCCAGCGAAATACTAATATTTTTGAAGGGCTAGAGGAGTGCCAATTATTCTTTTTTATTATATATATATATATTTATATATATATATATGTATATATATATGTATATATATTTTTTGCTTTTTTAGATGACAGAACAAATTATCTTCTAATTTACTCAAAGCAAGAGACTACAGAGGCTGTAACTCTCCATGTAAGTTACATTATTCAAGAAGAACAATAAGTGTTGTGCGGTTAGCTTAGCCAATAAGATCAATTTATAGTTTTAATACTCTTTTAGCCTTATTCTAGAGCAAGAGCAATACATTTACACTGTAGATCATTTAGAAACATAGAAACAAAAGGAGAGACTAAAATTGTCATCCCACATTCTAGGGCTAATCAGTGCTAATAGTATGGGATTTTTAAAGTTTCTTAATCATACTTTGCATGCATATTTGCATGTATTGTAACATTTTATTTTGTCATAATTTTAGACCATAGACAAAGTTGCCACAGACACTTCAGAGTGAAGCTCCAAATGTTAACTTTTCACCACATTTGCTTTACTCATATCTCTCTCTGTGTGCATGTGTGTGTGGACACACACATATTTATGTACATACATCAGTATAATTTATACACACTTAACTTTTTTTCAGAGTCATTTGATAATACTCAACTTTAAAATTTTAAGGGACAAGTTATGACAATAACCTCTAAATCTTTAATATTCAAGTGTAATAGGAAATCCCTCAAATTAAGAATAAGAGGATCATAATGATAACAGAGGCTTTATCAAGGAATCTCTATCAGACCAAAACAGACTTAGCTAGCAATTGACCACCCTCAGACCTTTGTAAATACCTTGGATGCTTATTGCTATCCTGAGACCCGTCCTGGGGGACAGATGCCTGCCTAGCACTGTTCTACTTATGGGGATGAGACTTTTTCAAAGGGGCTAGCCTAGAAGGCTAGGTGGCCATTAGAGAGCTCACAGAGGGACCTCAGAAACCATCTATGAGAGGAATGTATGGAAGCATTGAGCCAGATCGTGGGCAGCCAGGTACCTGATGCTCCATTCCAATAATCTGGTGACTTGGCATCCCATCTCCTTTAGAGTGTAGTATGTTATTGTGGAGAGAAGTCCATTCTGAGTGTTCAGTTGTAAATGCTTAATATAGAAGATATAAAATTGGTCATCCTGGCCAGGGTATAAACAACTTCTCCCACAGTGGCATCAGTAGGAAACAAAGAGAAATTAAGGCCTTCTGTTACCTGTCAGGTGCTGATTTTAACAGAATAATGTGTTGGGCTGGATTTAATCATTCTTCCAGCATAGTACAGCACCTTAAGTCTCAGCATAAAATAGAGCCAGATGCTAAAATGCCCTCCTAGGTTGTTTTCCGAGTTGGGCCTGTTCCCCTGAGGTGTACAGTTGAGAATGTCAGATTGTCCACACTTTGAAAAGTTAAATAGCAAAAGGCTTAGCAACAGGGTCAAGCACTACAGAGTGGCTTCGATCTGGATGTCAGTAGACAGGAGCCAAAAACGTCCAACTCAGGCTCATGAAGGAGCAGGGCACACCCCTCCAGACTTGGCCTTGTTTTAAAAGAGAAATTGCATTATTATCCTTATAAACTGAGAGTTACAGGTTTCAATTAGTTTAAGGGACTGTCTCCTGACCAAAACAGAGGAAGAGCCCTTTTAACACAGTAATTCCTTGCAGATTTATGACCTTTCCTCTTCTCTTCTCTTCTCTTTTCTATTCTCTTCTCTTCTCTTCTTTCTTTCTTTCTTTTTCTTTTTTCTTTTCTTTTTAGTGAGAGACAGAGACAGAGAGAGGGGCAGACAGGGATAGACAGGATGGAAGGGAGAGAGTGAGAAGCATCAATTTTTTGTTGCAGAATCTTAGTTCATTGATTGCTTTCTCGTAGATGATCTTTTCTTTTTCTTAAAATTTTTTCAATTTATTAATTTTAGAGAAGAGGAGGAGAGAAAGAGAGAGAGAAATAAAAATCGATTTGTTGTTCCATTTATTTATGCATTCATTTGTTGATTCTTATATGTGCCCTATCCAAGTATTGAACCCACAAACTTGGTGCCTAGAGATGATGCTCCAACCAACTGAGCTACCCAAACAGGGCCTCCAAATAATTTTCTTGAGTACAACTACCAATGTCCTATAAGGCAGGCTGACAGATGTCAGTCCAGGAGAATGTCTTTGTAACCAAATCTCCTCCAAGAGATCTACCCTGTGCTTTGAGAACAGAACGAAAAAATGGAGAAGAGATAGAACAGTGAGGGTTAACAGAAAGAGAGGAAGCCAGGACTATTCTTTCACCAAGTGCCCTGCTCCTAGAAGGATCGGCAGGTGGATCCTCCAAATGTCTGTGAACCCAAAAGTTAGCCGAAGAGGACAGATGAGATTGGTGACTACAGTCTTGTTGGGACAGTACTAGGTCCCCACTGTGCACATAGACAATGAGCTGAAGAGAGACACAGACAATCTCTTCTTGGGCAACCCGGAAGGTTTCTACCTTTGCTACCCCTGCTCCCTACTCCATCACCAGGGAGACTGCCTCCCACCATTCTAAGCCACTAGAAACTAGGGTGAATAAGAAGTTTAGGGGAGACTCTAAAATCAAATATAAGATTAAAATTTGGGATAAACAGCAAGGATTCATAAGAACTGAAAATGACTCTTCGAATAGATGAATCACTAGTCATCATCACTGGGAAAAGAAGTTTCAAAAGAGAACAGATAATAGCAGTCATTAAAGAAAATTAAAAAAAAAATTATTTCTTGATTTTAGCAAGAAAGGGGAGGAGTGAGAGAGAGACAGAAACGTCAATGTGTTCCTGTATGTGCCCTGACCGAGGATCAAACTGGCAACCTCTGTGCTTTAGGACAATGCTCTAACCAACTGAGCTCTCCAGTCAGGGCAAGACAATTTTTCATTTTATACCAAATAGTTGAGATTCTTTGCTAAGATAATTACAGTAGACTCATACATTCATCTCCTCCTCTTCCTCAGACTCTTGGGTTCTATCCATACTCCTCTCTATTTTTGCCTTCTTAGTACAGCAGAAAACTTATCAAGGATTAAATGCATACCAACCAATATCACAACCTCCTTTCAAATACATTTTCCCAGTGGCATGAAGAGCCCAAATGGCCAGGAGGTGGTCTCAGCTTCTAACTCAATGGAACCACTGTGGGTCTCTTAATGAAAGCATTCCTTTTTTTGGTAATAGGAGCTTTTTTTTAAAAAAAAAAGCACAAAACAGTGGTGAGGAACATAAAAACTTTGCAAGTGCTAGAAGAATCCCAGTTCAACATTTACCCTGACCCATATATTCTGGCTTTGGAAGAAACAGTCTCTATTTACTCACACTCCACACTCTATGCCCCCTTATGCCTCCAACCTTGCAAGTGTTGCCTCCCAGCTGACACCAAAATTGAGCCTTCAAAAGCCTTTCTACCAAGCGGCTTTGATGATGCAGTGTAAGGTAAAAACAATGGGTCTCCTGAACATAATCAACGTTCTGCTCTCCTTCTTTTATGAAAGGGGGAATTTCTAGCTCCAGAACAAAGTTACATGAGTTATTGTGTAAATGAAACTATACTAAATCCAAAAATGAGGCTCATAGTAGAGAAAGGGCAAGAAGAAAAACAAACTTATATCTGAGTGTTTATTCCAGGTGCAAAAAAAGCTGTCCCATCCATGATTGAAGAGATTTGGAATTACTCATCCATCACCATTTGCCCGACTGTGAGTGTTCAGGGGTCATTGCTGCTCACAGGTTGATAACCAGAGAAGGGGGAAAAAAAATCCATGTTACTGAACCCGTGTAGTATACACTCCAAATCTGTCACTAATTCACTCTGTTCATGGGCCCATAAAACAAGCAATGCTGGGATCTATGGGACAGACCACATTATCTACCTGGTAATCCAGCCTCCTCTGCAGCAGGAGTCTTTTGGTGAGCAACCACAGAGGACACACATTCTTCCACTCTGGGTTTATTCTGAGTAGTTCATTCATTCATTTTCCATCACTCTAGGTCCCAGCAGAAGAAAGAAATGATATGCGTAAATTAAGACAGTTCAAAAAGGTAAAGAGGGTTGTTTACAAAGGTGTAGGCAGTATGTAGGGAGACCACAAAGGCTAGCTGTCATAGTCTAGTGCTCCTACCACAACCTAGACCCAAAAAGCAGAGGAAACAGAAAAGTTTCCAGGACCCAGAAGAACAACATCTTGTAGAAAGGGCCATATAGAGGAAAGCTATAACATTCATTTGAGATACCCCAACAAGGAGCCAGGAATCAATAATCTTACTTCAATCTCCTTCTTCCTTCTCATCTCCTGCTGGGTTTCTGTTTACCAGACCCAACCCAGAGCCAGAAGACAAAGGATGCAGACCAAGCAGGGTAGCCTCCCAGGGCTGAGAGCAGGAAAGGGACAGACAGGTGGAAACAAATCAAGAGAGGACCCAGGGAGGCACACCAAAGTATCTAGCACAGGTCTTTTTAAAAAGTATCAAATCCACATGACAAACACTATTCCAGATGTCAGGGTAAGAGCAGTTTAAAAAAAGTTCATGGAGCTTAGTAAATATATCCATAAATACATAGAGTACATCATTAATTTACAAGTAACAATGAGAAGATAAAGCAGGGGAGGGACGTAGGAAAGACTGGCTGAGGAAGACTGTAACAAGCTTAAACAAGATGACAGAGCGACAGAGGTCAGGAAGTGAGACTGGATATTGGGAGAAAGCAAACCATGTGCAGGGAGTCGCATGGGAAAGGCTCTGGAAGTGGGTATGGAGTGTGTCTGAGGAACAAAGGGAAGCCTACTGGGTGAAGAAGGCTGAGCAAGAGGGACAGCAGTACACGATAGTATCAGAAAGGTGAAGGAAAGGGGGAGTCAGGGTGGAGGCCACACCACCCTGTAAGGATTTGGAGAACATTTCTGAAACTTGGCTCTTAACTCTGGGTGAGATGGTAAACCTCTGGAGGTTGTGAACAGAGAAGCTGTGTGATCTGACATGTTCTCCATCACTATTCTGGCTTTTGTGTTGAGCTAGACTGACATGGAAAGGAGGACCCCGTTTAAAAAAGGAGACCAATGAGGAGGCTATTGCAATACTCCATCAAGACACAATGATGGCTTACTTAGATCATGACAGTAGCAGGAACAATGGAGGGTAAAGGTGTCAGGGTTTGCTAATGGATTGGATGTAGATAGAAACAGAAGAGCTTGATGCCAAGGTTTCTTGACTACTAGGAAAAAAAAAGTAATTGCTGTCTACTGAGATAGAACAGCCTGCAGGAAGTCTCAGTGTAGTGTATGTTATCCTGGGTGGATAGTAGAAGCTCCGTTTTGGACATGTCGTTTGACAGCCAAGTACAGATAGGAAGGTGATAGGTGGATATATGAGTCAGAATTATAGGAGAGAGGGGGAGATTTAAATATGCACTTAACAGCATGGTGCCCCTGAGACCAAGGAGCGGTGATCAGCCATGACAAGTGCTGCTGATCGTTTAAGTAAGAGTTGACCTAAAAGTATCATTGGAAGAAGCAATGCAAGTGATGTTTGTAAAAGCAGGGTTAGTGAAGTGTTGGGATGTAAGATCCCATTTCTTGAAGTGGGATCAAGGAAAATGGGAAGAGAAAAATTGAAGAAAGTAAGTACAGACCAAATGGTCAAGGACTTTTTCAATAAAGGAAAAGAGAAGAAAATGGCCTTCCAATAAGGTTTTTAAAAAAAGAAGAAAGTAAAAATATTCCCCCCAAACCTTGTTGTCCCCAATCCTTCAATTCTGAACAATTAAAATTTAGCTTAAAAATTGAGGTGTGAATCTATATAAGAAAATCTATGAACAAAATTTACAACATCAATAGACTAAATAAAACATGCAGAGAAAAAACCAAAAAAACTTATTCAACTAGGCAGCAAAAAACATGTGATTGTTTTTGTAAAAATAAACACCTATTTATAATAAAAAAAACTTTCAGAGAATTATGAATAAGAAAAAAATTCTCCACTTTGATAAAATTTATATGTCAAAACAAATATAATTACTAGAGAAACTTTAGATCAGGAGCAAGACTAGGATGTTCCCATCTCTGCTATTGCTTATACTCAACATCCTGGCTGTGATAAGAAAAGGAAAAGAGGACAGCAAGATGGTGATGGAGTAGGCGGATGTACCAACTTCCAACTCCCAGAACCAAAGTGGACTATAACTTAATTTTAAGAACCATCATCTGTAAAAACCAACTTTGAACTAAACTAAGTGAATTCTTCAACCAAGGAACACAGAAGAAGCCACATTGAGACTTGTAGGAATAGCAAAAACGCAAAGAGGGCTGCCCAGCTCCCCAGAGCAAACGGCAGCCCAGAGAGACCCGCATGGTGGGAAGAGAGTTTAGCAGAGAGGGAGGGACCTGGGTCCCAGGAGCAAAGCCCCAGCCTGCAGCCCCAGAGCCTAGAAGAGGCGTTTGGACAGTATTGAGCTGTGAAACAAGTGAGGATACTGTTAGTGAGAAAGAGATAGTTTTCTCAGACCCAAGATTCTTAAAGGGACAGCGCAGAAAACCTCTCTCACAACCACTCACCCGGGGATAAGGGGAACGGGGACAGAGGAGAGGACCAGAGCAGCGGGAAGAGAGTGTGGACTGAAGGCACAGGGACAAACACTCTGAGGGACAGCCAACCTAACCCCTGGGCTAAGTCACTTCCCTAATCAAAAACGAATATTTCCCCTGGAACTAGCAATACCAGTAAAGGGAGACAGGATACTAGCCAAACAAGCTCTCCGACAGCACTTAGAGCAGAGCTGCTTAGATGGAGGGAGCTTCCAGGACTACAGTATAAAGTGTTAGGGTCTGAGCAGCAGTGCCCCTACCAACACTGCTGAGGGCTTGCTGGAGGGACAGTGGCGGCGGGACATTGAAACGCGGTTCTGTCGGCAGTGGCGGAGGCCCAGCCGGTGTGAGCTCGGTCTAGACCAGCAGGGGTAGAGGGTACGCGCGAAAGCGGTCCGGCAGCTGTGGGCCCGCCTGCAGCCCCACCTGCGGGCGAAAAGCGGGAGACCAGAAATGGGAAGAGATCTGCTCTGTGACCCCGACCCTGCGCAAGCTGGCCCTGACCATGGGGGCGGGGCTAGGACCAGGGACAGGTGGAGGCTCGTGGCTGAGCACACGCCAGCAGCCCCTCCCCGCCAGAG
The DNA here is from genome assembly GCA_037038555.1 of Rhynchonycteris naso. Taxonomy (NCBI): domain Eukaryota; kingdom Metazoa; phylum Chordata; class Mammalia; order Chiroptera; family Emballonuridae; genus Rhynchonycteris; species Rhynchonycteris naso. The sequence continues at coordinate 56,064,723 of CM072995.1, forward strand.
AAACCGCGGTTTCCATCTTGCCAGCGTGAGTTGGCTCTGAATGTGGGGGCGGGGCTAGAGCCTCGGATGAGCGAAAGCTCACAGTTGAGTGCACGCTAGCAGCCATACCCGGCAGTTTGCGATCCTGCGCAGGCAGGCTCTGGCCTCAGGGGCGGGGCTAAAGCTCACAGCTGAGTGCACATCAGCAGCCCCGTCCAACCAGAGAAACTGTGGCGAACAGGATCTGACTGCAAGAGATGGGCGGAAACCCGGGAACAGGCTGGGTCCACAGCTGAGCAAAGGTGCTCACCTCTACCCTTGGTGCTGAGGCTTGTGGCTTGAGTGCAGTGCACAACCCAACCTGTGGGGGTGAGGCAAAGGCCCAGGCAGCCTGAGGCTTGTAGAGCTGGGCACCAGAACACAGCCCTCCCGCAGAGGAGAGGTGGAAATCACAGCAACAGCCGCAGCAGGCCGGCGCTAGCAATGGCCATACCCAACTGCCCTAGGAAGCAGCAGAGGGGGTGGTGGGCCTGCAGATAGACCACACCTAGAGAAAACAAAGGCAACACCCATTGGACTCCAGTGGCCACAGCCTTCTAATACACAGACAAAATGGGCAGGCAGAGGAATGCAATCCAAATGAATCAAGAGAAATTCCCAGAGAAGGACCTTAATGAACCAGATATAACCAAATTACCAGATGCAGAATTTAAAATAATGATAGTTAGGATGTTCAAAGAAATTAGAGCAACAATGGATAGTCATTTCAAACACCTAAATAAAGAGATAACAAGTATAAAAAAATAAATTGAAATAATAAAAAGAATCAGACAGAAATGACAAATACAGTATCAGAACTGAAGACCACAATGGAAGGAATTAAAAGCAGGATGGATGAGACTGAGGGTCAAATCAGTGAGTTAGAGGACACAATCAATAAAGGCACAGAAGCAGAGCAGAAAAAAGAAAAGAGACTCAAAAAATGTGAGGAAACTCTAAGGGAGCTCTGTGACAACATGAAGAGAAATAACATTTGCATCATAGGGGTTCCTGAAGAAGAGGAGAGAGAACAAGAAATAGAAACTTTGTTCAATCAAATCATAGCAGAAAACTTCCCTAAATTAAGGCTGGAAAACATTTCTCACGTTCAAGAAGCACACAGAACTTCATTAAAGAGAAACCCAAAGAAATCTACACCAATACATATCATAGTTAAAATACCAAAGCTAAGGGATAAAGAGAAAATTTTAAAAGCTGCTAGAGAAAAAAAGGCTATCATCTACAAAGGAGCCCCCATAAGGATGACATCTGACTTCTCAACAGAAACACTTGAGGCAAGAAGGGAATGGCAAGATATATTCAAAGTAATGCAGAACAAGAACTTACAACCAAGACTACTGTATCCAGCAAGGCTAATGTTTAAAATTGAAGGAGAAATAAAGAGCTTCCCAGACAAAAAAAGGCTCAAGGAATTCATTAAAACCAAACCAATTCCGCAAGAAATACTAAGGGGCCAGGTGTGAACAGTTCAAAGGGAGGAAAGAATATAGCCAAAGAAGAATACAGCTTTAAAGAATAAAATGGCAATAAACAACTACATATCAATAATAACCTTAAATGTAAATGGATTAAATGATCCAATCAAAAGACATAGGGTAGCTGCATGGATAAAGAAACAGGACCCATACATATACTGTCTCCAAGAGACACACCTTAAAACACAAGATGCACATAGACTGAAGGTAAAAGGATGGAAAAAATATTTCATGGAAATAGAAATGAAAGAAAAGCCGGGGTAGCAATACTTATATCTGACAAAATGGACTTTAAAACAAAGGCTGTAGTAAGAGATAAAGAAGGACACTACATAGTGATAAAGGGAACAATTCAACAGGAACATATAACTATTATAAATATCTACGCACCAAATATAGGAGCCCCGACATACATAAAGCAGACTTTGATGGATATAAAGGGTGAGATTAACAGCAATACTATAATAGTATGGGATTTCAATACCCCACTAACATCACTGGATAGAGATACTCAAGAAAGAAAGTGAATAAAGAAACAGAAGACTTAAAGGATACACTAGATCAACTTGATTTAATAGATATCTTCAGAACTTTTCACCCTAAAGCAGTAGAATATACATTCTTCTCAAGCGCTCATGGTACATTTTCTAGGATACACCACATGTTAGGACACAAAAATGGTCTTAACAAATTTAAGAAGATTGAAATCATATCAAGCATTTTCTCTGATCACAATGCCATGAAACTAGAAATTAACCACAAAAGAAAAACTGAAAAATACTCAAACACTTGGAAACTAAATAGCATGTTATTAAATAATGAATGGATTAACAATGAGATCAAAGAAGAAATAAAAAAGTTTCTAGAAACCAATAATAATGAGCATACATCAACTCAAAATTTATGGGACACAGCAAAAGCAGTACTGAGAGGGAAGTTCATTGCACTACAGGCATGTCAAAAGAAGCTAGAAAAAGCTCAAATAAGCAACCTGACCCTGCATCTAAAAGAACTAGAAAAACAACAGCAAATAAAACCCAAGACAAGTAGAAGGAAGGAAATAATAAAGATCAGAGCAGAAATAAATGACATAGAGGCGAAGGAAACAATACAGAGGATCAATGAAACCAGAAGCTGGTTCTTTGAAAAGGTAAACAAGATTGATGAATCTTTAACTAGACTCACCAAGAAAAAAAAGAGAGGACTCAAATAAATAAAATTAGAAATGAGAGTGGAGAAATAACAACCGACACAACATAAATACAAAGTATTGTAAGAAAATACTATGAAGAACGCTATGCCAAAAAATTAGACAACCTAGGTGAAATGGACAAATTTCTTGAATCATATAATCTTCCAAAAATTAACCTGGAAGAATCAAAACACCTAAACAGACCAATTACAACAAATGAGATCAAAACAGTTATCAAAAAACTCCCAAAAAAGAAAAGTCCTGGGCCTGATGGCTTCACAAGTGAATTCTATCAAAAATTCAAAGAAGAACTAACTCCTATCCTCCTCAAGCTATTTCAAAAAATTCAAGAGGAAGGAAGACTTCCAAACTCCTTTTATGAGGTGAGCATAATTCTGATTCCAAAACCGGGCAAAGACAACACAAAGAAAGAAAATTATAGGCCAATATCTCTGATGAATTTAGATGCTAAAATTCTCAACAAAATATTAGCCAACTGGATCCAGCAATATATGAAAAAAATCATACACCATGATCAAGTAGGATTTATTCTGGAGAGGCAAGGCTGGTTCAATATTTGCAAATCAATCAATGTGATTCATCACATAAACAAAAGGAAGGACAAAAATCACATGATAATTTCAATAGATGCAGAAAAGGCATTTGATAAAATCCAGCACCATTCATGCTCAAAACTTTCAGTAAAGAGAGAATTCAGGGAACATTCCTTAACATGATAAAGGCCATCTACGACAAACCCACAGCAAACATCATACTAAATGGGCAAAAATTAAAAGCAATCCCCTTAAGATCAGGAACCAGGCAGGGGTACCCCCTGTCACCACTCTTATTTAACATAGTTCTGGAAGTCCTAGCTACAGCAATCAGACAAGAAGAAGAAATAAAAGGTATCCAAATTGGAAAAGAAGAAGTAAAACTGTCAATCTTTGCAGATGATATGATATTGTATATAGAAAACCCTAAAGTCTCAGTCAAAAAACTACTGGACCTGATAAATGAATTCAGCAAGGTGGCAGGATATAAAATTAATACTCAGAAATCAGAGGCATTTTTATATACCAACAATGAACTGTCAGCAAAAGAAATTAAGGAAACAATCCCCTTCACTATTGCAACCAAAAAAATAAAGTACCTAGGAGTAAATTTAACCAAGGAGGTTAAGAACTTGTACTCGGAAAATTATAAAACATTGATAAAAGAAATCAAGGAAGATACAAACAAGTGGAAGCATATACCGTGCTCATGGTTAGGAAGAATAAACATCATTAAAATGTCTGTATTACCCAAAGCAATTTATAAATTCAATGCAATACCAATTAAAATACCAATGACATACTTCAAAGATATAGAACACATATTCCAAAAATTTATATGGAACCAAAAAAGAACACGAATAGCCTCAGCAATCTTAAAAAGAAAAAATAAAGCTGGAGGTATCACTCTTTCAGATATCAAGGTTTACTACAAGGCCATTGTACTCAAGACAGCCTGGTACTGGCATAAGAACAGGCACATAGATCAATGGAACAGAACATAGAACCCAGAAATAAACCCACATCTTTATGGACAACTGATATTTGACAAAGGAGGAAAGAACATACAATGGAGTAAAGACAGCCTCCTTAACAAATGGTGTTGGGAAAATTGGACATCTACCTGCAAAATAATGAGACTAGACCATCAACTTACACCATTCACAAAAACAAACTCAAAATGGATAAAAGACTTAAATGTAAGCCGTGAAACCATAAGCATCTTAGAAGAAAACATAGGCAGCAAGCTCTCCGACATCTGTAGCAGCAATATATTTACCGATTTATCTCCACAGGCAAATGAAATAAAAGTCAAGATAAACAAATGGGACTATATCAAACTAAAAAGTTTTTGCACAGCTAAAGACAATAAGAACAGAATAAAAAGACAAACCACACAATGGGAGAACATATTCGACAACACGTCTGATAAGGGGTTAATAACCAAAGTTTATAAAGAACTTATAAAACTCAACACCAGGAAGACAAACAATCCAATAAAAAAATGGGCAAATGAAATTAAAAGAAATTTCTCCAGAGAGGACATACAGATGGCCAATAGGCATATGAAAAAATGCTCAACATCACTAATCATTAGAGAAATGCAAATTAAAACCATAATGAGATATCACCTCACACCAGTCAGAATGGCGTTCATCAGCAAAACAACAGAGAACAAGTGCTGGCGAGGATGTGGAGAAAAAGGAACCCTCCTGCACTGCTGGTGGGAATGCAGACTGGTGCAGCCACTGTGGAAAACAATATGGAGATTCCTCAAAAAATTAAAAATTGAGCTACCTTTTGACCCAGCTATCCCACTTTTAGGAATATACCCTAAGAACACCATAGCACTGTTCGAAAAGAAGAAATGCGCCCCCATGTTCGTGGCAGCAGTGTTCACAATAGCAAAGATCTGGAAACAGCTCAAGTGTCCGTCAGAGGACGAGTGGATTAAAAAGCTTTGGTACATTTATACTATGGAATACTACTCAGCCATAAGAAATGATGACATTGGATCATTTACAACAAAATGGATGTACCTTGATAACATACGGAGTGAAATAAATAAAACAGAAAAAAACTGAGAACAGCATGATTTCATACATAGGTGGGACATAAAAGTGAGACTATGAGACATGGACAAGAGTGTGGTGGTTATGGGGTGGGGGGAGGGAAGAGAGTGAGGAAGAGGGGGGAGGGGAGGGGCACAAAGAAAACCAGATAGAAGGTGACAGAGGACAATTTAACTTTGGTTGATGGGTATGCAACATAATTGAATGATAAGATAACCTGGAGATGTTTTCTTTGACCATATGTACCCTGATTTATTAATGTCACCCCATTAAAATTAATTAAAAAAAGGAAAAGATTACAAGTGGATGAAAAAATTGGAAAAAAAGAGATAATAACTGCCGTTATCTGCATCATTGATCTAGAAAAACCAACACAATCAACCAACCATGAGAACTAATTTCTCTAAACCAGTAATAACCAACTAGAAAATATAATTAAAATAAAACACCATTCACAGTAGCAACAAAAACTGTATTTAAATTTAATTCAATATGTGTAAGACTTTTGTGAAGCAAACTTTCAAATTTCAATAACGGATACAAAAGAATCTAAATAAACAGAATTTTAGCCTCTTCAATGGTGCATCTTGATAGTATTATACTTACTTTGGAGAAAACTAATAAAGGATATAAAGACAATAGATAAAATTTCATGCTTTGTATGGTACAAGTTTATTATAATAACGTTTCCCTAAATTCAACTATAATTTTAAGTAATCCTGTTGAAAATTCCAGTTGGACATTTTGAGGAAGATGATAACCTGTCTCTTAAAATATGAATAAAAGTCAACTTTAAACACATTAAACCTTGCCTTAGCCAGGTAGCTCATTTGGTAAGAATGTTGTTCCAATACGCCAAGCTTGTAGGTTTGATCCCTGGTCAGGGAACATGCAAGAATCAACTAATGGGCCCCGGCTAGGTAACTCAGTTGGTTAGAGCATTGCCCTGCATGCTGCAGTCACAGATTCAATTCCCTGGTCAGGGCACATATAAGAATCAACCAATGAATGCATAAATAAGTGGAACAACTAAGTGGAACAATGAGTTCCTGCTTCTTTCTCCCTCTGTCTCTCTCCTGCCCCACCCCTCCCAAATTAATGGGGAAAAAAATTTTTTTAAGTGGAACAGTAAATCAATGTTTCTCTCTCCTTTCCTCTCTCTAAAAATTAATAAATAAACTTAAATGTTTTTATTTAATAAAAACATTAAACCTTAAAAAATAAGAGACAGTATAGAAGTGGACTTTGCCCTACCTGATATTAGCAGAGTATTGGTTCTTTATACCAAATATGAGCAAGTTTTGGCTCAAGAACAAACACATAGACCAGTGAAATAGAGAAATTAGAGACCACTATTTAGGTGTCAGAATTTAACATATACCAAAGAAGTCACCACAAATCCATTGAGGAATGAGGACTGATTCATTCATGAATAGATGATGTTGAGGCTCACTATGTAGAGCGATATAAGCTGGATTATTATCTAACATCATCTCTATATTAAGAAATACAAGCTGGATTCTTAACATCAACTACAAAGGGGGGACTCTAGATGGATTAAAGATTTAAATGTTGTGGAGGAAGTTATAGAAGGAAAATTCAGAGAATATCTTTATGTCGGAGGAGTAGAATGGACTTTTAAAAAATTATTATTGAGTTTAGAGAGATGGGGATGGGGGTGGGAAAAAGACAGAGAGAAACAGAAACATCATCCTATTTGTGTATGTGCCCTAACTGGGGGATTGAACTGGCAACCTTTGTGTATTGGGATGATGCTCTAACCAACTGAGCTATCCAGCCAGGGCCAAATGGACTTAAAAATATAAAATGTAGGAAACATAAACCATCAGGCAAAATGTTGGTGAATTTTATTATATCAAAGTTAAATCTTTCCAAAACCACAATGAGGTTCCCAACACAGCCCCTGGAATGGCTACAATTTTAGAAAATGGGAACTAACAGTCCTGGCAAGGGTGTGGTGAACACTGAAACCCTTGTACGTTGCTTATGGGAATATAGGGCAGTTCAGCTACTGTGGAAAATAGTTGGGTGGTTTTTTAAAAAGTTAAACATAGAATTACCCTATGACACCACAATTCCACTCCTAGTTGTATTCCCCCAAAGATTTAAAAACAGGTCCTCAAGGCCCTGGCTGATTAGTTCAGTCCGTTAAGAGCACTGTCCTGAAACAAGGTTACAGGTTCGATCCCTGGTCAGGGCACACATCAGAAGCAACCAAAAAATGCACAACCGAGTGGAACAACAAATGCTTTGCTCCCTCCTCCCCTCTCTCTCCCTTTCTCTCTCTGTCTCTCTAAAAATCAATAAAAATGAAGCCATGGCCAGATAGCTCTGTTGGTTGGAGCATCGTCCTGGAGCATGGAGGTTGCCCGTTTGATTCTCCTGTCAGGGCACCTACAGGAGCAGCTCAAGGGTCCCATCTTTCTCTCTCTGCCCCTGCCTTGCTCTCAAAAAATAAAAACAGATGTTCAAACAAGTGCATGTATACACATGTTTATAGCAACACTATTCATAATCGCCAAAGGTAGAAACAGCACAAAATTCCATCATTGAAAGAATGGATAAACAAATTGAAGTATGCCCATACAATGAAATGTTATTCAGCCATAAAAAAATGAAGTAATGATATGTGTGCTACAACAGGGATGAACCTCCAAAACGTGCTAAGTGAAAGAAGCCAGATATAAATGGTCACATATTTTATGATTCTATTTATGTGAAATATACAGAATAGAAAAATCCATAGAGCCAGGGCTGTTGAGAAGATGGTGAAAAAGTGCTTACTGTATAAGGGGTTTTACATACTTTCCAGTGATGGAAATGTTTGTGAACTAGGTAGAGAGGTGCTTATACAACCCTAAGAATGAACCACATGTCGCTGCATTGTTCACTTTAAAATGATTAATAAAAAATTCTTGGTGAAGGTACTAAAAACAAGCTTTCTACTCAGGGGAAAAGTTAACAGATAATAGAATTAAAGAAGATTACTTGTACACTTTAACACTGAGGATTGATAGCAGGAATATACAAAAAATATTTGCAAGTTTACAATAAAAAGACATTAATAAAGTAATACCCATAAAACAATGGGCAAAAGGTATAAACCAGTATTTGTAGAAGAAACCAAAAGTTGTTATAGATATGAAGAATGCTCATGCTAATTAATAATTAGAGAAATTCAAATTAAAACAATAGCAGGATATTGATTTACATCTATTAGGAAATAATTAAAAAGTTAAATGATACTAAGTGTGGGTGGGGAGATATGTCTTAGATCATGTTCCCTTGAGATGTGGAATAATTTACAAGTGAGTTATTAAGGAAGTCATCCCAGTCCTGGCCAGGTGGTTCAATGGGTAGAGCATTGTCCCAGCTCACTGAGGTTGCAGGTTCGATCCCCGGTCAGGGTATGTAAGAGAAGCAATCAATGAGGGCACAAACAAAAGGAGCAACTAAGTGAAACAACGAATTGATGCTTTTCTCTCGCTTTCTCTTTCAAATCAATGGGAAAAAAAATTTTTTTTTAAAAGGAAGTCATCCCAGGATAAAGTGGTAAGGGAGTTGGGGACACAAGACAGAAAACCGGAAGAAACCAAACAAAGATGTATTTCAGACCGAGTCCTAGCATCAGCCGCCTCCTGTGGGAGAGTTCTGACAAGGAAATTACACCTCTGCCTGAACCATTTTAAGGTGTCGACACAAGAAACATCCAAACCTGCAGAGAATTTTTATGAGTTTATTTGAGCCAAACTGACAACAATTGCCATGAAGGAAAACCTCAACGGGTTGGGAAAATACTCTGGGGAATGGCAGTTTTGCGGTTTATTTTACACATTACAATCAAAGGAGGGTGACATGAAATGTATTGGTGCTAAATTAGGGAGGCAGGAGAAAGCAAAGTGGGGAAATCTCTGGCATTGGATACAGAGAAAAGTGGAGAGACACCAACTTCTCTTACATTGGCAGGTATAGGATAGTTAACATTTATAGCGCAAAAAGATGGTAAGCAGGGAACAAGGTAACCTTCAGAATTCTGCAGTCACTGCTTTGGTGGGAGGCTGTGCCCTGTGGGGTCTGGAACAAGGGGATTACTCGGACATTCCAAAGGTCTGTTATGTAAAAGACAACAGACATGCTCAGTAAAGCAAAAGATAGAATTTATCAAAAGATACTGGCCCAAGGCCCTGACCGGCTAGCTCAGTGGTAGAGCGATGGCCCGGCGTGGAAGTCTCAGGTTCGATTCCCAGTCAGCGCACACAGGAGAAGCGCCCATTTGCTTCTCCACTTTCCCCCTCTACTTTCTCTCTGTCTCTCTCTTCCCCTCCCACACCAAGGGACAGAACTGCTTGTTTGCAGCCTGAACCAGCTGAAGGAACTTGTCTGGCTATGAGATCTACTCAAATTTGGCAGTTTCCCAAGAGTCGTCCAATAAACTTGTCAAGGCAGCACACTCAAGTGTGTCATTGGTTGCCTCCAGATACTGTGCCTTTTTCTCAGTGTAAGGGAGGTTGGTCCTTTACTTGGGAGATGTCCTCATACACCCCCATGCCAGACCCCTTAGAGGATGTACTGATATAAAAGCCTGCAGATGTCCCACTTCCTGGCATCCACGTATTTTAACAAGGCTTTAGTATACTCCCTAGACAAGCATAATTTTTTCTGGGTTGGTGAGAGGATTGCAATCCTGGTATCAGTCAAGGTCCAATCAGAAAAGTGAAAACCATGCTTGGCATTTCAAATAAAGGGTATTTGATTAAAGTAATTGGTTACATAATTGTTGGAACACTAAACAAGCATGAGAGAGAGAGAGAGAGAGAGAGAGAGAGAGAGAGAGAGAGAGAGAGAGAAGGTTGAGGTAACTCAGAGATGAATAGCTTTAGGAAGAAACTACCATCCCTGGACCTGTGGGAACAAAATGGAAGACGTGATGTCCCCAGAACCTAAAGAAGAGAACGCTTCGTTGCTAGTGTGTAGACTGCTGAGGGGGTGCACATAGCCCAGGACCACTTAAGGGGATATGGCTAAATGCATAAAGGGCTATGGTGGGGTTGGCTGCTACCCGATGGGGCATGGTGAAGTTATTGCTGGGAAATCTTGAAGAAGCTGGGGGCTGTAGCTGGAGAGTGTGCAAACTCAAACTGGAAAGTGAAAGAGACCCCTCTTCCCTTCTCCTCCTGATAGTTGCTCCAATGGGTAGAACCTAACCAGAGCCAAATAGCAAGAGAATCTGGAAAAGTGAAGTTTGCAGAGTCCAGTCCCAGCCTCATAGGCAAATGTCTGACCCATTGGCAGCAAGATGATGAAGGTGCATTGCTGGCCCTGCAAGATGAAAGCAAACAGTGTATCCTAGCCAAGGTAGCCCAATATCTGCCTACATCCACCTGGGCACCACCAAGCTCTACTTTGCAGGGCAGACATCAACTGTGACATAGAGATATGACAGCACAGGAGGCCAAGTAGATAGAGGCGGAGGAGACTTAGAGGAAAAGAGAATGAGTGGGACGCTCCCTCCATTCCAATGCCATCTTTTGTTTACAGCCCTCCTGTGTTTTTATACATATTTTAGGTGTGTCTAGATAAACAGTGTATGGTTGGATTTTTTAAATCCAACCTGAGCTTGTCTCTCCCATAGGTGAGTTTCATCTATTTATGTTTATTCTGAATATTAATTTATCTGGACTTATTTAGACTACCTTATTTTGTATTTTTAATTTACTGTGTTTTTGTCTTTACTTTTATTCTTTTCCCTTTATTGACTTATATTTCATCAATTTATTTCTATTCCCTTCTTTTTACTTGAAGATTATGAATTTATTTTTGGGCATCTCCCACTTTAGTCAGCAATCCTTTCCTGAGAATCAGATGTTCTGTATAAAAATGCTAAGCAGGAGAATGTCCTATAATTTTAAATGAAAATATTATAATGGGTTATATGTCAACAAAACTCTCCCAATCAGATTCCTAAAACATAACTAAAACACCTATCATGGACAAATTATTATGTTAGAAAAATACTTAAAAATTGCTTCCTGATCAGAAGTAATCAATATAGCTGTTAACAGTTGGCTTGATGCAATAAGTTGGTCTCTCAGCTATGATATTCACAACATGAAAAATGCATATTTTTTGCTAATACTTGTGCTTTATAAAATGGCTACATATGATTGCAGCATTCTGCTAACTGCATTTGGAATAAAAATTAAGTTATTACTACATATCATTAAAATACATATTTTTGTTGCATGGGGTTTTGTGGACAAGAAATCAGTTTTAGATAAACAATGGATGGAAAACATTTGCGTTGAGAGATATAATTCTATAAAACTGGTATTTTAAAACAAGGAAACGCCTGACCAGGCGTTGGCGCAGTGGATAGAGAGTTGGACTGGGATGCGGAAGACCCAGGTTTGAGACCCTGAGCTCAGCTTGAGTGCGGGCCCATCTGGCTTGAGCAAAAGCTCGTCAGCTTGGACCCAAGGTCGCTGGCTCCAGCAAGTGGTGGCTCAGTCTGCTGAAGGCCCGCGGTCAAGGCACATGTGAGAAAGCAATCAATGAACAACTAAGGTGTTGCGACGGCAATGAAAAACTAATGATTGATGCTTCTCACCTCTCTCCATTCCTGTCTGTCTGTCCCTATCTATCCCTCTCTCTGACTCTCTCTCTGTCCCTGTAAAACAACAACAAAAAACAACAAGGAAACATTCATAATGTTAGTAAGCAAGATATTGTGTAGGCTAGATCTATATATTCTTCTAGAAATTCCCATTAATTTTTTAACATGCAATTTTGATAAAATTAAAAAAATATATATCAGCCTTCTAAGCAGATGGAGTTAAAAAGGAAGACCTCTGAATTCTTCCCTACCATTCTCTCTACTGTTGACCAGGATTTGAGTTTCACCTTGTTATAGGCAACTATTCATTTTGATAGAATTTAAAACTTAGAGAAGAGTTGCAAGAATAGTACTTACCCTTAACACAGACTAAACAATTGCATATATTTTACCTCATTTGCTTTTTCTCTGGTTTTCAGAAATTTGAGCATAATATGTATGCATCAGTGCTATTGTTGGTTTGTTTATTTATTCTACTTTGGGTTTGTTGAGCCTCTTGAATTTGTTGATTGATAATTTTCTTTAAATTTGGAAACTCTGGGGCCATTGCCTCTCCAAATAACAACTCCCTGCCTTAACCAGACCCTCCAGTTACACATAAGTTACCATTTGATATTGCCCTACTGGTTACTGAGGCTTTATTCATTTTTCATGGCCATGTTTCTCTTTATGCTTCAGTTTGGATAGTTTCTTTTTTTATGTCAAATTATTACTGATATTTTCTTCCTTCAGTGTCTATTTTTCTATTAAGCCCTTCATTGAAATTAGATATTGTATTTTTTCTATAAAACATGTTAGACTCACTACATGAGGTCATAGAAAGGCATACAAGAGTTTACAAATATTAAAACATCAATGTCACTGAATGTTTGAATCATGTGAGTTGAAGTATCTGACCAAACAGTTTTTGAATAGAATGATGTATTTCTCTTCCATGTATGAATATTCTGTCTCCCCCGCCCCCATTTTTGAATTTTTATTTAGGATATTTGACATTTTGATTAGGTTAAGGTTTTAATCTGTATACTGCATGTTTATAATTTTTTTCTTTTTATAAATGGAGTTCTAAAACTTCCTAGGAGAATTTCTAAAGTGCTGAAGGTCCCGCAGTCAAGGCACATGTGAGAAAGCAATCAATGAACAACTAAGGTGTTGTGATGGCAACGCAAAACTAATGATTGATGCTTCTCATCTCTCTCCGTTCCTGTCTGTCTGTCCCTATCTATCCCTCTCTCTGACTCTCTCTCTGTCCCTATAAAAAAAATTGGTTGGTTTATAGACCAACGTAAAATCTCTTTGATATCCTGAGGGGTATTTGTAGGTCAAGTCAAGCAACTTGTCAGATGGACAGTCATCCCAGAGGGCAAAGTCTCAGATAAAGAATGAAGTCTATATGTGTGGAGGAGCTGCCTAAGGCTATGCAGTAAGAAGGAAGAAAAGAGGACTATTCCCTACCTCAACCTCCCACATATGAAGAACCACTCAAAGATGTCTGGACATACATGGGATACAGAGGATAGGTGTTGGAGAAATTGGCTGGACTTGCAGATCCAATTATATAAAGCTCAAATGTTGATTTAATCACAATTTAGAGGTTATTTTTCACATTCTAAATTATGAATTGAACATCCATAATATATATAATAATATAATAACTCTTCACCTGGTCAGCTTTCCAATTTAGCTACACTGGTTTCCTAAAACCCAAATCAATATATTTTTCTGTTGGTTCATGTTTAATCTGGCCCTAGAACTCAAAATTTCTCTGCATCTGCTTATGGATTCCTGAGTTATCCTTTCCCACAGCTTTTATTCCTAGCAATCATGGAAGAGAAGTCCCCCAATTGTTCATATTAAGGCCTTTCTATCTGTTACCATCAGAGGGCGACTTGCAGTAATTTCCTGGGTCTAGGCTCCCTCTTGGGCTATAATTCCAAATTGTTCCCTGCTGTCATTCCTTTCTTTTTCCATTAAATCTCTCTGGGACCCAGTCATTTCTGCTGACCTGCTATCATCAAAACATCTCTCCAACCCTTCCCTAGCCTAGTCTCCAGATATAAAAGCAGTGGTCCAGATATAAAATCAGACATTCTTCTTTTCTTTCACAGAAGAGTAGTTCTGACATTTTAGCTCTTGTATCTTCCCCCGAGTATCAATCTCTCTTTGTTTGTCTGTGATACGTCCCTCGTTTGCCTTCTGTCCTTTCTAAAGCTAACATTCTCGAGTCATGGTTATCTTTTCATTTGAAACACCCAGAAGGTTGGCCCTACCTGCTGATCAGAACCTTTCCGCTGTTTCTGAGCCAGCCTCACTCCCTAAGTAAAGGCATACCAGATGCAGGCTCCCTATAGTGAATTTTCACTTCTTGAGATGGTATTGCTTCCTTCATATTATAAGCAGAGACCTCTTTGTCTTCGTGTAGCCATTCCTACACTGCTACAGAATTCACAACTATGATTGGGTCCTAACTAATGGACCTACGAGGGCCAAACTGAGAATGCAAAGCAGAAGGTGGGAAAGTAAGGAAATGCCACAGAAAGGTCATGGATAAAGCTATACAGTACATCCTTTGATATTGGCTCCTCATTGATATTTTTCTTGCACCTGGTATTTCTCCTTTAAGAATAAAATATAAAAGAAAGAAAGTTTGGGATGGCTACTTCACATCACAAACAAGGCCGAGCAACTAAGAAATCAAACCACAAAATCTCACACAGTCTACAGGGGACTTTTCAGTTGAGTTTTCAGTTATTCATTCAATCAACGAACATTTTCTGAGTGTCTACTGTGTACCAAGCACCACTTTCCCAGGCAGTGGGGATATAGTAGTGAATCAGGCATGAAAATTTGTCATGTACGAACATATATTCTCGTGAAAGAGACAGATAATAAATAAATATATAAACTCAGGTAAATCTAAGGGATTTGAAGAATAATAAAGCTTAATAAAAAGATAGAATGTAACTGGGAGAGAAAATTTATTTGGAGTGGCTCAGAAACTTCTCTCTTATTAGGTGACATTTGCCCAGAGATATAAATGAAGAGAGGGAGCAAACCATAGGAATTCTTAGTGAAGAGTATTCCAGAGAATAAAATTAACAACAGCCCAAAAAGAGCTTCTTGCTGTCCCCTGAATCTTAGCATGTTCAATGAATAGCAAGAAGTTCAAGATGGCAAGTGTCACTGAAGTGATGGATAGACTGGCAGGCAATCAAGTTCGGGAGGGGGCAGGTACAACAACACAGAGCCCTGTATAATATGATAAGGAATTTGATTTTTATTCTAAATGATATAGGAAGGTATTGACAGGTTCTTTTTTATTATTTTATTTGTTGATTTTAGAGAGAGAGGAAGGGAGAGAGAGAGAGACAGAAACATCAATCTGTTTCTACATGTCTCCTAACCGGGGATTGAACCGGCAACCTTTGCGTATCTGGATGACCAACTGAGCTATCCAGCCAGGAAAGTATTGACAGATTATGAGCAGAAAAATTCTGTGATTTTTTTTTGCATTAAAAAATATTTATCTAAAGAAATACATTTGCTTTTTTCTCTCACTTTCTGTGTGATTTTTTTTCTCTGTCTCTGCACCTAATTAGGTGTTTGTGAGGACATTATGAGAGGCAGACTCAGCTTGCAAACTCAGGAACATGGCATGCAAAGGATATTATTCAAAGACATGGAAGGGACTGAAAAAGATCATTTAGAATTCTTTCTTGTAAAATGCCTATGATTTCTGAAGGGAAATCGAACTGATAAGAACTGCCAAGGTGCCGTCTAATCTCTACCTGATACCTTGCTCCCTCCCTCACATTGCTTCCCTTTTTTCCCCTCACCCACAAATATGATTCATCTCAGAAAAAAACACAGTTGTGTTTAGGCAGCCCCATTTGAAATTGATTTGGAAGGTAGGATCAATAGGACTTGATGGTGGACAGGTTGCACGTGTAACTGAGGGAATGAGAGAAATCAAGGATAACTCCAAAGGTTTTTGCCTAAACAACTGAAGGAAGAATGGACATGAAGGGGAGGGAGAGTCAAGAATTATTTTGAACCTGTCAAGTCTGAGATGCCTGTTAGACATCCTGAAGCAGATATAGACCACAATTGTATATGTCTCCCAACCCAAATATACTGTAAGTACCAAGAGGACAGGGCCTTCTGTCTGTTTTGTTAACATCTGTATCCTTGGGACCTGGAAGAGGCCTGGGCAGGTGTTCAGTAAATATTTGCTGAATAAATGAACAAATAAATGAATAAATATGAGCCTGAGACTTTTGGTGTTGGAAACCCTGGCCTGCAGCCCTTGCTGAGCAGTGTGCCATTGGCCGGGTTGCTCAGTGGATAGAGCGTGGTCCTGGCACGCTGAGGTCACAGATTCAATCCCTGGTCAGGGCACATATGAGAAGCAACCAATAAGTGCACAATTAAATGGAACAGCTAAGTACAACAAGTTGATGCTTCTCTTTCTCTCATCAGTGGAAAAATTAAGAACAAAACTGTGGCAAATATTATCATTTGTTAATGCCTAAAATACTAAGAGAAAGCAGGGTTTGAGAAGTATCTGCCCTGTGTCAGAACTCAAACCCAAAATATCTGGATTGCCACCCACGTGGAAGAAAGGAGTACAAAGAGGAGATAGGGCCAGAGCCTGAGCAGGTGAGTGAGCCGAACCCACTTATGTGATCTTCACATTTGCAGGGTCTCCCCACAGAACAAAGGAAACCCAAAGAGTGATACAAATTTCACTCTTGAGGGAAAGTAAAGTGGGAAAGGGAGAAAGTATTAGTAATTCGCCTAAGCCTAGGAATATTGATCTTTTTACAGGCTTTTGTTTGTATTGAAATTCAGAAATTTTTTGTTCGTATTGAAATTGGTTTGGTATGAAAATGTAATATATAAGAAGATATGCATAGTTTGGTATGATTATGGATCATCCTATATCGCTCTTGCTGACTCTCACATCTGGCAGAGACTGGTGTTATTTAGAAGAAATGGAACGACCAGGACAATTTAAAAAGTGAGAGAGTGAAGGGAAACTTCTTGGTTTCAGTCTCACTGAGATGCCAATAAGTTCATGCTTGCTGCCCAGAGTCTACCTTTTGGGGGCGGACTCAACTGTAGTAATCAGTTGTGTCTTGATGAATGATGCCGTGTCTCCTGTTTCGGGGTAGAATTCTGTACATTAACAAGTCTTTCTTGGAGAGGGGCATCCAAATTGATTACATATTTGAAACCTTTAAATATTTGCCATGATGGGCATCTCCAGTCCCAAGGTTTTCCTGAGACTGCATTCCATCCCTTACTGTTGTCGATCTTATATGTTTGAAAACCTCAATTCTTTTCCTTTTTGTTTCCTGATGCATAGTCCTGATACTGCTAAGTTCTGTCTTGAGAGACAGCTTCCATTCTTTCTTGTGAGCTCATGTCCCCATGTTTTTAACAGGCAGATCTACAAACAAATTTTGTGGCCTTGAATTTCCCAGACTTCTGATCTCCTGCTTTTTATATTTTTCTATTTCTGGCCATCTTTCTTAGCTTCCTGTTTATGCCGGAGTAAATATTATTTCTGCTACATTCTCCTTCTCATAAAGTTCATTAGCTCTGAAAACCAATTCCCATTCACTCATCACTGAGTAATGCTTGTTCTGTTCAGATTTGGTGTTGGCCAACAGCTGAGATCAATGAATTTATACACCCTGGCCCCCCTGGGCCAGTGGATGGCAGGCAGATTGCTAGGCAAAGCTCCCTTCTCAATCTCCAGCTTCTAGCAAGTGCTCTTCTTTGCTTTGCTGCAGACAGAACTTTCTGAAACCCCGATTTCCCGGCTCGCTGGTGTTTGAACCAATACAGAATGATAAAACTACAGCTGCAGCTGGGACGTTGAAGGATGTGAGGTACCAAACATACCTCCTCCCCTGAAGGTTCTGAAGCAACTAATACAAATGTCCAAGAATCCAATAAGTTCAAAATAGCAGAAAGTTTTTGTTTTTTGTGTTAGAAGTTGGTTTGGAAACTGTAGCAGAGGCCTGAATATACATTTGGCTTCCTAATATATCCCCCTAGTTACTGATAAACCACAGGCCTCCTCCAGACAAAGGAGAACCCTACCTGGATGACTTACCACCTGTTGTTGGTGGGCTGTTTGAGAAAGGAAGAGCCTAATGGGAGAGCTGCTTTGCCCAGCACTCTCTACCACTGCTTTTTCGTTGCCAAAGGAAAGGAGGGTTGGTGCCAATACTGTCAAAAGGGTAGAAGTTCCTGTTCCACATAGACGTTCCTATTCCAGAAGTCAGAAGGAAGGAGCAAAATGGTACCCCAAAGATTTCTTCCTGCCTTGTACCCTCACTGATGTTTTTTGCTGCTGAAGTCA
Source organism: Rhynchonycteris naso (assembly GCA_037038555.1). Lineage (NCBI taxonomy): Eukaryota > Metazoa > Chordata > Mammalia > Chiroptera > Emballonuridae > Rhynchonycteris > Rhynchonycteris naso. Next base: position 56,083,062 of record CM072995.1, read on the forward strand.
CATTTCCCAGCATGCACTGTGCCACCACGAACACCCGATCCTTTCTACTTAGCTGTTACCTGGGGTGAGAGGTCTCCATCTGGGCATGGAAAGTTGTGCAGGTGAAGGGATGAGGGGAAACCATTTGTAAGTCTTATCACAGATCAAAATCCAAGGGGCAGCATAAAATGATGGTCAACCTGACTCTTGGGTGATGTAGTGCCCCATCCTCCATGTCTGAAAAAGAAGACAATGGGTGGGGATGAGGGATATATTCATATTATTTCCTATCATATGGTCTCTATTCAAGCGAATCTTGGCTCTGCCATGAACTCAAGTCGAGTAGGCTTTTTCATTGTAGCTGAATCTGCCTTATAGTTGGTTGCACTGGATTGCTTACTAAGCTTTGGTAATTTTGGTGAGCTTTTGAAAAATCTTTTTCTGTATCTTCAAACTTCTCATCTGAGATGCTTTAAAGTAGACACTCTCCTCCCATTTTCCATGATGTGTCCCTTCCTGTTATTGCTGTGACTGCTTTCTCCTGACTCTCTTCCACCTTTGGCCACTCCTTTTCAGGGTTCTTTGTCCCATCCACTGGTGAGGCCCTTCCTTTGGTTTGCAACCTCTGTGTTTCTATCCTATTCAGCCCACCATTTCAACACTTATTCTTTTTATTTTTTTGTTTACTCTTCTTTTCTAAGTGAGAAGAAGGGAGATAGACAGATTCCTGCATGCACCCCGACTGGGATCCACCCGGCAACCCCTTTCTGGGACTGATGCTCTGCCTATCTGGGGGCATGCTCGTAACCAAGCTATTTTTAGCGCTTGAGGCAGAGGCTCCATGGAGCCATCCTCAGCGCTCAGGCCAATGTGCTTGAACCAACTGAGCCATGATCATGGGAGGGGAAGACAGAGAGACAGAGAATGAGGGGAGAAGCAGATGGTCACCTCTCCTGTGTGCCCTTACCAGGAATTGAACCAGGGACATCCATACACCAGCCAACACTCTACCACTGAGCCAACTGACCAGGGCCTCAACACATATTCTTGAGTCTGACTCTCAGTACCTAACCCTAACTCAAACCTCTCTCTCTTGAGCTCCAGACTCATAGTTCAACCCATTTACTAGACAGTGTTTCCATCTTCCTCTCATACCAAGGTGACCAGATTTTAAAATTGGTAAAGCGGGACACCATTGACAGGGGGAAGGGGGGGGGTTCTTGATTAAAAATTTGGCCTATATGGAGCAAAAAATATTTTCATAGAATGCAAAATTAGTATTGTAATATATTTTTTAAAATTTCAACATAAGTACAATTTACAAATATAATACATTAAAAATTATGTATAGTATTATTTTATTCTTTGGCATATTTCTCATTTGAGTGAATTTTTTTAGTAGATTGCTGTTGTTGTTTAAAAGGTCATGAAATTTTTCACAAGAATTTGTTAAATTATATTTCACAGATAAAATGGCTTTCAAAGTCTCAACACTTAATTGTGATTTTTCTGATATCCACACTTTATTTACCGTAGAAAAAACACGTTCAGTCGCAGCATTAGTTCCTGGTAAAGACAGCACGTATTCCACAATTTTTAGTGCATTATTGTATGGAACATGGTTTGTTTCAAAATGATAAAATATTTCTAACCATTTGTTTTCTATTGTGATTTTAGCTGATGCCCAAGATTTAACCTTTTCCTTATCAATATATATTTTTAATAATGATACTTCATTTAAAAAATCATTTTAGGAAATATTACTATATGAAAAATTTTGAGTGAGTCAGAGGAATTGGGTTACACGGTCCTGAAACTGATGCTGGAGCTGCACGAGCAGCCGGGAGCAGACAGGGCAGTGCCACCAGCCCGCTCCCTGCGCCCAGCCCCGCTGCCCGCTAGAGACCAAGCCGCTTGCACCTTGTGGAGCCTAAGCTGCACGCTGGCGTCAGGATGCGGGCCTATGGGTAGTTAGGGGACTTGACAGCCACTGCCCCAGCAGGTACATCTCGCCCAAAATTCTTTGTTTCGCGGCCTGCACAGGGCAGCCAGCTCTTGCGGCAGTGCGGGTGCTTCCAGGTGGAGGCAGGGTCTCCCCTTCGAAAACCGTATATTCCCTTCCCATTCTCCCGCCCTTCCCTAGCTTTTCATGCATTCTTTCCAAAAATTGGGACTTTTTAAAAATGCCATGGGACACAAGACAAATTGTTAAAAATTGGGACTGTCCCGCCAAAAGCGGGACATCTGGTCACCTTACCTCATACTCAAGTGACCAAAACCAAAATCATTGTTTATTCCCCAGACTTGATCTATTGCCTTCATTCTCTAATTTGGTAAATTGCACCTTCATGTTCTCAGGTAACCAAACTAAAGAAATAATTGTGTCCATTAGCCCATGGATCCAACTGATTACCAAGTCCTATTAATTATGACATCTTCCAAATATCCCTTTTTTATCCCTTTTTACTGCCAACACCTTGCTTTGGAGCCTGTATCAGTTTAAATTTTTTAGTTGCAAGCAAGAGAAATGAACTCTAATTTAAACAAACAAACAAAAAATGGGAGGTGAATTTATTTGAACAGATATTCCCTTCACAACATTGAAGGGAAAACTGAATAATCATGCTTCAGGGTGGACTAGGTCTGGGTCAACTCTGGGGACTTCAGCAGGTGGAGCCCAGTCTTTCTGTTGGGGACATAGTGTATGGTAACTTGGCCACAGTCATCTTTCATCTCTGTGTGACTTTATTAAACTTTCAAATTCCTAGTAGAGAGAATCTGGTTGACCATCTTTGAATTGTGTGGTTTTTTAAAAAAGAAATTAATTTACTGATTGGTTTTAGAGAGAGAGGGAAGGAGAGAGAAAGAGAGAGAGGAACATCAATTTGCTTTTCCCTCCCTTCATGTATTCATCGGTTGATTCTCTGTGCTCTGACCGGAGGTCAAATCTACAACCTTGCGCTATTGGGATGATGCTCTAACCCCGTAAACTACCTGGCCAGGGCTGGTTGACCATTTCTGAATAACCCTTCCCAGGCTAGACAACACGGACAAGCAGCACAGATTTGTGAGCGCTACAGAGTCTTAAAATTTCCCAACTCTTTCTGAGTACTGTCATAGCCTCCTCAAAGACCTTTGCACCTTTCCAATCTCTATTTCTTGTAACTTTACAATATATAGTTCCACTGCCATCATTTTTATATTTCTAAAGTATACATTTTTTACTGTATCTTCTTAGTTAAAATTGCTTGAGAGTTTTTCATTACTGTTAGAATACAAGCTTCTATCAAGAACTTCACTCTAGGATTTGGATCCTGGCTATCTATCGAGTCTTATCTCTTGCGACCTTTCTGTTAAATCTTAGGTTCCAAGCACATTGAAGTTATTTGCAATTCCCCTAAACAAGCCATGCTTTGTTTTAGTTTCATGTTTTTGCTTCCTCTTTCTCAAATACCCACTTTCTCTTCTTTTTACCTGCTTAACTCACACTCATCTTTCCAGGCTAAGTTTTAGTTCCAAATCTCTCCTAGTCACTTCTCATCTAAGTGTTCTTTCTCTGTGCTCTGATAGTGTCTGAACTTCTCTCTAATATAGGCATTGCAACCTGTTGCTCTCAACTCTTTCCTGGCTAAAGTGTAAGCTCCTTGACTATGTCCAATTTAAGTTTAGTTCCCATTAACTAGGCTGGGGTTTTACACATCACAAATATTCAGTAAATATATTGACATATACAAATATTGGCTTTGAATTCCTCCTATACAAAACATATTGTATATAGTTGAAAGAAATATGAATAAAATTTACATTTTCTACTTTCAAAGAGCTTACTGCCTAGGAGGCAAAACAATAGCTACACATAAAAATAATGTAGGTAGAACTGCAAGATTTTGTATGATTTCATGCACAAAAAACAATGACTGTAGGCTAGAAGTTTGGATCAAATTGATCTGGAACGTCCTCTCTGAAGAGGAAAGACCTGAGTAGTCACATAATGAAAGAAGAAGATTCAAATAGTTAGAAGAGGGTGAGAGAGTGTTTTAAGTGCGGGGAGGCTTACCATGTTGGAGGAATACGGTGATAACATTGGCAAGATAAGGGTTGATGAAGATATGGGGAAAAGGTTGGTGTGTGTGTGTGTGTGTGTGTGTGTGTGTGTGTGTGTGTGTGTGTGTGAAAGTCACAGGTTAGGGAAAAATTTGGAGCAGATTTTGTCTGTGCTTTTTATTCTCTGATTCCAACATAGAACACCTCGGCATTCTAGATTGCCTGTCCATCACAAGTCCCCTTTATTCCCTCCAGAATCAAGGAAAGAATCATTGAAGTATTTTCAAAATGGAAAGTTTCCACATCAAAGAATTTCCCTTTCCTCCCTGAAGCAGGAGATCCTGATGCCATGTAAGGTATTGTATACCAGCTCTTTCCATTCTTATTTTTTATGTCGTTCTTATGTTTGTGTGATTTCTGTTTTCTACCCGGGGTGGCACACGAGTGGCACAAGATGTGTACCTTCCAATTTGATGGCTCCTATTTCTTTCATTATTAACATATACATGAACTGGAAAAAACTAAATGTGAGGAAAAGGCGAAAAGCTCATTAGTCTATTTCAGAGTTCAGCTCAGTCTAATCATAAACTTTAGATAATCATCTTTAAGATTTCTGTCTAGACAGTCATACCAGATATAACTCTAAACCAGTGATCTTTTGAGCTTGGTGTGTCAAAATTTGCCAAAAAAAAAAAAAAAAAACGAGCATAACTCAGGTGGTGCATCACTTTGAGAATAAAACCATAATTTCACGATAATTATAGTTTAAATAACAAAAATGTTTTGACCTCCGGCACAGAGTGTCTACACTACAGCAAATGTTTTTTTTATCCTCGGCTACTGCACCTGGCCGTGCAGGAGCTGAGGATGAAACATCCTTCTCGGCATGCAGCCCCCATACTTCTCTGGTATGCGGCCGCATGCGGTCATGTGTCATCGAAAATGGCTACGTGTGTCAGTGCTGACATGCATATCAGGTTCACCATCACGGCTCTAAACAATCACCTATTGACACTATCAACACTAACAGACATCTTTTTTCCAAATCCATGAACTTTATAGAAGCTTGAGCTAATAGGCCTTATCAAAGTTCTACTTAATTGTTAAGGCCTCCAAAATCTGATCCCATCCTATGTCTTTTTTTTAAAGATTTTATTTATTGATTTGAGAGAGAGGGCGTGAGATCATAGTTGCTTCACTTCAGTTGTTCATTGATTGCTTCTCGTATGTGCCTTGATCAAAACCAGCAACCTCAGGGTTTCAGGTCAATGCTCTATTCACTGTGCCACTATAGGCCAGACCCATTGTAAATCTTAATAGTAACTACTTCAAACAACAAAAACAAATAATTTTCCAGTTAGGCTACTTCACAAACTATCCTGCAAGGTCCAGCTCAATTTCCACATCCTTGGGGAAACATCTTTCTGCCAAGCATCACTAACCTATCTTTTCTCTAAATGGTGGGTTCTAAATCAACTCTTTGCACCTATTTCTATTTATTAAATTATAGCAACTACCTGTTGTTCCCTACCAATATACACACGCTTTGCTCAGCTTGTCAGGCCTGATCTATGGACAAACATTGTTGTTTTGAGAGGAGATGTCTGCTCCTCCAGCTCGCTCCCATTACTGACATACGAATTAATTTTCTTTCAGGTCTTTATGTAGGTAAAACTCACCAATATCATGGAATTAGAATGTCACTTTAAAATCACTTGGTTAACTCTCACCACTTTTACAGATGAGGAAATTGAGGCTCCAAGAGATTTTCATTCTTGTTTCAGATTTAACAATTACTCCCTCCCCTATGTCCCCATTTACCAATTAAACTTAAGTTCTTGAGAGCAAGGATCATCATGTCTTGTGCACTTACTGCATTAATAACAGGAGCTATCAGTCTTCTCTTGTTTCCCATACAGGATCAAGAACGGGGCTGGATACAAAGTGTGTGCTGAGGACACAACGCTTGGATTGAATTGAACCCCTGAAGAATGTGGGCCATTTAGAGGCACTGAGTTTGGCTTCTGGGTGAATAACTGCTTTGGGTTGGCCAACTGAGCAGTGAACAACAATGGGCCAAAGGAGACATGCCAAGTGTGTAGTCTTGTTCGCCCTACTGTGTTATAAGTACCATCTTGTATCAACTTATTTTGTAGCCCATAGAACTTTGAACAGTGCCAATCACTCATTAAAATTGTTTCAATTCACCGACTGTCCTCAAATCAAACATCAGACCTTGGTTTGTGTTTCCCACAGCAGCTGGAGTAGCTTTGCCAAAGGAGAAACCCCGAGCTGTCTGAGAAAGCATTTCTCATGCAGCTCTGTGCCTTCAGTTGACCTTGAAGAAAAGTATCTAGAATTCAGTGCTGCCTTTTAGATACCAAAGAATTATTTTGAAAGTGGTACAATAAAAATTATAATATAGTATTATTAGATAACTTAAAGTAATAAGACACACCAAAAGGGCACAAACTTTAAGATGTCAAGTGGGGATGAATATTTTCGGTCTGTCCACAATGTGTCACCTGCTCCCCATAGGACTGTTTTTAAGACCTTTGGTCTGGGATGGAAGTAAGCCGTCCTTGAATGGGACCTGATTTTGGATTATTTGTACCATGCTATATAGCAAGTGGACCCACCAACTACATAACTTGGCTATTTCTACTTCTTTTATTTTGGTCCTTATTTTGCCACCCACATTTGTAGAAAACTGAGGTCTAGTTGAGGTCATCTTAGGATCCTGCTTAATATGAGCTAGTGTAATCCCCCAAATGGAACTATCTGTAAGGAGGACGCAGGCTACTCATTTTAGTCCTATCTCACTGCTTAACCATTTTTCACTCTGTTCAGCAAGTAAATTGTTTAGTAAGACTTAATCCAGGAACCCAAAGTAAACTGCTCACAAAAATTAGGGGATTTTTTTACCACTTTAAATTCACTTTGAAATATCCCCTCATTTTTGTGAGCAGTATACTTTATTACTAAAAATCGCAACTTCTGCTCCTTGCCCTCTTTCCCACAAAGGGAGTTGGTGGGAAAAGCAAAATTTCCTGGTCTGAAACTCCTATTTTAGCAGAAATTGACTAAGGTAGCAAGAGGTCCCACTTGTTTACCTCTTCAATCTGAGGTTTCTTTTCCCCCATGACACAGGCTGGATAATGACTCCTGTTCTTTACTCCCCATACATTTTTCAGTTAGTGACCACCTAAGTTGGGCTCTGCTAAGTCAGGCCCCCAAACTTTGTTGAAGGAGATGGAAAACACAGGCCCCTGAGTGACAGTATGTTCTGCCCCTTTTCAGGTCCCTGTCTTGCATATCAAGGAGTTCCAGAACTCAGTCCTTTGAACCGGAGAAAGGAATCATGGAGAGTGGTGAGGTAAGGAAGAGAGAATGAGCAAATGTTCATTTGTGATCCTTCTCTGGGGTTGCTTAGAGTATTTTATGAGCTGTGCCGTACAAACTTTCTGTTAGAAAGCAAAGAAGGGCCACGGTTGACATAGAAGGCAAGGTTTTCGATCCAATCTCATAGAGGGGAATGGAGACATAGAGACAAGAAGAGACAGGGACACAGCCGCAAAAAATCATGATGCAAAACCCAGGGACCCTGAAGCCTTTTTTTAGGGTGTGAGTGAGTATTAAACCCCGACCTAATCTAGAATGCATGGCCACCTCTTGCAGCAAAAGATTGGTTTATTATATTTAAGTGAATTTTCCAGGCGAACTTTTATTTTATCAGTCAGAGATACTGCTCTTCAACACAACAAAACTAAAACATATTCCAATTTGGACACTCTTGTGGGTTTTGTCAACTGCTAGAGACTAATTTGGAACAGAGATGCACTATCTTAGAAAAATTCAGGGCTAAAAACATTTATCCCAGAGACCTTCTCCACTATAATTCATTAAAACAAACAAACAAATAAACAAACAAACAGAAACCCCTAACCTAGAAAAGTCTTTACATTTTCCCCCCAAATTAATTTTTCCCAGGCTTCTATATGACTCTAAATATGTCTTTTATATGTCATATCTGTGAAGTAGGTTTTTTACAATATGTTTTTGTTTAAGAAAAAGGGCTTTCAGTTTTCCAACAGATAATAAAAATTAAATTATCACATCCTTGGATTCGTCCCATATTTCATCCCTCCCTTCCAAAGAAATGTGCAGAGTGACTGCTAGCCCTCCTCCCAGCCCTGCCCCAACCCCCAGGAATTTTGCCAGTTCCTTGCCTTTTCTTTCTGGAGTGTAATATCAGCCTGCCCTCACCCCACAGTACTGTCCCATTGTTATTGCTTCCTTCTTCTCCAGTGGTGGGATTCAGCCAGTTCACACCAGTTCAGCAGAACTGATACCTAATTTTTTGTTGAGCTTGGCAAACTGGTTATTAAAATGGCACTTGTCATCAGGGTTCTCTCTAAGATGGACGCCTGGGCAATCACCCAATGTGGAAATCACAAATTTAAATTCTGTACTCTTTTTTTAAACGTTCATGTACGCAACAGCATATTCTAAGCATCCGTAGGAATGTTCATTCCATCCATGGGTGAAAAACGCTGTAAGTGAGGATGCCAATCAAGAAGCAATATCTTAGATAAGTTTATTGTTTTTTTGTCAGGTATTATTTAATATTTTTTAATTAATATTTTAAAACTTTCTTATAACATAATCTAGTTTGGTATGCCTCTTTTATTGTTCTGATTTAAGTATTAAATGCATGAAATAATAAACCACACCTTTTGGTATATCTTTTTTTTATACTTAAAGTGGTCATTAGGGCAGTGAACCAGTTGTTAAGTTATTTGAATCCCACCATTGCTCTTCTCTCTCCACCTGCTTGCTTTATGTACATGCATGTCCCCTTTCTTCTGTACGCCATCTTACCTTTAGGTCATGGCAGTCTTTAGAAATACTGGCCCAAATACAGGATTATGTCCCCTTTCTGTTGTGATTTCTGAGTTTGCTAAGCAGGACAGAGGTCACTCAGTCCTTTTTGCTTTGGGTCCCCCTCCATTCAATCTACTCATTCATAGGTATCCTAGGGCTGAATGAGCTCAGGGCTGGGCAACAAGCTGGGGCCAGCACCTCTGCCACCACACATGACGCTCAATCCGCCAATCACTAGCACTACCACCAGCAGAAAAATACCAAGTGGTAGACAGAAGTGTAACCAAAATTCAATTATTATATTTTTTTGTGACATTTTGGGAAAAATGTGCCACAGAAATAATCAAAAATGAAAAATGTTCTTGCTCCCTTTCTCTGTGAGCCCGTCGACTCCTGGCTCCAGCTTTGTTGACAATTTTCCCCAGGACTCCCTTCACTCAAAACCCTTAAGTTATCGCCCCTTTGTAACTTGCTTTTCTCCTTAAAGTTTGTTTTCCATGTTGATGTCACTCAGACAGAAATGGAAAAGGCAGGCGAAGGAGGTGTGATCGTTTGGAGTGATTGTCCCTGTCTGAATTCCTTTTCTGCCTCACCTCCGTTAACAGCTCCACCTAATGTTTCATAAAGCTGGTACACATTTCCCTGTAGAATAAGGTGACCAGATTTTAAAATTGGTAAAGTGGGACACCATTGACGGGGGATGTGGGGGGCGGGGTTCTTGATTAAAAATTTGGTCTATATGGAGCAAAAAAAAAATTTCATAGAATGCAAAAATAGTATTGTAATATATTCTTTTAAATCGGGACGTTTTTAAAACGCTGCAGGACACAGGACAAATTGTTAAAAATCAGGACTGTCCCACCAAAAGCGGGACGTCTGGTCACCTTACTGTAGAAGCCTCTCCCGTCAGGTTGTCTCAGCACCCAGATCTCATATCAGAACCCCACAGTGCAAAACACGAAGCATCGTGTGCCCTTAAACTAGAGACCACAGTTTAGTGAGACTAAGGAATGGGCTGCCTTTTAGGACAGGTGTAGCTCAAAACCACTAATTTTGATTATTGTCTCTAGATTTTTGATTCAATCGGGCAATCAAAAATTGTTCTCCAGAACCTTCAACATTACAAAGTCCATCCAAAACTGGTAGGTGGGAAAAAGTCTTCCCCTCAAGATCCCTCAGAGCACACTGCAGCAATAGGGAAGGAACCCGCTGCAGCAATGGGGCAGGGACCCGCTGTAGAGTATACCAAATGCCTCCCTGCAACTGCGCATGCTCCTACACCAGGAGGCGGAGCTGCCCTAGGCCACTGAGCCAGAGGCGGTGAAGGGAGAGGTATGAACTGGAAAGAAGGTGGTCCCTGTAGCTGACATATTATTTTCAAGCTGAGAAATATTATTAGTAGTCACAAGGTATTTCATTCTCTCCTCCCTTCCTTCCTCTCAAATTCTTTGCTTTCCTCCCATCGGCAGAAAAGCCAATTTAGTGGGTCTGCCTCTTCCCCCACCCGCATCTTAAGTGACATTCACTCTTTTTGTGGCTGCTTTTCATTTTTCACATTGTGCTTATTGGGCATGGTAATGTGGTTGTGCCTGTAGGGAAACACTGGTGGGTGGGAATGTTGGTGTCACCACCACCCTCAAAACTCCCTGAGCAAGGAGATTTGGTCCCTGGCATCTCTACCCTCTGCCCCTGAGAGTGTTGTGGAGAAAGCCAGTGAGGTTTAACATAGACTTCTCTGTCTGCCCCACTGTATTGTTACACTCTTTCAGAAGAATTAAGTCGTCTTTCTCCCTTTGTTGCTGAAAACTTTCCATGTCTTTTCTCCATCCCCTTAGCCTATTTATTGAGGATGCCCTGAGGGAAGGAAGGACCAAGGAGCTTCAGACTTTTTCTGATAAGGACATTTCAAGGCAGATTTGTCCGGCCCCTATCTAGCTTCTGTCCCTGTCTCACAGAGACAGGAGATTAGCCAACTGATTTGTTAATCTTCTCTTTATTCCCTTTGTATCTCTGGAAACCTTTGTATCTGTCTGCTCAGAGCCAGTTCTATGAGACCTTGAAGCCCACTGCCCTGCAGAAATTCGTGGCTCAAAACAGGAAAATGTTAAGCTTTGTGATGAAAGTCATAGAGTATGATCAGGATAAGACCTTGCTGATCATGACCAACAACCCACATCCCTGCCCATTGGACCAACAAGAAAAGGACAACACACCAAAATACTTTCCCCAGGACTTACTGCTCAAGGTAATGGCACCTAAGTAAGGACTCCAAAGAATTAGGACTTAGCTTGAAAAAGGAAGCCATCCTCTGCCCTTGAATTCTTTGCCATCTGCTTCACCCGACAGAATCTGGAGAGCCTGGAAAAGACACAGAAAAAGAGCTGGCCCAGGTTGGGTTATAATGTGTCATAGGGTAAATTAGCCACTGGTTTTCTAGTTGAGTATAAAGTACTAAAGGATAAATTAAGAAATGAAGAGTCAGGAACAGAAACAAATACCTAAATGAGAAAGGAGAAAGGTATTATGCTTTATACCTATTGCTTTTGGGTATCAGGAGAAGGGAAGAGAGAGCAGGGAATTAGTGAATTATTATTCACTATTAGTCATAGTATCCAGACATCTGAGACTGTGTTATAGACGAAAAAAGTTCAAATTCCATTTGATCACCAATCACTGAACATATAGTAATCTAAGAACCAAACCTTAAAGACTAAAGGACAGTTTCTATCTTGAAGGAACTTGGAGTCTAACAGGAGGAGAGCCAGATCAATGAAAGAGATACATGAAAGTCCTTCTACTATACCAAGATAGATGGCTTATAAAAGGAGATACAATAACATACAATAAAAAAACAATATTTCTGCTAAGATAAAGGTTGTAATCAGAGAGGCTTTTCTGAAGACATGACCCGTTACAAAAGAACAGGAGACTATTCCAACCAGAGGGAAGGGTGAAGCCATGGAGTCATGAAAAAGTGAGGGACATTTAGGAAGTTGTTAGAGAATAAATGGCAAGAGATAAAAGATTATAATCACATTTGCATTAATCTAGAAAAATCATTTTTGGAGGTGAGGAGAAATGTGCATTATTTGTGAAAGATAAAAATCAGGAAGATTAGTTATGATGTTTTACAATTATCAAGATAACAGATGCTAAGGAATTGAATTAAATCAATAGCAGAGGAAGTAAAAAAAATCAATTTAAGAGATATTTAGGAATCAGGATCTAAAAATGATCTTGATAGTCTCTAGAGAGAAGGCCTAATACAACAGAAAAGAATTAAATGAGACAAATGCAAGTACAAACAAAAGACTATCCTCAGAAATATGAAGCTGGGAGTGGCTCCTTATAGTGGAATGTGGTGAATTTGGAATTAGTATTTGCCTATTGTCTCTGGTTTCAGAATTTGCACCTTTGAACGTAAACTCAGGGGTTGTTTCTTACAATGGTGGTATGGTGGTGATATGCACTGAGAGAGGGATGGATCCCGGGCCAGGATTGCTCTGCTTGAGGTGGAGAAGGAAATACAGCTCTATTATGTAATAATCCCAGTGCAAGAAGAGCTTTCTTCCAACAGCTGGCCCTTGTGAGTCATCCAGATTTCATGCAGGATCTGACCATACTCAGGAGCAAATTGTGGTACCAGCTAGATTGTGTTAATAAGACTGAGTTATGGCTCTGATTATTGATGACTGGCACCATGGTAATTGTAGGGGCTATCTGGCACCAGTCCAAGAAGGTAAAAAAATGGCTTAATTATCTAGAATGCTTCTTTGATAGTTATGTTGTGTCCCCTCCTTCCCTTGGCAGGAAAATGTGACAGTCTTTTGTGAGCCTAAGATCACCCACTGAAGAGGCATTCTTTTGTCCAGGCGTGTGTATAATAAGATTGTGGGTCCTAGCTGGAAACTTGAAGAGTGGATTAGAAATGTCTATTACTGTGATGGCTATCCTCACAGTCCCCTCTCAGTGACATAGACCCTACCACAGTTTGTGAAGGAAATAATGTCCTAAGAGGTCCTATTTTATAGCCTTGGTCCTCTGCTTCTTGCTGGGACCAGAAAAGCACATCAGATCAAGTGAAGCAAAATTCTTAGGCTGATTAGTGACCTGTGGTGATCACCACCCACCCCAAACCAACCAAAAGCAAAACCAACCAACCTGCTGACAACCCCAAACCCTGAGCTAATTGAATTCTTGATTCAAGGAGCTGAATTGGAGAAGAAGAAGATTGAGGCTGTGGGAAGGAAAGCTGAAAGGACACAGAAGGGGAGGCCATAAAGAAGGTGGTGTAGGGACCAGGAGAATAGAATAGGGGGCAGGTTGAAGTTACAGGGAAATAAATATAAATGAATAAGAAGAAGCTATAGACAGAAGGTATACAGTGTAAGGTAAGGTGTGAACAGAGAGAGGAGGAAGTAGGTAGGAAGAAGTAGGAGTGATGTGGATAATTTGATGGAGAATCTAGATACACAAACTCCTGCAGCAGTGGTCTTTAGTGAGTGCTCTCTTGGATTCCAGATAACCTTCCCATTGCTGTTTTTCTGCTATGAGATCTAGCTCTGTTAAGGTTCTGCTCTTTCTGTGGCTAGATGTTAGCTATGTCTTACTTCCTAGGCTCATGTGCTCTTACAGTAAAGCTCTTATTAGGTGAGGTAACTTGGACAGATGCCTGTTCTTCACAACTGGAGATGCTCAAAGAGAATGAGTGCAAAATTAAAAGGACACATTCAGCAGCAAGCATTTTTAAAAAGAGGCTTTAAAATTCTGAAAGAAAGAAAAAGAAGTCAATTAAGTAGTTTGGCCCTTCATTTATTCTTTCAAACATTCAACAAATATTTGTTGAGCACCTATTATGTGCCAAGCACTGTTATGGGTTGGAGAGATATCTCAGTGACTAAACCAAAGTCTGCCCAGATGAGGTTACATTCTAGTGAAGGAGATAGACTATAAGCAAGCAATCACACAGTTAATGTGAAAATGTGATCAATAAGCGGGATAAAGGAACAGGGTGTAAGTAGTGATAGTGTAGTTTAGACATAATTTTGATCAGTGGTAGTCAACCTGATCCCTACCACCCACTAGTGGGCGTTCCAGCTTTCATGGTAGGTGGTAGCGGTGCAACCAAATGGCGCCGTGATTACATACTAATTGACTAACTGTTGACCAGTCAAGATCAGAACAGCGGTCAGACTCTTATATGCTTTAACTTAATGTAACTCTGCTTTATAAATTTTATAAAGTAAAGTTACTTCCCTACTTTATAAATCACCATTACTGTGGAACCAGTGGGTGGTTAGAAAATTTTACTACTAATAGAGATACAAAAGTCGGCGGTAGGTATAAAAAGGTTGACTAACCCTGATTTAGATAGCTGGCTCTCAGAAGAGGCCATGGCATCTGAGAAGAGAATTTATAGAGTGATGGGATGTGTCCTGAAGTTGCTACATCTCACATATTGTTTTCATTTCAGATTGCCGCATATTGGGAAGAATATAACTTGCAACTTTCTCAAATGAGTTATAATGAGATAAATCAGGAGACTAGGAACCCAAAGCCATGTCCTATGAAGAAAATTTCAAATGTTGGCATTGTTGAGCCTGGAAGAACGAGACAGCTTACGAGAAACTTGATGGATTTCTCCAGATTCTTTAAGGACTCTGTGGAAGAGACACTAGATTTGTTCTGTTTGGAGTTTAAGTTAGAAGTTGCAGGGAGGTAGCTATCAGATGCTCAAAGATGAACTAGGTTGGGTTTTTAGATATAGGAAGATTGACTGCTTGATGGTGATATTGTGTAGGTCCGTGATGGTGAACCTATGACATGCATGTCAGCACTGACATGCATAGCCATTTTCGATGACACGCGGCCGCATGCAGCCACATACCAGAGAAGTATGGGGCCGCATGCAGAGAAGGATGTTTCATCATCAGCTCCTGCATGGCCAGGTGCAGTAGCCGAGGATAAAACATTTGCTGTAGTGTAGACACTCTGTGCTGGAGGTCTGTAGGCCAAAACAACAGAACTCCGTCACAGAGTGTCTAGTTCTGGAACTTCCAGTTAGGCCATTTTTCTTGAAGTGACACATCACCCGAGTTATGCTCGTTTTTTTGGCGAATTTTGACACACCAAGCTCAAAAGATTGCCCATCACTGTTGCAGGTGAAAATGGGTGTCTGATGAATGGTTAGCCTGGAGGACCTTTACAATCCTTTCTGAAAGTCTTTGACTCTGTGACTTTAGTAATGATGACATCATGACCTCACAGAACATCTCATTCCATGGTCTTTTCATGGCAGGTAGAACAGAATATGAATGAGGCAGCCATCTCTGAGAAAGGAATGTGGAGTCCTCTGAGTTTTTTCCCAATTTATTACCAAATGTTTGATTTACTAAGCAATTCACTAAGTAAATCCTTCTCAAAATTGGGTCAATTCTTCTGCTACTCTGTTTAAAGGCCCAGTGGCAAGTTTAATCAGTTACTTAGGAAAATAATAAAGCTTTACACAAGTACCCTAGCCAGAAAACGGATACATATTAACCCACTCTGGGAAATGCTTCCTCTTCTTTGGGTTTCTGAGTCCCCACTTTCTTCTCGAACAGGGTTTGCAGCATCATGTTGGGGAAGTGAAACTTAGTCTAAGAAGATAGTTCAGATTTTAAGTTGCAAGGTTCTCTGTTGATTCCCTCACTCTCCTCACTTCTGCTTCAGGAAAGTTATCAGCACAAACCCACCGAGAACTACTGCCTACCCGTAATGCCTCAGAGAAAATGGTTAAGATCTGCGCTGACACCAGTCTTCCCTGTGACACTGTTGAATGATCCTACATCCAAGAAAGAACAATGGTTTAGGTGAAGTCCTGGCTGCTTTTGTTTCCATTTTCTTTCCTACCATTTCCTTATTCATGTCCCTATCTCTTTTCAATACGATTTAATACTTCTTGCTTGTAGGGCATAGGCACAAATGTGTATCAATAAGACATTGCTTCCCGATATGATCCCTAACATCACTTACACCATAATGAAAGAGAAATGGTAATGCAAAGCTGAGATTTTTCACTGAGAAGGATTTTCAAGAATGAAGAGGAATATTCAAAGGTTCTTTGATTTGAGGAAACAGAAAAAAGTTTCTCCTCAGTGTATGATAAGGGCACCACATGCTATGAAATTTTGAGACCAATTGTAGGAGCAGCCTGTTTCTAGTTTGGAGAGGAGAAAGGAGAGTCTGAACTTCCTTGGCAGGTTTACACAGCTAGGTTCTAGAAGCATCCCTTTCACTGAACAGTACTCCCATTCTGTACCAGCAATCACCTGCTACCCTTGTCCTTTCTCTCCCCCTGGAATCTTAGAGTGTAGTGACTACTTCCACTAATCTCCAACCCTAGGATTCACTAAACAAGTTTTCTTTGTTAAGGTTTTCCACCAAGGATGATTTCAAGAGTGAAGGGAAGTATTCGATGTTCTGTAATTTGCGGAAACAGAAAAACATGTACCCTCAGCTCACCTTTTCTCAAACCAGGAAGAAAGATGGTAAGCTCTTCTCTTTCAAAACAGTGGCTTGTGGAACTGAGAGGTGGGCAGGAGGGAGAACATATGGGGATGAGAGGTAAGTACAAACTGACACCTCTTATGGTCCTGAAGCACAGGAGCTAAGGACTGATAGAGGCTCACATGGTGCTAGGCATTGGATTCTGTCTAAATCCTCAAACTTCCCGAAGTTGTAGCACAGTGCTTTCCAACTGGTACCACCTACCACGTTAAATGTTTTTGCTATGTCAGTCTGTTATTTGCCCTATTATTGATTTAATGTTTTTGTTCTAGTTAATACTATATCATTTACATGAGATTGATATACTAATTATATTGTCTCCCCCCCTCCACATACATTTAGTCAAATTTATAATAATTTAAACTTAAAATGTTTACCTATGTATCACCTAAAACTACCCAGTGGTGTGTATATCACATTTGGAGGAAAATTGTTCTAGAAGGGCTGAAGGATAAGTCTATGTCTCAGAAGTCCACGAGTCTCTTTGGGAATGAGGCAGGGAATGGGGTAGAAGGGGTTTGGGATGAGTTTGTATGGAATGGAAGAGGGTATAACGAGAATGCTCCTTATACATTATCATTCATTTAAGAACAGTTATGGGGCACCTAGTAAGTGTTGGACACTTATCAAGCACCAGTAATAGTACACTCAATGTATGAGACAGATAAATGGGCCGGATCATGATGGGCCTGGGTTATATGATTAAGGACTAGGGGTTTCTCTACTAGGCAGTTGGGGTCCATTGAAGAATTTCAGAGTACTCAGTAGACATTTGTGTATGAGAAGCATAACTGATGGGTTGCCAGACTTCATCAGCAATGGCTTCAAGATAAGGTTCTTTTCTTCTATGGGGTTTCTCTCCTCAAGCAATTTCTGAGTCTCCCCAAAGTATATGCTTAGCTGTTCCACAAGGCCATCCTAGTGATTGCTTAACACCTTTGCCCGTCCTCCCCATCCAAACAGCCACAATTCCAGAGATGTGTGGTCATATTGTACCGTCCCTTAAATGGCTTCTTCAGGCTTCTCTGTTCCTCCTGTACCTACTTGTGACCCTACCCCATGCCCACCTTTCTTAACTCCCCATATTCAGCTAAAACAGAGCTGTGATATTGAACACTTCATAGATATGGTTAGAAGTTAAAGAACAACAGAGTGATTTATCTTGCTTTAAAAAAAAGCTACTCACAGGCTCCACCTCAAACCCCCTCAGTTCCTTCGAATTCCCCACAGGGGTCAGCAAACTCAGTCAACAGAGCCAAATATCAACAGTACAATGATTGAAATTTCTTTTGAGAGCCAAAAATTTAAAACTTAAACTATATAGGTAAATACATTGTTATTCTAACCTGTGCACCTGCACGTGGTATTTTGTGGAAGAGCCACACTGCAGGGGCCAAAGAGCCTCATGTGGCTCGCGAGCTGCGGTGTGCCGACCCCTGCCCTAGCACATTAATCATTCTTGGGATTCTCCTGGCTTATCTACAGTTTCTTCCTAGGCTCCCAATACCCTTGGCCCAAGGAAGGGGAAGAGGATCACTCCTTCCCCCCAAATCTATTTAATTTCAGCCCAAGAATAAGTAGGAATATCTACAGATGTCCCTGACTTAATGATGGTTTGACTTCATGATTTTTTTACTTTATATGGTGCAAAAGCAATATCCATTCAGTTAAAACTGGCTAGGCTAAGCTGTGGTGATCAGTAGGTTGCATTTTCAATTTAGAGATTTTCAATTTACAATGGGTTAATTGGGGCATAATCCCATTGTAAATTGAGGAGCATCTGAATTTCCTCGAGGGGAAACTGCCTGGAAAGTAAGGTTTGAGTTTTATAAATCAGATAAGGCAAGCCTAATAGCTAATAGTACATTTAGTAAAGTTGGAGTTAAATCCTAAATGATACCGTATGTAGGATATCGACAGTTCATCTTAAGTCCATATGGGGGAAAGACTTTCTCTAGAATCCAATCTAGATTAGATTTTCTCTAATTTTTCAAGGGCATGATTCTTTTAAGGGCACACCTAATTTACATTTTTTTTTTTTAACAGGGACAGAGAGAGAATCAGAGAGAGGGACAAATAGGGACAGACAGACAGGAACGGAGAGAGATGAGAAGCATCAATCATTAGTTTTCGTTGCCGTTGTGACACCATAGTTGTTCATTGATTGCTTTCTCACATGTGCCTTGACCGCGGGCCTTCAGCAGACCAAGCTGCCCTTTGCTGGAGCCAGCAACCTTGGATCCAAGCTGATGAGCTTTTGCACAAGCCAGATGGGCCCATGCTCAAGCTGGTGAGCTCGGGGTCTTGAACCTGGGTCTTCCGCATCCCAGTCCAATGTTCTATCCACTGCGCCACCGCCTGGTCAGGCCCAATTTACATTTTTAACCAGAACACTTAATATCTCAGTCTGCAGCATTTTATTAGAATTTATGTTGGCTTTACAGTTTCCCTCATGAAAAAAAAAAGGCTACTTGCTTTACCTATGTATCTAAAGGGCCTATTATGATGCTTTTCCTAAACAAAGACAATCTACTGTGAAATTGAAATAATATCCCCACTTCAAGCAAAAGCTCCATTGCTAGCAATCACCTTCTCCACCCAGGAATGGTCCATGTTTGGATGGGGGCCACAAAGGCTGGGGGGGTCAGGGGGAGGCTGTTCAAGAGACAGATGACAGGACAAGAATTAAGGTGTTAGCACAGGGGTCGAGAACCTATGGCTCAGCTCGCGAGCCAGATGTGACTCTTTTGATGGCTGCATCTGGCTTGCAGACTAATCTTTAATAAAATAAATAATAACGTTAAAAATATAAAACATTCTCATGTATTACAATCCATTCATTTCCTACCTCTCATGTTCATGGTTGTGGGTGGCTGGAGCCAATCACAGCTGTCTTCTGGGACAACACCAAATTTTTATTGGATAATGCCTAACATACACGGGTTGTTGTATGGCTCTCACGGAATTACATTTTAAAATATGTGGCATTCATGGCTCTCTCAGCCAAAAAGGTTCCCAACCCCTGTGTTAGCAGTAGGAATAAGGAAAGCAATTCAAGGGATATTTACAAAGCATAATGTATCAAAGAAGTGGGGAAGGAAGGGGACAAGAAAAGCCCAAAGTGGAGGATTCCAAGAACAGAGGAAAGAGAATCTGGATAAAGTGAGGACACCAAAGCCAAATGTAGAAAGAGTTTCTTAGTTACATTCTCAGTCAGGAGACTAAATGCCAACACACACCTGAGGAAAAGGCTAACAATATACAAGTGAAAGCACCTTGACTTAGTAAAAGTTACACGAGCGTCAATATGGCTGTGGATGGAATCATTTGAAAGCAGTGGGACTAAACAGCGAAGACTCTAACCTGGCATTGTTTTAAACTGGGTCTTGAAGAAGGTAAGGAATCCAGAATTATAAGGAGGGTTGGGAATGGTAGTTCGTGTTCCAAAATCTATATCCCCTTGCTAAGAGTAAAGACCACTTTTCCGGTTCCTCCAAGTCCAAGTGGGTCAATTTCATGCCCTACATTAAGTCTCTTTCTAGACCCTCTGTAAATCCACATTCATCATGGTGCCGTGTGTTTTGTTGCAGTCTCCAAGAAGTCAGAAAGTGACATGCCGACTTTGAAGATAAGTCGGGAACCACTAACCCTTTCATCGCTCCTGAAATTGAATCCCACCAGAACCGCGCCCGGGGAGAGCGCCTTCCGGCATGGAAGGGCCCAGCAGTGGTTTATAAAAAATGCCACGGTCATTAAGTAAAAACAAACTCTTCAGGCCTCTTTCCTGGGTCTTTAGAGACTTGAGAGGGCAGCAGAAGTCTCCATCCAGAGCGTGTCAACCAAATAAAACCGAATTTTGCCCGATCTATGCATGGGCTGCCCGGTCTCTCGTAGGGAAGAGTCAGGGTGCGCTAAGGATTCAGACCTTTCGCGCACTGACCAACACGTGGATCCCGCGCTTGGCCGGCCCCGCCTCCCCCGTTGGGGAAAGACGAGGGGGCGTGTCCGCGTCCCCGGGGAACGAGAGCGGCTGCGACAGCCGAGGAGGGCGGGCCTTTTCTCCGAGTGACGCGCCGGCGGCCCAACCCGCGTCGGAGCACGGGGCCGGCCTTCCTGCAGCTTCTTCCGCTTGCGGGCTGCGGCGCCTGGGACGTTTGCGGTGGGTCTGGGCGTTGGGAAGTCGTCCAAGATGATTAAAAAATTCGACAAGAAGGACGAGGAGTCTGGTACGCGCTGGGCTTCTGCCGCCCACACTGCGCCGCGGGGGGTTCCCCCCCACCCCGCCCCGCCTGCAGCCACCTGCTCTCGCGTGTGGCTGAGCGGGGGGCGTGGGCGCCGGTGTGCAGGGGGCTAGTTCCGGCGGGGGCCTGCCTCTAGCCCCTCCTCCGGCGGCCGAGCCTTCTCCGGGTCGCGCGCTGCAGCCCCCCGCCCCTACGCGGCATCCGCCTGCTCGTCGGCCCCGCCCCCTCCCTTCCCCCTCTCCTCCCCCTAAGTCGCCGCCTACCCTTCTCCGGGCGCGCCTCCTCCAAGCCGTGTCTCCCTGCTCGCCTAGGGTGGGCTGCTCCAAGAGGCGGCAGGCCTCAGGCAGGTGGTAGAGGGGAAAGGTGTACGTGTGTGAGAGGCGAGGAGTGCCGGTAGTGTGAAGCTCCGAGTGGGTCTCAGATTCACGGCACAGTGTATGTGTACATGAGTTTTGAGGTGTCTTGTACCTTCCAGTCTCCCTGGGGACCCTTACACAGTCTGCTTCCCAGAGGGCAAAACTGCCTCCTGGTACATAGATCATTTTGTGCATCCCCTAGTGAGTTGTGTCTTGATACTTTGGTCCAGATCAAATGGGGGAAATAATCAAGCCACCTTGAAAACAAACAGCACAAAACTCAATATTTGATAGTTGCTCTCATAAGGAGTGGCAGGAGGTTAGGTTAGTAATACCTCTATGGCCCCTTCCATCATTAAGTTTATATGATTATTTGCTGAAGTATTTTCTGCCTCACAGTACATGTTAGAAACACATGAAATCGTGCTCGCCTTTAGGGAACTCCCAAGGGCACTACCACAATCTGATTAATCTTAGTTGTGTGGACCTGACCTGACATGTATTTGGAACATTCATCTAGAAAAAGGATGGGAAAGAAGACACAGGCTTCAGGCAGGGTTCCTGCAAAAGTATAGGATCTTACAAGAAAGTAATGACAAATATTTCCAGTATCAAAATGATTCTGTTTGGTGTGTGTGTGTGTGTGTGTGTGTGTGTGTGTGTGTATATATATATATATATATATATATATATATATACTAATATAT
The DNA here is from genome assembly GCA_037038555.1 of Rhynchonycteris naso. Taxonomy (NCBI): domain Eukaryota; kingdom Metazoa; phylum Chordata; class Mammalia; order Chiroptera; family Emballonuridae; genus Rhynchonycteris; species Rhynchonycteris naso. Next base: position 56,104,821 of record CM072995.1, read on the forward strand.
ATGCTAATATATATATGCTAATATATATATATACTAATATATATACATATATATATATGTAATGATTACCATTCTGATAGCCATGTGGTCACTTCACTTAGATGAGATATCCCAAGCACTCTATTCTGTAGGGAAGAAATTTGTGTAGGGCAATTATTAAAGATCTATTTTGTTTTATACTGTAGGTAGTGGCTCTAATCCTTTTCGGCATCTGGAGAAGAGTGCTGTCTTACAGGAGGTATGGATGGGAAGTCTGTTGTGTTTCTTCTTTTCTGTTCCATTTTAGAATGGTGGGCCGAGAGCCCCTGGAATACTGAGATCTAAAATAAGAATTCAGGAATATAACCGAGTTCAGAGAATATAGATGAGGGGAAAAGAAGAGGGGTTGCTTGTCAGAGGAGAGAGAAATGCAGACATATGCTGGCTGTGCCACATGTTGAGGATTTTAAATAACACTGCAAGAGCTGTTAGTGCAAAGTTATGGAAGGAAATTATAGATATGAAACTTATTGTAGTCAAGTGATGTAGAGAAATATTGTGATTCTTAACAGATCCCACAAAGTTAAAGCAGTAGACCTAAGGGAAAGTAAGTATAGAATAGAAAATCAAGGCCCCACCTAATACTTTATCACATACCATAATGAATTGAAAACTGTAGGTAGCTAATATTATTTGGATATTGTAATTAAAATAAACAATAGTTTTTATTTTGATAAAGTTGAGTTTTTGTAATCTGAGATAGAAAAAGTAGAAAATATACTACATATAAACTGGTTTTTGTTCTAGGCTCGTCTCTTCAATGAAACGCCCATCAACCCAAGAAGATGTTTGCATATTCTTACAAAGATTCTGTACTTGTTGAACCAGGTAAATTATTTTGATTTTTGTCAGATTTGTGTCCAGGAATAGAAATACATAATATCTAGTAAAGTACTTTCTGGAAAGTATAATTGTTTTTTTTTAATATACTTATTTTTAAAAATCTACAATGTTTGATTAACTTAATCATACGTAAAACTTCTTGAGGACAAGGACTGTGACATATTTTTATGCATGAGGTACTAAAGCAGCTAAGCACATGATAGATTCTCAACAATGAGTTGAATTGAACAAATATTAGTTAATATTAAAACATGTTGTATAGAATTGTTCAGAGGTCTTTATGTGCCTCCACACAGTGCAAAACCTTAGACATGTTCTAGATAGATGTTTTACCTTTCCTGAGGGTGGGTGGGTAGTGTATAGTGATGTTTTAAAGTTTTGCTTTTAATATTCAGATTTTATATTTATTATCCTATTCCACCATTACAACAATATGATTCTGAGTTTAACCATTTGGTGCCTTCATGTCTTTTTCTGTAAATGGGGATTATGATTAGTATCTGATTTATAAAGCTGTATTGATTAAATGAGATAATAAATGTAAAGCATTGAAAATAGTCCTTGGTTCACATTAAGCATTCAGGAATAGTTTTCATTCAGTCATTCAGCAAATATTTATTACACATCTGCAGTGTCCTATGCACTCTTTACACACGGTGGATATAATAGACAACACCAACAAAAATATTTGCCCTCAATGAAATGGATTCTATTTACCATCATTATTATTAATTTTTTTGTTGATGATTTTAAAATCTCATGAAATGTCTAGGGTCTTAGAAAGTGTGATTTTGTTTCTTAACACACACACACACACACACACACACACACACACACACAATGTCCCCCTCCCTGGGGTGAACCCAGATGGTTCATCTATGTCACTAAGGCAATTTGACCCTGGCCGGTTTATTCAGTGGTAGAATGTCGGCCTGGCGTGTGCAAGTCCCAGGTTCGATTCCCAGTTAGGGCACAAAGGAGAAGCGACCATATGCTTCTCCACCCTTCCCTCTCCTGCCCTACCACCGCATCTCTCTCTCTCTCTCTCTTCCCCTCCTGCAGCCATGGCTTGAGTGGTTCCAGCAAAGTTGGCCCTGGGCACTGAAGATGGCTCTAGGGCCTTTGCCTCAGATGCTAAAATAGCTTCGTTGCCAAGCAACAGAGCAGTGGCCCCAGACAGGCAGAGCATCACCTGGTAGGGGGCTTGCAGGGTGGATCCCGGTCAGGGTACATTTGGCAGTCTGTCTCTCTGCCTTCCTGCCTCTCACTTAATAATAAAAAAAAAGATGACTATGGTTTCCAATTTGAATTCCATGAGAGTATTTTATCTTTACTACATTCATGACGGAAGACATCCAGAGACATAATAAACATTTGTAGTTTGCAAATGAAGATTGGGCAACAAGTATATACTTTTAAATAAAGTTGGCAAAGTCATATCTCTCTGTGGTAGCATATTGGAAACATTTAAGGCATAATTTGACTTACCTTTACATAGCACACATTGTGTTCAAGTTAGCTACACCCATTCTATAAGCAGAGTTTTGAGTAGCTGTTGTGGGTTCAGAGTAGATATACTTTTGTATTGGCCAATAGCTCTTGGTTGGGCAACTCATGTTGAAACATTTAATTACCTTGATAAGGAACTCACCAAACCCAGGCTGAGACATAAACAGGTTTGGGAACCTTAGTTATTTCTTTTGCCTAGATCTTAGGAGAGCTTATGGAAAAAATACTTTTAAATTGCTACTAGAATTGACATATCTCTATATTCCCTGAGTTTTAAGTCAAGTAGGGACTAAAGTTTTACCAATATGACTAGAAAGTACATGGAGTTCTAGGTATTCAGGAAATAGTTATGAAAGATATGGAAAATCTCTTCCTGGTGAGCGAGCTGGATACTCCAATTGAAGCAATTGTAAATTATTATACCTTGCCTTTCTTATTAAATTTTCAAAGTTTTTCATCAAAATTGGCTTATTCTTAGACCCATGACAAATAGAGTGAAGACTAATTATATTCTGTGTAAACTTTGGAGTTCTGAAAGTGAATTTTATAGGATTGCTTTAATGAAAAAATTAAATATTGAAATGGTAATGTTTCAGGTGGCCTGTGATCTGCAGTGTTTCCAGTGTTTCGACTATAAGTGAAATAGATTATTTAATATTTAACATCTTGCTATGTCTTCCCCCCCCCAAAAAAAAGGTTCCCAGATCAGCAGCATTCTCATAACTGGGAGCTAGTTAGAAATGTAAAATTTCAGGCTTCAGCCCAGAGCCACCAGTCAGAATCTGCATTTTTTGGCAAGATCCTCAGTTGATTTATTGAGCACATTAATTTCTGATCTGCATGTTTTTAGGGGCTCAAGCCAATATATTGAGATCTATTAGCATCCTCATAAGCCTTTTATATTAACAAATCTGGTTCCTTGCCCTTTTAGTGGGTCCCTTTATGTTTTCTGTATTCCTGATTATTCTTTACAGTTTAATCTCTGTTACGCTTATGTGCGAATGTCAGGCTTCATGCTGGGCATTGGATTATAGAAAGGTGTAAGGTATGATTTCTGCTGTAGGTACTGTAACAATAACAATCGCAATCTGATTAGGAACTCCACTTGCTATCTTTTTCTCCCTCCTTGAAAATCACAGCTTTTCAGGGAAATTAAAACATTTCTTGCTATAAGGTTAGAGCCCACTATTCTAGCATGGTGTGTGATATGAAATTATTTTAATTTTTTTTTTTTTTTTTTTTTTTTTACAGAGACAGTGGGATAGATAGACAGGAATGGAGAGAGATGAAAAGCATCAATCATTAGTTTTTTGTTGCGACACCTTAGTTGTTCATTGATTGCTTTCTCATACGTACGTTGGTCATGGGGCTATAGCAGACTGAGTAACCCCTTGCTCAAGCCAGTGACCTTGGGTTCAAGCTGGTGAGCTTTGCTCAAACCAGATGAGCCCACACTCAAGCTGGCGACCTCGGGGTCTCGAACTTGGGTCCTCTGCATCCCAGTCTGACGCTCTATCCACTGCGCCACTGCCTGGTCAGGCTCGAATTATTTCAAATAAGGAGTAGATAAATGGCTGTTCCAGGAACATAGCACAAAGGCAATATTTTACAAGTAGATTTCCCCCTCCCTGAATTCTAAAAGAATTTCGCAGAAATAAAGAGAAAGAGCCTTTATTGTTGTTTTAAATTTTACTTAGGGTGAACACTTTGGAACTACGGAAGCCACAGAAGCCTTCTTTGCAATGACTCGATTGTTTCAATCTAATGATGTAAGTCTTTTTTTTTTTTTTTTTTTAATTCTTTTAGGCTGAAAAAGCTGCATTTATTTGTTTTCCTTGGGGGAACTTAGAGTGTTTCAAATTAGGGAAGGTCGCTTGAAATGTTTAAATTACTTAAACATTGTTTATTTTTCATAAAGTGTTCATTAAAGGACATAAGAAAATCAAAGAATGGAAGCGTGTAGTACAAAGCTTCGCCCACAGATCCGCCATGCGGCCCATAAACTGTTACTGCTCAGCATCTGGCGTGACTCTGCAGAGGGGGACCAGTATGGAAGTCAGGGGACATAGCTCCCACTCTCTGTCCTTAGTCAAGGTTCTGGTGGGCCAGGGCTTGCTGTTGGTTAGCGGGGCTGGCAGTTGAGAAGAGTTGGATACACAGTGGAAAGAGGACGTGGAGGGGGGAAAAGAAGAGTGAGGACAAACAAAGGCTGCCGGCACCTCCGCATCTGTGTCTCATTACTGTAGACCACCCTGACTTTCGGAGCTTGGTGGGGGCTGCTTCACTCCTGTCTTCTAATGTGGCACACACTCCTCCTTTGCCCAGTACTAGCGCACAAACACACAGGGAAGGGGAGGCTGGAAAAGCTGTTTTCCAGCTTTCTGTTGACATAAATTGTCCAAATCTTTCAGTCCACTTGATATGTACTGCATGTCATCACAGGCCACATTTTTTTTTTTTGCCTGAACCCCAGGACCTCCTGGGATGTGAGTCTGGTTATATGTCTAGATAATGAGAAATGTTGGGGTGTCCTCAGGAATGTCAGCAGTCCCTTGTAAAGCTGCTGACTCAGGGAAGGCCATTACACATTCTCCAGCAAAGGAAAATGACTTAACTCAGACGGGATGAAGAGCTACTTCTACTTGCAGAGGAGACTTGGTGGAATTTAGGGGTTATTTGGGGTGGTCAGCATTGTTGCAATCTGCCCATATGTCCCCATTCCAGTTTTCAGGGTCCCAGCTCCCTCCCAGCCAAGGTCCTAACTTTAACATAAGATGCCCTGCAAGGGTGTGAATTGAATTTGCATTGTTACTCAGCCTGCTTTTCAGCAATCTCAGCCCTGTGTCCACAGGACAGAGGTTTTCTATTAAGGCAGTATAGAAGATTTGTAGTCACCCTGACCTTGAGCTGTGAATTTAAAACTCCCAAGTTTATCCTTCTCTTTTACTAACTTCTTCAGTGCACTTAGAAGCAACTAACCCATTATACAACTAATTTTTTTTTAAGAGAAAGAGAGAGAGATGAGAAGCATTAGCTCATAGTTGTGACACTTTAGTTGTTCATTGATTGCTTCTCATATGTATCTTGACCAGGAGGTTCCAGCCAAGTCAGTGACCCCTTGCTCAAGACAGCGACCTTGGGCTTCAAGCTAGCGACTTTTGGACTTAAGCCATTGACCATGGGATCATGTCAATGATCTCACGTTTAAGTTTTTAATTTTAGCCATTTTGATAGATGTGTAGAATCTCATTATAGTTTTTTTAAATTTTATTTTAGATTTTTTTTTTTGTCAAGTGAGAGAGTCAGACAGACTGGAAAGGGGGATGAGAAGCATCACCTTATAGTTGTGGCACTTTAGTTGTCCATTTATTGCTTCTTATATGTGCCTTGAAGGTGGGCGGGTGCCAGCTGAACCAGTGACCTCTTGCGCAGGCCAGCGACCAATGAGTCCTATCTATGATCCCACACTCAAGCTGGCGACCTGGCACTCAAGCCAGATGAGCCTGCACTCAAGTCAGAGACCTTGGGGTTTCAAACCTGGGACCTCAGCATTCCAGGTCGAAGCTCTATCCACTGTGCCACTGCATGGTCAGGCTCTTTATAGTTTTGATTTGCATTTTCCTAATGACTAATGAATGACCTCAAACATCTTTTCATGTGTTTTATTTACCTTCATATGTCTTCCATGGTGAAGGATCTGTTCATACCTTTTGCCCACTTTGAATAATTTGTTTGTATATTTCCTTATAGAATTTTGAGAGGTCTTTATGTATTCTGGATATAAATCCTTTATCAGATGTTTCCCAAGTATTTTCTTCTAGTCTGTGGCTTGTTTTTTTAAAAATTTTCTTAGTTTTTCAAAGAGCAGACGTTTTATATTTTGAGAAGTCTGGTTCATCAATTCTTTTTCTGTTATAGGTTTTTTTTCTGATGAATATTATAGAAATCTTGACGTAACTTGGGAGAGGAGAGGGGTTGAGGGAGAGAGAAGGGGAGGGAAGAAGGAAGGACAGGAGATAGTTCCCCAGGGACCTGTGGAGGGCTCCCCTTGAGTCTTTGAATGAGAACCGATTCATGCATATGTCACAGGAAACTACCCAAGACCAAAGAATCACCATAACACCAGGCTGAGAGTGGTTCATAGTCCCCCCCAGTGAGAGTGGAAAGATGTGTTGTCCGGTATGGTTCTCAGTAGGGTATCACCTTGGTAAAGGCAACGTATTAGCCTTAGACTGAAGCTTTAAAACTTAAAAAGCAAGGCCGAAAGGTGAAAAACTGATCTCAGGTCACTTAACTTCACTACAGATTGGACAATACATACAATACTGTGTTTAAAAAAAAAAAAAAGAGGTACAACAAAATCCAGCACCTTAACAACGTAAGCTTCTCATTCAACATGCAACAAAAAAATTATCCATAATCAGGAGAAAAATGGATCAACAGACACGAACCCAGAAATGAGAAAGAGGACGGATGTGCAAGTAAGGACATTAAAAGCTGTTATAGATATGGTCTAGATGCTTGAAGGACATAAGAGTGAAGAGCAAATCAGGACATCCAGAGAGACCCAGAATTAAAAAGAAAACTATTGTCATGAAAAATACACTGCATGGGGTTAATTGCAGATTAAACTCTGCAGGGGCAAAATGGTGCATTTGAAGATAGATAGAAACTATGTAAAATGAAACAGAGAAAAGCCAGAATAAAGGTAAGCAGAGCAACAGCAACAGCATAGGGGGTAATAGTTTCAAAGTTCTATTAGTGGTTAGCCTAGAAATTGCAACATCGATTTTTGACTTACTAAAATCTATTATTATTCATCTTTATCTTTTACCTGTTCATGGAAATTTGAGAACCTTAGGATACTTACTACTTTTATGTATGTGAGTATATAAACATATATTTATGTATCGTAACACTGGTTTCTGTTATTCATGCAGATTTTCCCATGCCTACCACCTTAAGAAAATAAAGGATTTTATATATATATATTTTTAAATTTTTATTTTTATTTTATTCATTTTAGAGAGGAGACACAGAGTGAGAGAGTGAGAGAGAGAGAGAAAGAAAGGGGGGAGGAACTGGAAGCATCAACTCCCATATGTGCCTTGACCAGACCAGTGCAGGGTTTTGAACTGGCGACCTCAGTGTTCCCAGTTCGACGCTTTATCCACTGCACCACCACAGGTCAGGCAGGATTTTATATTTTTAGAGCACTTTTAGGTTCACAGCAAACAGAAGAAGAAGGCACAGAGATTATACACTCCCTGATCCCTCACTTCACAGCCTCCCCATTATCAACATCCCCTAAAGTGGTACATTTGCTGCAACTGATGAACCTATAATTGATACTTTATTGTCACTGTTGGGCAGGTATAATATATTATGCTCACTTTGTTAAAGATGGTGCTGCCCACATGGAAGCCCGTCATCCAGGTGATATTATTTGCCCTTATGCTTGGGATGGGTGTGGGGGAAAGGCTGTAATGTAAGCAGGCCGGGTCATTGTAGCCTAAGGCTTGGTTTTGAGAGTAAGCTCTTCTCCACGCCCTTGACTGATTGGATGATGTGGGGTGGTGCACTCTCCTGAGGAATCCCATTGTGCCTGGGATGGGTGGCTTTGTATTGGAGACTTCCTTGTTTGTGTAATTGGATTGGAGGTTTTGATTCTACATTATAAAGTGGGACAGACCAGTAGCTAGCTCTCTTGGTTCCTGAAGTATTAGAGAGGAGAGCAAATTAAGGCCACATGGAGGCCAGGAGAAGCAGCCAGATGGTAGAATGCTGAGGAAGAAGCCAGTTTGTGCAGAGTTTGTGTAGAGAGAAGGAGATGGGAAACAGAGGTGAATAAGTCTGGTGAGCTAGAAGCCTTTAATTCTAGGAAACTCAGATAAGTCAGTAGCTTTGTGAGCACTGAATGTGTGGGTTTTGGAGCCCAGTGTATGTTTTTGCTTGCCAGCCGGGTGCAAGCTAGAATTAAAGCTGATGGCTCACCAGTTCGTGGCTCCTGTGTTTCATTACCGACTGTCCGAATCTAATGCGAACCTGCATGAGTCAGGCTGCTGTGATGGCGGCCTCGACTACTGGCTTTACAGTCCTCCAGAGTCCACAGTTAATATTGGTGCTCGGTCTTAGTGTTTGTACATTCTATGGGTTTGGACAAATATGTGATAACAGGCATCCATTATTAAAATAGCAAACAGCATTTTCGGTCCCCTAACAATCCTTCCTACTCCGACTAACTCCATCCTGTCCCCCCGACCCCCTGGCAACTCGGAGTCTTTTTAACGTATTTGTAGTTTTACCTTTTCTAGAAAGTCACTTTGTTGGACTCCTACAACTTACAGCCTTTGCAGATTGCCATCTTTCACTTGCTAATTAATATGCATTTAAATTTCCTCCATGTCTTTTCATGTCTTGGTCTCTCACTTATTTTTAGCGCTGGGTCCTATTCTGTAGTCTGGATGTAGCACAGTTCATCCGTTCACCTCCTGAAGCATATCTTGGAACCTTCCAACTTCTGGTGGCTATGAATAAAGCCGCTGTAAGCATCCTTATGCAGGTTTCTGCATGGACATAAATTTTCAACTCCTCTGGGTAAATTCCAAGGGGCACTACTGTTGGGTTATATGGTAATAGTATGTTTAGTTCCTAAGAAACCACCAAAGTATCTTCCCAAATGACTGTACCACTTTTATTTCCACCAACAATGGAAATTCATTCTTCCTAGACTTGAGATTTTTAATCCTATGCTAGTAAGACCTTGGCCTTGTATTCCTGTGGCTAGGAGTTGTTTGTTTTTCAATTTTCCTGTCAATTGCCCTTCATTTTGTCCTTGACTACGTATTTAAATTTTAGTTCCTATTTTATTTAGCATTTCTGTGTATTTGTTTAAGCAATATGGTTTAGTAGTTATGAGCTCATCTTTGTCAACACTTTGTATTGTTGCTTTTTATCATTTTAGCCATTTTGGTGGGTATAAGGTGGTGTCTGAAATGTGGTTTTCATTTTTTGTATCTTCAGTTTTATTCTGCTTCATGGTAGATTTTTATTTTTGGGGGCAGATTATCTTCAGCTCTGAAGCTTTGGTTCTTATTTTCTGTTTTCTTCTGATAGTAGTTTTATATGGGTGTATCTGCCCTGTACTGGCTTTTTCTTTCTAGGGGTAGTTTATTCTGTGTGTGTGTGTTTAATCACTGTGAAAATCCTTACTCTTTTCATCCCTTTTATTAATGTGCTCAGTAGTCTCCACCAGATTCTTTCTACAGCTTGGACTCTGGAGCTAGGTCTGATGTATTTGAGTTTTCACTACTTATAAGACTATTGAAGTTACTTAATAGAGAATGAGGCTAGATAGGCTTGAAAAACCAATGCCCATAGAGGATGAATAAATCAGAAGTCCAGGTGAGGAGGAACGGTAGACAAGACTTTATTGTTGTTAGCTTAATGCTTATTTTAGATCCAGGTATTCTTTTAGAAATCTTGATAATTTAAAATGGGAGTTGGTTATACAACCATAAATACTTTAAGGAAAAACATCTGTATATGCTGCATTGAGAAAAATGCAGAATCTGCCTTTCTCTTTGTGTGTATGTGTTTATGTATATATGTACACATATATATATATGTATATATATACACACATTTGTATACACAGACACACACACACATATATATATATATATATATATATATATATATATATATATATATTTTATTAAGTGAGAGGTGGGGAGGCAGAGAGACAGACACCCACATGTACTCTGGATCCACTCAGCAAGCCCCCTGTGGGGTGATGCTCTGCCCATGTGGGGCTCTTGCTCTGTTTCTTGGCAAACAAGCTATTTTAGTGCCTGAGGGGAGGCCACAGAGCTATCCTTAGTGCCAGGGGCCAACATGCTTGAATGAACCATGACTGCAGGAGGGAGAAGAGGAGGTAAGGGGGAGGGGGGAAGAAGCGGATGGGCGCTTCTGTGTGCCCTGGCGGTGAATCAAACCTGGGACTTCCACATGCCGGGCTGACACTCTACCACTGAACCAACGGTCCAGGGCCCATAAATATTTTTAAAGTATTTTAAAAATACATTTTTCCTTGACGAGGTAGCTCAGATAATTAGAGCGTCGGACCAATACACCAACTTAGCAGGTTCGAGTATCCCCCTCTCTCTCCCTCTTTCCGCTTCCTCCCTCCCTCCCTTCCTCTCTCTCTCAAATCAATTTTAAAAATATTTAAAAAATATAAAAATACTTTTTCCGGGACAAGCCTTTAGCAATTTGAAAATCTTAAGTATTTGGACTCACTGTCAGAGTCCAACTTTGGATCTCTCTGCATAAAAACCCATAGAATTAACTGAAATTTTAAGTTTTCTTCTAGATGTTGTTCAGTATCAGTGAATCAATTATTGTATTTAGGAAATAGTAGTACTGTGAATATTTTCTCATTTAGATATTTTTGAAAGGACTTTTTGGGTGGATAAGAATCTTTTGTAAGAATAACTTTCTAAATATATCTATTTGGGAACCTAACTTCAGTTTAAAAAACATTTTTTTAGGAATAACCTGTTGCCTTTTATAAATAATTTCAGCAAATATTGAGAAGAATGTGCTACCTTACCATCAAAGAAATGGCTAACATCTCTGAGGACGTGATCATTGTCACAAGCAGGTATGTGAATGGCCAAAACGTAGGATGGAATACATATATATTTAGTGGAATATATTTGTTGTTTTCCTGATATTAATTTTACTTATTTGACTGTAAGAAAGTCAATAGGAATTTAAAAGAATATAATGTCTTAAAGCATTCTTTTCTGAAATGTGGTATTGGTATGTAAAAACCATCCCTGTCTGATAACATGAAGAATGAAGAAAAGGTAATGCTATCAGATGATTATTACATTTTAAGTGTTTATAAAAGAATATAAACAAAACTAAAATGTGATACACTGCAATAAAATATAAGTACATCAAAATGTTTCTGATAATAGAAAGAACTCTTATATTTAAAAAAATTCCAAGTGAGACCCTGGCCCATTGGCTCAGTGGATAGAGCGTCAGCCCAGTGTATGGATGTCCCAGGTTTGATTCCTGGTCAGAACATAGAAGAGGAACCACCATCTGCTTCTCTCCTGATCCCTTTCCCCCTTCTCTCTCCCTCCCTCCCTTTCCCCCTTCTCTCTCTCTTCCCTTCGTGCAGCCAGTGGCTTGGTTGGTCTGAGTGTCTGCTCCCCACCACTAAGGATAGGTTGGTTGATTCTCATACAGGGTCTATCTATCTCCCCTCCTCTCACTTAAAAAAAATTCCAAGTTATAATTCATAAAATAACCAACATAAGGGGTCTAAATACTTTTAAATAGTCATCTTCACTAGTAACCAGAAAATGTAAATTAACTCGAGAATGAGTTAACAATATTTTTACAAATCAAATTGGCTAGAAAGAAAACAGGCAGTCAGTACTTGTAAGGGAGGCTGCTATTTTGTATCTAGAAAGAAGGTAGAATAATAAATTGATTCAGTTTTCCTAGAAAGCAGTTTGGCAGCTTTTGTTAAATGTTTGAAAGGGTTTATCCCTTTTGACCAGTAAGGCCTCATCTGTGCAACAATGCTCAGAAGATAATCATAGAAAGCCCAGAAGACTTGTATGCAGTGATGTTTACTGCAGCACTGTTGACACCAGCAAAAGCGTAAAACAACCCTAATGTCTACCATCATTAAAAATTATGTAATGAATCATATTTCATAATCAGACTTTAAATTTTTCAAAAATATTTTTGAAACATATTTAATGATGTGGAAATATGCTGAATGAGAGTTGGATTTAAGTTGGTGCATTCCTTTTTTTTATTGATTTTAATTGATTGTGTTTACATAGATTCTAGTGTCGCCCTGAATGTATCCCCCTTCCTCGTATTCCCCTCAACATCTCCCTTGCCCCCATCCCCACAGCGCCCTCCCCCTTTTCCTTAAGTTTTATCCCATCCTATCATCCCCTTTCCCTCTGTCCTCTTTTCCTCTGGTCCCTTTGATCCCTCCTCAATCTCAATTCCATTCCTCAGTTCACATTGATCATTGGATTCCTCAAATGAGTGAGGTCATATGATATTTTTCTTTTTCTGCCTGGCTTATTTCACTTAACATAATAGTTTCCAGGTCCATCCATGTTGTCACAGAAGGTAAGATTCCCTTCTTTTTCATGGCCCCATAGTATTCCATTGTGTATATGTACCACTGATTTTTAATCCATTTGTCCACTGACGGACACTTGGGCTGTTTTCAGATCTTCGCTATTGTGAACAATGCTGCCATAAACATGGGGGCGCATTTCTTCTTTTGAATCAATAATATGGTGTTCTTGGGATAAATTCCTAAAAGTGGGATGGCTGGGTCAAAAGGCAGTTCCATTTTTAATTTTTTGAGGAATCTCCATACTGTTTTCCACAGTGGCTGCACCAGGCTGCATTCCCACCAGCAGTGCAGAAGGGTTCCCTTTTCTCCACATCCTCGCCAGCACTTATTATGTGTTGTTTTGCTGATGAGAGCCATTCTGACTGGTGTGAGGTGATATCTCATTGTGGTTTTAATTTGCATTTCTCTAATGATTAGTGAAGTTGAACATTTTTTTCATCTGTCTATTGGCTATCTGTATGTCCTCTTTGGAGAAGTGTCTATTCATTTCTTTAGCCCATTTTTTGATTGGATTGTTTGTCTTCCTGGTGTTGAGTTTTACAAGTTCTTTTTTTTTTTTTCTTTTTATTCATTTTAGAGAGGAGACACAGAGTGAGAGAGAGAGAGAAAGAGAGAGAAAGGGGGGAGGAGCTGGAAGCTCAACTCCCATATGTGCCTTGACCAGACCAGTGCAGGGTTTTGAACTGGCGACCTCAGTGTTCCCAGGTCGACGCTTTATCCACTGCGCCACCACAGGTCAGGCCAGTTTTACAAGTTCTTTATAAATTTTGGTTATTAACCCCTTATCAGACGTATTGTCGAATATGTTCTCCCATTGTGTGGTTTGTCTTTTTATTCTGTTCATACTGTCTTTAGCTATGCAAAAGCTTTTTAGTTTGATATAGTCCCATTTGTTTATCCTGTCTTTTATTTCACTTGCCCGTGGAGATAAATCAGCAACTATATTGCTGCGAGAGATGTCAGAGATCTTACTGCCTGTTTTCTTCTAAGATGCTTATGGTTTTACGACTTACATTTAAGTCTTTTATCCATTTTGAGTTTATTTTTGTGTCTGGTGTAAGTTGATGGTCTAGTTTCACTTTTTTGCAGGTAGCTGTCCAGTTTTCCCAACACCGTTTGTTAAAGAGGCTGTCTTTACTCCATTGTATGCTCTTACCTCCTATGTCAAATATCAATTGTCCATAAAGGTGTGGGTTTATTTCTAGGTTTTCTGTTCTGTTCCATTGATCTATATGCCTGTTCTTATGCCAGTACCAGGCTGTTTTGAATACAATGGCTTTGTAGTATAACTTGATATCAGGAAGTGTGATACCTCCCACTTTATTCTTCTTTTTCAAGACTGCTGAGGCTATTCGTGTTCTTTTTTGGTTCCATATAAATTTTTGGAATATGTGTTCTATATCTTTGAAGTATGTCATTGGTATTTTAATTGGTATTGCATTAAATTTATAAATTGCTTTGAGTAATATAGACATTTTAATGATGTTTATTCTTCCTATCCATGAACACAGTATATGCTTCCACTTGTTTGTATCTTCCTTGATTTCTTTTATCAATGTTTTATAATTTTCTGAGTACTAGTCTTTAATCTCCTTGGTTAAATTTACTCCTAGGTACTTTATATTTTTTGTTGCAATAGTGAAGGGGATTGTATCCTTAATCTTTCTTGCTGACAGTTCATTGTTGGTGTATAAAAATGCTTCTGATTTCTGAGTATTAATTTTATATCCTGCCACCTTGCTGAATTCATTTATCAGGGCCAGTAGTTTTTTGACTGAGACTTCAGGGTTTTCTATGTACAGTATCATATCATCTGTAAATAATGATACTTTTTCTTCTTCTTTTCCAATTTGGATGCCTTTTATTTCTTCTTCTTGTCTGATTGCTGTGGCTAGGACTTCCAGAACTGTTGAATAAGAGTGGTGAAAGGGGGCACCCCTGCCTTGTTCCTGATCTTAAGGGGATTGCTTTTAATTTTTGCCCATTGAGCATGATGTTGGCTGTGGGTTTGTCATAGGTGACCTTTATCATTTTGAGGTATGTTCCCTGTATTCCCACTTTGCTGGGAGTTTTGATCATAAATGGGTGCTGATTTTTATCAAATGCTTTTTCTGCATTTATTGAAATTATCATGTGGTTTTTCTCCTTTTGTTTATGTAATGAATCACATTGATTGATTTGTGAATATTGTATCAGCCTTACCTCACCAGAATAAATCCCACTTGATCATGATGTATGATTTTATATATATATTGCTGGATTCGGTTTGTTAATATTATGTTGAAGATTTTATCATCTAAATTCATCAGGGATATTGGCCTATAATTTTCTTTCTTTGTGTTGTCTTTGCCTGATTTTGGAATCAATTATGCTCGCCACATAAAAGGGCTATGAAGTCTTCCTTCCTTTGAATTTTTTGAAGTAGCTTGAGAAGGATAGGAGTTAGTTCTTTAAATATTTGGTAAAATTAACCAGTGAAGCCATCTGGCCCAGGGCTTTTGTTTGTTGGGAGTTTTTTGATAATTGTTTCAATCTCATTTGCTGTAATCAGTCTATTTAGGTTTTCTAATTCTTCCAGATTGATTTTTAAAATATTATATTTTTCAAGGAATTTGTCCATTTCACCTAGGTTGTCTAAATTTTTGGCATAGAGTTCTTCATAATATTTTCTTACAATCCTTTGTATTTCTGTTGTGTCAGTTGTTATTTCTCCACTCTTCTTTCTAATTTTATTTGAGTCCGCTCTATTTTTTTCTTGGTGAATCTGGTTAAAAGTTCATCTATCTTGTTTACCTTTTCAAAGAATCAGCTCTTGGCTTATTGATCCTCTGTATTTTTTTTTTAGCCTGTATGTCATTTATTTACGCTCTGATCTTTATTATTTCTTTTCTTCTACTACCTCTGGACTTTACTTGCTGTTCTTTTTCTAGTTCTTTTAGATTAAGGGTTAAGTTGTTTATTTGAGCTTTTTCTGGCTTCTTAAGGTATTCCTGTAATGCTATGAAATTCTCTCTCAGTACTGCTTTTGCTGTGTCCCATAAATTTTGAGTTTTTGTATGCTAATTATCATTCGTTTCTAGGAATTTTTTTATTTCTTCATTGATCTCATTGTTAACCCATTCATTATTTAATAACATGTTATTTAGTTTTCAACTATTTGAGTATTTTTCAGTTTTTCTGTTGTAGTTGATTTCTAGTTTCATGCCATTGTGATCAGAGAAGATGCTTGATATGATTTCAATCTTCTTAAATTTGTTGTGACCCCTTTTGTACCCTAACATGTGGTCTATCCATGAGAATGTACCATGAGCACTTGAAAAGAATGTATATTTTGCTGCATTAGGGTGAAAGGTTCTGAAGATAATTATTAAATCCAGTTGATCTAGTGTGTCCTTTAAGTCTGCTATTTCTTTGTTAATTTTCTTTCTTGAGGATGTATTTAGTGGTGTTAGTGGGGTATTGAAATCCCCTACTATTATAGTATTGCTGTTGATCTTGCCCTTTATAATCACCAAAGTCTGCTTTATACATTTAGCTGCTCCTATATTAGGTGCGTAGGTATTTATAATGGTTATATCTTCCTGTTGGATTGCTCCCTTTATCATCATGTAGTGACCTTCTTTATCTCTTACTATAGCCTTTGTTTTAAAGTCTATTTTATCAGATATAAGTATTGCTACCCCAGCCTTTTTTTCATTTCCATTTGCATGAAATGAATTTTTCCAACCTTTTATTTTCAGTCTATGTGTATCTTTTGTTTTGAGGTGTGTCTCTTATAGACAGCATATGTATAGGTCTTGTTTTCTTATCCACACAGCTACCCTGTGTCTTTTGATTGGATCTTCTAATCCATTTACATTTAAGGTTATTATTGATATGTAGTAGTTTATTGCCATTTTATTCTTTAAAGCTACATTCCTCTTTTACTATATTGTTTTCCCCCTGTGTTCTGTTTACAACAGGCCATTTAACATTTCTTGCAGCATTGGTTTGGTTGTAATGAATTACTTGAGTTTATTTTTTGTCTGGGACACTTTTTATTTTCCTTCAATTTTAAACGATAGTCTTGCTGGGTAAAGAAGTCTTGGTTGTAGGCTCTTGTTCTGCATTACTTTAAATATTTCTTGCCATCCCTTTCTGGCTTCAAGTGTTTCTGTTGAGAAGGTGGATGTCATCCTTATGGGGGCTCCTTTGTAGGTGATAGCCTTTTTTTTTCTAGTAGTTTTTAATATTTTTTCTTTATTTCTTAGCTTTGGTATTTTAATTATGATGTCTTGCTGTAGATTTCTTTGGGTTTCTCTTTAATGGAATTCTCTGTGCTTCTTGAACTTGTGGGAATTATTCCTTCATCAATTTAGGGAAGTTTTCAGCTATGATTTCTTCAAACAAGGTCTCTATCCCTTGTTCTTTCTCTTCTCCTTCAGAAACCCCTATGATTTGGATGTTATTTCTCTTCATGTTGTCACAGAGCTCTTTTAGAGTTTCCTCAGACTTTTTGAGCCTCTTCTTTTTGCCGCTCTGCTTCCGTGCCTTTGTTTATCTTGTCCTCTGACTCAGATTTGATCCTCAGCTTCATCCATCCTGCTTTTAATGCCTTTCAGTGTGGTCTTCATTTCTGATATTGTATTTGTCATTTCTGACTGATTCTTTTTTATTATTTCAATATACTTGCTATCTCTTTATTTAGGTGCTCGTTATGTCTGTCCAATGTTGCTTTAAGATCTTTGAGCATCGTAACAATCATTATTTTAAACTGTGCATCCAGTAATTGGTTATTTCCGACTCATTCAAGTCCTTTTCTGGGGATTTCTCTTGATTCATTTGGGTTACATTTCTATGCCTTCCCATTTTTTCTGTGTATAAGAAGGGTATGGCCACAGGAGTCTGATGGGTGTGTCCTCTGTGTTCCCTAGGTGTGGTCTGTCTGCAGGCCCACCACCCCTTCTGTGCCACCTTGGGCATTTGGGTACGGGCGTTGCCAGTGCTGGCCCGCTGCAGTTTCCACCTTGCCCCAGAGGGCAGGACTGTGTTCAGGTGCCTGGGCTACAAGCCTTGATTGGCCTCATTCTTCACCCCACCCCCGTGGGTGGGGCTGTGCCCGCTTGCTGGGGCTGCAAGCCTCTGCCCCTCTGGCAGTGCTGCGCACCTGCGCTCAGCCGCAGGTCTCAGCTAGCTCCCCGTCTTTCGCCTTGCCCCCACAGGTGGGTCTGCAGGCGGGACCACTCTTGCTCATTTGGCCCACAGCCACAGTTGGACTGCTTTCGTGCGCCCCTTCTGCCACCATGTCTACCCGCAGCCTCCGCCCCCGCCCCCTCCCTTCCGCCATGTGGGACTGCGCTCGCACCTGGGCTGAAGCGTGGCCAGCCCCAGGCTTCCACCCCTGCTAACAGGACTGCACTTCTACCTCCTGTCATCACCCATACTCGAGCTGTACTCAGCAGTGTATGCGATTCAGCTCAAACCTTATCTCTCAATACTGTATTCCTGATGGCTCCCTCCTAAGCGACTCTGCTCTGAGTGCAGCAGGAGAGCTTGTTTGGCTGGTGACCTGGTTCCCTTTGCTGGTATTGCTGGTTCCAGGAAAAATATTCACTTTAGATTTGGGGAGTGACTCAGCCCAAGGATTAGGGTGGCTGTCCCACCAAGTGTTTCTCCCTGTGCCTCCTAGATTACACTTTCTTCCTACTACTCCAGTCTTCTCATCTCTCCCCGTCCCCCGGAGTCCCGGGTGAGTGGTTGTGATAGAGCTTTTCTGCGCGGTCCCTTTAAGAAGAAATCTGTCTGAGAAATCTGTCTCTTTCTTGCAAACAGTATCCTGGCTTGTTTCACAGCTAAATACTGTCCATACGCCTCTTCTAGGCTCTGGGGCTGCAGGCTGGGACTTTGTTCCTGGGGCCTAGGACTCTCCCCTCTCCAATAAACTCACTTCCCACGTCACGAGTCCCTCTGGGTTGCCGTTTGCTCCTGGGAGCTGGGCAGCCCTCTCCACGTTTCTGCTTTTCCTACCAGTCTCAGTGTGGCTTCTTCAGTGTTCCTTGGTTAAAGAGTCCTCTTAGTTTAGTCCAAAGTTGGTTTTTCCAGATGATTGTTCTTAAAATGAAGTTGTAATCCACTTTGCTTCTGGGAGCTGGAAGTTGGTACATTCACCTACTCCATTGCCATCTTGCTGCCTCAAGTTGGTACATTCCTTATGGTCTCATTTAAAAAAAATATTTTATGTATGTATATAAATATATACGGATGGAAATAACACCAGTCTATTTACCAGGAGGTTATTTCTGTATATTTGGGATTGTGGCTGTTTATTTCTTTAAACTTTTGATAATTTCCAAATGTTCTAGAATGGGTATGTCTAATTTAGAGTTCTAAAATATATAACAAATGTTATTTAAAAAAATAATTGCCTTCTTAATTATAACTCATTTAAGTGAATATGGTTTTTGTAAAACAAAATAAATTTTGGAGAATAGTCCTAGAGGAGCTTATGTTGGTTCAGTAGTTTGACAGCTGCAGGGCTGGTGTCTGTTGAATTCTTGTGGACATTGTTGCATTATTGCAACACAAAAGCCTGAAATACTGGCAGGGCCCCATTCAAGGTGGGAGGGCCCCAGGCAGGGGGCCAGGGAGGTCACCACCATCTGCTTCTTTTATCAGGTATGCAATAGCTTTTCCCAAGGCAATTTTTAGATTTCATTTGGCACAACTGTGTTTGTTATATGACTATCCTTAGGAGTCTAGGAAAGTGGGGACTTAGCTTTTATAGCCCAAGTATTAGTGGCAGGCAAGGAAGAAGGGGTTAAAAATACAGTAGGTATTGAATTAACCTCAAGAAAGAAACAGAAAATCTTCACTTAGATTGCTAGCTTCACTAAATATTGGAAAACTTAAAAACACAGATTAGTCAACTATTGATTGAGGGATTTTTTATTCGTTTGTTTAGCTGTTAGTATTTCCCTCTGAGTCTTATAAGGCTGCCTTGAGTTATGGTTGGTTTCTACTTCATTTTAAGTGATTAGTAAATGTAGCAGTAAATGCCCTCCCCCCACCTCATATCCTCATCTTGCTTCCCAAGACCTGTGGATTACACAGGGAAAGGGAATTGAAGTAGTTGGTCAGCAGAGTGGGAGAGGAGCCTGGATTGCCCAGATGAATTCAATATAGGATAAGAGTCTTTAACAGTGGAAGATGAAGGTGGGTGGACGGGGTCAGTGCAGAATTGTGCTGGTGGAAGCTGCTCAGAGAGGTGCAGCGTTGCTGGGTTTGGCGGTGGCGGAAGGCTGCCATGAGCCAAGGACTTTCATTTTGGGTGGAAAAGGCAAGGAAATGAATTCATCCCTACCACCTCCAGAGAGACATGCAGCTCTGTGGACACCTTGACTCTAGCGGGGTGAGAGCCGTGCCGGACATCTGACTGTCAGAAGTGTAAGATAAAGAAATGGATGTTGTCTTACCCCTTGATGTTTGTGGTAATTTGTTACAGCACCTGTCGAAGACTACCAGACTTTGCAATAAAGGAGTGTTTCCCGTGGTGGGATTCGAGTATTTTTAACAACCGGTTCTCTGCCCTAATGACCATTTTAAGTATAAAGAAAATATATACCGAAAGGTAGTTTATTATTTCATGCGTTTAATACTTAAATAAGAACAATAAAAGAGGTACACAAAACTAGATTATAAGAAAGAGTTTAAAAATATTAATGAAAAATTATTCAATAATACCTGACAAAAAACAATAAAACTGTTATTTAAGATATTTCCATATTGCATCTGGATTGGCGTCCTCACTTGCAATGTTTTTTCACCTATGGATGGAATGAACATTATTACTGTGGGCGCTTAGAATACACTGTTGCACAAATGAGTGTTAAAAAAAAAATAAGGAATGTAAATTTGTAATTTTCACGTTGGGCGGCTGCCCAGGCCCCCACCTGGGAGAGAACCCTGATGACAAGTGCCATTTTAACAACTGGTTCGCTGAATTCAACAAAAAATTAGGTATTGATTCTACCAAACCAGGGTCAATCGGCTGAATCCCGCCACTGAGTGTATCAAATCAATGTATCTTAGAACTTAAACACACTCAGTGTTATATGTCAATTATATCACAAAGCTAGAAAAGAAAAAGAAAACAACTTTGAGATTTTGGGACCTGGCAGTGGGGTGCCACTGTAACAAATACCTAAATACTTAGAAGTGGCTTTGGAGTTGGGTGGTAAGCAGCTGCTGGAAGAATTTTGAGGAGGATGATAGAAAAAGCGTGCATTGACTTGAACAGGCTGTTGGAAGAAATGTGGATGTTAATGACTCTGTTAGCCTGAGAAGGAAGTGATGAGCAGGAGAGAGAAAACATTTATCACCTTAGACAACAAGCAAATCCTGGTGAACAGACTGTCGGAATAAACATGGGACTCAGAGGCGCAGCTGGTGGGGGTGCAGAAGGAAAGGAAGAAGATGTGAAAAGCTGGAGGAAGGCGGTTCTTGGTCTAAAGCTCAGTGGAGTTGTGACCTGTAGTTAGTTATGTGGCAAGCAGGAGTTCTAAGCAAGGAATTCGGATATTTCACTGAGATTTCCTAACAGTGTTGTGGGGCAGCCTGGTTTCGTTTTGTGACTTATAGTACAATTTGAAAGTAGAGAAATAAATTAAGGAGAAACCCCATTTAAACAAGAACCAAAGTTTTTTACAAAAATCAAATGATTATGTTGTACACCTGAAACTAATAATGCTCTATGTCAGTTATACCTTGAGGAATAAAGGAAACAGGAATTCTTGATTTTGGAAATCCTTAGTGTTGGGCAAATAAAATATATTATGCTCACTTTGTTAAAGATGGCACTGCCCATGTGCAAGTTTTAAGAGTAAACTTTCCCCCACACCTTTGACTGATTGGATGATGTAGGGTGGTGCGCTCTCATGAGGAATCCTCCCATTATGCCCCAGATAAGTGACTTTGTATCAGAGACTTCCTTGTTTGTAGATTGGATTAAAGGTTTGGATTTCTACACTATAAAGTGGGACAGACCAGGAGCTTGCTCTCTTTCGGTTCCTGGAATTAGCAGTAGAGAGGAGAGCTGATAAAGGCCACGTGGAGGCCAGGAGAAGCATCCAAGATGGCGGAGTGCTGAGGAAGAAGCCAGTTTGTGCAGAGAGAAGGAGATGGGAAACAGAGGTGAATGAGTCTGGTGAGCTAGAAACCTCTGATTCTAGGAAACTCGGGTAAGTCAGTAGCTTTGTGAGCACTGAATGAGTGGGTTTTGGAGCCCATTGTGTGTTTTTGCTTGCTGACTGGGTGCAAGCTAGAATTAAAGCTGATGGCTCACCAGTTCTTGGCTCCATTGTTTCATTACCGACTGTCCGAATATAATGCGAACCTGCATGAACCAGGTGGCTGTGATGGTGGCCGTGGCCACTGGCTTTACACATACCCAAATCAAAAGCCTGCTTTAATACCACGTATATGGACCAGTTAAAACTCTCATACATTGTAGGTGGGAATGTAGTGTCTACATAAGAATGTTTCAAGCATGTGGAGAAATTTTACGAATGTTTATTTAAGCCAAACTGGCAACATGTGGAGAGCATAATCACAGATGCTTCAGTGCAGCGGTTTCCAGCCTTGTCCATCTCATGTCACACATAAACTAGTTACTGAAATCCTATGGCACACCATGTGTATGGCCAGTAGCCACGGCCACCATCACAGCCGCCTGGCCCATGCAGGTTCAGGATTGATTTGGACAGATGGTAATGAAACAACGGAGCCAAGAACTGGTGGGCCATTAGCTTTAATCCTAGCTTGCACCCGGCGGGCAAGAAATATACATAGTGGGAAAACACTTCCCTTTCCATTCAGGTCTCCCAGAGCCACTGACTTATGTGAGTTTCCTAGAATCAAAGTTTTGTACCTCACCAGCCTTATTCACCTCTGTTCCCCATCTCCTTCTCTCTTCACAAACTCTGCACAAACTGGCTTCTCTTTCAGCACATGGGTGAAGGAGAAGCCAGTTTGGCTGCTTCTCCTCTCCTCCATGTGGCCTTTCTCTGCCCTCTTCCAGCATGGGCTCCTCTGCCCCATTTTATAGTGTAGAAATCAAAACCTTTAATCCAATATACAAACAAGGAAGTCTCTGATACAAAGTCACTTAGGGTGGGAAAGGCTTAGTCTTAAAACTAAGTCTTAGACTATAACGACCCTGCCTGCTTACAGCCTGTCTCCCACACCCAATGCAAACTATAAGCGAGCAAACATGTATATCATATTTACAAACTTATTTTACCAACAGCATGGTACTATATATTTTTTGCGGATCGGACAAAAAGATAGGTGTAATTTTGATTCATTTATACCAGACGGCTATTGTGTGGTCTGTTTGATAGTCTAAGGGAAAAGAAGTCAGTCCCCTGACTAGAGAGTCAGGTATTGCATGTTTTAAAAATTCTGGAGGCACACCAGTGTGCCCCTGGCAGCCCACCAGTTGAAAAGAACAGTCTTGCAGTTTCTTTTACGTTTGGAATTAAGGCAGGAACATAGGGAAGATGACAGGGAGGTGAGAGAAAGCAAGGTAGGGATGGAGTTACAGGACAATTAACAAGATCATGTGCTCTCTTGAGGGTGGTTAGGCCTATTTCAAAGGTGTGTTAACCTGGATTCACAGGAACAATGGGCAGGGCTTTCTTAAGGCAAAGATACATTTTTTATTAAAAAGTTCTATGCCTGGGGCATGACCACCCACCATGACCTGCCCAGTTAGGAATTCATGACCAGATCAGGCTGTGAGGTTACTTTCCATAGAACCCTCCTCCCTGTTTTTTGTTTGTTTTTGTCCACAATAGAATGGTACAATCGCCTTAGAAACAGTGTGTCAGTTTCTTTGTGTTCCCTGGTTGAAGAGTCCACTTAGTTTAGTTCAAAGTTGGTTTATCCAGATGATGGTTCTTAAAATTGAGTTATAATCCTCTTTGGTTCTGGGAGTTGGAAGTTGGTACGTCCGCCTACTCCATCGCCATCTTGCTCCTCCCAGTGTGTCAGTTTCTTAAAGTTAAACATATACCAACCTGCTCCTTGACCAGTAATCTCACTGCTAGACATTTACCCAATAAAAAAAATATATATGACAACAAAAAACACTTGAAGATTTTTATAGCAACTATTGTGATTGCCCTAAATTGGAGATAACCCAAAAGTTCATCAACAGGTGAATGGATAAACAAATTGTGTGGTTTATTAATACAGTGGACTGCTTACTCCTCAGCAATAAAAAGGAAGAAATTGCTGATTCAGGCAACCATAGAAATAAATGTCTAAAACATTATGTCGCGACGAAAGAAAGCAGGTGATGCTGCTTAGGTAATTCTAAGGTCAGCCAAACCTCAGCTGTTGTGCTGGAAACCTGAGGGTGGAAATGTTCCTTATTTTATTTAGAGTGGACGTGACATGGATGATCACAATTGCTGAAAGTCATCCAACTGAACACTTAAGTCATGCATTTTTATTGTGTCTAAAGTACAGTGAAGTTTTAAAAAACGGAAATGTGAAAAGATGCAGTTAGTTAAGGGTGGCTAGTTTCTTCATACTGTTTTATCCCGTCTGAAGAAACAAACCCGTAAAAGATGAAGATGGCTTAGAATTCTACAGTTGGATTTGGAGGATGATCTCTCACTCACATTAGGGCAGTGGTTCTCGAAGTGTGCGCCCTAGAAGATTTCCAGGTGCGCCCTATGGTATTCCAGAGAAATATGTGCCTGTTGGGGTCCAAAAAACCAACAGGGTTTTTGGAGTTTAGTTTTTGGGGGGACAGAGGTGTGGGGAATTGGCTGTAAACTGACAGTCTGCCCAACCCCCCACCTCACTTGCCTGATTAGGTCGCAAAAGGCTGTTAAGCTGTGGTGCTGGATTGTTTACACTCCCCCCCATGTTCCCCAGAAAGACTGGAGGCAAGTTTCTTCTATACTTTGGTGTAAAGTTAAGACGATATGTATGGTGGGGATTTTCTGCACTCAACACAATTAAGAGTAAAAAAAGAGGAATTCTTCAATGTATTGACAAGGAAATGAGAGTTTACCTTTCATATATGCCCAAATATTGCAGAAATAGCTAGGATACATCAGGCTCATGTTTCTCATAAACACAAGAATGAAAAAATTTAACAAACACATTCACTCTGGATCCTACCAAATTTACTAAATCTTACTAAGAATGTATCTATCTATATAAAAAGATAATATTTTTGTCTTTTTTTATTTTTTAACCCCCCTTTTTTATAAATTCTAAAAAGCATAATGTAATTCAAAAAATGTAACAAAAATGTTTTTTAATGTCAGTATAAATTTAATTTTGTCGTATTTATTACATTTAATTACCATAAAAGCACGCTTGGACTTTATATATTTTTTCTTTAACATTTGACTTAATTATTATAACATATTTCTCTGAAATTTGTATATAGTGCACCTACAATTATTTGTAGGATTTTAAATGTGCCTGACTTCAAAAAGTTTGAGAACCACTGCAGGAAGTGAGTGACGGGAGTGGTGGGGTCTGGGTTATCAGTATGGGATAAGTTACATCCCTATTCTCACAAAATAAATGAGCTGTTTATATAATGAACATGCTTCCAAGATTTAGGAAGCAATAGAGGTTGTAGAAACTGTTATCTGGCAGACAGTTTGGAAAACAATTGTGGCGATAATGTGAGGATCCTGGTAGGGGAGGACAAAACTTTGAGGTATTCAGGGGAGCTGAGAAGCTAAGTTCATCCATTTACTGGGTTAGAGATTCCAGCTGAAACAGGTTTTCCACTTGACTGATTCTGCTGTCCCCAAATATTATTTCTGAGAGGTTACTGTCAAAACTTGGTTTAGCCTGACCAGTGGTGGCGCAGTGGATAAAGCGTCAACCTGGAAATGCTGAAGTTGCCGGTTCAAAACCCTGGGCTTGCCTGGTCAAGGCACATATGGGAGTTGATACTTCCAGCACCTCCCACCTTCTCTCTCTCTCTCTCTCTCTCTTTCTCTCTCTCTCTCTCCTCTCTACAATGAATAAATTAAATCTTTAAAAAAAGAAAAAAACAACTTGGTTTAGAACAGGAAAGGAAATAAGATACCATTGTAATCTGATTTAGCCACTGCTACAGTAAAACGTCTCTCACAGATCTCCAGTAACCTCTAAATTGCAAAATCCAGAAGCCAATTTTCATTTTTTTTATTAATTTAAATGAGGTGAGATTGATAAATCAGGATACATATGTTCAGAGAAAACATTTCCAGGTTATTTTGACATTTGATTATGTTGCATACCCATCATCCAAAGTCAAATTGTCTTTCGTCACCTTCTATCTGGTTTTCTTTGTGCCCTTCCCTTTTTCCTCCCCCCACCCCCTTCTTATTCTCCCCACCCCCCAACCACCACACTCTTGTCTGTGTCTCTGAGTCTCATTTTTATGTCCCACCTATGTATGGAATCATATAGTTCTTAATTTTTTCTGATTTACTGATTTCACTCAGTGTAATGTTATCAAGGTCCATGCATGTTGTTGTAAATGATCTGGTGTCATCATTCCTTATGGCTGAGTAGTATTCCATAGTATATATGTACCACATCTTCTTTATCCAGTCATCTATTGAAGGGCTCTTTGGTTGTTTCCATATCTTGGCCTCTGTGAACAATGCTGCAGTGAACACGGTGCTGCATGTGTCTTTATGTAGCAGTGTTTTTGAGTTGGGGGTATATACCCAGCAGAGGGATCGCTGGGTCATATGGTAGCAATATTTTTAATTTTTAAGGAACCACCATACTTTCTTCCATAATGGTTGTACTACTTTACATTCCCACCAACAGTGTATTTCTTCCTGGGAGAAGTGTCTGTTCATGTCCTCTTCCCATTTTTTTATTGGATTGTTTGTATGTTGTTGAGTTTTATGAGTTCTTTGTATATTTTGGATATTAGGCCCTTATCTGAGCTGTTGTTTGAAAATATCATCTCCCATTTAGTTGACTGTTTGTTTTGCTGTCAGTTTCTCTTGCTGTGCAAAAGCTTCTTAGTCTGATGTAGTCCCATTCATTTATCTTTGCCTTCACTTCCCTTGTCTTTGGAGTCAAATTCATAAAGTGCTCTTTATAACCAAGGTCCATGAGCTTAGTATCTATGTTTTCTTCTATGTAATTTATTGTTTCATGTCTTATATTTAGGTCTTTGATCCATTTTGAATTAATTTTAGTACAAGGGGACAAACTGTAATCCAGTTTCAGTCTTTTGCTTGTGGCTTTCCGGTTTTCCCAGCACCATTTGTTGAAGAGACTTTCTTTTCTCCATTGTGTGTTGTTGGCCCCTTTATCGAAAATTATTTGACCATATATATGTGGTTTTATTTCTGGGCTTTCTATTCTGTTCCTTTAGTCTGAGTGCCTAGTTTTCTGCCAGTACCATGCTGGGTTTTTGTGTTTTTGTTTTTTTTTTTTACAGGGAAAGAGAGAGAGTCAGAGAGAGGGATAAATAGGGACAGACAGACAGGAATGGAGAGAGGTGAGAAGCACCAATCGTTTGTTTTTCATTGCCGTTGTGACACCATAGCTGTTCATTGATTGTTTTCTCACACGTGCCTTGACCGCGGGACCTCAGCAGACTGAGCCACACCTTGCTGGAGCCAGCGACCTTGGATCCAAGCTGGCGAGCTTTTGCTCAAGCCAGATGGGACTGCGGTCAAGTTGGCAAGCTCGGGGTCTCGAACCTGGGTCTTCCGCATTCCAGTCCGACGCTCGATCCACTGCGCCACTGCCTGGTCAGGCAGTACCATGCTGTTTTGATTGTCGTGGCTTTATACTATAATTTGAGGTCAGGTATTGTAATGCCCCCAGCTTCATTCTTTTTTCTTAGGATTCCTTTGGCTATTTGGGGTTTTTTATATAGTTCCATATAAATCTGATAAGTTTTTGCAGAAGCCAATTTTCAGTCCACGTTTTACTTGACCTCTGTTTTGGCATGGCTGGACACTTCCTGAAGTTCTACTACCCTGAGCTTAGAGAGTGCTAGTTTCAAGTTCCGTCCAATCTCAAGAGTTCTCCATTTTATCTTTTTCAGAAGTCGCTGCTTATCTTCCGCCTGTCACCTAAACACTGGCATTCCTTGGGGTTCAATTCAAGGCCATCGCCATTTCCCAAACTCATCCAGCTGTTTGACACCCTGTATCTTTGTACTTGTCACTTCCTGTGCTTGTAGTTCTTCTCTTTCCTTTTCCAGGTAGCTTCAACATCATTATACTTCCCTCTTCTCAACGGATCCATCATTGTCTCCTCTGTTATTGTTCTATCACTTTGTTTTTAACCTCTATTCTAGTATTTAAAAAAATTCTATTGTAATAATTTGTTTTTCTACCCTCCCTACTGTTAGCTTCTTGAGAGCAAGAACCATGTCTCATATAACTTTGCATCATCAATGGTTGGAAAAGCGCCCTGCATGTATTAAACGCACATCAAACATTTGTTGTATTAAGTAAACAAAGGGTGATGCCCTTTTTCTTCTTCACTCGGGGGGCTGGAATCATTAAGATTATTGTTCGCGCTCTCTTTCTGATGAAAGAGGCCATACATAGGTAGAAGTGGAAAAATGTGAGGGCATTAGGTTTTTCCAGAGAACGGAACTATCTGATAATGGTGACAGATACTCTTAGTTTACCTTCATCTGAGGAAGTCTTTATTTTCCTTTCACTCCTGAAAGATATTTTTAGTGGATGTGGAATTTGGAGTTGTCAGTTTCTTTTGTTTCAGCATTTTAAAGATGGTGTTCCATTCATTGTCTTCTGACAGCTGTGTTTTCTGATGAGAAATCCACAGTACTGTCAATGGAAGTTCCCTCATATGTAATGTGTCGTTTATCTCTAACTGCTTTCAGGAGTTTTTCTTATTACTGGTTTTCAGCAGTTTTGTTATGTATTTGGTGCTGAGCCTTTGAGTTTGTCTTGTATATGCTTCACTAAATTTCTTGAAACTGTAGGGTCATGTCTTTCTCCATATTTGGCTGTTTTCAGCCATTATTTCTTCAAAAATACTATTTTTTGCACCAATTCCTCTCTCCTTTTCTTCTGGTGCTCCAGTGACACTGATATATTCCTGCAGGATATGCAGTTAACATATAAAATTCACTAACCTTCATGTAAACAAACAACAGACAGAGCCCCATTACAGCAACACATGAGATTGAATACTTAACGAATAATTTTGACAATAAATGCACATGTCTTCTATGAAGTAAACATTAGTAAGCACTGAATGATTCAAAGTATGCTTGAACAAATGTAAAGCTATCCACTGCTTTTTAATAGGTCAAGTCAACATTATAATGATTGCAATTCTTCCTAAATTAATTTATAAATTCAGTGCAAACCCCTTCCCCCACCATCCTGCCACCACCATCAAAGAAAGCCAGTGGGCTATTATGGATTTAGAAGATTTGATACCTAAGTTCATGTGGGAATCAAGCATATAAAAATAGCTACAAAATAACTGGAACAGGAGGACCCCTGAGGAAGGAGTGGCCCTCCCGGTCTGTAAACACTAAGACCTATCCACTTGAAATAGTGTGTTGGTACTGACATGTGAATGAGCAGATAGACCAATGGAACAAAACTTTGTTGACTTTGGAATGTTTCACTTCTGCCATGTGATCTACATTTTTCAGAATTCTCTATTACAAGTGGGAAGTACAGACTTAGACACAAATATATGTGGAAATTTAGTATATGACAAAGGGGGCATCTCTAATCACTGGGGTAAATGTGTAGTTTTTGTTATTTTTGTATTTTTCTGAAGTGAGAAGCGGGAGGCAGAGAGACAGACTCCGACATGCGCCCAACCAGGATCCACCCGGCATGCCCACCAGGGGACGGTGCTCTGCCCATCTGGGGCATTACTCTGTTGCAACCGGAGCCATTCTAGTACCTGAGGCGGAGGCCATGGAGCCATGCTCAGTGCTCGGGCCAACTTTGCTCCAGTGGAACCTTGGCTGTGGGAGGGGAAGAGAGAGGTAGAGAGAAAGGAGAGGAAGAGGGGTGGAGAAGCAGATGGGTGCTTCTCCTGTGTGCCCTGACCGGGAGTCAAACCTGGGAAGTCCACATGCCGAGCTGATGCTCTACCACTGAGCCAACCGGCCAGGGCCAATGTGTACTTTTCAATACATGATGCTGACACAGCTGAGTAGCCACTTGGGAAAAGATGAAATTAGATCCCCATGTCCCATCATACACATGAATAAACCCTAAATGGATAAGGAATATAAGTTTTTTTCTTTTTTAAAGTCAAAGTTTTGTCTTTATTTATTTATTTTTTTACAGGGACAGAGAGAGAGTCAGAGAGAGGGATAGATAGGGACAGACAGACAGGAACGGAGAGAGATGAGAAGCATCAATCATTAGTTTTTCGTTGCCGTTGCGACACCATAGTTGTTCATTGTTTGCTTTCTCACATGTGCCTTGACCACGGGCCTTCAGCAGACCGAGCCACCCCTTGCTGGAGCCAGCGACCTTGGGTCCAAGCTGGTGAGCTTTTTGCTCAAGCCAGATGGGCCCGCACTCAAGCTGGCTACCTTGGGGTCTCGAACCCGAGTCTTTCACATCCCAGTCCGACGCTCTATACATTGCACCACTGCCTGTCAGGCAGGAATATAAATTAAAGAGTAAAACCATACAAGTACTAGGAGAAAACATGAGTGTATTTCCCTTTAATGTTGGTATAGGGGAAAGCTTTATTAATTATGACCAAAATCCCCCAGGCGCTGAAAGGAAAGGTGATCAATTTGATTATATAATTAAAAAAAATTACTTGGATAAATCATCATAAAATATAGGGTGAGTCAGGGGTTTGCAATAGTCCGAGTTGTGGTACAAACACTTACTCTTAATTTATTGTCATGGTATTCTACATGACTTTGCCACTCTTTTTATGGCAAAGGCATTGTGATAGTGGGCTTATGACTAGGAGATCCAGTAGTTTCATCATATCTTCTGCTTCTAGGAGCAGACAGTGGTGGGGTGGCCTCCAGAATGCTCATGAAGTTGTAGGTTGCAGACAGGACCCAGTGCACAGGTGGGATGGCCTCCAGAATGCTCTTGAAGTTGTAGGTTACATAGGTCACCTTGAGGTTGGCGATTTCTCTTTCAGGATGCAGTCTATGCATTGAATCGATAGCCAGGGTGTGGTACTATCACCAGTAGATATGTTTGGGTATTTTAAATAAATAGATACCTAAAATTACAAAAAAAATTTTTCAATATGGAAAGAATCTCAAGTTATATTATTAAGTAAAAAAGGAAGGTGCCAGAGGAGTGGAGACCCATTGGCACGCATTTTAATAAGTCTCTGTGGTTTTCTATGTTTTTAAAACTTTCTTCAGAAAACACAAGCAGCTGTTTACGTGGTTATCTCTATTTGAGTGGTACTACAGGATGGTGTAGGCAAGGGGGTACTTAGACCTGATTATTTTATACCTTTCTAAATATTTTGAAAATGCTCCTGTTATATGAATGAAATACTTTTATAATTGAAGAACGAAAAAATGGAAGGACTAACAATTACAACTTTTCTTTCATGGTGTCCCAATGGAGTAAGTTGGAGTTGTGGCCACTTTAGTTAAGTGACATGAGCTGAGCAGAGGAAGAGATGGGTAGTCGTGCTGGGGGTAGAGTCAGTGCCCGAGAACGAGGGAAGCGAGGATAATGGGGTGAGTGGTAGAAAGGCTAAAATTAAACACTTTGCAGTTTGGACATGGAATTTAGTAACTCAGTCCACATTCCTCTGCCTGTTTTTGAACCGTAGCAGGAGAGTCTGAAGTCATTGATAATTGTTCTTTTAGAAAGCCATGGCTAAGAGAGAGAGACCGTATGAGTTCATCATTTCAGTCGTTTTTTTTTTTTTAAGGGTTTTGTCTAGTCTGATGGGTTTTTAGAATTTGGGGAGATTTCAGTCTGGTGTTCTTTATTTTTATGCCAATTGTCAGTATCTATAATGATTTATGTGGTTGTTGTCTCTCTTACCATTAGAATATAAGCCCCATGAAGGCAAAGACTTTGTTTTGGTCATTGCTGTGTTAAGATTTAGAAAAAATAATTTGAATATTAATCCCAAGAAGACACTCGATAAATATTTGTTGAATCAATAGCTGTGTTGGGATAGTTATGGAGATATGTGGACTCCACAAGAGAGAAGACTTGATTCTAATGGGCTCACGCTAACTCATTTGGTTTCTCCTAGTCTGACCAAGGACATGACGGGAAAGGAAGATGTGTACCGAGGCCCGGCCATCAGGGCTCTCTGCAGAATCACGGACGTAAGTTCCCTGTGTCTTGCTGGTCTGTCAGAGGGGTCGCTGTGTGTGGCTGCAGGAGGCCATGGAAATGGGTTAGGGTTCCCTGGCCTGACTCCGGGGATCTTCAGTACCATCACACCTCATTGTATTGTGCATCGCTTTACTGCGCTTCACAGATACCGTGTTTTAACAGATTTAAGGCATGACCCTCCACCAGCAAAAACATTGTGACTCAGTGAAGGCTCAGATGATGGGTAGCGTTATTAGCAATGAAATCTTTTTAAATTAAGATCTGTAGGTTTTTTTTAGACATTATGCTATTTTTGCACACCTAATAGGTTATAGTATAGTGTAAACATATCTTTTATTTTCACTGGAGACCAAAAAAATGTTTGTGTGACTTGCTTTTTTGAGATATTTGCTTTACTGCATGGTCTGGAATCGAACCCTCAATGTCTCAGAGGTGTCTGTATAGAAGCATGACCACCAGAAAGGCTTTTGTGGTTCCAGGCTTCTTTCAGATTGGTTTTTCCTTCTATTTATTTAAATTAGTCTATTCCTTTATTTGCCATCATAGTCTTCTATTACGGTCAGGGCATGTTGCTTGCAGGAACCAAAAACCCATTTGAATTTAGCTTTAGGAAGAAACTTCCTTATAGAATATAGAGCTCTCTGCATGTGAAGTAAAACTTAGAACCAGATGCCAGAGCGGGAAATGTAAGGAACTCAGTGGCAAGATTCCCCAGCTATTTTATTTACTCTTATGATCCATCACTTAGCAGGCTCAAACCTCCTCATTTACATGTTTAAGAAAGAGAGCATGGTTAGCTATCATTTAGCCCAGTGGCTTGTATACACCTGAGTCTGAGTCAGGTGTTTAACCTGACTTGGCCTGTTACATCTGGACAGATGAGGTGGTACAGTGCGTTGCTGTCCCTGTCTTAGAACTGTGAGTAGGCAAGGTTAAAATGAAGGGCAGGCTGGGCATTACCAAACAAACTATTTCCGCCATACTCATGCTCAGGCTATTTTGTGTGTATGTTTGCAACCCCCCAAGTTCTAATGATTGAACAGGATCATATGGTAGGTCTGAATTTGAGAAGGAGTAATAAAAATGCTTCAGTATTTTTCGCTGCTCAAGCTGTTTTACTGTGGCTGTTTTTGTTTTTAGCATTAAATTGGTGGCATAGGACTAGACGATACCAGTGCTAGCAGTGAGCCTCACTGTGTCTGAATGTTGATTTCAGTCCGTTTATGTGTCTTCCTGGGCCACCACCTTCCTAGTGCTAAACTTGCTTCCAGTGAAATTAAAAAGAACTTTATTTTCAGAGGATTTCATATTGAGGGCTCACTATAGTAGCATATCGAACATTGAATTAAGTATCTAAATCAGATTACGTTTATATAAAATAGGTCCCTTCTCATGGAGGTGTCTGCAGGACTTCAAAAACAGCCTTCTTCCTTATCTAGGAATTTCTTTTGCAGCCTCCCTGCTAGGTTCAGCCCGACTTATGTATTCCCTTAAATCAGAGCTCTCCACTTGGAGACAGTTTATTTCATTGGTGAACAGTTATTCTTCTTCCTTACATATAAATGTTTCTTCCTAAGTGTCCTCTTGTGTTTTCTGGGTTCTGCTTGATGGGATATTATTACAGGCAATCCTCAGATGATGAACGAGATAGGTTTTTTAGGTTTGTTAAGTTGACTTTGTATGTAAGCTGGAACAGGTGCATTTATTATTAAATGCAACTTAGATGTTTGTCTTAACATAGTATTTGCTTTTATCTTTCTGTGCATATAAATATTTCAACATTTTCAAACCTACAGAACCTACCTTCTTCTTAACCCGGGGACTGCCTGCTCTATTATACACTAATCCTTTTTAATGAATTCTAAATATTTACACAGAAACTAACATATGACTGTTTTTTGTAAATTATTTTGACATAGTAATATAGTGTGAACATGTTTTGCTTCAACAATGTTTTCTTTATGAATGTTGTTAGGGAACAATGCTGCAGGCCATTGAAAGGTACATGAAGCAGGCCATCGTGGACCGAGTCTCCAGTGTGTCCAGCTCGGCACTGGTGTCTTCCCTAGTAAGTGAACAGGGACAGTGGCTGCTTGGTTCTGATGCATGGTACAGTATCTAGTTGCAAAATCAATGCATGACTATGATTCTCTCACAAATGAAACATTAAAAAAAAACAAAAACATGTGTCCATCTCTATTACCTTATCCAAGAGTGGTTTTCATCTGCCAGGGGAACACTGAGCCATCAAAACCTACAGTTGGAAGCATGAAGTTTTCATGTGTTTGGAAGGTTTTGGTCATCAGAAAGCTATGCCGTACACATCATAAAGATAAGGGTTCGGGGTGAAGGGAAGACAGGAAGAAGCTGAGGGCCAATCTCTATTTTTAAATCTTCTGTTATGACCTGTGCTTTCACCTCTTTCCCTTGACCTCTACTCTCCTTGCCTCCCATGTCTGCCATGTCCTTCCCTCCAGAGTCTTCCATCTCACTTCAAAATTTCCTCCCAGGAAGTAGGCGTTGTTTGAGTAATACCTTCTCTTTCTCTTTTATAATCAGAACAAAATTTATTCCTTACAATCTATCACACTGCATTTAATTATAATTGATTACTAATGAATGGATTTGATCATCCTAATCAGAAGAGGATGGGGTTCTGGAATGTAATTGGTTAAGTTGTACAGCAGGGGATGTATCGGTACTATTCCTTCCTTCTAGGTGAGCTTCCTAGAAGTAAAACCTATAATGTTACCATTATTTAAGTGCCATTCTGTTAACTATCCATCCTCCCCTTCTTGTCCCTCCCCTCTCATACTTTCTTTGACACCTCTCTCCCAGCCCACAAACATAATACGGTACTCACCTTTGCAAATGGTCTTAGAGAAAGTATTTCTGATTTTATTAGTTGCCTCAGGAGTAGACACTTGAAATAGACTTACTATGCTATAAAGTTGTTTTCTTTTTAAAAAGTTTTTTAGAAATGTCTTTTGGGAAAGAAAGCGAACTCATGTTTCTAAACTTCCAATGACTGTATTCTCATTTTTTCCCTGTGTTTAGCACATGATGAAGATTAGCTATGATGTGGTTAAGCGCTGGGTCAATGAAGCCCAAGAAGCTGCTTCAAGTGATAATATTATGGTCCAGGTATGGTCCTTGAATCATTTTAGCTCATGTCTTGGGATCAGCTTTCTTTAACCTTACATTGTAGGGCTAATTTATTGATTCCCCAAACAGGTATTAGATAAGAGCTAATATTAAGGAGCCTGCTAATGCATATTCTTAAGTAAGTATTCCACTAATTATGATTACTGTCCTAGGCCCTGCTAGTGTTCAATAGAAACTGTCAGAAGCTGTAAGAATGTTGGAGGAAGCTTCTTATAATCAGTGGTAGTCTGAGATGCTCATACCAGAAGTCCTTCACAATACATTTCAGTCCTTTACTGAAAAATAATTTGTGAAGAAGGATGTTCAATTTCAAGCTCTTCAGGCCATGATTATATTTGACATCATAAAATGATAAAGAGGTAATTTTTACTTTGTAAAATGTTAAAACTGTTTGTTGGAAAGATCTTTTGATAGTAGGCTATTACTAATTAAAAGGGACAAGATTAAATTCTTAACTGGCAATTATATGCAAAATACCTCATGTGTATTGGAGCGGGTAGTTATTGATTCCTCACAGTGCTGCTAACTCCTCCTGTTAGCATCTTCAGTGATGAGGAAACACCGTGGTTGTGTTTTCCTTGGGAAACATTCTCACACTCCTAATTTTGATCATTGTGTGTTTACACAAAGTGCCATGATAACGTGCACACTCCTTAAGCCTTCTTTAGGTGTTGGCTCCTTCAGCTCCTGATATGGTGACAGATGACTGTGGGACATATGGGGCAGTGCTGGCCCTGCCAGCTGGACCTCTGGGTTGTGTGTCACCTGCTTATACTTGTCCAGTCAGAATTGACATCTTTTCAGTATTGCCTATGTTTGCTTCAGTGTGAAAAAAGCTATTTGTATACTTTTGATCCAGTTATCTTTTTATTAGAAATCTAGTTCCATATAATTCTATCTTTATGCCAATTTTGTTCTGTTCCTGCTCAGTTTTCTGCATGTTACATTATTTTTTCTTGCTCTTTAGTACCATGCACTGGGGGTCCTGTATCACCTGAAAAAGAATGACCGTCTTGCTGTTTCCAAGATGTTAAATAAGTTTACTAAGTCTGGCCTCAAATCGCAGTTCGCTTATTGCATGCTGATCCGAATCGCCAGCCGCTTACTAAAAGAAAATGAAGAGGGGTGAGTGTCCTTGTCTAGACCTGAGTAATTTTCCTTTTGCTGGTAAATGTCCCACGGAATTCTTTTCTTTTACAAATAATTTTGGGGTAGTGCTGACCTTACAGATAGATTTTATGTTTTCTGAATTAAAAAAAACAAACAAGCCATGGGGCCTGACCAGGTGGTTGCAAAGTGGATAGACCATCAGCCTGGGGTACTGAGGACCCAAGTTTGAAACCCTGAGATCGCAGGCTTGAGCTCAGGCTTACCAGCTTGAGTGCAGGGTCACGGGCTTGAGCATGGGATCATAGACATGACCCCAAGGTCGTTGGTTTGAGCCCAAGGGGTGGTTGAGCAAGGGGTCACTTGCTTTCCTGTAGTCCCTCAGTCAAGTACATATGAGAAAGCAATCAATGAATGACTAAGGTGCTGCAACTATGAGTTGATGCTTCTCATCTCTCTCCCTTCCTGTCTGTCTGTTTCTCTCTTCTCTCTTTCTCTCTCGCTAAAAAAAAGCCACAGGATTCCAAGTAACACAACTTGATTTTTACCTAAATGTATGCTTTGGTATATGTACTTAAAAGATTATGACTGCTAATAATACAGTAACAAATATACAATACAAAAACTACTTTTAGCTCTTAAGATATACAGTAAATAAATGTGAAAACTTGAAGTAATATTAAGAATCTTGTTTATCCCTTTTATTTTCATAAGAGACTGTTGAAGTACTGCATTTAATAATTTATTTAAATATGTTTTTAATTTAAAGGGCAGGAAGGAAAAAAATAGAATTATGCACTCGTAAAGTTCTTATTTTCATGAAGCAGCATGATATTATTTTACGGTAGACTGTAATTAGTCTGAAACTATACCCCCCCTTCCCAAACACAAAATCCCATAACCATTTGAATGACCATTGAGTTGTGGAAAGGAGGCAGAAACTGGAGGGAAGCTGACGCCTGAAAGACAAGGTGTACTGGCTGAGATTTGGGTGTTTCCAACCAGTCTCCCGAGGGCAGTTTCCAGTTCCCAGTTCCCAGTTCCCAGGCGGGATCACAGAAAGCCATTGTATTTGCTGGACAGAAGGTCCAGAACACAGTTGAGATTGGGAGAGTGATGGAAACTTGGGGTGGAAATCCTGGAAAGGATGGAGCTACGAATGGGGTGAGCCTCAAAATCAAAGTTAAGCTGCAGAAATCCTTGATTGGTCCTGAACTGTGCATGTCGAGGGGAAGACACTAGGAAACCTGGCAGAGAGTAGGTGTGGGCTGACAGAACTGACCAGAGAATTCACCTGCAGCTCACCATGGAGGAGGTCAAGTTTGGAGTTTGATCCCAGCCAGGTTAACTGCCTGGTCGACAAACCATGTGTCTTTGCATGCAAAGACACCTCATGAATTCTGGTGTCTTTGCATTGTATCATTCCCAATACAAGTAGTCATAGTCATGTGCCACATAATGATGTTTGGTCAGTGGTGGGCCACAGATATGGTGGTGGTCCCATGAGATTATAATGGAGCTGAAAAATGCTTATTGCCTAGTGACACTGTAGCTGTCATAATATGGTAATGCAACACATTCCTCACATGTTCATGCTGATGCTAGTGTAAGCAAACCTACTGCACCCCCAGTCGTGTAAAAGTATAGCCCATACAATTATGTACAATACCTAATATATACTTGATAACGACAATCAACAACTGATGTTATTGGTTCATGTATTTACTACCATACTATACTTCGTTGTTATTTTTACAAGTACTCTTTCTACTTATAAAGAAAAAGGTTTGCTATAGAATGATATGTTGTTTACACAGATGGCAACCTCATACATTTGATATTTACTGGGTTTCTTTATTTTAAGCCACTTTTTTTTTCAAAGACTATTCAATTTTCAGAGAGGAGAGAGAGAGAAAAAGAGAGAGGGAAAGAGGGAGAGAAAGAGAGAGAAGAGGGAGGAGCAGGAAGCATCAACTTTCATATG
Source organism: Rhynchonycteris naso (assembly GCA_037038555.1). Taxonomy (NCBI): domain Eukaryota; kingdom Metazoa; phylum Chordata; class Mammalia; order Chiroptera; family Emballonuridae; genus Rhynchonycteris; species Rhynchonycteris naso. The sequence continues at coordinate 56,142,979 of CM072995.1, forward strand.
TGCCTTGACCAGGCAAGCCCACGGTTTCGAACTGGAGATCTCAGTGTTCCAGGCCGATGATTTATCCCACTGCGCCACCACAGGTCAGGCTTTACTGGGTCTCTTGATTGCATGATTTTCTCTTGTCCCTGATTTAGTCTCATATTGTTTTTTTCATCATGGCCCCTAAGCATCCAGAATCCACCACTAATGTTGCCAGTGAGAGGTCAGGGCGAGCGGTTGACCTGGAAATGAAATTGAAAATCATTAAGTCATGGACATGGACAACAGTTTGGTGATTGCCCAGAGGGAGGAGGGTTGTGGGGGGATCAAAGGTGATGGACAGAGACTAGACTTGGGGTGGTGAGCACACAATACAGTATAGAGGTGTGTTGTAGAGTTGTGTACCTGAAACCTGTGTAATTTTGTTAACCAGTATCACCCCAATAAATTCAATAAAAAAGAAAAACAACAACAACAAAGAAAGTAATTAAGAACTAGGAAGGTGGACAATCAGTGATGGTTATTGCTACCAGCCAGGCATGTCCAATTCCACTATAACCATCTTGAAGAACAAGAACAGTGATGGAAGCTGTTAAATGATCTTTATTAAAGGCAATGAGAATAACAAATTTGAGAAGGGTCCATGTCAGACATAGAGAAACTTCTGATAACCTGGATTAAAGACAAGGCATAGAAGCGTATTTCTCTCAGTGCATGATAATCATGGCCAAAGCAGAAAGTTTGTGATGTTGGAAGGAAAGGCTGAACTTGACTCATCTTGAATTGACTGCTAGCTCTGAGGTTAAGCAATTCAAGGATACTTATTCATTACATATTGTGAAAGTGAGGAGTGTGTCTGCGAGTGCTGATGTGAAGGTAGTAGAAGTTTTGGGAACTAGATGAGCTGGCTGTGGAGGGAAATTACTTTCCAGAGCAGAGAGAAGATAATTAATATGGATGGAAGCTCTTTTCTGGACACATATGCCTGAAAGGACTTTCATCCATACGGAGACCAAGTCAATGCCAGGTTTCAAGGCCTATAAGGACAGGATAGCAGTCTTACTTGGGGCCAAGGCTACAAATTAAAACCCTTTGTGATCAGCACACTGAGAACCCCAGGGCCTTCAAGCACATCAATAAGCACACACTGCCAGTGTCCTACAGGAGCAACGAGAAGTCATGATGACCCAGCTCCTCTTCTATGATGCTCTCCTGAATTGCTGTGCCAGTGAAGTGGAGAACTATTGTTTGGAGAATAACATACCTTTCAACATTCTGCTTATTGTCGATAATGCTCCTGGACATCTTCCTTTTATTGGTGCTCTTCATCTCAATATCAGAGTGGTGTTTCTCCCTCCAAACACCACCTCTGATCCAACCAATAGGCCTTTGCCCAGGCTACTGCTGCAACTGAGAAGACGTTAAGAAAACATGGATGCAATTTTGGATGGATTACAGCTTCTATGCCTGCATCAAGAGTATGAATGGCACCAGAAGGAGACTCTCAAGAAATGTGTCCATGTGTTCAGGGGGTTTGTCAAGGATGAGGAAGTTGCAAAGTCAACAAGGCTGTTTGTGTTTTATTCTTTCTGATGCAGTAATGAATGGAATTGTTTTATTAATTTTGTTTTGGATTAATTGTCAACATAGAGAAATACAGTTGTTTTTAACATTGTTTTGTATCTTACAACCTTGATATGGTCATTTAGTTTTGTGTGTGTGTTTATTGGGATTTTCTATGTACAGAATCATGTCATCTGTGAACAAAGAGTTTTACTTTTCCAAACTGGATGTATTTAATTTATTTTTTCCTAATTGTACTGTTTTGAATATTCAGTACACTCTTGAGTAGAAATGGTGAAAGCAGACATCCTTGCCTTGTCCCTGATCTTAAGGGGAAAGCATTAAGCATGATGTTAACTGTTGTGGATTTTCTGAAAAAGGCTTTTATCATGTTGAGGACATTTCCTTCAATGAACTCTAGTTTTCTTGAGAGTATCATGAATGGGTTTTAGATTGCCAGTTCCTATCATGTGATTTCTGTCTTTTACATTATTAATTTGGTATATAACATGAATTGAATTTCTGTAAAACCAGTTTTGCATTTCAAGGATAAATACTTAATTATAGCATATAATTATTTTTATGTATTGCTGGATTCAGTTTGCTAATATTTTGTTAAGGAGTTTTGCATCTATGTCAGGAGAAATATTGGTCTATAATCTTGTGAAGATTTGTTTTTGTTAGGGTAATACTGGCATCACAACGTTAGTACTTCATTTATTTTCTGAAAGATGTTACAGATTGGTATTATTTCTTTAAATATTTGATAGAATTAACCAGTGAAATCATTGGGACCTGTGTTTTTGAGTTTTGAGAGTTCTTGATATATTGTGGAGATTAGCCCAGAGGTATTCTTTGCAAATATCTTGTTCCATTTAGTCAGTTGCCTTTTTGTTTTGTTGATGGCTTCTTTTGCTGTGCAGAAGTTTTTTAGTTTGATGGAGTCCATTCTTTTATTTTTACTTTTATTTCCCTTGCCTTTGGGCTCAAGTTCAGAAAATCCTCTGAGACTAAGGTTCATAAGTTTAATACCTATGTTTTCTTCTATGTATTTTATTGTTTCAGGTCTTACAGTTAAGTCTTTGGTCCATTTTTGGGTTAATTTTTGTGTACGGTGTCATATAGCAATCTAGTTTCATTCTTTTGCATGTAGCATTCCAATTTTCCCAGCACCATTTATTAAACAGGCTTTCTTCTCTCCATTGTATATTTTTGGCTCACTTTTTGAAAATTAGTTGCTATTACATTTGAGTTAATTTCTGGGCTTTCAGTTTTGTTCCATTAGTCTATGTGTCAGTTTTTGTGTCAATACCATACTGTTTTGATTGTTGTAGCTTTGTATAATTTGAAGTCAGGGAGTGTGATAACCTTTGTTCTTTTGTCTCAGTATTACTTTGGCATCTTCTGTGGTTCCATACAAATTTGATGATTTTTTTTTGTTTTATTTCTTTGAAAAATGCCACCCTGCTCTGCTCTTTATTTCTTTTGTTTGCTATGGGCTTGGTTCACTCTCTTTCTCCTCCCAATTTCTTAATTGTGGAAGCCTAGAACTTTCTTCTTTTCCAGCATAGATGTTTAAAGTTATAAATTCCCCTCCTAGCATTGTTTTAGCTCTAGCTCATAAATTTTGATTTGTTGTGTTTCATTTTCATTCAGTTTTAAATATCTTATCATTTTCCATTTGATTTATTCTTGATCCATGGATTACTTAGAAATACATTATTTAATTTCCAAATGTTTGGGTATTTCCCCAATTTATTTTTTGTTAATTTATAATTTAATTCATTTGGGGAACATACTGTGATGATTTCTAAATGTATTAAAACTTATTTTATGGTTAGCATTTACTCTGTCCTTGAGAATTGTTCATATGCACTTGAAAAAATGTATTTTACAGTCATTGGGTTGAATGCTCTAGGTTGAGTTGGCTGTTTATTTTGTTCATGTCTTCTGTATTCTTGATTTTTTCTCTAATTTTTCTGTAGGTATAGATAGCTCCAACTATTGTTACATGATCTCCTTTTGCTTTTTCAAGTTTTGATTATTATATTTTGATGCTCTGTATTTAAATGTGTCTGTATGTTTATAATTGTTATATCATCCTGATGTATTGACTTGTTTCTCATTATGAAATATATCTTTAATGTTTATCACATTTCTGGCTTAAATGCTATATTGTCTGATGCTAATATAGCCACTCCTGATCTCTTACGCTTACTGTTCTCAAGGCATATCTTCTCCCATCTTTTTCCTTTTGTGTTATTTGTCTTTTTGAATCTACTTCTTCTGTCTGTTACTTACAGACAGAATATAATTGGATTATGCTTTGATATCCTGGCAATCTCTATCTTTTGGTTGGACTGTTTCATCTGTTCACACTTAAATATTGATATGGTTGGATTTACCTTTGCCATTTTTCTATGTAAATCACCCGTCTTTTTTGTTTCTTCTTCTTTGACTGCTTTGTTTTTAAAGTTACACATTTTCAGTGTATCATTTTAATTTCTCTGGCAATATTTTTACTTTCCCCCCATTTTTTCTTAGTTTTACTCTAGGGATTAGAATATGCATTTTAATTTACCACAATCCACTTTAGAGTCATACTAACTTAATTATAGTAAAATATAGAATTCTTGTTCCAATATAGTTCCATTCCCTCCCTGCTCCTGTTTGTTATTCTTGTCGTGTATATTATATGTGTGTGTGTTATAACTCCAATGATATACTGTTATAATTATTGCTTTATTCAATTTTATATCTTTTTAAAGCAGTTAAGAGAAATGAAAATAATGTATTGATATTATCTTTTGTATCACTTTACATATTTACTATTTCTATCACTCTATTTCTCCCTGATTATTCATGTCACTTTTGAGAGTCAGTATTTCAGTCTAAAGAACTTTCTTTAGTATTTTTAGTAAGTTATCTATTAGCGATGCATTCTTTCAGTCATTCCATATCTGGGAATGTCCTTTTCAGCCTTCATTTTTGTGAGGGTAATTTGCTGGCTATAGGATTCGTTATATTTCAGCACTTTGAACATGGCCTTCTACTGCCTGCGCTCTTCCACTGTTTTAGGTGAGGAATCAGCCATTAATTGCCTCGATGCTTCTTTATACAACATGATCAGTTGTTTTTGTCTTGCTGCTGCCAAAGTTTGTTTTATGCATTCATCAGTCTGACTGGTTTGTCTATGTGTGGATCCTTTTGTGTTTATGCTGCTTGGGTTTTGTTGAGCTTCTTAAGTGCATAGATTAATGTTTTTAAATAAAATTTAGGAAGTTGCTGGCCATGATTTCTTAAGCTATTCCTTTTGCCCCTTTGTCTCTCTCCTTTCCTTCTGAAACTCATATTGTGCAAATGTTGCCACACTTGGTCATATTCCATAGGTTTCTAAAGCTTTGTTCTTTTCTTTTCATTCTTTTTTCTTTGTTTCCCTCAGGTTACCTATTTTCAGGTTTACTGGTCTTTCCCCACTGCTAGTGCAAACCAACTGTTGAACTGCAGATTTGAACTTTCGATTCGTTACTGTATTTTCCAAATCCAGAATTTTTATTTGGTTCCTTTAAAAAAAACCTCATTTCTATCTCTGTATTAATAATCTCTTTGATGAGGCATGATTTTCATGCCTTTAATTTTTCAATTTCCCTTTACTTCTTTAAACATACTTATATTAGTTAACTTAAAGTCTTTGCATAGTAAATCCAACATCTGGGCTTCCTCAGGAATAATGTCTATTGACCACTGCCTCTGCCCCCATGTGTGGGTTATACTTTACTATTTCTTTGTGTGTATCATAAATTCTTGTCAAAAACTAGATATTTGAAGTAATATGCTGTGGTAATCCTGATAGTCAGATTTCCCCATTCCCTGACCTCAAAGTTTGTTGTTGTTGGTTATTTAATGGCTTTCCGGGGCCAATTCTGCAGCCTTTATTCGTTGACATGTGCAGTCACTGAAGTCTTTGCCTGGTTGACTGAGTTGTCTGAAATGATTTGACAAAGATTTTTAAAAATGCTTTAAACCAACATGTTCCCCACCCTCCTTCCAATGGCCATTTTGTGTGTTGGACATGCCTTCCATGCTCTTGCAGCTTTAACTCGGCTTTCAACTTCACTTCCTACTTGTGCAGAACCTCAGAGTCAAACATGGGTGAGAGACTAGGTCTCTGACAGGTCTTTCCTGGGCATATGCACAGCCTGTGACATGTGCATACATAGATCCCCAGCAACATGTTGGAAATTGTCAAAACCCACTGTGGACATCTCATTCCTCAGACTGCTCTTTTAAGTAGTTTTGTTTAGTGTCTTGTTTGCCTCAACTGGAATCGCTGTATCTGGCAAATGCAGTGTTAAACAATTGCCATTAATTTGGGGGACAAACTCCCTGGGGATGAAGGGCTTTCCTCACTAAATGAGCTGTGAGTCTGATAAAGATTAGCTCCATGAATGGGCTTGTCTAGGGAGTACCAGTGAGAACAGTTCTCTGGGACAGGGCTTTTGAGGGAGCTCTGGACACATTGCCTCTTCCAGTGGCTGCTTGACTCTGGCTTTCAGAGCTACTCTGGCTCTGGGGCGGCTGGTGTCCAATGCTACTGTGACACGGGAAGAGAGGATAGAAATGGAGCGCGAGCAAACACCAGAAAGCCTACTGTTCTTGTAAAGAGCTGTTTTTCTTGAATAAATGCCCTTAGGATTGTTGCAAGCCTTAGGCTAATTTCTAGAGTGCTGAACAAGTTGATCTGGAAAATTAATGCCAGAATTCTCATTGTTTTTTATGGAGGAGTGGATTTTCAGAGATCCTTCACCCATAATTCCAAATGTGTTTCTCAATCTGTCTGCTTTTAACCACTGTGTGTATTGCTTCTGTTGTATTTGATATCTATTGATGGCCTATGTATATTTATTGTCAGCCATGAAAGTCCACTCTTTGATTTCATTGAGAGCTGCTTGCGAAATAAACATGAAATGGTTATTTATGAAGCTGCTTCAGCTATCATCCATCTTCCTAACTGTACTGCAAGAGAGTTGGCACCTGCTGTTTCAGGTTGGTTGTGTATTTGATAGCTGGCTTTTATTTATATTCTTATGTTTGTTTTAAGCTCCCAAGGTCTGCAGGATCAGTATTAGGAATGAATTTTGAACCTTAGCTCTGTTTATGTAGCCTTTGCATTCTGATATGTAGATGATTCTTTTAGTTGGTCTTCTTTGTCTGAAGTTACCATCTCCCCATATAAAGCATTTAAAAAGTAATTTCAATACCTGCAGTTCTCCTTAATGTTTAAAAAACCCATTTGCTCTTTTAACTGTAAATATTCCTGCCATTCAAATATTAATGGATATATTGATTCTTTTAGAAAAAAGAATAAACTTTGTATTTTACATTTAAAGTTTTTAGAACTAAACAAAGAGTCCTTTTTCTATTTTTGACGATGCATTTTTCATGGGGATTTTTGATGCTCATTTCCTTATGTATATTTTGAAAATGATTGTTCATGCATTGTGTTTCAGCTGTGTGGTACGGTGAAGTGTGCTTCATTCACAGTGGTCCTTTTCTTTTCTAGTTCTTCAGTTGTTCTGTAGCTCTCCTAAGCCAGCTTTGCGATATGCAGCTGTGAGGACCTTGAACAAGGTAGGTGTCCCTTTGCTACCGACATTTATATCCAGTGTGACTGAGAAATATCAGTTGTAATGCACTTGGCTTTCTCTCCAAGGCTGGTAAATGTGATCTATGGGCTTCTCTGCTATAGCATTTCACTGTGCGTGTGGCCTTTGGCCGTGCCCATTTTCACTATTATTCAGCTAATGATGATAATTCATTTCTGACTTTTAAGCCCTTTATAGTCAAGAGCCACACCGTCCAATATGATGACCTTTTGCCCTGAGTGGCTGTTTTTATTTAAGTTATTTAAAATTAAATAGAAATAAAATTTCAGCTCCTTAGTCACTCTAGTCATACTTCAGGAGCTCAGAAGCCACATGTGGTTAGTGACTGTCACACTCGATAGTGCGGATATAGAACATTACTGTCATTGCAGAGAGTAGTCTCGGACAGTGCTGGTCTCTATCTAGTAGCATGGTCCAGTAGAAACCAAATGTGAGTCACAGATGAAATTTTAAATTTTATAATAAACACATTAACAAATTTTTAAAGATGAGATTAATTTTAATAATATAATTTATTTACCCTAATATATATAAAATGTCATGTCAACCTATAATCAATATAACATTTTTCAAGATACATTTTGCCTTTTATATTTTAATGCTGTCTTCGCATCTAGTGTTTATTTTATATTTACCACATGTCTCAATTTGGACCAGCCACATTTCAAATGCTTAGTACTCACCTGTGGGTATTGGCTACCATACATCTTGGGTCTAGAGGATACAGTACAGAAACACAGAAAACATCAAATAACTATAAAATTTTTAAATGAATGTTTAATATACTAGAAGACTTGTCATAAGGCGGTATGTGATTGATTATAGGTTAATTGTATGAACAATTGGAGGAGAGAGAAGTTTGGAGCAGCTATGGAGGAAGACTTGAAAGAATAACAATGTGAATTGTATTTAAAACAGTATAGGTCCTCATTTCTTCATCTGTGATCTTGGAGCTAGATGTGTCTCAGAATTCTGTATTGTAAAAGTTAGAGAGGTTCTCTGATGCTGTTTCTTACATGTTAACTCCATTGGGCCTGGTACGGTAACACGTCACAGACACATTTGTATTTCTGCACCTATACATATGACTATCCTTGCTAAGTGGATTGAATTAACACTTAATTAGCTTTGTATTAGTCTGCATCATATTTTGCCGGTAAGTGACTTTTGATGCCAATACTTTGCTGTTTTCAAAATTTTTTATCATAATAGGCAGACAGGTAAATCTCAGCTACAGAAAGAAGCAGGAGAATGGCAGACATATTTCTGTGACCATGAGCAATCCAGTTTGGCTGGAGTTTGCTTGCTTAAATACAGAAGTGTTTTCTAAGTGAAAAGATATTAACAGTCTTTGAGCAGTATTTACCATGCGAGGTCCTATTTTCAGCGATCCTAACATCTAGGCGAGTAGATACCTATGTACACATAAACCACAAGAAAAAACAGGCCACCTGTAATAAAAGCCAGACTGTGATATTGTTAGAAAGGTTATAGGAACCCAGAAAGAGTGTAGTCCTCTCTTCTCTACTGTACAATGACTATGATTGGTAATCATTTATCATACTTTTTTAATGGGAAACATTCTTCTTAAAACAATTACTTTTAACCTGTGTTGTCCCATTTAGATTTTAAAAAGCCACTTACCTTACATTCAAATTTCTATTTTCCTCTTTTGTTTTTTAAAGTTCTGGTCTTTTTTATCAATAGCAATTTGCATAATATTTTTCTTGCCCTTCCACTAGGTGGCAATGAAGCACCCCTCTGCTGTTACTGCCTGCAATCTGGACTTAGAAAATTTGATCACAGACTCAAATAGAAGCATTGCTACCCTGGCCATTACTACACTCCTCAAAACAGGAAGTGAGAGCAGTGTGGACAGACTCATGAAGCAGATATCATCATTTGTGTCTGAAATCTCAGATGAGTTCAAGGTAAGATTTCAAATATGGTCATGTTTCTTTCAGTCTCAGTAGCTTGCCTATTTCTTAACAGTGTCTTTTGATGAACAAAAGTTTTTGAAGTCTAATTTATTGATTTTTTTCTTTCACAGTTATTGCTTTCTGTGTCCTATCTTAAGAAATCTTTGGCTGCTTTCACATCTTAAATATATTTTCTTATGTTTTATTCTAAACATTTTATGGTTTTAGCTTTTATATTTTGATCTGTGATCCAATTTGAATTAATATTTGTGTATTGTATGTGGTAAGTTCAGTTTTTTACCCCCATACTGGTATCTAGACATTTCAGCATAATTTGTTGAAAAGATAAATAGGTCTGCTTGGGCATCTTTGTTTAAAAAGCAGATAACCATATAACTGTAGGTATATTTCTGGGTTTCTTATCATATTCCATTGATCTGTTTGTCAGTGCTATGCCAGAACACACTGTATTTATTGTTTTAGTTTTATGGTATCTCTTAAATGTCAAGTAGTGTCATCTTCCAACTCTGTCCTTCTTTTCAATATTCTAGTTTTTTTGGGGTTTTTTTTTTTGCATTTTAATAAATTTAGAACCAACTTTTAATTTTTATGAAACAAAGCATGTTAGGATTTTGATTGGGGTTGTCATGAATCTATAAATCAATTTGGGGAGAACTGACATTTTAACAATATTAATTCTTCCAGTTCATGGATATGGTATACCTTTCTCTTTCTTTAGGTCTTACTCTGAGCAGTGTTTTGTAGCATTTATTCTAGAAGTCTTGCACATCTTTTGTTAAACTTTATATCTGAATATTTTATGCTTGGTACTCTTAAAATTTCTATTTTATTGTTTGCTAATAGTATTAAAAAATTCCTTTTTTTTCTTTCCCATAACTTGGTATTCTTGGTAAGTACAATTATTAGTTCTAGTAGTTACTATACACACTTTAGGATTGTCTGTATAAATAATCATGTTATCTGTTAACAGTTTTACTTTTTATTTTCTTTCTTTTTCTTGCCCTATTAAAATCTCTAGGACTTCCAGTACAATGAGTACAGTGTTGAATAGAACTGGTGAGAATGTGTTAGAGATAATTGGAAGAACAATAAATTTCAGTTAGAAGAATGAAAATAGAAATATTTAATTTTTTGCTGTCGTATTTCTCTGTCAGAAAGTATAATTGACTCTATATACTCTGTTCTAGTTTATATCTAGTCTTTTAAAAACCAGACTTAACCTGTATATTTAAGCAAACATTTTGAATCTTTGGAGAACCTATGAAGGTTATTTTGTAGTATATTGTTTACTGAAAGACTCTCCTACACTTGAGCATTTAGATAGTTTGCAATATTTGCAGTGACAAATAATGCTGCAGTGGGAAACCTTGTGCAGATGTTTCCTTGAAATGCTGGAGGTGTATCTTTAGGGTAAATCCCTAGAAGTTCGTATACTAGGTTGAAAGGTAAATAAATATGTAGTTTATTAATAGTCAGTTTCCCCATAGCCTCACTAATGAAGTGTTTTGTATTTGGATGTTTTGCCAACTTGATGGATGAGAAAGGTTATCTTAATGTAGTTTTAATTTGGATTTCTTTTGTTATGAACTAAGGTAAACTCCTTTTCATATTTTTAAGTATAATTTAATTTTGAATATTGTCTGCTTTCATTTCCTATAGGATTTTTTTGGGTTTTTTTCTTCATTTATTTAAAGATTTTTATATATTAGGAATATTAGTTCTTTATCTATGAAATATGTTATTTTTTTCTCCCAGATTGTCATTTGTCTTCTGACTTTTGTCATGCAAAAGTTTATTTTAATGTAGTCTAATTTGTTGATCTTTTCCTTTTTAAAAAAATTAGTCGAAACTGCAATCTTGGAGTATTGGGACAACACTCTAATCAACTGAGTTACCCAGCCAGTGCTGTCAGTCTTTTCTTTTATTGCTTTAACTTTTGCGTTATAGAAAGCCTTTCCCTTCAGATTATAGAATCTGAATGGTGAATAAGAATTCACCCATTTTTTTTCTAGTATGTTTAATGTTTCATGTTTTACATTTAGCTCCCAGATCCATTAGATTTCATTATTATGTATAATTGGAGAAATAAACCTAATCTCTTTCTTTTCCAATAATTGTTTTGTTGCTCTTCGCCCAGTTTTTATTCAATAGACCGTTTTTGCTCCAATTATTTGAGATACCACCTTTATTATATATTAAACTACTACATGTAGTTGGTTCTATTTTGGGGCTTTCTATTCTATTATGTTCTCTTTACATATATATCATATACTATTTTATATATAGAAACTTTGTAGAATGTATTAATGTCTATTAGCCCCTTCTCATAGTTCTTTATCATATCCCTAGCTAGTCTTACGTGTCTATTTTGCCTTGTGAACATTAGTGTTCACTTGTCTAGTTTCATAAAAAATCTCATTGGCATTCTTATTGCAGTCACATTAAAATGATAAGTTAATTTAGAGTAGAACATAACATCTTAATGTTGAGACATTTTAACCGAGAACAAGGGATGTCTTTTAATTTATTCAAGTCTACTTTTGTGCCTTTCAGAATATTTTATAGTATTTTTATATCAGTTTTGAATGTCTTTAAAATTCTTTCTCTAAGCATTTTATCATTTTGTGGTTGTTATAAATATCTTTTATTCCTTATATCTTTCAAGTAGTTTTTATTCATGCAATGATTAGTATTATTTTTGCATTTTATATCCTGCTACCTTGCTGAATTATTTTATTGAGTTCTGTTATTGATTCTCTAGAATTTCCAGATATACTATTTTTCATTTGTAAATATAGTTTTGTCTTTTTGTCTTTTATTTTCTTTTGTCTTAATGGGAATGGCTCTTGGGGGTACTCTATTAAGTAATATGCTGACATTTGGATTGAGGTGTGTGTGTGAAATGGAACTATCCATTCCTATTTTATTTTTTTCAAGAATTTTTATTAGGAATGGGTGTTGGATTTTACCAAAGGCTTTTCAGCATCCATGGATATAATCATAAGACTTTTCTCCACAGATTCATTAATATGATGCATTATATTAACCAGTTTTTTGAAGTTTAACCATTTTTGCTTTCTTGGTGTAAATCCTATTTCATCATGAAATATCATTTTCTTACTGTAGTGTTATTTATCTATGAAAAGTTATATTTTCTTTGTCATTTGTCTTTGACTTTTTTTGTGATATCTTTTGTAATACAAAAGTTTATTTTTGCCTGATCAGGGGGTGGCGCAGTGGACAGAGCGTCGGACTGGGATGCGGAAGATCCAGGTTCGAGACCCCGAGCTCGCCAGCTTGAGCGCGGGCCCATCTGGCTTGAGCAAAAGCTCGTCAGCTTGGACCCAAGGTCGCTGGCTCCAGCAAGGGGTTGCTCGGTCTGCTGAAGGCCCGTGGTCAAGGCACATGTGAGAAAGCAATCAATGAACAACTAAGGTGTTGCGACGGCAACGAAAAACTAATGATTGATGCTTCTCACCTCTCTCCACTCCTGTCTGTCTGTCCCTGTCTATCCCTCTCTCTGACTCTCTCTCTCTGTCCCTGTAAAGAAAAAAAAAGTTTATTTTGATGTCACTTTTCTTTTTAAAAAGAATTAATTGATTTTTAGAGAGGGGGAGAGAAAAGGAAGAAACATCAATTTGTTAGCTAAAATATCACTTAGAAATTTTGTGTCAATACTTATAAATGACTTCTATCTAAAATTTTTCTTTTTGCACGTATACAGTCTTTATTAAGTTTAGGTATTGTTGCTTCTCCTGTAATGCAACCAATTGCAGGTCCAAGTATTGTCTGGCCTGTTCTGCATTGTTCAGTGGGAACTGGGGCTCAAGAAATTGGCCCAAATATGGATACTGTAGCTACATGGCCATGAGTAATTTGCTGTCTTCATCTCTGATCCAGGAGTTTGGTGTTTTCTACCAGCATCAATGAAACTGTGGCAGACTAACTTGTTAGCTTGCAAGAAGGGTAAAATCTCACACCCTTCTCACTTCACACTGTTCTTTCAAGTTGTGGTAAAATTCTCTTGGGAACCATTTTATGAAGTAGGTCCTTGGTAACTTCCTCAATTTTTTTTTTCTATGGAAATTAGTCTGTTTAAGCTTTTTAATCTTTACTATTCACTTTAAAAGTTTTTTGTGCTTCTTTGTTTCGCACAAAGTAATGGAGTCTTTTGAATGAACTTTTTATTTTCCCTTGAGGTCTCTCCTTGCTTACCTTTCATAAAGAACCATTGTCATTTTAAGTAATTACAGCACCTTCTTAGCTTGCAATAAATAAGAAAGGAGAAAGGATGCTGAGTAGCTAAAGTTATAAAGATGAACATCCTTTCTTTGTTCACTTTTTTTTTAATTGCTTGATTTTAGAGAGAGACAGAAATATTGATCTGTTTCTGTATGTGCCCTAATCAGGGATTGAACTGGTAACCCCTGTGTTTTGGGCCACTGCTTTAACCAACTGAGCTACTTGGCCAAGGCTCTGTGTTGTTTTTTTTTTTATGGATTGTACAGACATGATAAAGATGAATGGCCATTCTGTTTGTTTTATCTACAGGTGGTGGTTGTACAGGCAATTAGTGCTCTCTGTCAGAAATACCCTCGGAAGCACAGCGTCATGATGACATTCCTCTCCAACATGCTCCGAGACGATGTAGGTAGACTGCTTTTTAATCACAGAAAGTCCCTCTCTTAAATTCTTACTATCCCCATTAAATATTATAGTATCGAAAGCAGCTGCTTTGTGATCTCAGCCTACCTCTTAAAATGTGTGTTTACTTCTGAATGCTGATTTATCATTGCTAAACATGCTATTACTTTGGCTTTCCCATTTGGAGGAAAAAAATAACCTCTTCTGTTTCTTTCATAAAGGAATGGAAATGAAATTTTAATATTGTAAGCATGAGCCTTGGAATATAAGCTGTTTTCCAAAAATGAATGGCAATTTCATCTCTTGCTAGGGAGGCTTCGAATATAAGCGGGCCATCGTGGACTGCATTATCGGCATTGTGGAGGAGAACCCTGAGAGTAAAGAGGCAGGCCTGGCCCACCTCTGTGAATTTATCGAGGACTGTGAGCACACTGTGCTGGCTACAAAGATTCTGCACTTGTTGGGCAAGGAGGGCCCCCGAACGCCCGTGCCCTCCAAGTATATCCGCTTTATTTTCAACAGGGTTGTACTGGAGAACGAGGCCGTCAGAGCTGGTAAGTCCTCGGAACCCTGATAATGATGTAACTGCCGCTCTTTTGAAATGCTTAATTCAGGGGGTGGTGAAGAAATTGGCAAGTGAAGTTTCAAAGTCTGCTTGTGGGGGGGGGGGGGGATCTTGGAGTATACTTCGGCCCCAGGTGTGCAGCTCTTGCTCTGTACGCTGCCGTTCATCCTGACTTCCGTCTTGTATTAGAGACAGCTACCCCTTGACTTTCAGTATGACGGGAATACTGTAATGGCGTTATCATTTTTTAGCAGTGTTCAAGTCATAAGTATGAATGAATGAACATGAAAATTGTGTGTATTGGTCTATGTATTTTTAAGTGTCTTTTTAAACAGGTCTTAGGAATTTTTTTTCCTTCCTCCTTCCTAATCGTTTCTTCCCGTTAGCATATGAACGTGTCCAAATCTCTTGTATTAAAATAGAAACTCTCTTTTGATCTATTGTCTGTCTAGCTGCTGCCTGCCCTTCCTTCCCCTGTCAGGTGAACATGAGCTAGCCATTCCCAGCTGCCTCCATGGACTTATTTTCCATTCTCTCTTCAACTTGCTATAACCTGACTCTCTCCCTTAAAAATCTTCTGAAGCTGTTTTCTTTTTTAAAATAATATTACTTATAAGCTTGTTGGGAAATCAAGTTAAACACTTGAATGGTTTTATCTTTGTGCACCTCTCAGCCAATTTAATGTATTCTTGGCTAAATACTTTCTGAAACTCTCTTTGCCTTGGTTTCCACTGTGATCTATCTAGCCATCACTCCTCAGTCTTACAGAGCTTCTCATCCATTCCTTAGAATACTAGTTTTCTTGAGGGGTTTGTTTTCTTAATATGCACATTATTTCCGGTGGTCATTTTCAGAGCTACGGATAGGCTGTGACATCGCAGCCATACCTCTTTCCTGAACTTGTATGTCCAGCTGTCTAAGGCACTTCAGATTCAGCTTGAAATTCAGGCTCACCCAAACAGGAAGCTTCACCTTTATCATCCACTCAGTTGCAAAAGCAGAAACTCAGTCCACTGTTTTATAACCCCCATCTACTCTTGGGCAAAATTCGAACAGTCTGTCTCCTCACTATTTCTCCCTCCTCTTTTTCTCTATTTGGCTGGGCGCTACTTTATTTTAGGCTCCCATGCATCTCTAGTGCCCAATTAGTCTCTGCTCCTAGCCTCAGACAGCTGCAGTCTGTTCCCCACACTTTGCTACAAAAGTGTTCTTTGCACACAAAATTGGCTTACAAATTTTGTGTAGCACACTCTGCTACTAATACATAAATTTATCCTGTATTTAACCTCCTTTAATAATAACTTTGGGCCCTGGCCAATTGGCTCAGTGGTAGAGCGTCGGCCCAGCGTGTGGATGTCCCAGGTTTGATTTCTGGGCAGGGCACACAGGAGAAGTGACCATCTGCTTCTTCTCTCTCACATACTCTCTCTCTTAGTCTCTCTCCCTCTCCCCCTCTTCCTCCCACCCTCCCCCTCCCACAGCCATGGCTCATTGGAGCAAGTTGGCGCCAGACATTGAGGATGACACCACAGCTTCACCTCAGGTTCTAAAATAGCTCAGTTGCCGAGCAAACAAGGAATGGTCCCAGATGGGCAGAGCATCACCCCATAGGGGCTTGCTGGGTAGATCCTAGTCAAGGCGCATGATACAACCTATTTTTGTTTTCTTGCAACCTCTCTCCTGTCTCCTGCTCTCCATCCTGGGTCCTGTTCTTCAGCTTTCCTCACCTGTGCCAAGTCCCAATATAAATCTTGTGCTTTCTTCTCTGGGCTGAGGGCCTGTGCACTTGTCAGTGTCTCTGCCTCCGAAAACGTTTCTTTCCTTTTCCCTCCGGCTAACTCTATTTGTCCTTCAAAATTTAGCTCAAGTAGTGTGTTAACTTCTTGTCTTACTTTTCCTTTACCAATGCGATAAGTTCCTTTCTCTGCATTCACTTAGCTTCCTGGATATAGTTCTATCCTGGACGTACTATGCAATGTTGTAATTACCTCTTTACTTACCTGTCTTTCCCACAAGAGTACAACTACTTCAAGTCAGAGGCTAGGCCATTTATCCTTCTACCCCCAGAACACATCACAATTCTTTACTAAAATTAGGTGAGCCATAAATTTTAGTTGAATGAAGTGAATTTTAATAATAGGGCATATTTTCATGCTTAGAGCTGGTTGAGATTAGAGCTCAATTTTATCAGTATGGTTTATAAGAGGTTGTGGTCGGGGTGGAATATGGCTCAAAAGACATATATATTTTTTCTACAATGCATGGAGGATTTTCCTATTTAGAGCTCTCTTGGCCCTATAAATTTCTGTTTATGCTTAAATGGATCAAAGAAATAAGATTAAGCAATGATACATAAAACAATAAGAGAGCTTATTCCCACTGAACATGGGGAAGCTTCTCTAATTTTTTTTTATTGATTGGTTTTAGAGTGAGGGAGAAGGGGGAGAAAGCAAAACACTGATTGGTTGTTCTACTTTTTCATACCTTCATTTATTAACTCTTTTATGTGATCTGACTGGGTGCGTTGAACCTGCAGTGTGGCATATCTGATGATGCTCTAACCATCTGAGCTACCCAGCCAGAGCCTTCTCCAAATTTTTTTGAATGATTATTATTTAGTACTAGAAACCAATGTTTATGTTGCTTCATTTTATGCTTCATTATAGCTGCTGTGAGTGCTTTGGCTAAATTTGGGGCTCAGAATGAGAATCTTCTCCCAAGCATCCTTGTACTCTTACAAAGGCAAGTAAAAGAATGTCTTTTTTAAAACTTTTTAAAATAAGAACTGCTATATGGCTGAATAGGGAGTTCTTTATTGTACCATATCAAGTGCATTGCAGGGTCTGAGAGTAGAGCTGATGGAGTAAGTGATGGGCAAATGGCATTTTTGTTCTCTTCTAGTCATTTTGTGTATTTTAAGTACATATAAATTGTGACTGTGCATTATTTCTCTTTGTTTTTTGAGAAAGTGACTTAAATGCATGTACCTCCATTTCTGTAATAGGGGCCAACTTAAAAGTGGTTTACTGAGTTGAAAATATCAGCTTTTCATAGTCTCCATGACTCCCTATTTGATGAGGAAAAGACTTGTTGTTAGCAAAAACTCTGTTATTTTGTCTTGTGATCGAAGCAGAAAAATTACAAGCCACAGGCTGGCTAGTTTCAATGAAACAAATTGCTGTTTGAGGAGTTGACAATGCCAGTATTTTGAATGCTTTTTAGTATCCTTAGAAAGTCTAATATTCCCATTTCTTAATTATAAAGAAGTCTAAGTCTTTACCAGGATCATGTGTTTGCCAATCCCAGAAAAGCCTCCCAATGGCTATCTCACACTGTGCTCTTCCCAGTTATTTTAGTGCCCACTTACGTCGTGCATCTGATTCACAGTGATACCATTTCTTTACTAACTGAGAGCAGTACCAAGATTTATGGAGATTTTAGGATTTACCGCTGCCTGTTGTTGAGTTCTTTTATAATACAGCTTAGTATCAGGTGACCTGATTGTGTCCTTTAGGTATGGTGGTAAAGCTCTTGGAATCTTTAGGGTGCTCTGACATGCTTATTTGTGTCCCCTGGACAGGTGTATGATGGATACTGATGATGAGGTCCGGGACAGAGCTACCTTCTATCTGAATGTGCTACAGCAGAGGCAGATGGCACTGAATGCTACATATATCTTCAATGGTCAGTGAGAGGGCGTAGACAAGTACAGTTTTGTTCTCCAAGGTGGTATCTTGGAAGTGTATCTTATGATGATTTGCATTTGAGCTAACATCACCAGGAAAAATACTTGGTTTTTGTCTTTGAATGCAATTCTATTTCTAGGGAAACCTAAAGTATATAAAAACCCAAAGAATATTGCTTGTTCCAGATCCTTCCTGAGCTCCTCCTTGGGTGGATTTACCTTTTCTCCCTTTTCTTGTGCTATCATTGTTCCCATGGCTAAGTTGCTCTCTCTTCTGGAGGGTCCTTACATTTTGTTGAAATTGTTTATGCCTTGCTCCCAGGCTTCCTTGAAAGAAATTAACGAGGAAGTTTTATATAATAGCCTTTACTTTTAGTTTCTTATGCTATAAAGTCTGATTATATTTTTCCTCCTCCAGAAAGCGCAGATAAATAGTGCAGATCTGGACCTGTCTGGGCCTAGCATTGGCGTGAAGCGCCAGTGCTGAGATTTCTCTGTTTCATAGGTCTGACAGTCTCTGTACCAGGGATGGAAAAAGCCTTATACCAGTATACGCTGGAGCCTTCAGAAAAACCCTTTGACATGAAATCTATTCCTCTTGTGATGGCTCCTATCTTTGAACAGAAAGGTAATGGGAACTCCTCACTGGTAATTTTTCAATGTGTAAGTAGTTTTATAAACATATTTTCTCTATACTTCCTTTGTTTAATTGTCACTCTGTGTTTCTAAATCTTTTTAGAGATAAAGTAGATGATGTTTTTTATTAGGTTTTAAAAATTTCTTGGTTTTTGGATAAAAGCTAACATATGAAGTGTGACCAGATGGGAAGCCCTTGTCTAGTTCAGTGCTCAGTCTCCTGGCCTCTGAAATGGTATCATGTGTGTCTCTGAGCAGTGTTTTTGCTGTCATCTCCTATTTTTATTTTCTGAAGCTGGTAATTTCTTAATTTTGCTATTGGGAATGTGTGGGACAAGATCATAAAAGAATATTCCCAAGGAATAAACTTTAAAACTCAAAAAGAGAAAAAAGAAGAGACCATGTGTTTAGTGGTCAGAGCTGAGAATGAACAGTCTTTTGAACTTTTTCAGTTTTTCTGTTAACCATTCAAGTAATTTTTCCTACTTGAATCATGAAAATGTTTATTTTATAAACTGTTCCTTCTTTTAAGAGTATTTTTTGTACATCCTGGCCCATTTAAAGCAACTTCTGTATTTTTTAGAGCTTTAGTATATATCACAAAATATGTTCACCAAATACATTTTCATTTGAATGTCCCTCTAAAAAAGGTGACAGAAGCCTACTGGACTGATTTAGCAATGGCTCCTTTTATGTCCACTAGAAGTTACTTCCCTGATGTCTTTCAGTCTGCATTTCAGCCTGATCATGGGAGGGAAGCTTACTTGATTGTTCATGTCTGTCTTTGTAGATATCGCACATGTGGCTACTAAGCCAGAGAAATTGGCTCCTTCCAGGCAAGACATTTTCCAAGGTATGATAATATGATTGGTAGAAGTAATACTTGTACCCTAGGTATTTCAAATATAATGCAGTCCACTACCCTCATTCACTTTGATGATTCTCAGTACAGGAAATCTTTGTGTGACTGCATATTTATTGTCATAGCTTATGGTTGCTGGGGCCACCAGAGTCCATGGGACTTTACAGTTGCCAAAGCTAATGTACTAACTGGGAATGTTGTTCTTTATTAACAGGGAACTCAAATTCTAAGATATTAGGATGACAGATTTTTTTTTTTTTTGCATTTAGTAGTTGAGTATATAAACTGTCTTAAAAGAGTATTTTACTAAATCTTGGGGACATATTAGAATGTTCAATTACTAGTAAGTTTATGGAAACTTAAAACATAAGCATCAGAATGATGTCTTTCCCTATCTTATTTTGCTTTTTCCCTTTTCTTTCCTTTTCTCTTGCTAGAACAATTGGCGGCTGTTCCTGAGTTTATGAATCTAGGACCCTTGTTCAAGTCTTCCGAGCCTGTTCAGCTCACAGAAGCAGAGACAGAATATTTTGTTCGTTGTGTCAAGCACATGTTTACTAATCACATTGTGTTCCAGGTGAGAGCAGTGCTCTGACTGGCTTCCCTAGGGGTTTAGGATACTTAGGGACAAGAATAAAGTCCCCTGTAGTTTATGATTCCAGTTCCACTTATACAGAAGGAACTTGGCCGCAATCTGGTTTGCTTTCTTGACTCCCATGGCTACAGAGATGCCTTCTTGTGATGGGTTAAAAGCTAAAGGGGCTGGAAAACAAAGTGTCTGAAGAGATTGGACAATATAAAGTATAACCAGTTAAAAATAATCATTTAATATTGGGGTAAATGAAGTGGGCTGTTCTAAAGACTTAGCTTCTAAGAATCAAGTTGAAATCCATCAGACATCTGCCATCTTGTTTGATAGAACTCAGTCTTGGGAAACAGAAAAAGACTAATGAATACTATAAACCCCAAAGCCTCAAGAATAAGGCTATCTCTATTGCCTGAAGAAAAACCTTAGGAGGAGACCTGAAGTGCTGTTGAGGGAGGGTTGGAATTGTGGGCTCCATAACTGAGTCGTGGGTGATGGGTGGGGAGAAACAACTAGCTTGCAAACCATTCTTAATCCTTCATAACCTTTTCTGTTTGCTGACTTTTCAGTTTGACTGTACCAACACTCTCAATGACCAGCTTCTGGAGAAAGTGACAGTGCAGGTGGAGCCATCTGAAGCCTTTGAAGTGCTGTGTTGTGTCCCAGCCCCCAGCCTCACTTATAATCAACCAGGAATATGCTACACTCTTGTGTGTCTGCCTGATGACGACTCTTCAGCAGGTACTAACTCTGTGATTAAGAATGCATTTCCCATGTGAGTGCTTAAATGTCTGGATGCGCTTTTGGGATTCAAGAATATGGTTCTTTTCCAGAATTAAATGTGATGATATGATGGTATATTTACATTTATGTTTATATTTATATTTATAAATGCAGAAATATTATTTAAAGCTAAATCTCTAAGTAAAATTTGCTGGACATTTAATCTTAAAAAAGAAACTGAATGTGTATGGGAGCTCAGAAAGGACTTCGGGCTTTCTAGTAGAATAGTGTGAACACTATCTCATGTGAGGAGCAAGACCTGCTTCTCCTTAATGTTTCTTTCCAGGGTATTCTAAGGGCTTTTTATTAGTAGATCCATGGTACTGAAAACTATATTTATTTTGAGGGTCTTGTCATCTAAGGCTGGCATCTGAGAGTACATCTCAGCCTAATGAGTGTCTTAACCATCGTTTGTGTACCTGCCTTTGAGAAAGGCATTGTGATTCTTTCCTGGACCCACATGGAGTCTGGGCGGTGGGAAGGGGGCGGTGGTTATAGCGCCCATAACTGTATTTACACGTTTGGGGGTTTGCGGTCTTCTGACCATTCTCTTGTGAATGTCCTGTATTTGTTGTACTTGGTTTCTTTCCCCATTCCCCCCCCGCCCCGCCCGCAAGTGCTCCCCTTCCCATATTCATTGTGGAGTATTGACAGTTGTTAGCCAGTATTCACAGAAATAGGCACACACATCTCATTTACGTTTTGAACAACCTTTATTACTAGTACAGGAAAAAACAATTTTTACCACTTGTACAGGAAAAAACAATTTTTACCACTTATACAGGAAAAATCAATTTTTTCTGCTAGTACAGGAAAAAACAATTTTTATCACTCATACATGAAAAAACAATTTTTTTCTACTAGTACAGGAAAAACAATTTTTATCACTCATACATGAAAAAACAATTTTTTCTACTAGTATAGGAAAAAACAATTTTTACCACTCATACATGAAAAAACAATTTTTTTTCTACTAGTATAGGAAAAAACAATTTTTACCACTAGTACAGGAAAAAACAATTTTTTCTACTAGTATAGGATAAAACAATTTTTACCACTAGTACAGGAAAAAACAATTTTTTCTACTAGTATAGGATAAAACAATTTTTACCACTAGTACAGGAAAAGCAGATAAAAGTTAACAAATATCAGGGAAGGTACAGAGATACAAGAAATGATAAAAATACTAGTAACTTATTATCCCTGGTCATCATTCAGTTACATCTGGGGCTTAACTTGGTTTCTATTAGCCCCTGTCTGAACTCCGTTTCAGGTGTTGGTTCTGGGAGCCCCTATCCAATCCTACGTATGTTGGATGATAGACCAGGCTACTCACTCTAGCACGAGGTAGATTCAAGTTGGCACCGTTGCTGGGTCTGAATCCCGTGGTGTTCCCTCTGACCCCTGGGTGGATCTGCACCATTTGCAGCCACCCTGGATCCACAACCCGCCGGGTTAGGAAGGCACTTTCTTATATGGCCTCCAGGATTTCTCCCTCTAGCACGAGGCCGAGGCCATCTGACTCTGACCTTTCATTACCTCCCCTGACCTTTCGTTACCTCCCCCTCTCCCTTTGTGAGGTCTCTCTCATTCCGTTCCCTTTCAGCTTCACTTTCTCTCCTGGTCTGTTTCCCTCTAGTTAGACTTCACTAAAGTATATCCACCAGCTAGAGCTTCAGCTGGCTGCCCTCTTCAAAGTTTTAAGCCAGTACCTGGGCCCAGCCTTAATGTAGCCCTGTGACTCCTGCCATCATCCTGGGACATAGTGCACTGTTACCAGTTTTCTCAAATGGCCTCCTCTCCTTGTTTCATAACTCCTCCTCCTGTGGTACTTCTCACCAAATTTCTGTTTTTTTTTTAAGAAATGCCATTACTGCCCCACTTAGTCTTAGAGGGAAGTGAAACGCTGAACTCATTGAGGAATTAAGCTCCTTCCACCATTTCCCAGGCTCACTTAGATAACTGATAACTGAGGTGCCTCACACCCCAGGGAATGCCTTAACAGAATACAATAAATATAGTTTTACAATATCAAAATACATCAACAACAATATTGAAATTACAGAAACTACATACAGTTCAAGAGAAAACACTTCTACTAAGAGAGCAAGTATAGGGGAGGCTTTTTTAGCTCTCTTTAGTAAGAGGTTAATTTCTCTATAAAACATAGATCTTACAAATTGGCCCAGACATTTCAAATTTTGGTCTGCTGGCTATGGGCTCTTTTGCTGATGGTTTGTTAGGATTTATAAAAATTTGGCATTTGGAGAATTTTCTTTATTTTCTGTTTAAACTCAAAGGGTTTGCTGATTGGTGCTAAAAGTCAGTTATAAGCTCTTGTCATTGCATCTTGGAGAAAAAAATTGGAATTTTATCTCAACAATTAGACCTTTCAAAATTTGTTAGTAGGTGATTTATATTTGACCCATCATTTACCTGCTTAAAAACAAGTTCCTTTCCATTCCCATGTCTCTGTCAGAAATTCTAAATTTTTTAATCCATGCCAATCCAAAGTCTTTGCTGTGCAATAAATGGAAGTAAAATACCAGGTCATAGATGGTAATGAAGTCTTTTTTGCCATTTTTCTTCTGCATTTCCCCATTGCAAACATTCCAAATTTTACCAATCACCTGAAGATCTATACATCACCTCTACTTTGTCTCATCTCAGAAAATGTATTTATTTTTTTTTTATAATCACAGGGGGAAAAATTATATAGATCATGATTTCCTTCCACTTGAAAATTGTATAGCATACTAGGAAAAAGTATAGGTTGCAGAGAAAGACAAGTTGGGATATGAATTCTGATTCTGCTGTATTCTGTGTGATCATGGACAAGTTATTTGAGCTCTATAAGTCTTTCAGAATTGTTACAAGGATGAGATGAAATTAAGTAAGGTGTTTAGCATGGTGTCAGCTATATAGTAACTATTCAATAAACAAGCTATTGTTTCAGTTCTGGAACTCTCTTTCTTCTTTCCCCCTCTTTAAAAATCAAGTCTTCCACCATTCAAAAGACACACACCCTGTAACCTCTAATCTCCTCCAGAAAATTGTTCTGTCAGTGATTCTCATCTTTGCTATATCTTTAAACTTCCCCACTCCCCCTGACTTTGTATGCATTTGAAAAATCTACCATCTGAAAAAATTTAACCCATTGTCAAAATACTTCCATAACTTCTTCCCTCAAATTGTGTGGAAAGAGTAAGTCTCCATTCAGTTAGCCCTAATTACTATATTCTGGCCTCCAACAGTCACTTTTTTACTCAAAAATTTTTAGAAAAGCCTTCAAGCAGCATCCTTTCCTATACAGCAATTCTCTTTCTTCTCAATATTTATTGCAACCACATAGATATGCCAGTCTACAAATTTTCCCCCACTTTGGACCTCTGTAATATCCCTACCTGTTTAACTTTGTGTCCCATTACCTATTCAACTGTTCTAATCCCTATATTGCTTTTATTACTGGACTACCAGGCCTTAACCGCAACCTATTTCTCATCTCAAACCATTTCAGCAAATTTAAATAGCTCATTTGGAAAGTCTTCAGTAGAAACTATCTGTGTAATAGTACATGTGTAAAAGTACATGTATATGCGTTCCTTTTCTCCGGTTTTCATTAGGGATGCCACCTCCCATATAACAGCTCACAGTTCTTGACTTTCTGCCTACCCTTCTTTGAACCTCCCACTTAATCTGAGCTACCATAGGGACCCAATGACTCCCTAGTCTGTCTTCCATTATTTTTGTTCAATCATATCAATGCCTGGTATCCTGTATTAGATCTGTAATTCAATTAAGTAAACTTGTCACTCACTAACCACTCACTGGGATGTATATTAATGATTCTTGATGAAACTTTGCATTCTTTCAAACTAACCACATAATTTGAATTTTTACTCAAATATTAAAACAGTATAAAACATTACTGTTCAACCCATTTCCCCTGCCTTTATCACAGAGTTTGTGTCAGTCTAGCCTTAAATCAACATTCTTCTAGTTTAACCCATGATCAGATTATCCGGGATTCCCAGTTGGAGACCTTATTCACCTTCTTATTTGTCTTGTAACTAATCTGCCTTTCATCAGACTCACTGAACTTTCTAACATGCCCTGGGTCCATTCAACCTGTCTTCCTATCCTGTTTCATGTTCCCTTTTAACACTATCATCAATATCCATAATCTTTATTGCTGCTTTTCTTAAATGATAACTCTCTCTAGAATGCCATGAAAACACAGCACAGTTATTCATTTCCTCTTTTTTTTTTTTGGCCTTAGAAAGAGCCTCTCCTTACCTGGCTGGTGATGGTGCAGTGGATAGAGTGCAGACTTGGGATGCTGAGGCCCCCGGTTCAAAACCCCAAGGTTGCCAGCTTGAGCGTGGGATCATCGACATGATCCCAAGGTCTGTGGCTTGGGCCCAAGGTCACTGGCTTGTGCCCAAAGATCACTGGCTTGGGCCCAAGGTCACTGGCTTGTGCCCAAAGATCACTGGCTTGGGCCCAAGGTCACTGGCTTGGGCCCAAGGTTGTTGGCTTGGCGCAAAGGTCGCTCGCTAGCTTGGGCCCAAGGTCGTTGGCTTGGACCCAAGTTCACTGGCTTGGGCTCAAGGTCTCTGGCTTGAGCAAGGGGTCACTGGCTTGGCTTGAGCACCCAGGTCAAGGCACATATGAGAAACAATCAGTGAACAACTAAAATTGAACAACTAGAAGTTGATGCTTCTCACCTCTCTCTTAACTCCTCTATCTCCCTTTCTGTCTCTCTCTCTCTCTAAAAAAAAGAAAAAGAAAAAAAGAAAAAGCCTCTGCTGTGTCATCATCCAGGCTGCCATCTAAATTCAACCATAAACACATGAACTTTGCAGCTGCCATTTTGGAAGAGGTTATTGCTTCTCTTGGCCTTCTCTCTGACCTTTCATCATTGAACTGTGCCATGTCCTGACAGGGTTCACTGTCTCTGCACTTGATCTTCCTCTGGCCTCAGCCCACCTCTCCTGCGTCCTTCAATGTGACTTACCTGCTTCACACTCTTTTCTGGCATGGGCTTGCTCACACCCTTCTCACACTCATGGGGGCAAAGTTCTTGGATTCTTGATGTCCATTCCCATCTTAAGGTTCTTTACCACAACTCTTGGTTCAGTGGTTCCTTCATCTGCTCGATAAACCTGCCCTGACCTAGGATGAGGTGCCATCGCATGCTCTTTGTCACTGTTTTGTCCCATTGGAACATGTCCCCTCTGCCACCCTCTCCCAGACTTCAAAACAGCTCACTTGCTCTCCTACTTGATGATTACAGGGTCTCTTCTGTTTTGCATCTGTAAACACATGAACTTTGCAGACATAGCAAAGGAACTGTTGTACCTGAGCCATGTGCCATGCATTCAGCACAGTCTTTGAATTTCTCAGCTGGAGTCAGCGATCTGTTCTGCTGTGTGCTCCCCTCCTGATCCCCCACCTTCCACCGATCAGGCCAGTTCAGTCAACACTGCCTTGAACACAGTGCACTAAATCCCCATGCTCTGACACCAGCTCTGTTCATACTCTGTGGACCCAACGTGTGGTTTCCTGCCCACACCTGCAGACGTCACTTCCTCAGAGATTCCATCTTTCATTTAGTCCCTTTTGTTGCATACTTTTCTGACACACCTCTTGGGAGCCCCTGCCTCTAATTCTCCTACGTTTTAAAAGTCACCCTCAGCAATGCGTTTACCGCCTTGAACTGTCAACTCTTAGTCTGTAACCCTTATACTTGGTCTCGAACTGCAAATAGCCTATTACTGCCATCCATCCCTTCTCCTCACCTTACTCACCTACCACTCCTCCCACTCCCAAATGGGATCCATCAACGTCATCTCCATCCCCAGTGTGCCTTGCATTGGCATTGACAACATGTTTGATAATATCTGCTAACATCCACAAAACTCAGCTTCCTTCCTTTGTGACTCCCATTCTATTAGACTTATATCTAAGCATACTGTTCTCAAGACTACTACGTCACTTCTTAACACTTTAAAAGTTACTAATGAATTTCAACACACCCAGCATGCCTTCTTGGCTACATCCATTTCGTCACTGCTTATCTGTCTGGTCCAGGGGGCATTCTCCCCAATTCTGACGTTCTTCCCTCCGATGCCTCTCCACCTTCCTGCTCAAGTTTCAGCTCTCTGCCCCGCTCTGCTGTCCGCCCTCTCCTTCCCCCCAGTGATTCTCACTCGGGGGCGCATGACCCCCAAGGCGGCCTATAGGAAACATGTGCCGGGAGCGGTGTGGTGTTTTCCTTGCCAACCATGTTGGCTTCGTTGTTTGGAGCAGAGGACTGCTCCCCCTCCACCTCGGATGCGCTGATAGGCCTCCCATGGGGTCCACGCCCTGAGCCCACCCCCGGGAGAAATTCACCCCTCCCACCCCCGGGAAGAATCACTGCCCACTGCCGCGGAGGCCCGACCTGGCTGCTGGGCTGACCTCACCCTGGTGCCCCTACCCTTCTCTGCCTGCCCCTCACGCATTGTCCTCAACCATCGCGGCTTTGGCCGCACTCTCACACTGCCTCGGCGCTGCCCTCGTGGAACCAGCCCGCTCCCTTCCACGTGGACCCTGACACCTCCCGTGCCGCAAGCCCCACTCACAAACAGGACCTTCTTTCTGGCACCCCGCAATCCCCGTACCCAGAAAGCGCACTCCTCCTTCTACCACAGAATCCCCCACCCCCCTCTGTGCCACAGTCAGGCCTTGTGGAAACAGTTTTGGCCCGAATCCGTTCCTTCTCAGCACTTGCTCTTGGCCCTTTGGTCTTCGTCCCTCCTCAGCTTTCTGGGCTACATCTATTTGCTCGCTGTCTTGTCTGCCTGGTCCAAGGGCCATTCCTTCCAATTCTGACGTTCTTCCCTCCGATGCCTCTCCGCCTTCCTGCTCAGGCTTCAGCTCTCTGCCCCGCTCTGCTGTCCGCCCTCGCCTTCCCCCCAGTGATTCTCACCCGGGGGCGCATGACCCCCAAGGCGGCCTGTCGGCAACAACTTCCGGGAGTGGTCTGGTGTTTTCTTTGCCAACCACGTTGGCTTCGTTGTTTGGAGCAGAGCACTGCTCCCCCCCTCCTTCTCTGATGCGCTGATAGGCCTCCCTTGGGGTCCACGCCCTGAGCCCACCCCCGGGAGAAATTCACCCCTCCCACCCCCGGGAAGAATCACTGCTGTGGAGGCCCGACCTGGCTGCTGGGCTGAGCTCACCCTGGTGCCCCTAGCCTTCTCTGCCTGCCCCTCACGCATTGTCCTCAACCATCGCAGCTTTGGCCGCACTCTCAACACTGTCTCGGCGCTGCCCTCGTGGAACCAGCCCGCTCCCTTCCACGTGGACCCTGACACCTCCAGTGCCCCAAACCCCACTCACAAACAGGACCTTCTTTCTGGCACCCCGTTCTCCGCAATCCCCCCACCCCGAAAAGGCACTCCTCCTTCTACCACGCCACGGCATCCCCCCTCCCCTCTCTACCACTGTCAGGCCTTGTGGAAACAGTTTTGGCCCGAATCCCAATCCGTTCCTTCTCAGCACTTGCTCTTGGCCCTTTGATCTCCGTCCCTCCTCCTCACCGACCCCTGACGTGAACCCACTGCAGAGCCCCTTTGTTCCTCAAGGGTCCTCGTGCGTTTCGCGCCATCCATCCAGACCTTTCCCCGTGCCCCTTTCCTACAGCTGCTGTCCCGCACCCTCTCTGGCTGGAGCCTCCGGTCTTCCCCTCCTTGTCCTCAGCCTGTAGTCATTCATCACCACCAACTCTTGACATGGAATCCGTCCACCATCTCCATTGAAAGAGATGGCTTTCGCCTTGCACGGAGCTTGGCTCCAGTCCCTCTACCTCAACTGAAAAGCCAGTGATCCCCACGCTGGCCTCCTGTCCAACCCTGGCACACGAGACCCGACCGGACTCCTGACTTGACCCCCTCTTTCTCCTCGCACCCCATCCCTGCCTGACCCGTCCTACAGAGCCTGGCTGCACAATCTCCCCTTGCCGCACACGTCAGGGCCGCAGGAACACCCACTGCTCTGCCCCCACTGCCCGCTGTCCGGATGCCTTTCCTCTGTCTTCAGACCGGGGCTCACGCCGGCCGACGCCAGGCCATGTGCCTTCTTCTCCATGTGGCGGCCTCTGAGGTCAGCATGGCTTTCCTACCTTCCCTCTCCAGCTTCTCCTTGCTCCCCTTGTCGGTGTCCAGGCCCCTCCCTGCCACTGCGCTCTACTCTCCACCCTCCCCTGAGTGTCCCCCACCGTTCTCTCTCTCTCTCTCTCTCTTTCTTTTTATCTCTTTCTCTTTCTCTCTCTCTGTCTCTCTCTTTCTCTCTCTCTCTCTCTCTCTGGAGGCTGACCTCCTGTCACTCTGCATCGAGGCCCCGTCCGGACTCACCTTCCTGAGACCTTTCTTCACAGACGCCTCGTTCGCAGGACCTCCCCTTGAAGGGGAACCCATCCTGAGTCTTCTCGAGGCCCCGTGCCCCTCCTAAGCCCCCTCGTGTGCCTGCCGTCTTCTTGTGTTGGGGTCTTCCCTTCTCCGCAGGGTTGTGCGTTCCCCCACCTCTGTCATCCCCGCTTCCCCTCTTTCCTTCCGCTCCGCAGGCTGCATTCTCTCCCGAAACCATCTACTCTCACGTGGCCCTTCCACTGGCCAGCGTCAGCCTTTGGGCTGTCTTTCTTTGACCCTTGGCCAGTCTCGTCTTCCTTCGTCCCTGTTCATCAAGCCCTTGGCCGCAGAGCCACAGGGCTCAACCCGCCACTTCCTCCTTCTCTTCCTTCCCTCGCCTCCACTGCTTCCACGTCTCCTCCATCAGACCTTGGCGTGAGGCCCAGCCCAACACCGTTGCCCTGCCGACCGCACTGACACTGTCCACATCACCCCTTTGCCCCCTTACCCTCTTGGCCAAGGACCCCTTGCGACACTCGCCCGCACACTTCTAAGGTTCTCCTCTGGCTGTCTGTCCCATCCTGCCTGTCTCCTCTTTTCCACCGGATCCAGCCTTCCAAACAAGAGTCCCCAACACCTTCCTTCTCACCCCTTGCTCAGTCGCTCTGTGCCCCTCTGCTGCCCACCTTTTCTTTTGGGACCAGACCTAGGACAGCCCACCGCTCCTCACGTCACGCCATCCTTCTCTCCTTCCCTGTGCGGACTGTCTCTGCCACGTGCTACACCTGCACCCTTTCCGGCCCCCGTGGAATAGCACAGCAGGGATTCAGTGATCTCTCTGAAACGTCACCTACTCTTTGGGTGCCACCAATTGCAAGCACATTTGCCACCTACACACTGGACTCCGTGGTCGTGAGTCCAACCTGACGTTTCTCAGTTTCCCTACCATGGTCGCCGTTGACGGTCAACCTTTACGTACAACGCTGCACTGACTCCTCTTGACCCCAGCCTCTGTGGCCCGCTTCCCCGCTTGCTCCCGAGGGCCCCGGGTCTTCCATTGCCTGCGCCTTAACATCTCAGGTCCGCACTGCTCCGCTCCGCCCTGCTCCGCTCCGCTCTGCTCCTCCCTGCTCCTCTGGGCCTTGCTCTGCTCCTACCATCTGGACTCAGTTCAGCACATGCCACCGTTCCTGGCCCCTGAGATCTGCCAACGTCCCCAGATTGGCAGCTCTTCAGGCCGCCTTCCCATTTCCCACTGCTCCTTTACTAACGCTCAGTCCCTCGCACATTCATGAGGTTCTCTCTCTCGTTCTGTGCCACCCGGCCATTTCTGGCCCCATCTACTGCCCCGACCCATCCGGCATCCCGTGGACCGTCTTCTCGTTGCTTCCCGAGATCCCACCGTCTGTCTGTCTGTCTGTCTCTGTCTCTCTCTCTCTCTCTGTCTCTCTCTCACTAGCCGCCTAGGTGGAGACTGGTCCTCGCTGCCCCACTCTCGTTCCAGAGACCCTCTGATTCACCTTCAGCATCCCATCCTACTCCGCCTACCACCTGCCGCTCATGGGATGGAGCCACTGGTCTTTCGCTCAAATCGGGCCCCTCTCTTGGCTTGCGCTCGGACGCCCCGTGTCGCCATCTTTCTCGTCCCCAAGAGGTCTGTTCTGAACCCATCTGTTGTCCCAGGGCGCCCGTACGGACCGTACCTTGTCAGGTCCACCATTATGACATACATGGTGCTGGCTTCCCTGGCCTCCTCTAGGACCTCTCATCATCCCACCAACCCGTCCACTGACCGGCGTGTGTCCACCCTCTTCCGCGGGCCACTTCTCTCCCCCTCGGGCCTCATCCCACCTCTCCCTCCTTCCTCATTTGCCCAACTCACTCTGCCAGCTTCACCCTGCGTTGGCTATTGCACGCCGTTGCCCCTCGTTCGCGAGTAAGCTTCCTGGATTCTCCAAGACCTCACCGCCTCGGGCCTCTTGACCGCCCCTCTCGGTGCACCTGGACGCCGGGCGCCCCAGCCTGCCCTTTCTCTCGCTTCTGTCCCGTTGGAACACGTCCCCTCTGTCACACACTCCCAGCGGTTGAGACTGCTCACCAGACCTCCTGCCTCCTGGGCCTGGGTTCCTCATCTTTTCTCCACTCCACCTCCCCTGCCTACCTGGCCAGAGAAATGTCCTGCCTGGGCATGGGACCTTTCTGCGGCTACCGTCTGGGAGTCCAACGGCTGGGTTCAGTCATTCTCTGTGTGCTCCTCTCTTGCTCCCGCACCTTCTTCTCACTCCAGTTCAGTCCCCTCGGCCTTGGCATACTCTGTATGCCAGCGACCCTTCCTCTCGGTCCATGAGCCGGGACTTTGGTTTCCTCCTGGGACCCAGCAGTGACGCCTCCTGTGACCTTCCGTGTTTGCGTTCAGACCCCTTTCTGCAGTGTCTTTAGACCCAGCTCTTGGGCAGCCTCTTCCTCTGCTTCTCCTACCTTGTCCTGGTGACTACAGGACTTTGGCCTTCGGCCCTCCTTCTTCCCCCACGCCCGACCCCGTGGCGCTCAACCTCGACCTGCACAGGGTCTGGGTGCTGCCGTCCGCCGTCCTCCTCCCCTTTCTCACCTAGCAGTCCTCTCTCCTCTCTCCTCTCTCCTCTCTCCTCTCTGCTCTCTCCCACCTGCTGTCCTGGGCTGTAGTCTCCCGTGCCCACTGCGTCTGCGCGTCCATCCCCTCAGGTGATCTCTGTTCACATCCCTGCCACCGGACTCTCCCCGTTCGTCAGTCCCTCCTCCCTCCGCCCTCTCCTCAGGAGTGCTCCGCTCCAGGGCCCAACCTCCGTGCCCCGTGCCCTACGCACTGCAGAAGAAGCCTCCAGCCTGGCCCCGGCCCCGCCAGCCCCATCTCTCCAGGTGCTTTCTCAGCTACATCCATTTGCTCGCTGTCTTGTCTGCCTGGTCCAGGGGCCTTTCCCCCAATTCTGACGTTCTTCCCTCCGCTGCCTCCACCTCTCTGCTCACGCGTCAGCTCTCTGCCCCGCTCTGCTGTCCGCCCTCGCCTTACCCCCCAGTGATTCTCACCCGGGGGCGCATGACCCCCATGGCGGCCTATCGGCAACATGTTCCGGGAGCGGTGTGGTGTTTTCCTTGCCAACCATGTTGGCTTCGTTGTTTGGAGCAGAGCACTGCTCCCACTCCACCTCTGATGCGCTGATAGGCCTCCCATGGGGTCCACGCCCTGAGCCCACCCCCGGGAGAAATTCACCCCTCCCACCCCCGGGAAGAATCACTGCCCACTGCCGCGGAGGCCCGACCTGGCTGCTGCTCTGCCCTCACCCTGGTGCCCCTAGCCTTCTCTGCCTGCCCCTCACGCATTGTCCTCAACCATCGCGGCTTTGGCCGCACTCTCACACTGTCTCGGCGCTGCCCTCGTGGAACCAGCCCGCTCCCTTCCACGTGGACCCTGACACCTCCCGTGCCGCAAGCCCCACTCACAAACAGGACCTTCTTTCTGGCACCCCGCAATCCCCGTACCCGGAAAGCGCACTCCTCCTTCTACCACAGCATCCCCCCCCCCCTCTCTGCCACAGTCAGGCCTTGTGGAAACAGTTTTGGCCCGAATCCGTTCCTTCTCAGCACTTGCTCTTGGCCCTTTGGTCTTCGTCCCTCCTCAGCTTTCTGGGCTACATCTATTTGCTCGCTGTCTTGTCTGCCTGGTCCAAGGGCCATTCCTTCCAATTCTGACGTTCTTCCCTCCGATGCCTCTCCGCCTTCCTGCTCACGCTTCAGCTCACTGCCCCGCTCTGCTGTCCGCCCGCGCCTTCCCCCCAGTGATTCTCACCCGGGGGCGCATGACCCCCAAGGCGGCCTGTCGGCAACATCTTCCGGGAGTGGTCTGGTGTTTTCTTTGCCAACCACGTTGGCTTCGTTGGTTGGAGCAGAGCACTGCTCCCCCCCTCCTTCTCTGATGCGCTGATAGGCCTCCCTTGGGGTCCACGCCCTGAGCCCACCCCCGGGAGAAATTCACCCCTCCCACCCCCGGGAAGAATCACTGCTGTGGAGGCCCGACCTGGCTGCTGGGCTGAGCTCACCCTGGTGCCCCTAGCCTTCTCTGCCTGCCCCTCACGCATTGTCCTCAACCATCGCGGCTTTGGCCGCACTCTCACACTGTCTCGGCGCTGCCCTCGTGGAACCAGCCCGCTCCCTTCCACGTGGACCCTGACACCTCCCGTGCCCCAAACCCCACTCACAAACAGGACCTTCTTTCTGGCACCCCGTTCTCCGCAATCCCCCCACCCCGAAATGGCACTCCTCCTTCTACCACGCCACGGCATCCCCCCTCCCCTCTCTACCACTGTCAGGCCTTGTGGAAACAGTTTTGGCCCGAATCCCAATCCGTTCCTTCTCAGCACTTGCTCTTGGCCCTTTGATCTCCGTCCCTCCTCCTCACCGACCCCTGACGTGAACCCACTGCAGAGCCCCTTTGTTCCTCAAGGGTCCTCGTGCGTTTCGCGCCATCCATCCAGACCTTTCCCCGTGCCCCTTTCCTACAGCTGCTGTCCCGCGCCCTCTCTGGCTGGAGCCTCCGGTCTTCCCCTCCCTGTCCTCAGCCTGTAGTCATTCATCACCACCAACTCTTGACGTGGAATCCGTCCACCATCTCCATTGAAAGAGATGGCTTTCGCCTTGCACGGAGCTTGGCTCCAGTCCCTCTACCTCAACTGAAAAGCCAGTGATCCCCACGCTGGCCTCCTGTCCAACCCTGGCACACGAGACCCGACCGGACTCCTGACTTGACCCCCTCTTTCTCCTCGCACCCCATCCCTGCCTGACCCGTCCTACAGAGCCTGGCTGCACACTTCTCCCCTTGCCGCACACGTCAGGGCCGCAGGAACAGCCACTGCTCTGCCCCCACTGCCCGCTGTCCGGATGCCTTTCCTCTGTCTTCAGACCGGGGCTCACGCCGGCCGGCCCCAGGCCATGTGCCTTCTTCTCCATGTGGCGGCCTCTGAGGTCAGCCTGGCTTTCCTACCTTCCCTCTCCAGCTTCTCCTTGCTCCCCTTGTTGGTGTCCAGGCCCCTCCCTGCCACTGCGCTCTACTCTCCACCCTCCCCTGAGTTTCCCCCACCGTTCTATCTCTCTCTCTCTCTCTCTCTCTCTCTCTCACTCTCTCTCTTTCTCTTTCTCTCTCTCTTTCTCTTTCTCTCTCTCTGTCTCTCTCTTTCTCTCTCTCTCTCTCTCTCTGGAGGCTGACCTCCTGTCACTCTGCATCGAGGCCCCGTCCGGACTCACCTTCCTGAGACCTTTCTTCACAGACGCCTCGTTGGCGGGACCTCCCCTTGAAGGGGAACCCATCCTGAGTCTTCTCGAGGCCCCGTGCCCCTCCTAAGCCCCCTCGTGTGCCTGCCGTCTTCTTGTGTTGGGGTCTTCCCTTCTCCGCAGGGTTGTGGGTTCCCCCACCTCTGTCATCCCCGCTTCCCCTCTTTCCTTCCGCTCCGCAGGCTGCATTCTCTCCCGAAACCATCTACTCTCACGTGGCCCTTCCACTGGCCAGCGTCAGCCTTTGGGCTGTCTTTCTTTGACCCTTGGCCAGTCTCGTCTTCCTTCGTCCCTGTTCATCAAGCCCTTGGCCGCAGAGCCACAGGGCTCAACCCGCCACTTCCTCCTTCTCTTCCTTCCCTCGCCTCCACTGCTTCCACGTCTCCTCCATCAGACCTTGGCGTGAGGCCCAGCCCAACACCGTTGCCCTGCCGACCGCACTGACACTGTCCACATCACCCCTTTGCCCCCTTACCCTCTTGGCCAAGGACCCCTTGCGACACTCGCCCGCACACTTCTAAGGTTCTCCTCTGGCTGTCTGTCCCATCCTGCCTGTCTCCTCTTTTCCACCGGATCCAGCCTTCCAAACAAGAGTCCCCAACACCTTCCTTCTCACCCCTTGCTCAGTCGCTCTGTGCCCCTCTGCTGCCCACCTTTTCTTTTGGGACCAGACCTAGGACAGCCCACCGCTCCTCACGTCACGCCATCCTTCTCTCCTTCCCTGTGCGGACTGTCTCTGCCACGTGCTACACCTGCACCCTTTCCGGCCCCCGTGGAATAGCACAGCAGGGATTCAGTGATCTCTCTGAAACGTCACCTACTCTTTGGGTGCCACCAATTGGAAGCACATTTGCCACCTACACACTGGACTCCGTGGTCGTGAGTCCAACCTGACGTTTCTCAGTTTCCCTACCATGGTCGCCGTTGACGGTCAACCTTTACGTACAACGCTGCACTGACTCCTCTTGACCCCAGCCTCTGTGGCCCGCTTCCCTGCTTGCTCCCGAGGGCCCCGGGTCTTCCATTGCCTGCGCCTTAACATCTCAGGTCCGCACTGCTCCGCTCCGCCCTGCTCCGCTCCGCTCTGCTCCTCCCTGCTCCTCTGGGCCTTGCTCTGCTCCTACCATCTGGACTCAGTTCAGCACATGCCACCGTTCCTGGCCCCTGAGATCTGCCAACGTCCCCAGATTGGCAGCTCTTCAGGCCGCCTTCCCATTTCCCACTGCTCCTTTACTAACGCTCAGTCCCTCGCACATTCATGAGGTTCTCTCTCTCGTTCTGTGCCACCCGGCCATTTCTGGCCCCATCTACTGCCCCGACCCATCCGGCATCCCGTGGACCGTCTTCTCGTTGCTTCCCGAGATCCCACCGTCTGTCTGTCTGTCTGTCTCTGTCTGTCTCTGTCTCTCTCTCTCTCTCTCTCTCTCTCACTAGCCGCCTGGGTGGAGACTGGTCCTCGCTGCCCCACTCTCGTTCCAGAGACCCTCTGATTCACCTTCAGCATCCCATCCTACTCCGCCTACCACCTGCCGCTCATGGGATGGAGCCCCTGGTCTTTCGCTCAAATCGGGCCCCTCTCTTGGCTTGCGCTCGGACGCCCCGTGTCGCCATCTTTCTCGTCCCCAAGAGGTCTGTTCTGAACCCATCTGTTGTCCCAGGGCGCCCGTACGGACCGTACCTTGTCAGGTCCACCATTATGACATACATGGTGCTGGCTTCCCTGGCCTCCTCTAGGACCTCTCATCATCCCACCAACCCGTCCAGTGACCGGCGTGTGTCCAGCCTCTTCCGCGGGCCACTTCTCTCCCCCTCGGGCCTCATCCCACCTCTCCCTCCTTCCTCATTTGCCCAACTCACTCTGCCAGCTTCACCCTGCGTGGGCTACTGCACGCCGTTGCCCCTCGTTCGCGAGTAAGCTTCCTGGATTCTCCAAGACCTCACCCGCCTCGGGCCTCTTGACCGCCCCTCTCGGTGCACCTGGACGCCGGGCGCCCCAGCCTGCCCTTTCTCTCGCTTCTGTCCCGTTGGAACACGTCCCCTCTGTCACACACTCCCAGCGGTTGAGACTGCTCACCAGACCTCCTGCCTCCTGGGCCTGGGTTCCTCATCTTTCCTCCACTCCACCTCCCCTGCCTACCTGGCCAGAGAAATGTCCTGCCTGGGC
This sequence comes from Rhynchonycteris naso, assembly GCA_037038555.1. Classification (NCBI taxonomy): domain Eukaryota; kingdom Metazoa; phylum Chordata; class Mammalia; order Chiroptera; family Emballonuridae; genus Rhynchonycteris; species Rhynchonycteris naso. The sequence continues at coordinate 56,179,746 of CM072995.1, forward strand.
ATGGGACCTTTCTGCGGCTACCGTCTGGGAGTCCAACGGCTGGGTTCAGTCATTCTCTGTGTGCTCCTCTCTTGCTCCCGCACCTTCTTCTCACTCCAGTTCAGTCCCCTCGGCCTTGGCATACTCTGTATGCCAGCGACCCTTCCTCTCGGTCCATGAGCCGGGACTTTGGTTTCCTCCTGGGACCCAGCAGTGACGCCTCCTGTGACCTTCCGTGTTTGCGTTCAGACCCCTTTCTGCAGTGTCTTTAGACCCAGCTCTTGGGCAGCCTCTTCCTCTGCTTCTCCTACCTTGTCCTGGTGACTACAGGACTTTGGCCTTCGGCCCTCCTTCTTCCCCCACGCCCGACCCCGTGGCGCTCAACCTCGACCTGCACAGGGTCTGGGTGCTGCCGTCCGCCGTCCTCCTCCCCTTTCTCACCTAGCAGTCCTCTCTCCTCTCTCCTCTCTCCTCTCTCCTCTCTGCTCTCTCCCACCTGCTGTCCTGGGCTGTAGTCTCCCGTGCCCACTGCGTCTGCGCGTCCATCCCCTCAGGTGATCTCTGTTCACATCCCTGCCACCGGACTCTCCCCGTTCGTCAGTCCCTCCTCCCTCCGCCCTCTCCTCAGGAGTGCTCCGCTCCAGGGCCCAACCTCCGTGCCCCGTGCCCTACGCACTGCAGAAGAAGCCTCCAGCCTGGCCCCGGCCCCGCCAGCCCCATCTCTCCAGGTGCTTTCTCAGCTACATCCATTTGCTCGCTGTCTTGTCTGCCTGGTCCAGGGGCCTTTCCCCCAATTCTGACGTTCTTCCCTCCGCTGCCTCCACCTCTCTGCTCACGCGTCAGCTCTCTGCCCCGCTCTGCTGTCCGCCCTCGCCTTACCCCCCAGTGATTCTCACCCGGGGGCGCATGACCCCCATGGCGGCCTATCGGCAACATGTTCCGGGAGCGGTGTGGTGTTTTCCTTGCCAACCATGTTGGCTTCGTTGTTTGGAGCAGAGCACTGCTCCCACTCCACCTCTGATGCGCTGATAGGCCTCCCATGGGGTCCACGCCCTGAGCCCACCCCCGGGAGAAATTCACCCCTCCCACCCCCGGGAAGAATCACTGCCCACTGCCGCGGAGGCCCGACCTGGCTGCTGCTCTGCCCTCACCCTGGTGCCCCTAGCCTTCTCTGCCTGCCCCTCACGCATTGTCCTCAACCATCGCGGCTTTGGCCGCACTCTCACACTGTCTCGGCGCTGCCCTCGTGGAACCAGCCCGCTCCCTTCCACGTGGACCCTGACACCTCCCGTGCCGCAAGCCCCACTCACAAACAGGACCTTCTTTCTGGCACCCCGCAATCCCCGTACCCGGAAAGCGCACTCCTCCTTCTACCACAGCATCCCCCCCCCCCCTCTCTGCCACAGTCAGGCCTTGTGGAAACAGTTTTGGCCCGAATCCGTTCCTTCTCAGCACTTGCTCTTGGCCCTTTGGTCTTCGTCCCTCCTCAGCTTTCTGGGCTACATCTATTTGCTCGCTGTCTTGTCTGCCTGGTCCAAGGGCCATTCCTTCCAATTCTGACGTTCTTCCCTCCGATGCCTCTCCGCCTTCCTGCTCACGCTTCAGCTCACTGCCCCGCTCTGCTGTCCGCCCGCGCCTTCCCCCCAGTGATTCTCACCCGGGGGCGCATGACCCCCAAGGCGGCCTGTCGGCAACATCTTCCGGGAGTGGTCTGGTGTTTTCTTTGCCAACCACGTTGGCTTCGTTGGTTGGAGCAGAGCACTGCTCCCCCCCTCCTTCTCTGATGCGCTGATAGGCCTCCCTTGGGGTCCACGCCCTGAGCCCACCCCCGGGAGAAATTCACCCCTCCCACCCCCGGGAAGAATCACTGCTGTGGAGGCCCGACCTGGCTGCTGGGCTGAGCTCACCCTGGTGCCCCTAGCCTTCTCTGCCTGCCCCTCACGCATTGTCCTCAACCATCGCGGCTTTGGCCGCACTCTCACACTGTCTCGGCGCTGCCCTCGTGGAACCAGCCCGCTCCCTTCCACGTGGACCCTGACACCTCCCGTGCCCCAAACCCCACTCACAAACAGGACCTTCTTTCTGGCACCCCGTTCTCCGCAATCCCCCCACCCCGAAATGGCACTCCTCCTTCTACCACGCCACGGCATCCCCCCTCCCCTCTCTACCACTGTCAGGCCTTGTGGAAACAGTTTTGGCCCGAATCCCAATCCGTTCCTTCTCAGCACTTGCTCTTGGCCCTTTGATCTCCGTCCCTCCTCCTCACCGACCCCTGACGTGAACCCACTGCAGAGCCCCTTTGTTCCTCAAGGGTCCTCGTGCGTTTCGCGCCATTTATCCAGACCTTTCCCCGTGCCCCTTTCCTACAGCTGCTGTCCCGCGCCCTCTCTGGCTGGAGCCTCCGGTCTTCCCCTCCCTGTCCTCAGCCTGTAGTCATTCATCACCACCAACTCTTGACGTGGAATCCGTCCACCATCTCCATTGAAAGAGATGGCTTTCGCCTTGCACGGAGCTTGGCTCCAGTCCCTCTACCTCAACTGAAAAGCCAGTGATCCCCACGCTGGCCTCCTGTCCAACCCTGGCACACGAGACCCGACCGGACTCCTGACTTGACCCCCTCTTTCTCCTCGCACCCCATCCCTGCCTGACCCGTCCTACAGAGCCTGGCTGCACACTTCTCCCCTTGCCGCACACGTCAGGGCCGCAGGAACAGCCACTGCTCTGCCCCCACTGCCCGCTGTCCGGATGCCTTTCCTCTGTCTTCAGACCGGGGCTCACGCCGGCCGGCCCCAGGCCATGTGCCTTCTTCTCCATGTGGCGGCCTCTGAGGTCAGCCTGGCTTTCCTACCTTCCCTCTCCAGCTTCTCCTTGCTCCCCTTGTCGGTGTCCAGGCCCCTCCCTGCCACTGCGCTCTACTCTCCACCCTCCCCTGAGTTTCCCCCACCGTTCTATCTCTCTCTCTCTCTCTCTCTCTCTCTCTCACTCTCTCACTCTCTCTCTTTCTCTTTCTCTCTCTCTTTCTCTTTCTCTCTCTCTGTCTCTCTCTTTCTCTCTCTCTCTCTCTCTCTGGAGGCTGACCTCCTGTCACTCTGCATCGAGGCCCCGTCCGGACTCACCTTCCTGAGACCTTTCTTCACAGACGCCTCGTTGGCGGGACCTCCCCTTGAAGGGGAACCCATCCTGAGTCTTCTCGAGGCCCCGTGCCCCTCCTAAGCCCCCTCGTGTGCCTGCCGTCTTCTTGTGTTGGGGTCTTCCCTTCTCCGCAGGGTTGTGCGTTCCCCCACCTCTGTCATCCCCGCTTCCCCTCTTTCCTTCCGCTCCGCAGGCTGCATTCTCTCCCGAAACCATCTACTCTCACGTGGCCCTTCCACTGGCCAGCGTCAGCCTTTGGGCTGTCTTTCTTTGACCCTTGGCCAGTCTCGTCTTCCTTCGTCCCTGTTCATCAAGCCCTTGGCCGCAGAGCCACAGGGCTCAACCCGCCACTTCCTCCTTCTCTTCCTTCCCTCGCCTCCACTGCTTCCACGTCTCCTCCATCAGACCTTGGCGTGAGGCCCAGCCCAACACCGTTGCCCTGCCGACCGCACTGACACTGTCCACATCACCCCTTTGCCCCCTTACCCTCTTGGCCAAGGACCCCTTGCGACACTCGCCCGCACACTTCTAAGGTTCTCCTCTGGCTGTCTGTCCCATCCTGCCTGTCTCCTCTTTTCCACCGGATCCAGCCTTCCAAACAAGAGTCCCCAACACCTTCCTTCTCACCCCTTGCTCAGTCGCTCTGTGCCCCTCTGCTGCCCACCTTTTCTTTTGGGACCAGACCTAGGACAGCCCACCGCTCCTCACGTCACGCCATCCTTCTCTCCTTCCCTGTGCGGACTGTCTCTGCCACGTGCTACACCTGCACCCTTTCCGGCCCCCGTGGAATAGCACAGCAGGGATTCAGTGATCTCTCTGAAACGTCACCTACTCTTTGGGTGCCACCAATTGGAAGCACATTTGCCACCTACACACTGGACTCCGTGGTCGTGAGTCCAACCTGACGTTTCTCAGTTTCCCTACCATGGTCGCCGTTGACGGTCAACCTTTACGTACAACGCTGCACTGACTCCTCTTGACCCCAGCCTCTGTGGCCCGCTTCCCTGCTTGCTCCCGAGGGCCCCGGGTCTTCCATTGCCTGCGCCTTAACATCTCAGGTCCGCACTGCTCCGCTCCGCCCTGCTCCGCTCCGCTCTGCTCCTCCCTGCTCCTCTGGGCCTTGCTCTGCTCCTACCATCTGGACTCAGTTCAGCACATGCCACCGTTCCTGGCCCCTGAGATCTGCCAACGTCCCCAGATTGGCAGCTCTTCAGGCCGCCTTCCCATTTCCCACTGCTCCTTTACTAACGCTCAGTCCCTCGCACATTCATGAGGTTCTCTCTCTCGTTCTGTGCCACCCGGCCATTTCTGGCCCCATCTACTGCCCCGACCCATCCGGCATCCCGTGGACCGTCTTCTCGTTGCTTCCCGAGATCCCACCGTCTGTCTGTCTGTCTGTCTCTGTCTGTCTCTGTCTCTCTCTCTCTCTCTCTCTCTCTCACTAGCCGCCTGGGTGGAGACTGGTCCTCGCTGCCCCACTCTCGTTCCAGAGACCCTCTGATTCACCTTCAGCATCCCATCCTACTCCGCCTACCACCTGCCGCTCATGGGATGGAGCCCCTGGTCTTTCGCTCAAATCGGGCCCCTCTCTTGGCTTGCGCTCGGACGCCCCGTGTCGCCATCTTTCTCGTCCCCAAGAGGTCTGTTCTGAACCCATCTGTTGTCCCAGGGCGCCCGTACGGACCGTACCTTGTCAGGTCCACCATTATGACATACATGGTGCTGGCTTCCCTGGCCTCCTCTAGGACCTCTCATCATCCCACCAACCCGTCCAGTGACCGGCGTGTGTCCAGCCTCTTCCGCGGGCCACTTCTCTCCCCCTCGGGCCTCATCCCACCTCTCCCTCCTTCCTCATTTGCCCAACTCACTCTGCCAGCTTCACCCTGCGTGGGCTACTGCACGCCGTTGCCCCTCGTTCGCGAGTAAGCTTCCTGGATTCTCCAAGACCTCACCCGCCTCGGGCCTCTTGACCGCCCCTCTCGGTGCACCTGGACGCCGGGCGCCCCAGCCTGCCCTTTCTCTCGCTTCTGTCCCGTTGGAACACGTCCCCTCTGTCACACACTCCCAGCGGTTGAGACTGCTCACCAGACCTCCTGCCTCCTGGGCCTGGGTTCCTCATCTTTCCTCCACTCCACCTCCCCTGCCTACCTGGCCAGAGAAATGTCCTGCCTGGGCATGGGACCTTTCTGCGGCTACCGTCTGGGAGTCCAACGGCTGGGTTCAGTCATTCTCTGTGTGCTCCTCTCTTGCTCCCGCACCTTCTTCTCACTCCAGTTCAGTCCCCTCGGCCTTGGCATACTCTGTATGCCAGCGACCCTTCCTCTCGGTCCATGAGCCGGGACTTTGGTTTCCTCCTGGGACCCAGCAGTGACGCCTCCTGTGACCTTCCGTGTTTGCGTTCAGACCCCTTTCTGCAGTGTCTTTAGACCCAGCTCTTGGGCAGCCTCTTCCTCTGCTTCTCCTACCTTGTCCTGGTGACTACAGGACTTTGGCCTTCGGCCCTCCTTCTTCCCCCACGCCCGACCCCGTGGCGCTCAACCTCGACCTGCACAGGGTCTGGGTGCTGCCGTCCGCCGTCCTCCTCCCCTTTCTCACCTAGCAGTCCTCTCTCCTCTCTCCTCTCTCCTCTCTCCTCTCTGCTCTCTCCCACCTGCTGTCCTGGGCTGTAGTCTCCCGTGCCCACTGCGTCTGCGCGTCCATCCCCTCAGGTGATCTCTGTTCACATCCCTGCCACCGGACTCTCCCCGTTCGTCAGTCCCTCCTCCCTCCGCCCTCTCCTCAGGAGTGCTCCGCTCCAGGGCCCAACCTCCGTGCCCCGTGCCCTACGCACTGCAGAAGAAGCCTCCAGCCTGGCCCCGGCCCCGCCAGCCCCATCTCTCCAGGTGCTTTCTCAGCTACATCCATTTGCTCGCTGTCTTGTCTGCCTGGTCCAGGGGCCTTTCCCCCAATTCTGACGTTCTTCCCTCCGCTGCCTCCACCTCTCTGCTCACGCGTCAGCTCTCTGCCCCGCTCTGCTGTCCGCCCTCGCCTTACCCCCCAGTGATTCTCACCCGGGGGCGCATGACCCCCATGGCGGCCTATCGGCAACATGTTCCGGGAGCGGTGTGGTGTTTTCCTTGCCAACCATGTTGGCTTCGTTGTTTGGAGCAGAGCACTGCTCCCACTCCACCTCTGATGCGCTGATAGGCCTCCCATGGGGTCCACGCCCTGAGCCCACCCCCGGGAGAAATTCACCCCTCCCACCCCCGGGAAGAATCACTGCCCACTGCCGCGGAGGCCCGACCTGGCTGCTGCTCTGCCCTCACCCTGGTGCCCCTAGCCTTCTCTGCCTGCCCCTCACGCATTGTCCTCAACCATCGCGGCTTTGGCCGCACTCTCACACTGTCTCGGCGCTGCCCTCGTGGAACCAGCCCGCTCCCTTCCACGTGGACCCTGACACCTCCCGTGCCGCAAGCCCCACTCACAAACAGGACCTTCTTTCTGGCACCCCGCAATCCCCGTACCCGGAAAGCGCACTCCTCCTTCTACCACAGCATCCCCCCCCCCCTCTCTGCCACAGTCAGGCCTTGTGGAAACAGTTTTGGCCCGAATCCGTTCCTTCTCAGCACTTGCTCTTGGCCCTTTGGTCTTCGTCCCTCCTCAGCTTTCTGGGCTACATCTATTTGCTCGCTGTCTTGTCTGCCTGGTCCAAGGGCCATTCCTTCCAATTCTGACGTTCTTCCCTCCGATGCCTCTCCGCCTTCCTGCTCACGCTTCAGCTCACTGCCCCGCTCTGCTGTCCGCCCGCGCCTTCCCCCCAGTGATTCTCACCCGGGGGCGCATGACCCCCAAGGCGGCCTGTCGGCAACATCTTCCGGGAGTGGTCTGGTGTTTTCTTTGCCAACCACGTTGGCTTCGTTGGTTGGAGCAGAGCACTGCTCCCCCCCTCCTTCTCTGATGCGCTGATAGGCCTCCCTTGGGGTCCACGCCCTGAGCCCACCCCCGGGAGAAATTCACCCCTCCCACCCCCGGGAAGAATCACTGCTGTGGAGGCCCGACCTGGCTGCTGGGCTGAGCTCACCCTGGTGCCCCTAGCCTTCTCTGCCTGCCCCTCACGCATTGTCCTCAACCATCGCGGCTTTGGCCGCACTCTCACACTGTCTCGGCGCTGCCCTCGTGGAACCAGCCCGCTCCCTTCCACGTGGACCCTGACACCTCCCGTGCCCCAAACCCCACTCACAAACAGGACCTTCTTTCTGGCACCCCGTTCTCCGCAATCCCCCCACCCCGAAATGGCACTCCTCCTTCTACCACGCCACGGCATCCCCCCTCCCCTCTCTACCACTGTCAGGCCTTGTGGAAACAGTTTTGGCCCGAATCCCAATCCGTTCCTTCTCAGCACTTGCTCTTGGCCCTTTGATCTCCGTCCCTCCTCCTCACCGACCCCTGACGTGAACCCACTGCAGAGCCCCTTTGTTCCTCAAGGGTCCTCGTGCGTTTCGCGCCATCCATCCAGACCTTTCCCCGTGCCCCTTTCCTACAGCTGCTGTCCCGCGCCCTCTCTGGCTGGAGCCTCCGGTCTTCCCCTCCCTGTCCTCAGCCTGTAGTCATTCATCACCACCAACTCTTGACGTGGAATCCGTCCACCATCTCCATTGAAAGAGATGGCTTTCGCCTTGCACGGAGCTTGGCTCCAGTCCCTCTACCTCAACTGAAAAGCCAGTGATCCCCACGCTGGCCTCCTGTCCAACCCTGGCACACGAGACCCGACCGGACTCCTGACTTGACCCCCTCTTTCTCCTCGCACCCCATCCCTGCCTGACCCGTCCTACAGAGCCTGGCTGCACACTTCTCCCCTTGCCGCACACGTCAGGGCCGCAGGAACAGCCACTGCTCTGCCCCCACTGCCCGCTGTCCGGATGCCTTTCCTCTGTCTTCAGACCGGGGCTCACGCCGGCCGGCCCCAGGCCATGTGCCTTCTTCTCCATGTGGCGGCCTCTGAGGTCAGCCTGGCTTTCCTACCTTCCCTCTCCAGCTTCTCCTTGCTCCCCTTGTCGGTGTCCAGGCCCCTCCCTGCCACTGCGCTCTACTCTCCACCCTCCCCTGAGTTTCCCCCACCGTTCTATCTCTCTCTCTCTCTCTCTCTCTCTCTCTCACTCTCTCTCTTTCTCTTTCTCTCTCTCTTTCTCTTTCTCTCTCTCTGTCTCTCTCTTTCTCTCTCTCTCTCTCTCTCTGGAGGCTGACCTCCTGTCACTCTGCATCGAGGCCCCGTCCGGACTCACCTTCCTGAGACCTTTCTTCACAGACGCCTCGTTGGCGGGACCTCCCCTTGAAGGGGAACCCATCCTGAGTCTTCTCGAGGCCCCGTGCCCCTCCTAAGCCCCCTCGTGTGCCTGCCGTCTTCTTGTGTTGGGGTCTTCCCTTCTCCGCAGGGTTGTGGGTTCCCCCACCTCTGTCATCCCCGCTTCCCCTCTTTCCTTCCGCTCCGCAGGCTGCATTCTCTCCCGAAACCATCTACTCTCACGTGGCCCTTCCACTGGCCAGCGTCAGCCTTTGGGCTGTCTTTCTTTGACCCTTGGCCAGTCTCGTCTTCCTTCGTCCCTGTTCATCAAGCCCTTGGCCGCAGAGCCACAGGGCTCAACCCGCCACTTCCTCCTTCTCTTCCTTCCCTCGCCTCCACTGCTTCCACGTCTCCTCCATCAGACCTTGGCGTGAGGCCCAGCCCAACACCGTTGCCCTGCCGACCGCACTGACACTGTCCACATCACCCCTTTGCCCCCTTACCCTCTTGGCCAAGGACCCCTTGCGACACTCGCCCGCACACTTCTAAGGTTCTCCTCTGGCTGTCTGTCCCATCCTGCCTGTCTCCTCTTTTCCACCGGATCCAGCCTTCCAAACAAGAGTCCCCAACACCTTCCTTCTCACCCCTTGCTCAGTCGCTCTGTGCCCCTCTGCTGCCCACCTTTTCTTTTGGGACCAGACCTAGGACAGCCCACCGCTCCTCACGTCACGCCATCCTTCTCTCCTTCCCTGTGCGGACTGTCTCTGCCACGTGCTACACCTGCACCCTTTCCGGCCCCCGTGGAATAGCACAGCAGGGATTCAGTGATCTCTCTGAAACGTCACCTACTCTTTGGGTGCCACCAATTGGAAGCACATTTGCCACCTACACACTGGACTCCGTGGTCGTGAGTCCAACCTGACGTTTCTCAGTTTCCCTACCATGGTCGCCGTTGACGGTCAACCTTTACGTACAACGCTGCACTGACTCCTCTTGACCCCAGCCTCTGTGGCCCGCTTCCCTGCTTGCTCCCGAGGGCCCCGGGTCTTCCATTGCCTGCGCCTTAACATCTCAGGTCCGCACTGCTCCGCTCCGCCCTGCTCCGCTCCGCTCTGCTCCTCCCTGCTCCTCTGGGCCTTGCTCTGCTCCTACCATCTGGACTCAGTTCAGCACATGCCACCGTTCCTGGCCCCTGAGATCTGCCAACGTCCCCAGATTGGCAGCTCTTCAGGCCGCCTTCCCATTTCCCACTGCTCCTTTACTAACGCTCAGTCCCTCGCACATTCATGAGGTTCTCTCTCTCGTTCTGTGCCACCCGGCCATTTCTGGCCCCATCTACTGCCCCGACCCATCCGGCATCCCGTGGACCGTCTTCTCGTTGCTTCCCGAGATCCCACCGTCTGTCTGTCTGTCTGTCTCTGTCTGTCTCTGTCTCTCTCTCTCTCTCTCTCTCTCTCACTAGCCGCCTGGGTGGAGACTGGTCCTCGCTGCCCCACTCTCGTTCCAGAGACCCTCTGATTCACCTTCAGCATCCCATCCTACTCCGCCTACCACCTGCCGCTCATGGGATGGAGCCCCTGGTCTTTCGCTCAAATCGGGCCCCTCTCTTGGCTTGCGCTCGGACGCCCCGTGTCGCCATCTTTCTCGTCCCCAAGAGGTCTGTTCTGAACCCATCTGTTGTCCCAGGGCGCCCGTACGGACCGTACCTTGTCAGGTCCACCATTATGACATACATGGTGCTGGCTTCCCTGGCCTCCTCTAGGACCTCTCATCATCCCACCAACCCGTCCAGTGACCGGCGTGTGTCCAGCCTCTTCCGCGGGCCACTTCTCTCCCCCTCGGGCCTCATCCCACCTCTCCCTCCTTCCTCATTTGCCCAACTCACTCTGCCAGCTTCACCCTGCGTGGGCTACTGCACGCCGTTGCCCCTCGTTCGCGAGTAAGCTTCCTGGATTCTCCAAGACCTCACCCGCCTCGGGCCTCTTGACCGCCCCTCTCGGTGCACCTGGACGCCGGGCGCCCCAGCCTGCCCTTTCTCTCGCTTCTGTCCCGTTGGAACACGTCCCCTCTGTCACACACTCCCAGCGGTTGAGACTGCTCACCAGACCTCCTGCCTCCTGGGCCTGGGTTCCTCATCTTTCCTCCACTCCACCTCCCCTGCCTACCTGGCCAGAGAAATGTCCTGCCTGGGCATGGGACCTTTCTGCGGCTACCGTCTGGGAGTCCAACGGCTGGGTTCAGTCATTCTCTGTGTGCTCCTCTCTTGCTCCCGCACCTTCTTCTCACTCCAGTTCAGTCCCCTCGGCCTTGGCATACTCTGTATGCCAGCGACCCTTCCTCTCGGTCCATGAGCCGGGACTTTGGTTTCCTCCTGGGACCCAGCAGTGACGCCTCCTGTGACCTTCCGTGTTTGCGTTCAGACCCCTTTCTGCAGTGTCTTTAGACCCAGCTCTTGGGCAGCCTCTTCCTCTGCTTCTCCTACCTTGTCCTGGTGACTACAGGACTTTGGCCTTCGGCCCTCCTTCTTCCCCCACGCCCGACCCCGTGGCGCTCAACCTCGACCTGCACAGGGTCTGGGTGCTGCCGTCCGCCGTCCTCCTCCCCTTTCACACCTAGCAGTCCTCTCTCCTCTCTCCTCTCTCCTCTCTCCTCTCTGCTCTCTCCCACCTGCTGTCCTGGGCTGTAGTCTCCCGTGCCCACTGCGTCTGCGCGTCCATCCCCTCAGGTGATCTCTGTTCACATCCCTGCCACCGGACTCTCCCCGTTCGTCAGTCCCTCCTCCCTCCGCCCTCTCCTCAGGAGTGCTCCGCTCCAGGGCCCAACCTCCGTGCCCCGTGCCCTACGCACTGCAGAAGAAGCCTCCAGCCTGGCCCCGGCCCCGCCAGCCCCATCTCTCCAGGTGCTTTCTCAGCTACATCCATTTGCTCGCTGTCTTGTCTGCCTGGTCCAGGGGCCTTTCCCCCAATTCTGACGTTCTTCCCTCCGCTGCCTCCACCTCTCTGCTCACGCGTCAGCTCTCTGCCCCGCTCTGCTGTCCGCCCTCGCCTTACCCCCCAGTGATTCTCACCCGGGGGCGCATGACCCCCATGGCGGCCTATCGGCAACATGTTCCGGGAGCGGTGTGGTGTTTTCCTTGCCAACCATGTTGGCTTCGTTGTTTGGAGCAGAGCACTGCTCCCACTCCACCTCTGATGCGCTGATAGGCCTCCCATGGGGTCCACGCCCTGAGCCCACCCCCGGGAGAAATTCACCCCTCCCACCCCCGGGAAGAATCACTGCCCACTGCCGCGGAGGCCCGACCTGGCTGCTGCTCTGCCCTCACCCTGGTGCCCCTAGCCTTCTCTGCCTGCCCCTCACGCATTGTCCTCAACCATCGCGGCTTTGGCCGCACTCTCACACTGTCTCGGCGCTGCCCTCGTGGAACCAGCCCGCTCCCTTCCACGTGGACCCTGACACCTCCCGTGCCGCAAGCCCCACTCACAAACAGGACCTTCTTTCTGGCACCCCCGCAATCCCCGTACCCGGAAAGCGCACTCCTCCTTCTACCACAGCATCCCCCCCCCCCCCTCTCTGCCACAGTCAGGCCTTGTGGAAACAGTTTTGGCCCGAATCCGTTCCTTCTCAGCACTTGCTCTTGGCCCTTTGGTCTTCGTCCCTCCTCAGCTTTCTGGGCTACATCTATTTGCTCGCTGTCTTGTCTGCCTGGTCCAAGGGCCATTCCTTCCAATTCTGACGTTCTTCCCTCCGATGCCTCTCCGCCTTCCTGCTCACGCTTCAGCTCACTGCCCCGCTCTGCTGTCCGCCCGCGCCTTCCCCCCAGTGATTCTCACCCGGGGGCGCATGACCCCCAAGGCGGCCTGTCGGCAACATCTTCCGGGAGTGGTCTGGTGTTTTCTTTGCCAACCACGTTGGCTTCGTTGGTTGGAGCAGAGCACTGCTCCCCCCCTCCTTCTCTGATGCGCTGATAGGCCTCCCTTGGGGTCCACGCCCTGAGCCCACCCCCGGGAGAAATTCACCCCTCCCACCCCCGGGAAGAATCACTGCTGTGGAGGCCCGACCTGGCTGCTGGGCTGAGCTCACCCTGGTGCCCCTAGCCTTCTCTGCCTGCCCCTCACGCATTGTCCTCAACCATCGCGGCTTTGGCCGCACTCTCACACTGTCTCGGCGCTGCCCTCGTGGAACCAGCCCGCTCCCTTCCACGTGGACCCTGACACCTCCCGTGCCCCAAACCCCACTCACAAACAGGACCTTCTTTCTGGCACCCCGTTCTCCGCAATCCCCCCACCCCGAAATGGCACTCCTCCTTCTACCACGCCACGGCATCCCCCCTCCCCTCTCTACCACTGTCAGGCCTTGTGGAAACAGTTTTGGCCCGAATCCCAATCCGTTCCTTCTCAGCACTTGCTCTTGGCCCTTTGATCTCCGTCCCTCCTCCTCACCGACCCCTGACGTGAACCCACTGCAGAGCCCCTTTGTTCCTCAAGGGTCCTCGTGCGTTTCGCGCCATCCATCCAGACCTTTCCCCCGTGCCCCTTTCCTACAGCTGCTGTCCCGCGCCCTCTCTGGCTGGAGCCTCCGGTCTTCCCCTCCCTGTCCTCAGCCTGTAGTCATTCATCACCACCAACTCTTGACGTGGAATCCGTCCACCATCTCCATTGAAAGAGATGGCTTTCGCCTTGCACGGAGCTTGGCTCCAGTCCCTCTACCTCAACTGAAAAGCCAGTGATCCCCACGCTGGCCTCCTGTCCAACCCTGGCACACGAGACCCGACCGGACTCCTGACTTGACCCCCTCTTTCTCCTCGCACCCCATCCCTGCCTGACCCGTCCTACAGAGCCTGGCTGCACACTTCTCCCCTTGCCGCACACGTCAGGGCCGCAGGAACAGCCACTGCTCTGCCCCCACTGCCCGCTGTCCGGATGCCTTTCCTCTGTCTTCAGACCGGGGCTCACGCCGGCCGGCCCCAGGCCATGTGCCTTCTTCTCCATGTGGCGGCCTCTGAGGTCAGCCTGGCTTTCCTACCTTCCCTCTCCAGCTTCTCCTTGCTCCCCTTGTCGGTGTCCAGGCCCCTCCCTGCCACTGCGCTCTACTCTCCACCCTCCCCTGAGTTTCCCCCACCGTTCTATCTCTCTCTCTCTCTCTCTCTCTCTCTCTCTCTCTCACTCTCTCTCTCTTTCTCTTTCTCTCTCTCTTTCTCTCTCTCTCTCTCTCTCTGGAGGCTGACCTCCTGTCACTCTGCATCGAGGCCCCGTCCGGACTCACCTTCCTGAGACCTTTCTTCACAGACGCCTCGTTGGCGGGACCTCCCCTTGAAGGGGAACCCATCCTGAGTCTTCTCGAGGCCCCGTGCCCCTCCTAAGCCCCCTCGTGTGCCTGCCGTCTTCTTGTGTTGGGGTCTTCCCTTCTCCACAGGGTTGTGCGTTCCCCCACCTCTGTCATCCCCGCTTCCCCTCTTTCCTTCCGCTCTGCAGGCTGCATTCTCTCCCGAAACCATCTACTCTCACGTGGCCCTTCCACTGGCCAGCGTCAGCCTTTGGGCTGTCTTTCTTTGACCCTTGGCCAGTCTCGTCTTCCTTCGTCCCTGTTCATCAAGCCCTTGGCCGCAGAGCCACAGGGCTCAACCCGCCACTTCCTCCTTCTCTTCCTTCCCTCGCCTCCACTGCTTCCACGTCTCCTCCATCAGACCTTGGCGTGAGGCCCAGCCCAACACCGTTGCCCTGCCGACCGCACTGACACTGTCCACATCACCCCTTTGCCCCCTTACCCTCTTGGCCAAGGACCCCTTGCGACACTCGCCCGCACACTTCTAAGGTTCTCCTCTGGCTGTCTGTCCCATCCTGCCTGTCTCCTCTTTTCCACCGGATCCAGCCTTCCAAACAAGAGTCCCCAACACCTTCCTTCTCACCCCTTGCTCAGTCGCTCTGTGCCCCTCTGCTGCCCACCTTTTCTTTTGGGACCAGACCTAGGACAGCCCACCGCTCCTCACGTCACGCCATCCTTCTCTCCTTCCCTGTGCGGACTGTCTCTGCCACGTGCTACACCTGCACCCTTTCCGGCCCCCGTGGAATAGCACAGCAGGGATTCAGTGATCTCTCTGAAACGTCACCTACTCTTTGGGTGCCACCAATTGCAAGCACATTTGCCACCTACACACTGGACTCCGTGGTCGTGAGTCCAACCTGACGTTTCTCAGTTTCCCTACCATGGTCGCCGTTGACGGTCAACCTTTACGTACAACGCTGCACTGACTCCTCTTGACCCCAGCCTCTGTGGCCCGCTTCCCTGCTTGCTCCCGAGGGCCCCGGGTCTTCCATTGCCTGCGCCTTAACATCTCAGGTCCGCACTGCTCCGCTCCGCCCTGCTCCGCTCCGCTCTGCTCCTCCCTGCTCCTCTGGGCCTTGCTCTGCTCCTACCATCTGGACTCAGTTCAGCACATGCCACCGTTCCTGGCCCCTGAGATCTGCCAACGTCCCCAGATTGGCAGCTCTTCAGGCCGCCTTCCCATTTCCCACTGCTCCTTTACTAACGCTCAGTCCCTCGCACATTCATGAGGTTCTCTCTCTCGTTCTGTGCCACCCGGCCATTTCTGGCCCCATCTACTGCCCCGACCCATCCGGCATCCCGTGGACCGTCTTCTCGTTGCTTCCCGAGATCCCACCGTCTGTCTGTCTGTCTGTCTCTGTCTGTCTCTGTCTCTCTCTCTCTCTCTCTCTCTCTCACTAGCCGCCTGGGTGGAGACTGGTCCTCGCTGCCCCACTCTCGTTCCAGAGACCCTCTGATTCACCTTCAGCATCCCATCCTACTCCGCCTACCACCTGCCGCTCATGGGATGGAGCCACTGGTCTTTCGCTCAAATCGGGCCCCTCTCTTGGCTTGCGCTCGGACGCCCCGTGTCGCCATCTTTCTCGTCCCCAAGAGGTCTGTTCTGAACCCATCTGTTGTCCCAGGGCGCCCGTACGGACCGTACCTTGTCAGGTCCACCATTATGACATACATGGTGCTGGCTTCCCTGGCCTCCTCTAGGACCTCTCATCATCCCACCAACCCGTCCACTGACCGGCGTGTGTCCAGCCTCTTCCGCGGGCCACTTCTCTCCCCCTCGGGCCTCATCCCACCTCTCCCTCCTTCCTCATTTGCCCAACTCACTCTTCCAGCTTCACCCTGCCTGGGCTACTGCACGCCGTTGCCCCTCGTTCGCGAGTAAGCTTCCTGGATTCTCCAAGACCTCACCCGCCTCGGGCCTCTTGACCGCCCCTCTCGGTGCACCTGGACGCCGGGCGCCCCAGCCTGCCCTTTCTCTCGCTTCTGTCCCGTTGGAACACGTCCCCTCTGTCACACACTCCCAGCGGTTGAGACTGCTCACCAGACCTCCTGCCTCCTGGGCCTGGGTTCCTCATCTTTCCTCCACTCCACCTCCCCTGCCTACCTGGCCAGAGAAATGTCCTGCCTGGGCATGGGACCTTTCTGCGGCTACCGTCTGGGAGTCCAACGGCTGGGTTCAGTCATTCTCTGTGTGCTCCTCTCTTGCTCCCGCACCTTCTTCTCACTCCAGTTCAGTCCCCTCGGCCTTGGCATACTCTGTATGCCAGCGACCCTTCCTCTCGGTCCATGAGCCGGGACTTTGGTTTCCTCCTGGGACCCAGCAGTGACGCCTCCTGTGACCTTCCGTGTTTGCGTTCAGACCCCTTTCTGCAGTGTCTTTAGACCCAGCTCTTGGGCAGCCTCTTCCTCTGCTTCTCCTACCTTGTCCTGGTGACTACAGGACTTTGGCCTTCGGCCCTCCTTCTTCCCCCACGCCCGACCCCGTGGCGCTCAACCTCGACCTGCACAGGGTCTGGGTGCTGCCGTCCGCCGTCCTCCTCCCCTTCCTCACCTAGCAGTCCTCTCTCCTCTCTCCTCTCTCCTCTCTCCTCTCTGCTCTCT